>CM038478.1:8153751-8899091 GCA_021464305.1 Kandelia obovata | reverse complement strand
TTTTCTGTTTCCCACTTGTGTACGCAATGGATTTTGATAAAATTATGGAAATTGTTATTAAAAAAATTAATTATAAAATTATTATATAAATGGAATTAATGTATATAAATGTTATGTCAACATATTATATCTTAACCTAAATGACGAGGAAAGAAAACATATCAGAGTGTTTCAGCTTAGACAAAAATCTGAACCTTTCGTGCTGCCTATTAATATAACCCTTTAGACAAGAAACCTAAATTTTCTACCAATCTTTACATGTAAAGTCACGTCATTCATCTCTTTTTGTTTTTCTTTTTTTCTTGGTTGCATTTTATACAACAGAGCATTGCATGATTGCAGTCATGATACTGACCACTGGTCCTTCCTTTTAGCATATGTATGACATGGCGTGCCACTTGTTTAAAGCATGCGCATTAGAAGTTTTACAAACAATCACTAATAACTACAGCCCAATGAAATGGTTCCGACGACAAAAGCCCCAATCAGTTTCTTCTATTCTATTCAAGGCAACTTCCATTTAGTCAGTTTTGTCCACTCCTAGTTGTGTGTTGTCTAACGCTGCAGTATGTTTCCATTCATTCAATTCCGTCCATTCCCTCACTGAGTTTCGTCTACCAGAGCATTTTTTAAGTCTAGTTAATAGAATTTCAATTATGGTCAGTTCAATTTATTGCAATCCTTCAGTTCTGCTCAAATGCTCCAATCAGTACATTCTCTAAATCTAGTCAGTTTCATTTATTACACAATTTCAATTTAGTCAGTTCTATCTACTGAATTTTCGGTAAATATTATCTCATGAAACATTTTAAACCTAATTAATTTTTCCACTAGTAAATTTTAATTAACATCAATGTCATCTACTAATTTTGGTCCACTGCCACAAACTTAGTATTCAAGAATATTTCATCTCGTAGCATACGGTCTACTAGATATTCCACAACGTGAAAAAGGAGAAAAGAAACAAAGACATATTAGCTGATATCCAAAGAAGGACCACAAACCAAAAAACAAGAAACATTAGCCAACCAGCTGTCTAACCATTGAGACAAAAAAAAAAAGATAACTAAGCTAAACCGCATGAAACAAAAAATGCCATCAAAAAGTCATTTCCGTGCAAGACCGTAAACTTATCATTGTTCCTTAATTCAATTAATGGGAAACCAAAATGTGTTAGTTATTCATATTATATTTTCATAAATTTGTCGTTGCTCATATATTTTATTAATCACGTTCATCATGCCTGATTGTATGCATATATGTATGTACTTGGCCGATGCAGTAGAGGCAAAATGCAAAACAATGGCTCAAGATCTTCATGTAGTGATGCTTCCCTGGGCTGCGTTCGGCACTTGATACCATTCTTTCAACTCTCCACGGCCTTAGCCAAAGCTGGAGTTAAAGTCTCCTTTGTGTCAACCCAAGAAACATCCAAAGACTCCCTCCATTTCCTCCAACTTTATCCGAACTAATCAACCTGGTAGAGTTTCAATTTCCGACGTTAAACAATGAAATACTGCCAACAGGTGCAGAGGCACTGTGACATTCCAGCGGACAAGATCCAATACTTGAAGCTTGCTTATGATCTCCTGCAACACCCCTTCAAGCAGTTCGTTGCGACCAAAAGCCAAACTGGATCATTGTCGACTTGATCCCCATTGGGCCGTGGACGTCGCCGGGAATACAGAGTTCCCCTCCTCCATTTCTCTGTTTTCTCTGCTGCAACATATGCATTTTACAGGCCCGCCGAGTGTCTGCCAGCGACGGTCGAACTAGGTTCTGGCAATCATGGCAAAGAATGACGGTACGGCCTGAGTGATCGATTTCCCTTCGTCAGTGGCTTACCGAGATCACGAGGCTGCTGTTATGTATGAAGGTTTTACGGAGGAAATGCATCCGGGATATCGGACGCTGAGCGGTTTTATAAGACATTAACTCATGTCAAGCTTTTGCAATTCGTAGTTGTCCAGAGATCGAAGTTGAGTATTTTGATTTGTACGAAAGCTGACGGCAGAGCCAGTGATTCTGTGGGATTATTACCGCCGGAGAGACCAAAGTGACAGAGAAGGTCCCTGACGGTCCATGGGGTGAAATTTTTCAGGTGGCTAGATGGACAAAAGCCCAAGTCAGTTGTTTTTGTAGGCTTCGGTAGCGAGTACAAGCTCAGCAAAGATCAAGTTTACGAGATTGCTTATGGGCTAGAGATGTCTGAATTGCCATTTCTATGGGCACTGAGAAGACCTAATGGGCAGATTGATGACGTTGATGCATTTCCTTCCGGATTTGCAGAGCGGACGTCTCAAAGAGTGTGGTCTGCTTGGGATGGCGCCACAGTTGGAGATCTTAGCACACCCATCTATTGGCGGGTCGCTGTTCACTCGGATGGGTTTCTCATTGAAATGCTTCGATTCGGTCACTGTCTTGTGCTCTTACCATTTATCATTGATCAACCTTTGAATGCAAGGTTGTTGGTTGAGAAGGGTTTGGGTGTAGAAGTAGAGGAGGCGAAGATGGGTCATTTAGCAGGGATGCGATCTCTAAGGCTCTGAGAGTAGCCATGGTTTCCGAGGTAGGTCAAGATTTGAGGAACCGAGCAAGGGAAGCTGCTGAAATTTTTTGGGAATCACAAGTTGCACGATGAGTATATTGATAAATTTGTGGAGTTCCTGATCAGAAACAAACATTGTCTTAGGAAGGGGCCTCGGGATGCAGTTAGACTCCTGCTTCTCAAGTCCTGGTAATGTTATTAATTACTGTCAGTTAAAATTAAGGGCAAGTTTGCTTAATTTGGATATCACAGATTTAACGGCGCAGCCTTTAAGTTTTGTGCGTTGTATTGCGAAAAATGTGAGTAGTAAGTTACTTTACAGAAATTTAGTTTGGATGGTGCATTTAGCACATGGCTTGTATTTATTAACAGTGTTGTAGTCAAATGTTTTTTTTTTGTTTTTTTATACTGAATTGCTTGGGATTCAAGATGATTAGAGTATAATTATAAATATATAAATTGTAGGATTAAAATTTTTTTATGTAAATATAAAATATATATAAAAGTAAAATTAACGTTTATTGGTGGATTTGGGTGATGCTACAGCAGCAGCTATTCTCAAGCTATGCTTATTCTTTTAAGTTTATGATATGGAGATGGAAAATAAGCCATGTTAATTTTTTCACCAGGTCAAATAATTCATATCAAATGCTGGGGCCACTCTTGTGACTTTTTACCTTGGATGGTTTGTGTGGCTGTTTTATTCTTGTTCCTAAGAAAGATTTCAACCACAGAAACATAACACAATAAAAAAAAATTGCATATGAAAGGCGTATTGAGTGCCAAACAGGTGGGTTTGTTTGTGCAACGGTGGGCAATAGCATCAGTGTGGTCATAACTAAAACTGCCACTGGCAAGCGAGACCCAATAACACAACAAGGTGGCTAACCAGAAAGATAACACAACAGCCCCAATCAGTTTCTTCTGTTAAGGCATCTTCCATTTGGTCAGTTTTGTCTTCTCCTAGTTAGTGTCCCCTAACCAGTTGAGTCTACAGCAGCATGTTTCATTCAGTCAATATTGTCCATTCCTCACTTAGTTTCGTCTACTAGGGAATCTCCAATCAGTTTTGTGTTCTGAAGCATTTTTAAGTCTAGTCAGTTTCGGCTGCGAGAGAATTTTAATTCCGATCAGTTTCATCTATTGAAAATTTTAATTTTAGTCAATTTTATTTAATGAATTCCCAGTCGATTTTGTCTTCTAAAACATTTTAAACCTAGTTAATTTTACTGCTAACAAAACTTTATTTACGGTCACTATCATCTACTAGAATCTCTCGGCCAGATTCACCTACTAGAGCATTTTATATCTAACTAATTTCATCTATTAGAGCATTTTCCTCCACTCAGTGTGTCTGCTCCAGCACCTCATAATCCAGTCAGGTTTCGCTTTTTCTTTTTTTTTTTTCTTTTTTCAATTCTAGTCCGTTTTGCTTATGGGAATCTTTCTCAGCAATTTCGTCTACCATCTTCCACCTAATCAGTTTCATCTACTAAATCCTTCCAACATATAGCCAATTTTAGTCCACCACACGAACTTCAGTATTCAAGAATACATCATTTCGTAGCCTATGGTCTACTAGATATTCCACACCGTGAAAGGAGAGAAGAAACAAAACACATTAGCTGATGTCCAAAAGTAAACCCAAAAAAAGATAGACAAGACACATTAGCCACAGCTGTCTTACCATTAAGACGTAACAATGTCATTTCCGAGCAGACCATTAAACTTATCATTGTTCCTTAATTCAATTAATGGGAAACCACAATGTGTTAGTTATTCATATTATATTTTCATAAATTTGTCGTTGCTCATATATTTTATTAATCACGTTCATCATGCCTGATTGTATGCATATATGTATGTACTTGGCCGATGCAGTAGAGGCAAAATGCAAAACAATGGCTCAAGATCTTCATGTAGTGATGCTTCCCTGGGCTGCGTTCGGCCACTTGATACCATTCTTTCAACTCTCCACGGCCTTAGCCAAAGCTGGAGTTAAAGTCTCCCTTGTGTCAACCCCAAGAAACATCCAAAGACTCCCTCCATTTCCTCCAACTTTATCCGAACTAATCAACCTGGTAGAGTTTCAATTTCCGACGTTAAACAATGAAATACTGCCAACAGGTGCAGAGGCCACTGTGGACATTCCAGCGGACAAGATCCAATACTTGAAGCTTGCTTATGATCTCCTGCAACACCCCTTCAAGCAGTTCGTTGCGGACCAAAAGCCAAACTGGATCATTGTCGACTTGATTCCCCATTGGGCCGTGGACGTCGCCGGGGAATACAAAGTTCCCCTCCTCCATTTCTCTGCTTTCTCTGCTGCAACATATGTATTTTTAAGGCCTGCCGAGTGCCTGGCTTGCGACGGTCGAACTAGGCTCCGGCAATCGTGGCAAAGCATGACGACACGGCCTGAATGGATCGATTTCCCTTCGTCAGTGGCTTACCGAGATCACGAGGCTGCTGTTATGTATGAAGGGTTTTACGGAGGAAATGCATCCGGGATAGCGGACGCTGAGCGGTTTTACAAGATAGTTAACTCATGTCAAGCTTTTGCAATTCGTAGTTGTCCAGAGATCGAAGTTGAGTATTTTGATTTGTACCAAAAGCTAACGGCAAAGCCTGGGATTCCTGTGGGATTATTACCGCCGGAGAGACCAAAAGTGACAGAGAAGGTCACTGACGGTCCAGGGGGTGAAATTTTCAAGTGGCTAGATGGACAAAAGCCCAAGTCAGTTGTTTTTGTAGGCTTCGGTAGCGAGTACAAGCTCAGCAAAGATCAAGTTTACGAGATTGCTTATGGGCTAGAGATGTCGGAATTGCCATTTCTATGGGCACTGAGAAGACCTAATTGGGCAGTTGATGACGTTGATGCATTTCCTTCCGGATTTGCAGAGCGGACGTCTCAAAGAGGTGTGGTCTGCTTGGGATGGGCGCCACAGTTGGAGATCGTGGCACACCCATCTATTGGCGGGTCGCTGTTCCACTCGGGATGGGGTTCTCTCATTGAAATGCTTCAATTTGGTCACTGTCTTGTGCTCTTACCATTTATCATTGATCAACCTTTGAATGCAAGGTTGTTGGTTGAGAAGGGTTTGGGTGTGGAAGTAGAGAGAGGCGAAGATGGGTCATTTAGCAGGGATGCGATCTCTAAGGCTCTGAGAGTAGCCATGGTTTCCGAGGTAGGTCAAGATTTGAGGAACCGAGCAAGGGAAGCTGCTGAAATTTTTGGGAATCACAAGTTGCACGATGAGTATATTGATAAATTTGTGGAGTTCCTGATCAGAAACAAAGATTGCCTGAGGGAAGGGGCCTCGGGATGCAGTTAGACTCATCCCTCTTAAACCCTGGTCCTATTTTTAATTACTTCCATTTAAAATTAAGTGCGAGTTTTACTTAATTTGGAAATCACAGATGCAACAGTGCACTGTGATGCCCTTAAGTTTGTGTGTGTTGTGCCTTCTATTGAAAAAAAAAAAATGTTGGTAGTAAGTTACTTTACAGAAATTTAGTTTGCATAATGTATTTAGTACCTAGCTGGTTTTGGGTGCTACTACAGCAGCTATTCTCACTCTATGCTTATTCTTTAACTTTCTGATATAGATATGGAAAATAAGGCATGTTAATTTTTTCACCAGGGCAAGTAATTCATGTCAAATGCGGGTCCACTTTTGTGTCTTTTTTCTCCTTGGATGGTCTGTGTGACTCTATTATTCTTGTTCCTAAAAAAGATTTCCCAATAATAATAAAAAAACAGAATAAAAAATTGCATATGAAAGGCCTACCGAGTGCCAAGAGTCATTACTTAAGTCGAAGAAGCAGGAAAGGACTATATATATATATATATATATATATATACACTAATAATAATAACGAAAGACAAGAAAAAAAAGAGATTTTCTTTTGCTGGCAACGGGTATCCCACTTAATTTTTAAGGGCAATTTAATACAATAAAAACTCAGAATAGAGTTCTATGTTGTTATAATTGGTAAAACGCTACATTTTACTGATCAAAATATTCCCTTTAGATTCATTGAAATTTCATCTAAAAAAAAAAAAAGGGAAAATCTACTTCACATTTAATACAGAGCATCTTCTTTGCTGCATATTGCTGGCGGTATCTAAGTAGGGACACAATTTTGACTTGTCAAATTAAATTCATGAAATGCGACATATGTAATAATTTTTTAAAAATCCAAGTTGATAGACTTGACTTTTCAACAAAAATGAGATACAATGTTTCAACTCTTAAGGATATACCATATATATTAAATTTTAACTGATAGAATGATCTTTTTTAAAAAAATTATTAAAATAATTAAAATTGATAATTACTAACAAGAGACATTTTTCAATTAAATAATTCTTTAATCACTATATATATCATGATATTATATAATTTTTTTAAAAAAATAACATTTAATACACCGTTATAATCATATTTTTTTGTCCCGCAAATCCCTCTCCTATCCCATTCTGCAAGCACATTTCTACAAACTAATTAAAGTTTCTCGTAGTGTATGAGAGAGGAGGAGAGAGAGAATGGACCCAAACATAGTGAAAATGTCCCCTCCTGCTCCTTACCGCAAGAGAAGCAATACGTTCTTGCAGGCAGCAATTAGGCTACTAGCGGTGTTGGTGTTGTTGGGGTGTTTTTGTTTGTGGATTATGATGCCAACTAACACATACTGGAATGAATGGTTGCCTAATATCCACAAGGAGTTCACTTCCACTTATTTTGGAACACAAGGCTAGGATTCGTTATTTTACTTAGCAAATAAATTTGTACATCAATATTTTTTCATCTTTTCATTGATCATCAAGATTATGTTTAATTCCCATTTTCTTCCAACTTTCTTTTGTTTTTTTTTTTTTCTGTTTTCATAGTGGAAATCTGTGTTTATCATGTTACAGGTCCTGCTTTGTTGCTTTACTCCTTCCCCATTCTCTTGGTCGCTCTCTTGGGTTGTGTTTATCTCCATGAGAATAGACTGCAAAAGTAAGTAATGAACCTAAGCAACAGCCCATTTTGATCTATTGTACAGCCAAACTGCGTTGTATAGTAATCATTGTCACCATTGGATTCTGATAAACAGCAATAGTGGCAAGACAAACGATCGTTTGGCTGCTTTGAGAAAGCCAATACTCGTTAAAGGCCCTCTGGGGATTGTTTGTGGCATAGAGCTGGCCTTCCTGATGATGTTCATAACGCTACTGATGTGTGGTCTTTGGCTGTTTATTTACGTAACAGCTTTGCTACGCAACAATCAGCTGCAGGGGATGGACAGAATGTGTAAAAACGATATTTCATTTAGCTTAGTACTCATTATTGAAGAAAAAAAAAAAAGGGTAACAAATTAAGATCTTTGATTATTATTTTGGTTATTAACCAATTAATCACCGACTGTAATGATTGTCAGATGGAAAATTAGGCTTAACAAGGCAGCCTTAAGCCAAAGCCTAGGTCTTGCTGGGAACATATGTTCATCATTTCTTTTCTTCCCTGTGGCGCGTGGATCATCGGTGCTGCCACTGTTCGGGCTGACTTCCGAGGCCAGCATTAAGTACCATATATGGCTAGGCCACTTGGTTATGGCCTTCCTGACAGCGCATGGTCTTGCTTACATCGTCTACTGGGCTGTTACCAATCAGATTTCAGGCGTAATTAACTAAAATTTCTTTCAAATGTTGGTATCCACAGGGCTATAAATATTTAATTTTCTTTTAATTTTCTTCTTACTTTTTCTTTTTTTTTTTTTTTCATTGCACTTAGTCCCTAGAAATGCGCTACTTAAATGCATCCCCTTCAGGAGTTTACTCTCACCCTTGTGTACATATGAATAATGTAATATACTTTTTTTTATTTTTTTTATGACTAATGAGTTGATAAAAACAACAAGATTGGACTCATAAGTCAACTTTCTACGGTTGTTACATAAACGAAAAGTAATCGTTAGGACAGCGCAACAAAATTAAACTTTAATTTCTTTGGAAAAATGTTATTTTTGTTGTGGTATTTAGAGCGTTTTTCTTGGACAATTCCTTGTCATGCATAAAACGCAGCCTTTTGGTTCTCCTGTTCTTTCACCGTCTTTTTTGTTTTCTTTTCTTTGTGATAAACGGTGCTCTTGTTGTACTTCGAAGAAAAGGTGCACTCTGTTCCCTTTTTTTTTTTTTTGGGGGGGGGGGGGCACTGAAGTAAAAGAGGTAACGGGAAATTGGGTGGCTAGGATCATTTGATGAGATGATTTCTGGGCCAGGAATCAAACGGTGTAGTGCCTCTTGAGAGGAATGTGAGGAGTGATATAAAGTGTATATTCTTGTGAAAATAAGGCCATCCTAGAGCTCTTTCTCCTTCTGATGCGAAGAACACTATACAGTTTGAAGAGCTGTTCTTGTTAAACGTAATATATTATGTTCTAATTGATTCCATTTAGGTGGGCGCGTCAAATTGATCGTGTCCAGAAGCTCTTGGTAATATTGTTAATGTGTAATGGATTGCAGACGGTTAAATGGGATTCAGCTGGTGTATCAAACTTGGCAGGGGAACTATCTTTGCTGGCTGGACTAGCCATGTGGTCAACAACTTTGCCTAGGATAAGGAGAAAAATGTTTGAGCTCTTCTTCTACACTCATTGCCTCTGCATTGTGTTCATGGTTTTCTTCATCTTCCATGCTGGCATCGCTTATGCATGTATTATGCTCCCTGGATTTTACCTCTTCTTGCTCGATCGTTACTTGAGATTCTTGCAATCTCGACAACGAGTCCGTTTGATCTCTGCTCGTGTTTTGCCATGTCAGACTTTGGAACTTAACTTCTCCAAAAGCCCTGGTCAGACTACTATACAAGTGTTATCATTTTCCTATTTGAGTTTAATCGACATTAGATGATATTTATGCTTTAATGTCCAGGTTTGAGTTATAATCCGACAAGTATTTTGTTCATGAATATACCTAGCATTTCCAAGCTGCAGTGGCATCCATTTACCATCACTTCTAGTGGCAATTTGGAACCCGAGAAGCTGAGTGTTGTTATTAAAGGTGAAGGAAGTTGGTCCAAGAAGCTGTACCAGATGTTTTCTTCACCTTCCTCGCTTGATCATCTCGACGTCTCAGTTGAAGGACCTTATGGACCTGCTTCAACAGATATCCTAAGGTCTGCATTTGCACAAGAACAAATACACAACAATTAAACATGCTAAAAAAAGCACGTACTGATTAATGACCTCTTACGTTCAGGCATGATACTCTTGTGATGGTGAGCGGAGGAAGCGGCATTACTCCTTTCATATCATTGATCAGAGAACTCATCTTTGCAAGCACAAGATATAAATGCCGAACCCCTGAAGTAGTCCTAATTTCAGCATTCAAGTACTCTTCAGAGCTCACCATGTTAGACCTCTTACTTCCAATTTATGGCACCCCATCTTTATTTTCCCATTTGCAGTTGAGTATTGAGGCTCATGTAACGAGAGAGAAAGAACCCTCTACAGATAATTCAAAGCTCATACGGTTCAAACCACGCCCAACAGATGCACCTATATCTGCCATTTTAGGCCCCAATGGCTGGCTATGGCTTGGCGCCATTATCTCATCTTCATTCCTGATTTTCCTCATCATAGTCGGCCTTATTACTCACTACCACATTTACTCGATCCATAAGAATACTAATCAAAATTTCTCATTTTCACTGAGAGCCCTTTTCAATATGCTAATCATTTGCACAAGCATAGCCACGACGGCGAGTGTAGCCGTTCTTTGGAACAAGAAACAAAATGCAAACGACGAGAAACGAATTGAGAATGTAGAAGGTTCAACACCAGCGGCTTCACAAGGATCATGGTTCTACAAAACTGACATAGAATTGGAAAGTCTTCCCCATCAGTATATTGTTCAGGCTACTCATGTGCATTACGGGGAAAGACCTGATCTAAAAAGTAAGCCATTTTATTCATTTATTTCCCTTTTCTCCTCGTATATCCGTGATGCAGTTTAGTTGCTCTTTTTGTCATTAGATTTTGATCATAAAATATTGGTCTACCAGCGCATTAGTTGATTGGACCTCCTTTTAAGTTCCCTTTTTCGTTTTGAACGTAGACCTGTTGTTGGACTGCAAAGGATCGAGTGTGGGGGTCCTTGTTTGTGGTCCGAACTAGTTGAGAAGTGAGGTTGCAAAGATCTGTTCTTCTGGTTTGGCAGATAATCTTCAATTCGAGTCCATCAGCTTTAGTTGGTGATCTACGATCCTCTCTATCATACTCATCATTAGCACTTTCAATTGCATCACATCCAAGTTGCATTTCTGGTCCCCCATTACCCAGCTACGTTTGCCCGAGCATAATATACTTCTGCTACCGGCGGTTGGCTATCTTCGTCAAAACAAGGGCCGCACTCTCCTCTTTTTGCTTGATATGCCCATAGCAAAGGAGATATGCCCATAACAAATGCAATTCGAGTTCTGCAAAATCTTTACCAAGTTTTTAACGGATATCGCAGATCCAGTTCGAGTTACAGGTAACTTGGTATGTTGCAAGTCTGCCAACCTTGGGAACAAGAAGTTGATGATAATCCACTGAAATGGTCGAAGACAATCCATTTGCTAGAAATATAAATTTACTGGGGCAACTGGCCTTTCATATTTTACGCAACAAAAAATAAAAAAATAAAATATAATATGCACAAAAGGTCAAAACTATAAAAAGGGAAAATCAAACGAAATAAAATCACTGAGTACTAAATATATTTACAAAACAAATTTTTGGTAAATGAGATGCATCATAAGAACCTCCCAAGCTTCACAAGACATGAGTTTCCCCAAGTTACCTATCTTTTATACACCGAATAAATAAACTCTCGTCCTCAGGAATGTGAATGATGGGAATTCGTGCTCAAAAAAGAGGTTCACCAAGCGACATTTGCCTTGGTTCTCCATGCCCGTTGTGTTGTCAGTCAAACTATTTCTGGCAGTTAGAAAGATCCAAACTTGCTCTCATTTATCTTCCAAATTGAAGACAGGTGAGGTGAGAGTCTCACCTCCAAGGCTTCAAGTAGATCATATTACTCAGCAAACACTGGATGCGACTAAACCACACATCAGTAAGGCATGGTCAGACTTGCATACAAGCACCCATCAGTGGTAATAACCATTAGTCAGCTAGGCTGAGGCCTATATACCTGAAGAGTGAAACAATATGCTTTCCACAGGTGAAAATCATGCCTGAAAAGGTCAAAGAGAACCTGGAATTTGTGGCATTTGTACGTGCCTTTTGCCCAATTAGTTCCAGCCCTGATGCAAAATTCTCCAACCGAGCACAACCATATCTTTCTCTCGTTGAAGAAATTCCTGCAATTATCCAGAGTCTCAAAGTGGCTTAATTCTTTTTGAAAAAAAGAACAAAATTACAAGTTCTTTTAACACTAAATCAAATCGAGTGCCCTTTACAAATGCCACAAGCTTGGAGAGTTCCTTTTCTGACATCAAATAGCTTGCATGGCTTTCCAAAATGTTCTTCACAGAAGTGACATGAGCACTCTGCTCCTTGAATGAGTTGCTGTGTTCAAGTTCTATCAGTTGGGATGTCAAAGTTGCAGAGAAAACATTCAAAAGAACGAAAAAACTATAACCGGAGATAAAAGGCATAATAGGATGTTGTATAACAACCTCTTATCCAAGGATGGCTTACTGTAACTAGAACGAAAAAGAAAATATCCCAAGAATCTGGGAGATAATTTGTCTGATGATTATGTTGATGTCTGCTCGTATTCCTTTCCAGATCTCAGCAAGAATCGCACCTAGGAATCACAGACGTAAAACAAAAGACAAATGTGGTCATTCCGTGCTAGATTCAGGTACCAATGCTGACATAGTATAACCAAGCCCAGAATAACACCAGTTCGCCAGCCAGTTCATATAAAGGTTCCTCAAGCATTGCCTGCATAAGGTTGTACGTCCTGATCAGAGATGTACCTCATACTTACAGAAAGAATAAATTTAAGAAAAACGGAAAGGAAAAGAAAAGGTTTGATTTTGAGGTGGGTTTTTTGGGTTAGGAGGTGATTCACAGACTTTTGTGAGACACAGAAAAAGGGCAACTATCATTTGCCCACCTGCAGTAACTGTAAAGTACAATATTGACTGACAGCAGGACCTTCAAGTTTAGCAATCACCTGCAAGATTCATAAACAAAATAAGGTCGTCAAACACAAATTCATGGTTGTCCATTATCCCAAGCAAATTGTTATACATAAGAAATGTGACACCTCGTGACCTTCTAAGAAAACACCATTTATTTAGACAGAAAATAAGGTCAAATATGGTTTAGACCTTATCACAAGTTAGATTAGGGAACCGATTCAAACTTTGAAAAACTAGACTAATCTTAACTGGACTTTAATGCTTCAGCTCAATGCAATGACAAAAACAATGATTCTGTAGCAGAGGTTCTTGTAGCAAAATTTTGAGAAGGCAAGAATGGAAGATACACATTTCTATGGTCCTATGCCTAAAAGCTACTTGATTCAACAGACAAGATTCCAAGCCATACAAGTATATAGCAGGATACAGTCCTGTACCATATCCTCTGGAATCATTCCTCAAACAACCTGAATCATGGAAATAATAATCAAAGATTCTAAAAGATAGTTTAAAGGGGGCAAGTGATTATTTCTCGACCAATCGACCTTTCAGCTCATCCAAAAGTCAGAAATAATAATCTCGAAGAAAAGATGACAGTAACTTTCTGAGTACAAACCAGGGGGGGATCTATGTACAGTTCACTGAAATGTACATACAAGGCTAGGAGTTTATGTAAATAATATAGTTGCCCCCACTAGAAAATTTAATACCCCTACTAATGTAAAGAAATTAGACCAAAATAGCTAATTTTTGTTAATAAATCACAAACAATTTCACCAATTCCTTTCTTATAATCACTAAACTTTCTTTATCAAAATTGGTCATAACTATTTTATGATATCTTTTGTTCTTTCATTTTTTTTGTTCTCCCCTAAAAACCTTTATATATTTATTTTGCAACTAATCATTTCAAAGACTTGTACTTGTGAAATTATCTTTTGAATTTATTGCACATTTGAGAAAAATGATAACAATAATATTTTGCTATACCTTTTGTGTATTTCTAAATTACAAATCAGTAATGCTAACTAGGTTACACAAAATTTTTTTTTATTTTTTTTGTATAATTAATCTTTACAGGTAATACAAAAAAGAAAACAAACTAAGTTTACATAATGTATTTTAGGATATGTTAATCTTTATATGTAATACAAATTTTTAGTACTTAAGAAAGGTCTTATTTCTACCACTAATTTCTTTAAATCTATGTCTTACTATATTTTGCCCCCACCGAGAAAATTTCTTCGATCCACTACTGGCACAAACTGCATCCTAGAAGGGCATAAACCTCACTCCCAAAAGCTCAACCACTCATTTGGGAAGCTTTTTGTTTTTGTTTTTGTTAGAGAGATTTTATGTGTGTGTTTTGTTGCGCAGAGGGGGAGGGAGAGATTGGTGTGAGGGTGAGAGAGAAAGGTGCGAAATATATACTCTGTTGATCTTCCCGCAGCAGAGAATGTCGGCCATCGGTTTTTCTTTCAACACTCATAACAACATCAAGATAATACTCTGGTAAATTTCTTATCAAATCACATGTCTTCTCCGAAAGACAGCAACTGCCAGGATATTTTTGGACTGATGATTGGTTCTCGTTTATATTTTGCCTGCAAACAAGCATTCAGCATTTCATGAATATTCAGATTGTGCTTTTGAATCAACACAAATACCGAAGAAGGGAATTTGAATTTAAATAACAGAAACAGAAAACTTTTAGTTATGCAAGGACAAGTGACAAGAAGGCATCAGATTGTGTCCATGAAAAAATAGTTGCTGTCAAACAATGGCGTCACTGCAAAGCTTTTTGGCTAGGGCTGCCAGGTTCAGAGTAATCGTCTTTAATAAACAATAATTTACACTACCAATGTGTTACACAGTAATTTGCAGTGGTACCGGCCCCAACAAAGTTCTTCTAAACATTGATCTTTTGGCATCATAGGCATTATACATTGAGCTCCTTCAAATCCTTAAGACATACCTGGAAATTTCAGTTTCAAAAACAGTAAAAAGAAGCCACTCCAGACAATGGGAACAAATGAGGCTTTTCTGCAGATAATTGCGCTAGCCGTAGAGCCTCCTCATGTTTGTCCATCTGGAAAATGCAGCAGCAGAAACAGAATCAGCAAAGGATATATTATAGTTAGTCAATAAATTGATGAGACACAGCCAAAAACCTGAACAAACACACTTCATCATGTCCAATTAGCAGGATTAGTATGCAGAAAGTGCACCTTTTGAATAGCATGGAAAAACTAAAGAGAACAGGTTTGATGCTTGTTAGCAGGAAGATTACGTTCTTTTTCAAATAACTGGAGAAAGAGGAGCTTTTATTTCTTCCTTAAACTCAAATTAAATGCATGAAGAGGCAGGCAGAAGGACATCTCCCCTGGCTCTTTCAAAGCAATTTTCCTATGAACATTTTTTATTGGTTTACCATACTTCACCTTAGCAGAAGATAACTGCAGCCAAAGAACAAGCATTCCTATTTTAATCAACTGTTCTCCTTACAATGGAAAACCAACTGTTCCACGCCAGAATTGCGAGACTCAAAACATTAGGCATAATGAATGTTCCAGCTTAAGTTCATGTTCATAGCATGGATATCATGGCAATCAGCTCACTTGGATTAATGCAAAAAAGCACAGATAATATGCATACTGATCAACAAATGGTTTTATTGTAAAAAAAAAAAACATTTGTTGATCACTAGCCCATAACCTGATGAATAGAAGATTGTGGGACACTTAATCATAGCAATTAGAATTAAATTTGAGAAAAGTTATTTGAATATGCTGGCATACACATAAAAAGTAAATCAATGATATGTCTTCTACTATTACAATTAAATGAAGTTGAAAATTAAAAGAGTACTTTGACATCTACTTATAGTTACTATATATCATAATAATAAGTGTGACAGCGTACTGCTCATTGAATTTTTGTACACGTGAATCAAAGAATAATAATAATTCATTCTACCAGGCCAATGAAACATGGGGCAACCGCAATCTGGAACAATTTAGACGGCCCAACATATGAGATGTGATATTGTTAAAAAAAATATATATTTTAAAAAGAGAGAGAGAGAGAGAGAGAGAGAGAGAGAGAGAGAGAGAGAGAGAGTTTTAAACCCAATTTTGTTGTAAAGCAAGCAATTGTTACAGTTCTAGTGAAAATGCCAAGGAAATGATTCTAACTAATCAATTATCAGCACGTAATGTTTGAAATCCACCAACCAACTTAACCAATGAACCTACAATACGTAACCCAAGCAACTACGATGTCTATTCTGCTATTATGCAATAGTTCCAACAACAACAAAAAAAAAAAAGGCACAAACGTTCTTAGTAAGAAGTATACATCATAATATTAAAAAAAGAGAGAGATAAGCCGCCATGTGGATGGGCACTTTATGGAGTGGCATTTCTTTCTTTTGTAATGGGTCGTGAAAAAAAATAAAAAGGTGATACAAAACAAATGAATGGACGTGAGGATACAGACACCAAAACCAAAACGAGGAAAACGAAAGACAGATTCAAAAACAAGGCCTGAAAACAAGACGTGAAAGGCAGGAGTTAAAAAGATAGAGACTAGAGATGCGGATCATCCAAAAGAGATTGTCAGAAAATCCAAATCAAGAGTCAAACGAGTAAGAAAACCACATTCGTAGAAGATAAGATTGTGATCGAGAGCTTCTTGTCGTTGTTGTTGTTGTTGCCTGAATTAGTTTAGACATAAGGTGGAGAATTTCAACGTTGTACAGGCAGATCCCACTTTATTTCGCATCAACATAATGTACATAAAATAAAACATTGGCATTCGCCTTAAAAATTCGAATTCTATAACAAGAAATGATTTCAGTAACAAGTTTAAAGTGAGAATCAATCGCATGTAAGTCCTATCAGTTCGAGTCAGATGGGATTTCATGGTCAATAGGTGGGCTCACAGGCCCTCACCAGCTCGAATGTTCAATATTGCTCAGAGATATCTGTGCACAAAGAACCATACGATGCTTTGTCGGTTGGCCAGGGATCGCACCACGCACCCCACGATACATGTCCTGCAACTGGCCTACCACTTTTATCAAATCCACCCGAAATACAAACCAACACAGAAATCAGCCCTAAAATTAATATTAAACCCTATTTATAGAACTAGTTAAAGGAAGAAATGAAAATAATGTTAATAAATGTGTAAATAAAAATATTTGGAATAAAGAAAATTCAATAAGTGTGTTTTCGGATGAATTCTTGTAATTTTTTATAATTATACTCTTTAGTTTGTTTCTGGCCTACATCATGCTATTATTTTGGCTAATTAATTGGTTTTATGTACTAAATCAGATTCTCCAAAAAAATTCAATTTGTTTCCCTCTTTTTTTTTTTTTTTTTGTCCACAAATCAAGCAACGTTTGAAATGGGGCAGACATGAACGGGTTCCACAAATCCTGTTACTCAAATATCAAGACAAATCAGGACATTTTTCAAGTGAGACTTCTTCGCATATCAAAGATCATACGAGCTTCACGTGGTGGGATAGGGGCCACTTATTTGAAGAAAGAAAAGTGTAATTAAAAATTATAATAATTGTAGGATACTTTTTACATTTATTTATTTATTTATTTTTTATTATTATTATTTTGAATATAATAAATTTTAAATCACACATCTTTTTATTAAGATCCACTCAAAACACGCGTATGAAAAAAGACGGACTTAAGCAATGGTATAAAGTATAAACTAATGCTAATGAAGGCAACGTTCAGTGAACGGAGCATTATTGCTGGCGTTTCCTCAGACCAACTTAGTCCAGTGGAGACCATACATTGAACATCCTTAAACCATAAGCATTGTGATGTGAAGACTAGTTTGCTTTGCTGGTTGGTTGATACTCGCCAATTAGGCTACTCAAGAACTCCAAGGGCATTATCTTTACGCTTATAATCAAAGAACTGCATCTGTGTCTAACAATAATAAGATTTAAACTTAAAGATGTGCGTTTCGTTCGTGTATACTATTTCAATCATTTCACCAAATGGGTAATTAGCACAATTCTTATTATTGTGATCCTAACGTTTTATAATATGATCACAGATAGAATTAAACTCATGGCTCCTGTGTTTTAAGTTTTATCACAAAGCTTAGTCCATCACCGCTATAGAGGGTCTCCCGAATCTCTAAATTCTCACAAAAAAAAAAGGGGGGGGAGGGTGACACCAAAAATTAACATCGATGTAAATTTGGGTCTATAAATATATATAGAGTTATAATTATTAATTATAATTGATATAATTTTTTTACATATTAATTAATTATTATTATTAGTAAATAACGTAAAATTGTGTTTAATTTATTTATTTTTTAATTACCATAATTGAATTCAAATCTCAAAATTATTATTATTTTTTTTTATTTTGCCTCGATTCCATTCCATGCTTTTCAAGTATACCTATCTTACTAATAGCAAATTTTTTATGATTACGATGATGACGACTTGACGAGAATGCAAGAATTTCCTCGCCTTTACCTCGTTGCAGCGCGTTTCCTGCTTGCAAACAGCTATTTGTTCTTTTTAAATTCCATTGCCGAATAAACCTTGCGCAGCCTTCTGCGACCCGAGTTACCCGTGGGTTCTCAGTTGTCTTCTATCACGGACCAATCACAACAAAGGTAGTTGTTCTGCTAAATGGGACCCACAACACATCTCCTTCTCCTATTGGGCATCGTTAAGACCTTGAAATTCACCAGCAGTAAGTGCGTCATCTGTGGCGGGCCCTGTACAGTAATATTGTAGCACTCATAAGTCCACGACCGAAGCAGCCGAGAAAGAAGCCACCCTTGTCTCTCTCTTTCCAACTTCTATACAAGTCTTTTGAAGGGAAATTTCTCTCTCAAAGGCAACACCTCTCTCTCTCTCTCTCTCTCTCTCTCACACACACACACACACACACACACATTTTCTCTCTCTTCTTGCTGTTGGGTAAATGGGGTTTCCAGTTGGATACACGGAGGTTTTCTTGCCAAAGCTGTTCGTGCACACACTTTCCTTTCTGGGTTTTATTAGAAGTCTAATAATCTGCCTTTTTAACCATCTGGGTCTTTCCGATTTCGTTGAAATCGACAATCTTTGGCACGAGAATCCGACCCGAATGTACGGTCGCCCATCTGTCACCGCCGACCTGATCCGGGATTTTCTACCCGTCATCAAGTTCGAGGATTTAGCAGCCGGCACCGGCGAAGGAAGCGAAGAGTTGCCGGAGGTTTGTGCAGTTTGCCTGTGTGAGTTTGCAGGAGAGGCAGAGATCAGGTGGTTGAAGAACTGTAAGCATTTTTTCCACCGAGCATGTCTGGACCGTTGGATGGATCACGATAGGAAGACGTGTCCTCTCTGCAGGACGTCGTTTATGCCTGATGACCTGCAGGAAGAGATTAATCAACGGTTGTGGGATGCTTCTGATCATTCTGATGTTGGTGACTTTTACAGTGAGTAGGCTCTGATCCCAATTTTGTAGAAGAAAGGGTGATCTTGCTTTGTACCAACTATGAAGCGTGTATAGGCAAATGTTAAATTGCAATTCAGCCAAATAAGAAAAATATTCAATTTCATATCAAAAGAAAAAGAAAAAGATTCAATTTTTTTAAAAAAAAAAAAATTTGGAAATTTAATTTGTTTTGTGCGTTTGTTTTTTGATAAAATTCAGTTTCTTTGAATGCAGAACTGAAATGTGTAACTGCGTACCATCAACAAAAGGTCTATGTATTTATTTATTTTTCCTTTCTCTTCGATTTTCCAACTTTCCAAATAGATTTATTTATGCTAGCTCCTAAACTCCAAAAGGGCTTGAGTAGAATGTGATAAATGTGTTAGAAAAATAATTTTAAAAAAAAATAAATTGAGCAAAAAATGTTGTAAAAGAAATTAATTTTATAGTACTAATTAAATATTTTTAAAAATCGATGATTCATAAGTTTCTTTCTTTATTTTTAATTTTTATTCAATTTTTTTATTTAATAAAATAAGTTATTATAATTTATTTAAATTTAAATTATTTTTTAATTAAAATAAATATTTATTTTTAATTCTTTTTTTTTTTTCTCATAATAAAATTTTTCGAGGTTTGCATAACAGAAGTTGAGATTATTTGTGAAAATTTTATCAGGCACCTATTTCTTCTTCGTAACTAGCCGACTAGTATGGATCTCTTCAGTTTATCTCGTACTGAAATAATAATAATAATAATAATAATAATAATAATAATAATAATAATAATAATAATAATAATAATAATGCTAATTGTGGGTGGACTCCGGGATTTCATGACACTGTTCTCCTTTTAGAATTTCTTGAAACAAAAATTAAAAATAATTAAATAGTCAGTGCGAATTGGAGGTGTTTATGATTGAGAGAAAATTTTGGTTTCCATTTATGAAGAAATGGTGAATATCCATTGACGTGAGTTAATTTAACAAAATATTCATTGAATTCAAAAAAATTATATATATATATGGGCCACTCCTCCCAATTATTTTCTTCAATGATTTACATAAGCAAAACGCTAGGACTTTTTAACAGAAAGTATCCCATTAGAATTTTATTTTCTGAGGATCTCATGAACGAATCATTTTTCTCTCAAAAAATAAAAATAAAAAAGAGTGAAATATTTGATGGAAACAATAGCACATAACTGAAGAATAAGGTTAAAAAAAAAAAGGATATTTTATATTTTTTTGTTATCATACGTCTTTTGAGTGAGAGACAGCTGTAAAAAGGCTGGTGGGTACATTGGCATTTATCATGATCTTCTGCAATGGCGTTGAAATTAGGCGCTCTGTGCTTGATCCTGCAACTATTTGGAGGCTTTAATTGGTTTTGTTCCTTTGCATAAGCATACCACACGAAAATGAGTTTTTTATTTATCGGTGTTCGTAAAAAACCTGAATCTCTCCGTGTTTATAACGCTGCTAGATCTGGGCCCTGCATATGATAACACGCTTCAAAGTTCTGGTTGGTCCAGGGGAAAATTTTAGCACCCTTGGGATGGGACCACCCCGTTTTCATAACCTGTCGAATAAAGTGTCAAAAAGATCAGGTAAATGTTATCAATGAAATTATTGTGTTTAGTTTATTGCATCTTACTTTTTGAAAAGGATCTGGGCCTGGAGGTGAGCGCGTTTAGAATTTTGATGGGCCCAAAAGCACTCCACTTACTCACTCTGCCCACTTCTCATTCTTTCTTTGGCATTTGTGTTTATGTCACAGTAACCCAAAACACGACTCCACGCTGCGCAGGTACAGCCACCGAAAACTTTTACTGGAAAACGGTGCGTACAATCAGATACTAATAAGGCCATGGCTCTTTCCTCGTGTTCTGTTATGTATGCAACAAAATACCTAAAAAAGTGGCACAAACATAATTTAAGGAGTCTGTAGTTGTTCAAGAGGAACAGCATAGAATTGCAATAATAAATGTAAACAAAAAGCATGTGAACGGGTTTCAAATGAGAGGCAGCACAAAAATTAAAACAAATTGGTCCAGTTGCGCAGAAAACATGACCAGGTGCCCTATTGGGGCTCTGGAAAGTGCCCTTAATGTAAAGACAAGGGCTCTGTTCAAAGTTACGAGCCTTTGTATAAGGTCATATTTTGGGTCATGTCGCCACGTCTACGGACCGCATGAACAAATTGAATCCATATATTGTGTATCCAATTTTCGAGAAAAGAACGACGACCAAATTGAGGCTACAACATTCAAAGTTCAAGAAAATCATTCTCTTCCTGCAAAGTGTTTCTAAGTTCAGATCATCAACTATCCTATACACATACATGGTGGTTATTACTGGACAGCATGTGGAAAAGACGGTGCAATGTGTCAAATATATCACAACGCAATAGGGCTTGAAATAGAACTTGAACCCCCAGAAATAAGGGATAGTAAATCAAACTTGTTGAACAATTTGTATCTAAACATCACACTGCTTTCAATGCTTCTCTTTGCTCCAAAAAAAAAAAAAAAAAAAAAAAAAACCATCACAATGCTTCTTGATCCAAATTCCAAAACACCTTGGATAGCCAAGCGGAGGATAAGCATGTGGGGGATATCACCAGCAGGATAACCTTGACCTTGACCTTGACCTTGAGGAGGTGCTGGATGGCTAGAGGGCTGCCCCTAGGCTTGTTGAGGTGGAATTGGGTGATCAAGACATGACATCTGCTGCACTGGAGGTACAGCCATAGCAGCCTGTGGCCCAAACTTGCCGTCCCTTCTGTCCATTTCAACCTTGTGCTGAGTCTATATAACGATTAAACCATGGAATTGCAAACCATTATTCAAGAAAACACCAAGGAAATAGACAATTATGATTGAACATCGAGCAGCTGTACAGATCATTAATTGCAAAAGCAGATAGATGCAAATAACGTTGTCAAAAATCTTTACATATATAATGAGAACTGAGACTTAGATGCTATTGCTTTAAACATGTATTTATGGCTCTATTGGCAACATACCTGAATACAAGCACAAACCCTGCCAAAGCAGAACAAAATGCAGAGTTAATGTGTGGTGTAAAAACTATTTCCTCTAAATATAAACATACAGAGCCATTACGTGCAAAAGACTAAATCAGCCAAGTAGGTCAACAACTGGGCAAAGTCCCCAATTTCATCACTCCTAGTTAAGCAAGCTACTAAGGAACAAATACATGCCAATTGCTGCAGGCAGAACATGAAACCCTGCAAACAAAGGAATGCAACATTATTATAATTGTTTCTTCATAGCTGTATCAAAAATCAAAAATTTTTATATATAAAGCATAGTCGGTTTTTTTGGGGGCCAGGAGAAGTAGGGCTAGAGAGACTGAGAGAGGGATTACAATGATACAATTGTCACATTGTGTAGTCTGTATGTTGAACTCGTCTTGCAGTAGGAACCGTGTTGAAGCAACTGAATTTGAAAAGCAACAGAAGACCTGAAAAAAGGGAGGACAGCTAACATATTTGCAAGATGGATGGGCATAAATGTAGGATGCAGAAGGATCGTATGCCAGAATCTCGCTTTTCATAAGTAGTAGTAAATAATCAGGAATACAAAAAACTTCAGGATCTGATCGATGAAGCACCTCAGTACAAAGACAAACTTCAGGGCAATGATTTTCTCCGCAACGCCCACTGCATGGACAGTAACCAGCACAACATACATACCTACAAGAGAAGGCAATAAAGCGTGTTAATATTCACCTTGTTCTTGCACATAACTGGTCTAACAGGAAAATGACAACAATTACCTTGACATATCATTGTAAAGTGCACGTTTGCGCAGTATGTAGGAAGCACATGGTCCACTACCACATATCAAATTAGACATGATTTAATAATATGTCATTTAGACAGGAATTATACATATGATACATAATCTCCAACACAGCAAAACTGGAAATCCTCAACTATAAGCAATAAAATGTCAATCACGTATTATCCTCCATTGTCATTGGTCGAGCTTCACCAGTTTTTTCAGCTTTTCTCCATTCTAGATTTAGGACACACTTGTTGCCTATGCTTTTGAAAAAGAAATAAAATAAAATAATATATATATATATATATATATAACTCTAAAATTTTGAATTATCGTATCTCAATATAAAATTAAATTAAAAATTTTGTAAGACAACCTCTAAATAAATAACAAACTCATTAACTAAACATAACATTTCAACTTAAAATTTTAAAATATTAAACTTATAAACACTTTTCACTTTATATATTACTTATTTTCACTTTTTAGTTCTATCATAATTATATAATTCCACAAAAACCAAAAAAAAAACTACTCTCCCAACCACAAGAACACAGAGAAACATGTGAAATGTTGCGCTGTAGTAGAAGAAAGTACAAAAGTTTCGAAACTCACCAGCACATTGCAAAGCAGCAAACTGCATAAGAAGATGGGAAAAAAAATTAAAAAAAAAAATTAAAGTCTACATCAGCAGATTGGAAATCTCAATTCAAAACAAACAGCATTGTCAGCCTTGGTAAGTAGATTGCAGTTATAGGATTCTATATTTTCAGGCAATCACACAGTAGCAAGAAAAAGAGAATTAAAATAAATAAATAAAAATAAAATAAAAAACGAAGTCCAACGAACTCTCGAACAGGTTTCTCGCTACTTTTCTTGCATCTTCTCAGAATCCAAACAGAGCAAGTTGTCTTTCAATTAAAAAGAGCGAAAGATAATCTAGCAAATGAAATAAGAACTGCTATGATTATCAACTTACAAGGAGTATCGGCGGTGATAGTGCGCATGAGATCGGTGTGCCAGAAATTCCTGTAACTCTGACGCAACTGCATTTTCTCCATATGATCCATGTCCGCAAGATCAGCAGAAGAAGAACGGCACCGTCGAGAGCTGATTGCTTTGAAAGTGAAGCGAAGCGACGATGAAGAATATGACTATACGAGTGCTGACAAAAATGGCCGCCATTTAAAATGTACGCTAGAGCAGCCAAAAAAGTCAACAAAGAACGCGCTGCACCGGAACATTCCGGGTAGAAGCCACGCGTTTCAAAGATGAGCCGTTTTGTACTTGAGCTCCTGCTATTTGCGTACCAAATGGGTCCCTTTCACAATTGCTTAGCCCTTTTGCTTTTAACTACCCGACGTCGTAACATAACATTTAAATATACATATTTACGAGAGAGAAGCTCAATTTTATTGTTGGGTATTATGAAGTTTATTCTCACGTAAATTTATTAATATAAATCAACCTAATATACGTCATGAATATCCAATTATTCATGACAAAAATATAAAATATCACCCTATTTTTATATTTTTGAGAGACATTCTTATTTTAAAAAAAAAAAAACTCTAGATTTATCTTTTTGCCAAAATGAATGTTGACATGAGAATTTCAACCTAAAATAAATACTTAGAAAAAAAAAAAAGCACACAAATTAAACTATCACCTAGAATGGTAATTTATTCATTAGATTAGATAGGCTTGGTTGCGCTTTTAAAACATTTCAGCTTGACAAGCACAATTATTAATGAGTTTTGCTTTAATGTTATTCGAGTGGTCATTAAAAAATCTTAGATTCGAATTGTAATTGAAGTTAATTGAAAATATTAATAATAATAATAACAATCGAAACAATTAAGTTTCGTGAAGAGAGAAATTAAGGTATCAAAAGGGGTGGGTTTGCTTTTGTGTAAGGCCCATTTCACGGACCCAACTGACCGACCGACCAAAATCCACTTCCCCACTATGTGAGGATTGGAATTGGCATTATTAAGTCTCTGAGCAATGCCCCGTTGCAACACTGGACGAACGGACCGACCTGTCCCCAAATGTTTTAAGCATCAACCAAATCTTGTTTTCAAGCTTAGAAAATACAAAGATGGAAAAACTCCAACTATTATTTTAAAATTTTTGTTTCCGAGATTAACAATTTGATGAACTGTTGGCGAGACTAACATTTGAGTTTGACGGTTAAAGTTGAGTTTCTCATGTCTCGAAGTCTCACGTCCAAATTACACATTTTCTCTGTAAAAGAAAAGAGACATAAAGAGAGAGAGAGAGAGAGAGAGAGAGAGAGAGAGAGCTGTCTCTTATACACATCTAGATGTGTATAAGAGACAGGTCTAATCCATCTTTCTACCACTGTTGTCTGTGGGGCATAGCTGATCATTCAATTGATATTTACTCACACAATAATTTTGATATGGGAGAGAGTTTTTCCTTTTTCTTTTCACCATTTCTGCTAGACAGTAGGCAATCACACTCCCCGTATATATATATATATATATGCGGGGAGTGTTATTGCCTACTGTCTAGCAGAATTGGTGAAAAGAAAAAGGAAAAACTCTCTACCATATCAAAATTATTGTGTCAGTAAATATCAATTGAATGATCAGCTATGCCCCACAGACAACAGTGTTAGAAAGATGGATTAGACAAAGCCATCCCAATCCTAAAAAGGATGCGGGAAAGAACAGAAGCTCAATAAATTTTGATTTTAACTTAAGACCAATTGGCAAAATATGCTAGAAAAACAAGTGTACCCTTACACAAGCTTGTTCTAGCACAAATGAAGGGCCCAAAATTCTCTATAAATTCGCAGTTGGAGCTCTCCTGGGAAAAAAAAAAAAAAACACAATTATAACAATTATGTACAAATATCGACATAATACGTTTTGTGCAAATTAAATGTCTGCAGCAATCATTTAATAATTCAACAATAATAACACGTAGCTAGTAACTTTACCAAACACCTTACTCATTTTTTATTTATCAGCAGTAGGTTTCAACAATTAATAGCATCCGACAAGATCGAACAACCAAATTAAGTAGACTAGAAGGATTGAAAATTAAAATGCGGAAAGACTACTGATCAAATAAAGATTAAAGACAGGATATTACACTAACACGGAGTGAAAAGAAAAGTGTACGGCATGCGTTGGAGTTCAAGAAAGGAACTTTTTTTACTACTTAAAAATATGGTAATTTCTGCAATAACACAATCAATCAATTAGGGAATTAAGAAAAACACGCACATTTCCTGAATGACAAAGTTTTCACCTAGAATTGGCTTCGATTACCAGACCCTACCAAACCAACAGTACACGATAATCACATAATCCATGGACACGTGTTCGTTGCTCATGGTTGCCATCTAAGAATTCTCGAAGGGACCCTCTAAAGAGTCAAGCGTATGCCAACAGAACCGTGAAAAATAGTGCTCTTTGTCAGCTCTGATGCCGCTTCACCCTCGAGGTACAGCTCAGGTATGCAACTTACAACATAGGGCATATCAGGAAGAAAAGGCCAAAATAACGGCGAAAAATAATCAAAAATAATATTTTTGGGGGGGGGGGGGGGGGGGGGGGAGGGGGGCTAAATAGCAAACTAGATGCATTTGAAATACATAAATTTTGGATTTTATTTTATTTATTTATTGGTGTAAGGAAGGGAGACACCAACGTAACAGGCCATGAAACGAGGCAACATCATCCCACATGTATCATCATCAGGGAGCGGCTGGTGCACTCTCCTTGGGAGTTGGGAGTTGGGAGGGAGAAGACGCGAGTCTTCCTCTTGGCATAGGGCCGCAGATAGTCCCTGCTACACGACTAGCCTCGCGGTAAGAGTGTTAGCAAGAGAACCTCCCAACTTCTGCCCAGGAGTCCACGACATTCCTGAATGAGATTGTCCTGAGGATGGCTCAATAGTATGTATGCTCCTGGTGACAGCACTCATGGCCATTTGAGAATCAACTTCAAAAGTAATGTTACGGCTGCCAATGTACCAAGCATAAATTTTGGATTTTAGACTCACTACTGCAAGTTATACTTGCATCCATTCGGCAAGAAAAAATAGATCCAGCTCTATTTACTCCTTACCAGTACATTTACGGGTAAACAAATGGATCCCATTCGGAAAAGTAAAAAATGGGACCCATTTCTCACCCTCAAAGGCCTAACTACTGTCTAAAACAAAAATAACCCATCAAATGTAGAACTTGCTTCCGATTGTCCTCCATGGCATCTAAATTTTTTTTTTGTAATATATATATATATATTCACCGACGTAAGAGTTTGACACACTACAAAAATATATATTTAAGAAAATAAAAATAATACTAAATAAAATGTGTGATTCTTAAAATTTAATTTATTTTAATAATTTTTATTCATATAACTTTTACCTTTTAGTGCCTACTCAAGCTTTTTATTTCACTCCGTCCTGTGACATTAGGCTGTTATCCTGATCCCGTCAAATCAGGTCCAATTCTTTGCTGACTTTTTCAATCTTTCTAATCCAACACTACATGTTGGGCGTTAGGTTTCTGGGATAAACGGTGACATATATTAGTGGATCTGTCCATTCTCATCCTTTTGATGGACCCTAGCCTGAGACAGCCTTTCTGGGGAGTGGTTTTCGGCGACACCCATGTTTTAGGGAGGTCATTGACGGTAAATAAAAGCCTGATCAGAAATAAAACTTATTTAGATGTGGCAACTGAAACTTGGAAACACAGGACTAGGGTTTTTCTTTTCTTTTCTTTTTTATTTTTTACTTTGGATGAAGACCCTGTAAGGCAGGAGAACTAACATACATAAGTGTATCTTCGCTTGAGCTTGAGGCCAGAGTTATACGGAGCTGTGCTTTTTCAAGCTCATCTCCCAGCAAACTCTCCAGCCCTGAGAGTGACTCTGATTATTGTCATTAAATCAAAAGGAAAGGCAAGGCTCACAAAAGACTCGAGTTTTTCTCTAAATTTGCTTTGGTGCCTTTTGGTGCAGTAATTCTCTCAAAGTCTTTTCGTGTGATGATGACAGGCTAGCCAATTGGGATTGTTCTTGTTTTCTTTATTGACCACTGGGTTTGTTCTTGTCTAGTGTGATGGAACTGGGAGTAGTGGAACGGTATGGCCTAAAGCAACAGCTAATTAGCTGTGGAGTGCCTTGAGTTTCGGTGGCCTTGGATACATACCAAGTGCATCATATATATCAGCATTGCAGCTAAATCAAACATGGCAACGAAAGGATGCTTGTAAAGATAACCCTCGCTAAAAGATTCTTAGTGAAAGAGAGAGGTTTGAATTTTGTTTACCTCATGATCTGAAACGAATTAGATTTTAAACAAGGAGACAGCTACACAGAAATGTTAGATACAATTAATAAGATATTAAATCTATGAATTTTCACTCTCTTAATTAGCACATTATTTTCTTAATTGTTTCTAAAGTCCAACAAGCATTTTTCTTTAAACAATATCGATGCAATGAGTATAGTATTTCCTTTTTTTTCTTTCTTTCTTTTCTTGTTATTATTTATACTCACTTTTTCTTTTTTCTTTTTTTGTGAGTGTAGAGTATTTTTTTTATCAAAAAAAAAAATGATAACACTTGTTAAAAATAATGATTTACAAAAATGTGAACTAATTATATTTTTTTATTAAAAATAAAAAAAATATTTTACTATCATTTTATATTTATGTGTATCCTTAGTAAATATTTTTTCATTCAATTTTTTTTTTAATTCAAACATGATCCCAATTATTATTAGCCTTTTTTCTTTTTCATAATATTTAGTATTTAGCTGACTTAACTCGTCTAACTTAAGAACGCACGTTGCCTCATGGCCTTGTAAATTTTTCTTCCTCGTGACTTAGGATTACGGAGGCAACAAGGTAAGGACAAGAAAAGGCTGCGAGATGGTGGCTCCACTTACGGTTGGAGTAATGCTACCGCTAATGATGCCATATTTCACTGCAAATTATGCCCCACGCTGTGGTCAAGAATTAGGCATTTTGATGGCAAGAAGCTAGTAGTATTGTTTCTTAATGGGAAAAAATATAAATAAATAATATATATATATATATATATATATCTATCTATCTATATATATTATATGTGGTAGCTAGTGTTTTGACATTAACAGAGCACATAACTTTTAGATCGATTATTCATTGGCCGAACTAAGCCTAACTCAGAATTATAGCAATTTTCGTTTTTCTTTTTCTTTTTTTTTAATAACATTTTTGTACCCGATCGGCGGTCCATTCTACTGTATTGGGCAATTTATATTGTGTGGGCTATAACATGAAAACAATTATATACCAATTACGTGGAGTGGAATAATAGCGTGGTTTTCTTTTTTTTTATTATTTATTTAATATTATGAGTATGTCAGCTATTAAAATTAAGGGTTAATATTTGATATTTTTATTTAATTTTTTATATAAAAAATATTATTAAATTTGAGTACATTTTTTTAAAACGAAACTTTGATATTTAACAAACTTAAATCATAGTAAAAAATTAAATTTTAATTATAAAAAATATATTAAATTATTATCCCTTGTATTAACAGTAGTTTGTTTAAAAAAATATTTTAGGCTCTTTTTTCGGAATTTTGTTTATTTATTAATTGGAGTTGTTATGAGACGGGGATTGTCATAAAGACAACCTCAAGTTGCCACGTATGGTGGGGGATCGCTCTTCGGTGGCCCAAACAATAGCCGAGCGCAAAAAAAGAAAAAAAAAAAAAAAGAATTAATTTTTGGTATCGGATTCCGTGTTCTCACGCCTTCAACTCCTCCACTGTCGATCTTACGCATCAGTGCCGTCGATATCCTGAGACGATTGGGACCCACGGAAAACAGTCATCAAATCCATGTTTATGCGGGGTCAGATTGTTTGCCACTTACTCCATCCGCGCGTCGACATTGGCTTGTCATATCCCCCTTCCCCCTCTCCCTCCTTTTTATTCTCGTAAAGAGGAAAAAACAAAAAAAAACCAGTCTTTTAAATTCGGGTATTTAATTAGTTTTCAAAAAGAGTAGACGAAATAACAAATATATCCCTTTCCCCGCCCTGTTACAATGACGAAGCTCTTCTCACACCATTAAATATATAACCATACTTGATAGGATTCCACAGTCCTACCTTGTACGAGCTTATGAACAATTTCAAAATATTCTACCTTATACTACCCCTTATAAATATTTTACTCCTTTTTTACCTTAACCTATCGAGTACATCGTTAAATTAGAGAAATTCACAATTTGATTAATACAAATTAAAAATTAAATTTAAAATTTTAATTATCTTAAATTAAAAATGATTTTTTAATTGATTTAAATATAAAAATATTTTATTAATAATAATATTCTTAATTTTATTCAAATAATAAATAAAAATAATAATTTAGTTTGGTTCCATTAAGTTTCTTTGGAACTATACCCTATGCTCTAACTTATAATGTTTTATGGTGTCTTTTCTCCCTTAAACATCGGAATTAAGGGGAGGTAGAGGGTGACCTACAGGAAACCCCCCAACAATTATCAAATGCATTCATTTTTAACAAGAACGAAGAGGCAAAGGGACACGAGCGAATAGCGTGGGGCTTGCCACACACCTGATCGTATTCTTTGTCACGTTATTTTCTTAAAATGATCTCAGTACAAATGTCATGGCGTGGAATTGGAGCAGCTTTCTTGTCCTCTCCCCCACAACCTCAGTAAATTGATTATTACAAAAAAAAAACACAAGGCTAGAAGTGTCCAGACGGGGGATAAATGGAAACATATGAAGGGCCGAGAAAGCAACAGAAAGTTAAGAAACCCTGATTGATTATCGAGTTCTGTGAGATCTGCAAAAACAATAGACGCCTCCCCCCCCCCCCAAACTCCACAACACCCAAGACCCAGCCCGCTTCTCCTTCCCTGCAAGCCAGTTTTCAAAGACTGCCAGAGAGAGAGAGAGAGATAAACTGACCCCGGAAAAAAAACAAAGACAGTGGCAATCTCTCTTTGCTTCCTATCTTTAACAATAATATGAGGATTCGCAAGAACGCAAACCTATCCTCGTTGATGTTCTCGCACGCTTCGGGGAGTGAGGCGCTGCAGACGCACGTGTGCCAGTTGAACCAGTCTCCGTGGGATGTGATTTCCTTCTCTCAAGAGGCTTGCCCGTCTTCCCTTCACCTGCAGGTCAGTTTATTTCTCTTTATTCTTCTCTTCTTTTGCTCATATTTTGACAGATCTGCTAAAACCCTCTTCGCTATTTTCTCCATTTTTGCTCTCTCTATCCTCATTTCCTCTCCTTGCTTCTAGGGTTTTTCGAGATATAGCCCGCTAGAGTTGCATTAAAACCCTAAATTTTCTCTCTTTTCTCGCGTATTCATTCCCTTGTAGTCGATTAGGTTAATGGGTCTTCGTCATTTCTCTTCTGATAGCTTCACTCTTCGCGTTTCTCTATATTTTTGGCCAGTTCGAAGGTCAAGATAGCTTTACTGGGAATGGGAGCTTAGGCGATTCTATAGGTGCTGTGGAGAGGTAATTTAAACTCTACACCAAATTTAATGTCGTATTGTTATCTTGTCGAGCATTAGGGTTTTTTGAAATAGTTGCATATGTTGAAAGTAATAATTGTTCCGAATTTTCCATGGGTGCCAAGTATCAACGGTTAGTTTGTGTCTGCGGTTGTTGAATATGGCATTTATAATACGCAGCGTGGCCTCGATGATGGCGGACGCAGAGGAGAGGGCAGCGATAAAGATGAAGATGGATAATATGATTGTTGACGATAATTATGAAATGAAAGTGATCCCAGATAAGAAGAGAATGCTGGATGAATATTATTCGCAGAGGAAAGTGCTGAAAAACTGCGGGAAAGCCCAGTGCTGCAACAAGTGCGACTGCAAGGGCAGGCATTGCAAGAGCGAGACCAAACAAGTTTCCTCCATGTGTGACCGTCGCTTGAGCTTGCTCACCCCTGCCGCCGCAGCATGTCTCGGTCCCGCGTCCAGCCACTCTATCAAGAAACCCGCCACCGGGATGCGGCGAAGCCAGACCAAGTCGGCCAAGAAAGGTCCGTACGAATTCTACTATTATTCCGGATTTGGGCCGCTGTGGGGCAAGAGAAGAGGAGGAGATAGAGGGGATGGGATCAAGGGTGAGAACAATGACACCCAGAATAATGGCAGCAGCAGTAGCGGTGTTATTGCTGCTGCTCACAATACGACACCGTCTTGTACTCCTTCTCCAAGTATTGATGGGTTCCATTATGTGGACGACGATGCTGATGAAGAAGAAAAAGAAAAAGAGGACAACGATAACAGCGATGGCGGCAAGAAGCGGATGCGAAAACCAGTGAAGGCCAGGTCCTTGAAGTCCCTCATGTAGTGAAAGGGCTTTTTTATATTTTTTATTTTTTAATTTCTCGTGTATTGATATTATCCGGCTAATTTTTATTTATTTTGCTGTTGTTGATATATATATATATTTTTTTTTTTTGTTTAAATGTTCAGGTGTTTGTCAGAAATTAATTGTATTACCTATTGTGGCCCTAGAATTCGTCTCCCATTGTGACATGTCGGCAGGAAACAGTGGAAGTCAATGTTCGGAAACGAAAGGGCAGCTTCGTAATTTAGTCTTTACGAACTCAAACGAGTTGCCACTTGCCAAAGTTGTGTCCCCTTTCTATGTAGCGCATAATGTGCTGTCGTGTCGATTATTATTATAAAAAAAAAAGAAACAATAAAAATATTGAGGGGATCTAAACTGGATGTCCTTAATTAAATGTCATAATTTTTACATAATTCTCAAGTATAGTTTATGCTATAATTTACTTTGATTAAAAAAAAAATCCCGCCTTGTTATTGTTATTTATTATTATTTCAGTTCATGAGAATTGAAGTCACATTTTCTAGCATTACGAGGAATACCACTTTATTTAAAATGTGCAAACACTATTTTCTACGCATTTTAATTTATTTCATGCCTTTCCTTTTATTTTTATTTTACCATTCGCATCATAAATGCAGTTGAATTAATTTATTGTAAGCTAACGGTGAAGGTTAACCCTTGTTATCTTAGTGTTACTTAATTTACCCAAAAACTCAAAAAAACACTAATTTGGTGGGGTCAATTCCTGTCCACGGCACGACTTATATATGGATTTTAACTTTGAATTTGGCCTCATAAAAAAAAAAGGAAGGGGGACTTCGAAATTGGATTTGGCTCGGCCGTTTGTTCTCCGTAGTTTCACAATAGAAGCCACGAAATCAGAAGCTTCAACCTAGCTACAGCCATGTCCGACTGCTTTCATGTCTCTCCAACTCAACCTTATTGGTTCAAATGGCCCAAAAAAAAAAAAAAAAAAAAAGAGGCGGGGGGAGAGAATGTCCAAAACATGGTTTTATTTAATTAAAACTTTCGTTTAATACTTACATATCAATTTAAAATTTTAAATATTCTAATTATTAATAACATACTCATAAATTTAATATCATGTTTTATTTTTAATTTTTAAAATATTAATTTTATAAATATTTTTATTTATATATTACTTATTTTGTTATCACTTTTAATATAAAATTATTAATCATACAATTTACATGCTATTTTTTAAAATTCTTACACTTTTTTCCATTTTTGACCAATTGCCTGTAATTAACAATTCACCCGTTTGGTCCGATTGGCATGGATCCGATATTCTTTCACCCTTAGCCCTACCTTGTGTTTCTTTTCCCGTGTTGTTTTCCTCCGTTGGAACAGTCGTGCTCCTTTACTAACAAAGGGCTACACTGCCTCATCCCCGAACCACCACGTCGGCGGTAGTGAAATTCCTGATTATCTCAGATGATTAAGGGCCCTTAACCCCAAAAACAAAAACAAAAAAAAAAAAAAAAACACCATGTTAACGCACCACTAGAGTAGAGTTTGACTAAGAAATTCAATCTATTTGACTTATGATTAACCATGTTAATGGACGCTTGACGAAAGGTGCTTTTTTATTTTTATTTTTACAGAGATTAAACATCATGATACGACCTGTTACATTTAATAATAAAAGATGTAGTTTGTTACTACACTCTTAATACGAATCATACGATGTAATTTTTCCTTTTCTTTATACCTTGTACCTTTTTTTTTTGGTTCGGTTTAAGTATATCTTGCGAAAAAAATGCAATAGATCCGCAATTCATTTTAAGCACGTTCTTGTGAGAAAACTTTGTAAGATAGAAATCTGAAACAGTGAATTTCATTTTCATTAACTCATTATTTAGGAGCTTAATGCAAGAGAAATGATGGGATAATAATTAACTGCAAATCAATAAAAGTCATTGAAAAATTTTCAAAATCTACTGATGTCAGCAGTGAGTATTAACAGAGCCCGGGCTCAATGGAGAGCCTAAATAAATGGCATCATTTACAGTGACTATTATTCATAATTCTTTTAAAATTTTAAATTTTTTTTAACAAAATTTTACTGTGTTCATAATGTTTAACTAAATATGCATAAGTATGAATATAATACGTAAAAGAAAACAAAAATTACAAACAAGATAGCATTTCAGAATTTTGCAATTCTCGTGTATATTTTATTTAGTTTGCTAACGCATTTTGCTAATTTTGTATACACATCATGTAAAATTTTTATTTTTATTTTTTGAAAAATAAATTATAAAAAATATTATTTTATTAATAAATGACATCATAATAACATTATTGGCAGAACTACGAAGGTTGTATTAATGAAACATCCAAAAATATTATAATAAAAAGACAATCAAAAAAAAAAACAACAACAACACTGACACTGACCAGGCAATTGAGCGTCTCCACGTTTTGAAGACAGCAATAGACAAAATTGCACCCGCGTACATCTTCGACTTTTTAAATCATTTACTAAAGCAAAAGTACAGAGTTGCGCAATTCTTCTCCCGCGAGTTAACCCTAGCGGATATAGCCTTGGGATGATGTCAAAGAACCGATTGGCTTTTGACCACATTCTGTAATTAAGGTCCAGCCAACTCGATGCTTAGGCTGTTCCTCTTTTTATTTATCCATCGTCGAGGAACGGAAGTCATGTTACCCAAAAAGAGAAAAATCGAAAAAACAAGAAAAAAAGACAGGCCGTTGCCTTCATTTTCGAAAGGAAACTCAGAAATCGTCGCATGTTATCTCACAGTTCCTTTGTAGCTAACACAACCAGAGATTGGAATACCGAATTCGAACCCAATTTGGTGCCACTAAAATTTCTCTTCCCCCACTCCGTGTGCGTTGCATTTCAAAGCGTTCTCGAATCCAATGTTCATGAATTGCCTTGGTGTAATTGCATCAAGGGCCTAACGAAGAAAAGTATTAATTAAGTGTTTAAGATTGAATGATTCTTTAGGCTTCAACTTTGGTGCAGCCAACCCCACATCCCAAGGTGTTCCACAAACATCGGATCAGTTGACCGCTGGAAATAGTTTCTACTCACTCTCGCAGGATCGTACCAAGAACAGAACAGCTGCGTTGATGTAAACTTGACAGCACCTATACAGAAAACCTTAAGCTTATATCACCCTCTAGCGCTCCTCAACAGCCCTCATAAAATTCACCACCTTTTTTCTGTCATATTCGACACTATGCACTATGCGACCGAAGACACAAACTCGAATATCCGACACAGTGGCACGGATAGACGGGAACAAATAAAAAGGGAACAAGACAGGCACCTTGCTCGTGACAATTAGTCCAAGCACTTATGCTATTGTAATTGACGCAACCAAATGGAATCCGGTGAATATGGTGTGGTGCTGGCAACTGGAAACTGTTACTTTTCAGCTTGCTAAAATAAAGTGTGGATGAGAGAGAATATTACAGATATTACACCTACAGAAAACCACGTAAAACGACACGTATAGAAATTGATACAGAGAAAACAATTTATGACAAAAGCTCGTCTTCTATTACCAGTAAAGTGATGCCGTAGTAGTGGTTGGCGGACACTCGTTTTTACTTCAAAACACTGCAGTAAAAGAAGCAAATATCTCATGACATGCAGTAATGCTATTGCCAAATAGCAGCCATGTTGTTAATAAATAAAAAACCTCCGGTTCGTATTCTGGCAGACAGTATATAGAAATTGACGCAAACTTATATCACAACAAATAATTAAACTTACTTGTATAAGTAGGCAGCAATGCCTAATACTATACACAAGAGAATGATATCTATGCAAAAGTTGCGGCTCGACCTCAGCTGAAATTATAGAAAAAGAAATGAAATTGTTTGAGAGATGAAGCGCAAGACATGTAAAACATAAATAGATCCCGTAAGCGAAGGATGTATTTACCCGGTTCACAGTCTCTTTGAGCCTCACATTAGTACTTTTAAGGTCAGACGTTGCCCTGTCAACCTGCAAGAACAGAAGAAAACCACCACTTAAGCTTTCTACCGAATACATCAAAAGTAGACAATTTGAGACTCCTAGTTCCAGCCCAGAATGGTTTGATCAAAGTGCAGGCTTGCAGCCATGACAAGAACTAAGAAAAACTTCAAAGCATAATGCTTATATGAAGCTGATACACAAAAAAGAAACACAGATTTACCTTTTCATCTATTTCGTCCATCAATGGCACTTGCCTGTCTAGTTCCTACAAATAAAATTCACAACATGAATATGAACAAGAACCAAAACATTTAGCACTTACGAGAAATATATGTGCAATGGATACAGAATCAAACCTCATTCATGTCATGGGCCATATCTTTCAGAGTGTCCAATCCTTCAGCTATAACATCTAAACCTTGATCCTGCAGAAGAGCGTATTATTACTGAAAATGAGACTATCACAAGTTCTCTCTACTAATCTTCCTAAAAAACTTGCCTGCCTGATCCTACGCATTTCATATTCCTGCCTAAAATGTCCCGTCTCTTCAGTTTCTTGGAAGTACTTGCTATCAAAACTCCCCTCTGATAAATATTTGATAAACCCATAAAAAAGATTCATATTAAATAGCAAAGAACAGATTTTTGTTTGATTACCATAAGTGGAGTCAATTTTAATCCCAGCATAGGAGGCCGAAGCCGCCCAGCGGCCACCACCTTGTGGGGCTGCACTTGTACTTCCATCTGACATAGCTTCGATTCTATCTTTCAATGCACAAACTAACTCGCTCCGATCCGCAAGCTCTTCTTTAGAGAGCCCTTTGACCTACGCACAAATATTTCTGTTAACATTGTTGTATCCAATCAGAACTTGTAACTGAAATCTCAAAGCCAATTCGACAATGAAGATGATACTCAAAGAAAACGAAAAAAAAAATCTATAAAAAGAAAACCTTCTTAAGGGCAAGCCGTTGCAATTTGGGGAGTTCTTCGAGTAATCGAGCCTTTGTTCTTCGAACCTCTGCGTTCATAGCAACCGCCGCAGCCCTATTCTTCTCGGTTGCCGCTGACTCCGATTTCTACGTCGATTTTAGAAAATCAAAACATTTAACAGAGGAATAAAAATTCAGAGCCAAAAAATAATAATAATAAATTCACAAGGAAGTGCAATAAACGAGAAAGAACTACTTGGATAGCAGCATCTATTTCGGCCTCGACAACGCCGTATAGGCGAGCGAAAGCATCGTCGCCGGAGACGTTGAGTTCCTTCTGCTTATCGACGTCGTACTTGTCGTACTTCTTGCAAATCGCGTCGACTCTCGTGATCAAATCGATCACGCTCATCTTCCCTTTTTAACTAATTATCGTACTTCTTGAGAAGCCTTCTGTTGCTTTGTCTTCTGTTCTTTTATGCTCTGTTTTGCCTGTCTGTTTGGTTTCCTTGGACTCTGTTGGTTAGGATTCGTTATTTTGAAGTTGCAGTCAGGGGAGGGGACGGATACACCGAGACTGGCCAAAGCTGTGCGTTTTGATTGGAAGGTGAACGCGGTGAGCGGATTTATGCTGGTTTTGCATGTACCCGTACTTGTTCCTTGACTGGTTGGATTACTGACATGTGTTGCAACAGTATTTTGCTGGGAGTGTATAGCGGTCGGAATAGCTCACACACATTCCTTCCTTTATTTGTTTGGTTCGTGAAGGCCCGATTTTTTTTTTTTTGTGAAGGGTCAAGTTCGGATATTTGGACTAAATAAAGAAGTCAGTCAGTCTTAGTGAAGTACAAATAGTCCCTAATGGAATAATGCTTATTTGAAATTAATATATAATTAAAAAAATTAATGTAATAAATTGAGTTTCATGATTAAAATTTATTTCAAATCAAAATTATTATAAATTATATATTAGCTAACAAAAAATTATTAACAATTTAATTATTTTTCATTCAAAAAATTGATTTGAAATGATTTTTAAAAAAAATAATAATTAAATGATATTATAAAAAAATTAAAAATTATATATATAACTTATTGATATTGGCTTATAGGGTGTTTTTTTTTTTTTCAAAGAATTAGGAAGAATGACTTCCTCCGTTCACATGAAAAACAAACCAACCAAAACAATTAAAATAAAAGAAAAAGCCATCAACATGGTAACAAAGCTCAATACTAAATACCCATTAAACCATACCTAAACTTACCATTATGATTCAAAAGTTAAGCTTCAAATTATCATTTAATTTTCTGAAAACTCTCATCTCTGCTCTAAAATTTTCTGAAAAATAATTTACCACAAACAAACAGACCCCCTAAGTGTAACAAACTGGAACCATTGTTTCTTAGCTAACCCCTGCTTCTTTCTTGGTGATAATAACAATCAGTCTCTTTCATGGATTGTGGGTGCGTTGGTTAAGGAAAATCAGGCCCATCAAAGTATTACACAATGCACTTGCCCTACCAAACAATAATATCATACGTAGACTAAATTACCATCCCTTTGCTACACGGCTACCATTACCAAGCTCATCATTGATACGACATAACTACAATAACAATAATAACAACATATTTTTAATTTTAAATCTAATTAGAGGTGACTCTATAAATTTTTGTCATCACCCAATTATATTATCATCAATTAAGTTCGGTGAGTCCTACTTCAAGACTCTCAAAATAATCTAAATCTTGGTTTTATCAATTTAATTGTTAAGAAATTAAAACATCTAATGAAATATATTTAATTTGAGCTCAAAATAATCTAAATATATTTAATTTTATCAACTTTTTCCCATCCAATTTTCTCAATTAATTCCCTTTTTATTTATTTATTTATTTAACATTTATAAGTATTGAGCAATTAAAGTATTAATAAAAGTATCGTGCAAAGTGCGGTTTTGCTTGTTGGTTTCACGAGACTGGATGTTTTTCAGGCAATATGAGTCTAGATTCTTGTCTCGCCATCTATTACTGTTTCCTATGTAAGAAGGGCCCACAAATGTTGTCAATCTTTTCGTTTAGTAGGATTAACAAAACGTGTTATACTTTGATTCTTTTAGCTCTCCACTGTCAAATTTTCCCAGGAGAATAATCTCAATAAAAAAGGGCAAAAGAATGGCAGAGTATTCGATTCTATTGTGCCTCTATAATGGGACTCTCAGCCTTTTCTTGCTCTTTTCACTGTTTTTTGTTGACTCCCACTCAGCTGGTGAGCTGGATCAGTTGAATACCTTCACCGTTTCGAGCTTCAAATACCCACAAACTGAGGTGAAGCCCTATGGTTTGCGCTATATCAGAGGTGTGAGGAACCCTTCTGGGGGTTTAACTAAATTCTTTTTGAGCTTTCTTTTGTTTCTTATCAAAGATCATGGCGTGAAGGGCAGTTCCAAAAATTTTGGCATTCTGCCAATAACTGAAATAATCTTTTTACTTCGATAATCTCTATACTTCTTGGCTTCTTTATCTCGTGGGTGCTAAAAGAACGGTTCTTTTTAGTTCTTTATTGATTGTTTTGATTGGTTTATTGTTTTTGGTTGCAGTTGATTTGCCACCGTGGTTCTCCTCGGTGTCTATTGCCGTGGAGTCTGACGTGAACATTGTGAGTATGAGTCTGCCTTATTAATCTATGTGTAAAGCTGTTGAATCGAATTGAATTGATTTTTTAGAATACGTTTAATTGTATTGGATTTCATATTGGTGTTATGTTATCAAGACTTTTTGTGATCATTTATGAACTCTGGTTTCTTAAATTATACTTGGGATGATTTTCTTGCTTTCATATTGGCTCATGGTTCTGGCTCTAACAGGATGCCAAAAGCATATCAAAGGTTCCAAGTAGCCACCTACCAGTTATCTGCTTCAGAGATGGCAGCCCTCCTCTGCCTGACGTGTTAAACACTTCTTCGATACGATTAGGTACAAGAGGCATTAAAAAAAAAGAGTTATTTTACTTAATAATCACGATTCTGTCTTCCTATTAAATGAGGAGGAAAAGAAACACATGAAATGCCTTTTGATTGTATTGTCTTAAATTGCCTACGAGTCCTAGACTATCTCCTTGTGCTACCTTTCTATTCATTGCTTGCTCATGCTTTAAATCTAAATTGATTTTTTTTCAGTTATTCTGTGTTACATGGATTGGCTGATAATGTTACTGTTGTTGCAGCAATAGATTCTCTCTCAAACGGATCATTTGAAGGAGTTCAAGATCCGCAGAATGTGCAATGCTATCCACTGCAGAAAAAGATAACAGTGAAGTTGACGAATGAGCAGGTTTGCCATCAGTTTTGCTATTGCAACTTGCATTCTGTCTGCACCATATGGAGCAGTATGATTTGTCTCAACAGCAGCTCCTGTTTGGGGAGTCAAATTGCATTGTTTGCCACAAATTACAGTTGAAATAGACGTGTTCTTTTCAGCATGGAAAGTGGTTTTCCTTCTTTATATATAGACCTTTTTTTTGTGGTTGATACTGGTTACCAGAATTGAACTTATGAGGCTGTTCTTCAGATATCCCCAGGAGTTTGGTATTTAGGTCTATTCAATGGCATTGGACCTACAAGGACACAATCAAAAATGGTACAGTTCTTTCAAATTAGTCATTGATGTGTGATTGCCATTCAATTTCTCTTTCTTTCTGACTTTATTGTTTCAATGTGCTCTCATGCTTTAGTAACATGCAAGGTGCTGTATTGACTAAAAGAAATGCTCTGGCTTAAGTGACATAGGTACATAGTCGGTGTTGTATATAATAGAGAAACAATTCTTGATAACTAATATTTTATGAGATGGCTTGTAATATACAGATAATCTCCCTTACACTTGTGCCCATGATAGCTAGCATAATCAGAAATTTCTAAAACGTTGTTTGAAGCTGATATTTCGGAGTATTTAGCGTCCCATCCTCTTTGATGCTAAAAATGTGATTTCTTGGTATATGAATCAATACTGAAACCTTACTTTCATTTTCCCTTCAATAAAGAGATTATTCTAGACATTCATGAAAATTATGATGGTTCAATTACAGTAAATCTTCTGCCTTGGCAGATTGTCCGCAGCCCAACATACTCCTTTAGTGCAAATGTCAGTGTAAATGGATGTACAACCTCAACAATGTGGGGCCAGTACTGCAACCAGACAATTGGACCACTTTCATGTTTTCAATCTGACAACTACAATCTCATGAATAATACATCAGATGCTAACTTGGAAACAATTGAAAAGGTGGTTTCTTGCAAAAACTCTGAGGTATCTTGCCATGGAGAAGGTGAACCAAAAGTGTTTTCATGGGAGGAGGTTGAGATGGTAGAACAAATAACAATTGGAGCAACAAATGTCAGTTTTAGTGCAAACCCATCAAATAACACTGTCAATGTTAGTGGAGTTAGTTTGACGTATTTTGTTCGGCATGGTGCAATACCTTCAAGGACACTGCATGACTTCTCTGGTGACTTAAATAGAGCTCCTTTGGTTATTCGCTCTCCAAAGTCTGGTCACTGGTATATTACTATCTTACCTGCTAATATTTCGAAAGACCTTGGAGGTAGTCCAAGCACTGAAATGAAAGTTTGCTACTCCATTAACTGGCAAGTGCTCGGATGTTCAATGGGGAAGGCTGGACTGAATTGTAGCTTGGAAAAATATGTGCTTCAAGTAAGTTTTTCAAGGGACATCAGTTGTCCACTTTTTTGTTCTGACAAACCAATTTTGCTTTCGAAATGCAAGCCCAAACTGTACTCTTTCCCTTTTTTGGGGGGCTAGAACTACGTACTGTCCTTTGGATAACTCATGCTTGCTAAAATTGGTAACAATTATATTCAACTAATCAGTAAGATAGTGATTTTCCACTAGTACCACTTGTTATGAAAGCATAGAAACAGAAAACTTGGAATTGACTGCATTTTACTTAATAATGCAATTTGTGATGAAATAGACAATTGAATGAATATATAGGATAAAAGATACTGGAAACATGATGGGTATGCTTGTCACCATGAGTTTTGACCATGAGCTGCTTCTGGGCTAAGGTGACACACATTTTGTAATGTTGTTGTCTAGGAATATCATGCCTCTAGTCACTCTTGTCCCAACGGTAGACAGTGACCATGAAATTCTGGAACATTACAATTAAATCTAATGGGCTCAAGATTTTGTTATGGAGGCATGCCATTGGAAGCACAGCTCTGCACTGAGTTACCTATAAATACAGATTTATGTATGAATTCTGATTTTTTTCATTGATTTCATTATTTCAAAATTAATCTTTTAAGCAGCCTACCTTTCATAGTTGAATTCAATTCAATTAGTTCTTGAAGGAATTATCCTCACCGAAACTGTTACTTACAAGCTGAAATTGTTATCTGCAGACTGTTCTGAGGAGGGATAACTCACCCTTTGAGTCCTATTACTTGCCAGACAGTGGAAAGCTGTTGTCAGACGATGCTAATTTTCCTCTTGTGCCCCTATTAAGCAATTCCTCATATAGTAGGGAATCAAATGATTCTTGGACTTATTTTCTTTTAAACATTCCCCATGGTGCAGCTGGAGGGAACATACATATCCGGCTAACATCAGAAGCAAAAATAGATTATGAAATATATTCTAGGCTTGGTGGATTGCCATCTCTTCATAGTTGGGATTATTATTATGCAAACAGCAGTAAAAACAGTAATAGTTCCATGTTTTTCATGTTATATGATTCAAGTGAAGAAAAGGTTGATTTTTATATCCTATATGTTAAGGAAGGAACTTGGGCTTTTGGACTGAGACATTTGAATACCAGTAATAGTGTTTCGCATGCACAGCCTTTCATGTCTGTTTCAGTCGAGAGATGCCCAAAAAGATGCTCCTCTCATGGGGAGTGCAAAGTAGCTTTGGATGCCAGTGGATTGACATCATACAGGTTTCATGTTCACCCTCCATTGTTTTATTCTTTTCTGCGTCTTTTAAGGATTTACTTAGCTTGTTATACAATGTATGGGTTTCTTAAATTAATGAATTTGACTAGAAGGATTTTATGTGCTACAACTTGGCTTAACTTGTAAAGTCAAATTGCATATTTATTGCTATCAGACCTCCTTTGACCAAACTACACTTTCTTTCACAGCTTCTGCTCCTGTGACCGAACACATGGAGGCTTTGATTGTAGCATTGAAATCATATCACACCACAGTATGTATTGTTTTGCAATTTTATGTGAAGTTAGCTTTCTATTTTATTTAAATTTCTATTATTTGATTACTTCTCTTGCATATTGTCAGAGAAGTAAACTTACCTGTTTCTAAATTTCTCTTTAGTGAATTAATTGATTAAGCAAAGAGATGTCTGCTCCCGAAGAAAAAGTATAAAGGTTGCAAAATAACTGGAAAAGTCCAAGCCAGAAAGTTTGAAACCATATTCATGTCTATTTGACAAATATTTGCTTGGACAAATGATCTACTTGGTGTTGACTGATGGACCAATATTTCTTTGGTCTCTGTAGCCTCTTCTTAGAAAAGCAATAAGCTAGAGTCAATCAACCACAGACACAAACACCTGCAAAGGAAGTTACCAGTTTGAAGTTGCAAATTGCTGGTCTTTACCTAACTAAGAAACTGAAACCTGCTGTAGGGCACATATGGCAGTCAATTGCACTTATTGGATCAAATGTTGCTGCTGTACTTCCAGCATATTGGGCTCTTCGGCAGAAGGTAATGCTCTTTTTTCCAAAGAAAAAAAAATTGACTGTATTGCCTTTTTAAAATGAAGTTGGCAACAAAGGCAATCCTTTCCTATATTTTATCTGATGCAAAAAATTGCCCTAGGGTTTATGATAATATTAACGATCTTTCTTAAGGTTATCATGCCATTATTTGCTTCTAGTTCTGTCATGGTGCTGGTTTTAACTGACAATCAAAAGAAGTGTTGCCTGTGCTTATACATATCATGGGAGATTAGGTACATTTATAGTGATGTTCCTGAGCCCAGAGCAACACTGCATTCAGTTGATGTATACTGATTAGAGATATGAACATTTAGGGCCTGCTATTCAGTATGATGATCTAAAGGACTTGTGATTCTGTGTAGGCATTTGCAGAATGGGTGCTCTTCACTTCTAGCGGAATTTCAAGTGGCCTATACCATGCATGTGATGTCGGCACCTGGTGTGCATTATCTTTTAATGTCTTGCAGGTATAATTGTGTCCTTCAAAGTTCTAGAAATGCAAATTCTGCAGATCCTTAATTTCTTTTAGGATGCATGGGAACAGATATAAATTGAGTGAATCAGATTTGAAGAAGGTACAAAGCTTATTGGATTAGGAAAGATGCTGTTAACTTGGATTCTCTACAGATAGCTCTGTGCCAACTGCCTTATGATTTGTATTATGGATTGAAACTTATACTAACTTAAAAACTTAAAGTATCAGGTGGTGAGCCCATAGACATCATAAGTTAGACTGAGTTTCTATATTTAGTCCATATGAGATTTTATAATCTTTTAACAATTTGAACTTTTTGTACTCTAAGAATCTTCTGAGCTAGGATGACCTTGTGAAGTACAAGAGCACCGACACGAAAATCTTTTATGGAAACAAGATATTTTGTTGGTTTCTGATTACCTGTTAGTGTGGGTTATGTTCTCATATGCATCCCCATCCACAAAATTAGAAAATTTTCTCTTTACTTACATCATAAGGATTGGTTGGGCAGAGGACTTCTACGATTTCAAGGGTTTTCTCATACTAATTCTACTGTGAGAAAAATCATTTTATTTAATAGAATTTTTTGACCTTCTGTAATCGAGCCACAATTCAGGCTGGCACATGAACCTGTGCATCCTTGAAACTAATCTGGAATGGTCTAGAACAGCTCGTTGCTTTCTCTGGGTGAATGTTTGTGGATCTTTTCCAGCTTTCTTGTTTTATTGATTTCTTTTGCTAAGTGATGATGTCATAGACTTACAGGTTGAAATATTATTGATTAGTCACCTGGAAAATGTTTCAGTTTATGGATTTCTGGCTGTCTTTCATGGCCGTAGTGAGCACTTTTATATACCTGGCAACTATCGAGGAAGCTGTTAAAAGGACTATTCATACAGCTGTTGCGATCCTTACAGCCCTCATGGCCATAACCAAGGCTACTAGGTATCTAGAACCAGCACATATACTTCAAATGTGTTTGATGCATTTAGTGTTTGTGATTTAATCTTTTAACTAAGGTAAAATTTGCAGATCTTCCAATATTATTCTTGTGATAGCAATTGGGGCACTTGGTCTTCTTGTTGGATGGCTGCTAGAGTTCTCCACCAATTTGAGGTCATTTTCCTTTTCAACGGAATTATGTTTAAGTATGCCCATCAGGTGAGTTTCTTTCTAAATACTAGGGGGGAAAAGGGGGATATTTAGTTTGCCTATTTATTGTAGTTAAACATGCAGTGTAATCCAGCAGGTTGCATATCCATTATGTTAAGTTGCACTTGGACAAGTAGCAATTGCACTAGCTGCACTTCTGTGATATAGATGTATGTTTTGTTTAAAAATTGGGCATGCATATGTAAAGAGTGAACAGCTTAACCACATTTTCTCTCCGGAATAGATTGAGGATCTTTTTTTTTGTAGATGGCATATTATTAAAAATTGGATGAACAACTTGATCAAGACTTTGTTAAGAAGATTTCGATGGGGTTTTCTACTGGTGGGATTTACTACATTAGCCATGGCAGCAATAAGCTGGAAACTAGAAAACAGTGAAAGCTACTGGATATGGCACAGGTACTACGAACTTGTTTAATTCCCGCCTGACCTTCCACTACATATCTTCTTTTTCCGTGTCTTATTTGCATTTTTCTGACCCAAAATTCTTTTTGTAAAATGCTTTGCAGTGTGTGGCATGTCACCATATATACATCTTCCTTCTTCTTTCTTTGTTCAAAGGCTGAAATTATAGACAATGAGACTCAAAGACCTCCAGATGTAGAGTATCAATTGACTCGACAAGATTCTTTTTCAAGAACTTAGCAGGAAAGGATGGGGGCCAAGGGGCATAGATTTTCTGAATTCACCTCTCAGCTCCATCACCAACTCGAAACAACGAGTTACACAGCCTAGGCATCTGGAAGGTTGTAGCCGTCAACAAATGAGTAAAGACTAAATACCCAGATGAGTGCATACCAGAGCAGGAGACATATAGTGCAGCAACGAAGTGCGCTGCAAATTTTTTTCAGGCATGATTTTCCCCTTATTTACCCCACTTTTATGAACCCCATTGTAAATGTCTGTACAGTAGGCCATTGGAAGAACAGGGGATGAGGACAAATGGTTCCATGTTTGTCTGTTCGCCTACATGACAACCTGAAATTATATCTTCTATGGTGACTTGGGTAAACATGACATGTTCAAATGCCACCAATGGGTTGTCATGTTAGCCCATGCATGCGCTAATTGCGTGCGGAATAATGTGTTTTACATGTAATCGTTGGGTAAATGTTTTTTTTTCCCTTTCTAACGAAGAGCCGCTTAAAAACCTCTCGTGCTTATAATTTGCTTACCAAGATGGCTTTTGTGTTTGTTTGATTGATTTATTTACTTATAATTTACACGCCCATCCAGAAAATCATCGTCAAAGGTTGGCTCTGGGGCAGAAAATATGGGCTGGGCTGGGGTGGTTGGGCTCACTCCAGTGGGTTGACTGTGTAAAGGTCATTGAAGGCTCTGAATCCATCAGACTGGAAAGAGTGAGTTCTCGAACAGATGATTGAGTCTTGAGTGGCTGTTTGTTTTTCGGGAGAGTGCTTGCTTTTTCGCTGGATGGTTGGTGCTTAGTTCTCGGCATTTATGAGTTTTCATTTATAAGTATTAGAGTTGTCTTTAAAATTAAAAAGTATCGAGTTTGAGATTCGGTTGGACTCCATTAAAAAAAAAAAAAAGAAAAGAAAAAAAAGAGAATGGAGGCATTTTTATACGGACGGTGGAGAGTACAGGTGGGTGGAGAAGAAAATTTATAAATAATAGGTGAAAACGACTAAAACATATTAAAAGATGGAGGTGGGTTTAGTTTTAGTTTTATTTTTATCTCTTCTTTTTTTTTTTTTTTTCTTGATCCACAATGACCTTTTTCTCTAAGAAGTAGATATATTACTTTATTATATACATATTTATTTATTTTATTTTATTTTATTTTTTGGCATTGGCCATCGCTTCCTATAAATTGAGTCTATTAATAATACATTAGACGTGTACGTGTGGGTAATTGGGCACATAGTGTTTGTAGTTTTCTTTTGTTCTCTTTTGGTGTGGTGGACCCCCGATGGCTATAAACTCCGCCCTCTTTTTGTCCTTTTTTATCCAAAATTTTCACGCGCTTCCCCCATGTTGATTAAGAAGATTTTAGGATGAGTCGTCACTGCCCACAAATTTAATAATAATAAAATTATTTACATTTATATATGTGTGTGTGTGTGTGTGTGTGTGTGTGTGTGTGTGTGTTTGTGTGTGTTTGTGCATAAACACTAATAAAATTTACAAATAATCTAAATATATTATAAAAAAATTTGAAAAAATAAATTAAAATAAAAATAATAATTCATACTTTTTTACCACTAATTATATACATTTTACTTAATTTGCTTACATATTGTGTTAATCCGTTTACTGATGACGTCACCATAAGGGCCTGCATCGGGGCCACGTTTTATTTTCTGTGGCCGGCTGTCAATGCTCTCCCCATTTTCTCATTTCCCGTGTTGCCGGTAAGTGGCCTAACCGACCGGTAACCTCTGACGTTGTCTTTCGTGTCTGACCCTGTCTTTCGTGTCGTATGAATATCATCCCATAAGGCAACTGTCCAACTTAAACGCTAGAAGCTCGGGCCTCATGAATTTGACATTTGACATTGCCTTTCAGGCTTTCATTAATCAATCAAGCCCTCTGTTTTAAACAAAAAGATTTAAAGTACGGGATTTGATTTGAGGAAGAAGACGTAAATAAATAAATAAATAAATGGTATACAACTGATAAATTTTCACCCTTCGTTTCTCTTATTATTAACTATTTTTTGCATTATTACTCTAATATCTATATTATTTTATTAATTTTATCAAATTTTATTTATATTTTCTGCGTCTAATATGTGTTTTTCTTAATTTAATTTTATCAAAGATGGTTTAGATTAGTTGCATGGGTTACATAACTTGAGTGGATATGATCTACGACAGAACTCAGAGTGTCCGAGTTTTGAATTCCATTTTTTCAGTTTGATGGGCGCGATTGAGGGATCATGGATCCTAGACAGCTGAACCTACTTAGAACTTTATGTATCAATAGTAGGATTTAACTATGTAGTACCGTATCGAGAATCGTTCGAAAAAATGTACAACTTATTTAATAATTAATAATTAATAATTAATATATATATATATTAAAAAATTATTTAAGGTCATTGATTAAAAAATACAAAGAAATTAGTAAAATTTTATGTCAATTTTTATAAAAAAAATACTCAATTAAAATAAAATGGTTCAAAAATAAGTACAAAAAAGTATAGGGGGAGAGGTTGGGTGTCAGGGCACACTGGTGGTACTACAATATGCTATAAACCCTGAGAGTAATAGCATAAAAAAAAATTTTAATGTCTTCTTAGACAATCAAACCTTTTAATACTCGTTAAAGAAAAAAAATTAGTACATATTTATTAAAATTAGTAAAATTAATACTATAGCTCATGGGTTTGACGACGATAGAAATATTTACACACGGACTTCTAGCTTGTTGTGGCATATTTATTATTTTTTTTTATTTTGTTGTATTATGTCTGTATTTGTTTTTTTTTTTTTTGTTTTAAAAAAATCCAAGTAGACATAAATTTAATAGATTTAAATGGGCATAAAAAAATTTTGTATTAAAGAAAAATTATATATTAATATTTAAGACTAGTAAAAAAATCTATCACATTTTACTGAATTTTCTGAATAAATAAAATTAAATATAAAAAATTATTATATCTTTTCATAATATTATATTTTTATATTATATACAAAATATTATATATATAATATAAAAAAATTATATTAAATTTATATTATTCAAATTAAAAAGAGAGACATTGGAGGGAGAATTTATAGTGATAAAATAAAATATTTAAGAAAAGCACTTCCATCAGACAAAAATGCAAAACAGTACATTTTTTTTTTAAAATCTATAAGTTAATCCAATTAAGGCCACGGGAGAGGTAAACTAGTGGAACTCGCTTACTATGAAACAAAGTACAAAACAACAGAGGACAATAATAAAAACCAACGACAAAAAGGGTACTCTGCATTCTTCTTCACTTTCCCTGATCGATTTTTGTTTCTTACAAAGCTTGGTGGTTGGGTTGTTGCTCCCAGCCCTCTCTCTTCTTTCTTTTTCCTCCTCTGGGGTACAGTTTCTTTCTTTGTTTTTTTTTTTTGGCAACATGTTTACAAGATTTTTTTTTTTTTTTCAATTCTCAATTGACCGCTTAAACTACAGCTTTTGAGCGCCTCTTTTGTTCTCCCACTTTCTGCCTTTCTTTAATATTAGGGTTCATGTTCTCTGCTTGGTCAATTGGTACTGAATTTGAATTTGTTTATATTTAATTGATTATATACATCTGTTTTGTGCTTTTTACTGATGTATTTTGTTTTTCGTGATTTAATTGTTATAGGATTGTTTATGAATCGATACCTAAAAATTGCTTACTTGCTTGCATGCTTGCTTGCCTAGTTGCTGGATGGATTTAGTTCATAAGTCTGTCAAAATTAGAATTGACCTGTGCATGTGGTTACTGAAAATATGGTTTCTGTTGGACTCAAAACGCTTATTTTGATTTATTTTATTTTTTTTCTTTTTAAATTAACATAGTTGGGTGCCATTCAACAGGAAGCTATGTGCCGATCGCTGGCAGCATTGATTGAATAGTAGAAATCATTGCAGGGGATGGGAGGTTGCTGTTGTTCTTCCAGGAAACCTCATCTGCACGGAACACCCGTATATTATTATGTTAGTGACTATTTCATCTGTGGAGTATAATCATGTGGCATTGCTGCCTTTTGTTATGCTTTTCTTTTAATGCTTGATCAGCTATCTCAAGTGCACAATTGATGGATGATATTTTTGTCCGATAATTCTTGTCTCTGTCTTGCATTGAAGTGTTTTTGGATTGTTGGGAGCAATGGGAGTCATTTACACTTAGGAAGATAACTGATTGACAACCTCCCCCTACAAAATGCCAACGTCACAAGAAACCGAAAAAACATAGCACTAAATGTGATCTTTGGAATTTTTCTCAGCTCTTTGAGGATACATTATCACCAGATGTCATTTAGTGGTGAACAAAGGAAAGGTTGTCACAAATAACATGTTGGTGTCCTTTCATGGAAATAGTGGTTCTCCTCACCACACAAAGTGTAATGTGTTGATACATGCATCCAGCTCATTTAAATTGTTAAAAGTGTGTTTCATTGCAAAGTCTCTGTACTCAGTTTTGTTTTCATAGCTCAAGCTCTGTGTTGGAAGTTGGACATACCGTTTTCTTAGATCGGCTACCACTGAAAGCCAAAACCTTTTCCAATGCTTCAATGAAGAGACTTCCTGGGCACTATCACAACTCTGACATCTACCATCTCTGATTTCTATCTCAGTTTTAGTTTTTGGTAGTTGTTCATATCTTTTGTTTCATTCAGTGAACGGGATTCTTGGTGGTGTTCTGTCTGGAAAGGGAACTGCATTTTATGTTGATAAGCAACTTTTTAACGAGTGAAATTTCATATATAGGTTTCAGAATGCATTATTTGCTCCTAGTATTTTCCCCAGAAGGAAAGGAAACAAATTTTTGGGAGGTTCTGGTAGCTTAATTGTTGACATTTGCTACTAAAGGGATGTAGAATGCTGTTCATAATTTGATATTGAAACAGACTTCAGTTGAGAGCTTGCATTTGATGTCATATTGAACAGGGTTTTCCCCACCAATGCAATATTCCACTATGGAGCTAAACAAGAAAATATTTCATTTGTGGAAACCTATTCTCTGGCTGATTGTCACTCCTGACAAACATCATTACATCATTCTTGAACTTGTAAACAACTTGTTGCAGTGTCCACCAGCTTTGGAAGATCATGGCTCCCTATCATCTCATAGTGGCCCGGCCTCTGCATTCACTGCTGGTCTCCTCGTTGAATTCAATCTGAATACCTCAACTCCTGATACTTTCCGGCCTCCTCCTGCACCCTTACCATATGATGTGGTTCTGAGATGTCCACAATCAACAGATTCTGATACTGTTAGAGAAACCATTAGTCGTGGTAGCTTTGAAACTTTAGCAACATGTGAAGATCTTGAGGAATCAGACAGCAAGACACAAGCTAGTCCTTTGTCTCTCTCCCCAAGGAAGTCCGTAACGTCAAAGTTAAACGAGTCCATCGAGTTAGCCACAGAAGAAGAGGATGCTTGCCCCATCTGTCTTGAAGGTACTGTAATGCCACTCTTCTGAGGCTTTAATTTGATCTTTAGGAGCTCAGCGCTGATGATTCAACTTTGGCTTCACTGCAGATTATGACACAGAGAATCCAAAACTTATCACAAAATGTGAGCATCATTTTCACCTCTCATGCCTTCTGGAATGGATGGAAAGGAGTGAGACATGCCCCATATGTGATCAGGTTTGACTCTGGAGAAATTGACTCTATGTACCTCAATCAGATGGTAATTGTCTCATAATTAGGGGAAAGTAAACATGTTCTAGCCTTCTTTAGGATAGAACCTCATTACCCCCACAAATTGAGACTATGAACCATTCTCAAAAGCATTTTTCCATTTTTTCAAAACTTGGTTGCCCAATGCACAATACTCTTCTTTCTTCTTCTTCTTATTATTATTATTATGTTTTTTGTTTTGTATGCTCACAATTCCATCATCATTCATCTTATAGGAAACGGTGTTTGACCATACCTTCAGCCAATAGCTCTTGAATGCTACTCCAGGAAGGAAACATTTTTTTTGCTTTGAATTGAAGCCTTCCAACCTAGAGGGATGCAGATTGACTCGCAGTTTGGTTAGTGGGTTTGGCCACATATTCATTTTCAGTGTGGTTTTGTTGGATGATGTCTTCCAGACATCATGGTTTTAGTCTGTGACTACCGTGGATGCCAGAACTGAAGGAATGACTGATGAAACAACAGAAATTCTATTCATGCTCCTTGTTTATGTTGATGCTATGGTTGCAAGGTATCAACAATCAAACATCCATACATTAGTTTGGTTGAAGCAGTTCAAATGTGAGTTCATGCAAACTATGTTGCTTCGCAATGAAGTAGAAAAGTAGAAGCAGTCAGTTCTGTCCTTTATGTTTATATAAACTCCATGTTTCTTTCTTCGCCAATATTGCCTTTTGATTTGCTTGTGTGCTGCATATATCGATCTTTTACACCGGTTTTGTAAATTAAGTCTGGTGATCATTGAATGGAGTAAGTATCTGGGTCTCATAAAGTATATTAAAACTGTAATCAGCAATGAAAATGTATATTGTATCTACATACATTCAATTTTTTTTATCCTATATTGTATCCATGTCTGTTTGTCATTGTTTGAGTTTTATTAAGAATTCTTTTTATAATGTCTAAGGCATATGCTTCTGCGTTTATTATTGTGTTTCTTACTCGCTGTTGCATGCTCTCGGCTTCCATTCCCTCCAGGCTCCTTCCTAAACACTACCTTAAAGTCACAGTTCATAATTATTTTCGTCGTTTCTGCTAATTTTTCATGGATGTTAATCGGAATTGTACTTATCCTTGTCAGCGTTTAAAGTCCATGTGTACTAAGTCCACTCTTTCAAAAATTGTTCCACGTCACGTCATCTCCTCTTTGTCCTTCAACTGATTTGTCTCTCCCTCTCTCTATATATAACCCATTTTCTCTCCATCACCACCATCCGAACCCAAGCTCGCCGAACAACCACCACCAACACTAGCGACCTGACCCCACAACATCAGAAGTCAAAAGAATGAAGCGACTCACACCTAATCATCCGTAACCATCTAGAATCAATCAAACCAAGAGCCACTCCCCACCTGCTCTCGTCGGAACCCATGGTTGTCCATATCTCAGCGACAGGTCCCACCCCTTACGCCAGCTTCGCCGCATCCCAGCAACCCGCGAACCCCCCACCTACAAAAGTTATTGGATCCCCAAGAATTCAATACAATTTAAAGGAACTAAATCCATTGGAAAAATAAAGGAAGAAGAAGAATACGTTGTGGGTGTGTATTGTATTTGTTTCATTTTTGCTTTGGGTCACCAAAATGGAAAATGAGACTGAAAAAAAAAAAAAAAGGTAAAATAAATGGTGGTCATGGGTCTTTGGGGTCCCTTATCTCCGAGATTGCAAGAACCTACAATGAACGAGATGGATCCGTTGTACTTAAGGTCCTCTATCCTTTGGGTCTCATAGAGGTCTTTTTGGATCCTGTAATGATGTCCACTGATGGGTTTGTGAGTGTTTTTGTGGCTGGGATTTTCTTCGGCCTATGGTGGTTTGAAGTTGGGTTGTTGGTGGCAGCTCTTTGATAGGGACGTAGAGCTTGGATTCACAGCAGCAACTGAGGTCCAGCAAGACGATGATGGTTGTAAGGGGATGGATTCTCTAATGCAAGTAGGAGAAAGAGGAAGTTGGCATGTCATTTATTTATTTTTGGCTTAACTTGATGTTGAATGGTGACATTTTCTTACTTCAAGCTTCAATTTTGAATTGGCTCAAGTCACTTATTTGTATGATTGGATTAATTATTAGAGAGTTATACGAAAGTTCATAATTTAATAAATAATTAAAAAGTACACAGTAGTAAAATTATATGAAATTGGTCCAAATAATTTAACTTCAACAAAAAAAAATTTCTGATTAACTCTTAATTTATATCAACTCTAACAATAATAGCAAGGGGCGTTGGGGGGAATTTTTAGGCGGTGTTTGTTGCTTGCCCTGTCGCCGTCCATGGTAAACTACACAAGGTTCTTGCTCAAGATACGGCTTCAAGGGTGAATGGGTGTGCGAGAGTAGCCGGTGATGGACGAGAAGATGGGGGCTGGTCAAAGAGACAAAGAGAAAGCGAGAGTGACGTGGCAGAAAGAAGGACTTGGCATGAGTGAAATTGTTAAAAATAAATAAATTAAATTTGACCTGATTAATGTGAACTATGTCAGTTGTCACATACCCACCATGTAAGCAATTAATGGTGATTTTTTATAATAAAAAATAAAAAAGAAAAAAATAACTTTCGGATGACCTTCTTTCTAACGACTCTTACCTAAATTAAACTTTTTATTATTATTATTATTATTAAGTTCGTAACCAAAATCTTGATATTCAAAAAAAATTAAAGACCTAAACGTCAACTATTAAGTAATTTAAATCAACAAATAAAAGAAGAAGAAGAAGAAGACGATTGCTATACAGATACTATCTCAGCGCGCAGAGCAAGTGGGTCAAAAATTTCTGCAGAATCGTTTAATGTCAAAGTCTATGCCTAACTTCAACAATAGCTAAAGGACTAGTCAAGGCAGCTTAATCCCATCATCAGAATCAATCCAACTGTTCTCTTACAATAAATTTCCATTTTTAAATTATATATATATAATAAAAATATTAAATTTTAAGTTAAGCTATTATGCTAATATTTTTTTTTTTTAATAAACAATTCACTACTCAAAATAATAATAATAATTTCAAGTAAGATTCATCTACCCAATTATAAGGATTATTAAATTTCAAATTTTAAAATATATTTTAATCAAATGATTAAAATTGGCATTCAAGTGTATATGTCCCACCAAATCATTGCATGTGAATTTTTTTTCTAATCAAATGATTGCACGGGATAGGTGGCCACCGTAGAAAATCATAAAAAAAAAAAAAAAAATGGTTCTAACCAAACAGCAGCTCATGTTGAATAACTGTTGTAATGGGTAGATAATGATGAGGCATATAGAATTGAAATTTGAGGTAAGGAGTGAAGACAAATGGTTATAAATAGTTTCAAACTACAATAGTAAAAAGGGATTCCAAGACTCAAACCTCATGACCCCCTTCTCTCTTACCTACTTACTACTAATTAGCCTGTCTAAATAAAAGCATCCTCTGGTGTATTGTTTGATATATATACATGTCTTTTTTCTTTTTCTTTTTTCTTTGTGTGTGTGTATGGGTTTCTTAGCATCTTGATGAGAAGGGAAAACACAATTAAAAGTGTACGGCGTAACTTGTAACCACAGACATTTAACGTTTGCTAGAGGACAGGTTCGTTGACAACGGAGCTTATGGACGAATAGAATTGTGACACGACTTCATGGCATGGCACCCCGTGCAGGTATCTTTTCCATTAATCAATGTTTATTAAAGTAAAGCGTTTTTATTTTCTTTCCTCTCTCTCTTTTTTTTTTTTTTTTTTTTGTTTTTGGTGGGCGGGGGGGGGTGTGGGGGAAAGAGACGACCCTGTGCGTCGTGAGTGGGATTTCAGCACAATTGTCTGCCAGCATGGCCGTTGGTCTTCTGGCGGAGTGGACTTGCTCACTTTGTTTTTGATCTTTTGCCTTTACCTAGACAATATATATTTTCTTTTTCGCTTGGGTTTTTCAAAAGTTTTTTAACTATTTTCATTTTTTTTTCTTTAATTATTGATATCAACGAGCTCATATTATTTAATCAAATGTAATAAGCTTTAACTTATTATCATAATGGTTGGCATCATCATCGTAACTAATCAATTAATCTAGTTGACATGTCAATATAGATTTAAGATTTTTTTTTTAACGTGAAACGCAAATTTATATTAGAATATTATATTATATAATTGTTATTATTATTTTTTTGTCGGTTTATGCAAAAAAAAAAAAAAAAAGAAAGAAAAAAAGAAAAAGAAAAAGGTAAGAGTGAGACCTGGCTACTCTCAATATGGCACATAGATGTTAGAACTGCGAGGGGCTCATAGAAGATTACAATGCTGCAAAAAACCCACTGAAACATGGTTATCGACCATCACGGCGGCCACTCTCAAGATGACTCTCCTTCCTCTCCTCTCTCTGCTTCCTCTTCTACTATTAGCCTCCAATGCCTTGGTTGTTCAGAGAGATTTGCGTTCGAGATTGAACAAGGCTGTTGTAATTACAGGAAACTCCACGGTTTTCAGTAAAAACCGCACGTTTGAACTGGCCTTCTTTAGTCCAGATCGGGAGTTGACTTGGTACCTGGGCATACGGTTCGGTTCCATCCCAACTCCGACATATGTTTGGGTGGCGAATCGAGAAGCACCCATTTCCAATCTCACCTCATGTAAGCTAGGAATGACGACAGAAGGCAAATTGGCAATCTTGGAAGAATCACGAGACTCAATCATTTGGCAGACCCCAAACAGACGAAAGGCAGTATCGGTTCGTTTACGAGAGACTGGGAACCTGGTTTTATCGTCGATGACGGGTTCGGTTGTATGGCAAAGCTTCGATTGCCCGACCGACACGTGGCTGCCGGCCATGAACATCACCGGTGCCAAAAAGCTGACGTCTTGGCGGAGCCTGTCCGACCCTTCGCCTGGTTTATACAGTTTCAGGTTGAATCCGAGGGACTACAACGAGTTCCAGCTCGCGTACAACGAAAGTTTGGTGTACTGGAAGACAGGGAATTGGACCGGCACGTCATTCGCCAATGTACCGGAAATGACAGTTCCATACATCTATGGCTTCCACTTTGTCGATCCTTATACCTCCTCGGCGTCGTTTTGGTACACGGAAACGACGCTGGACGGCTCGTCGAGGCCGCCGCTGACGCGAATTCAACTGGATGTCGACGGGCAGTTGAAACAGTTCACGTGGTCGCAGCAGACGGAGAACTGGAACATGTTTTGGTCGCAGCCGGTGAATCGTTGCAAAGTCTATGGCTTGTGCGGTAATTTTGGGGTCTGCCAAAACAATTTGCCGAAGCCCTGTGTTTGTCTCTCGGGGTTTAATCCTGTTAATAATCGCGATTGGCAAACTGGGGGTTACGCTGGTGGTTGCGGCAGAGGAACTGCAGATTCAAGTGATGAAGATGTATTCATGGAGGTTGGCATTGTCGGCTTCGATGGAGCCACAAAGGTGTCGTTCTCGGGGAGCCGGAACCTTTGTGAGAAGTCCTGTTTGGGTAATCGTTCTTGTATTGGCTTGTTCTATGATGACAGGAGTAATACTTGCAAGAATTTGTACGGATCCTTGTTGAATTTGAGAAACCTAAGCTCTGATAGCACTTTCCGTGATGTTTTGTATGTTAGGGTGTCAAAAAAAGAAGTGAAAAAGGATGGTTCGAGACCTTTGGTTTCAGCTGTGGTTGGTGGGGTTGTTTTTTCAACTATTTTTTCGGTTTTAGTTGTAGCCATGGTGGTGTTGATTTTACTGAAGAGGAGAAAGAAGAGTAAAACTTTGCAAGAGGATGGTGTTTTTCCCTTGCTGAACTTGAAGGCATTTACTCACAAAGAACTGTTTGCAGCAACTCGGGGTTTCTCAGACAAGCTTGGGCATGGTGGATTTGGGGCAGTTTTTCAAGGTGAGCTGATGGATTCTACTCCTGTTGCCGTAAAACGCCTTGAAAGGCCAGGCAGTGGAGAGAAAGAGTTCAGAGCAGAGGTATGTACAATTGGGCATATTCAACATGTGAACCTTGTGAGGCTTAGAGGGTTTTGCTCAGAAAATTCTCATAGGCTTTTGGTTTACGATTACATGTTGAATGGTCCTCTGAGTGTGTATTTACTCCGAGATGGTCCTAACTTGAGCTGGGATGTTAGATTTCGTATAGCAATTGGTACTGCTAGAGGCATTGCATATTTACACGAGGAATGCAGAGATTGTATCATCCATTGTGATATCAAGCCCGAAAACATTCTCTTGGATGGTGATTACACTGCCAAAGTATCAGATTTTGGCTTAGCAAAGCTTGTTGATCGTGACTTCAGTAGAATATTGGCCACCATGCGAGGTACCTGGGGCTATGTTGCTCCAGAATGGATATCTGGAGTTGCAATCACCACGAAAGCAGATGTTTATAGCTACGGAATGACGTTGTTGGAATTGTTGGGGGGCCGCAGAAATGTGGAAGCACCACCTGCTGCAGGCGGTGCAAATGGTGGAAGAGAGCATGAAAATGAGGAGAATTGGTTTCTCCCTCCGTATGCAGCCCAGCGAATCCTTGAAGGCAATATTGCAGCTGTGGTGGATGATAGGCTAGGGAGTGCATATAACATTGAGGAGGCTGAGCGTGTTGCATTGGTGGCAATTTGGTGCATACAGGATTCAGAGGAAACGAGGCCTGCAATGGGGACAGTAGTAAAGATGTTAGAGGGGGTGGTAGAGCTGAATACTCCTCCACCCCCAAAATTGTTGCAGGCACTGATTTCAGGGGAATCTTATCGTGGCATTCAGACAGATTCTGGCAACAGAAATCATCTATCCAGGCACATTAATTGCTCAGAGTCATCTCCTAGTAATCCATGCTCTCCAATTAATGAGAAGACGGATATAAGATGACAAGTTTGTTTGAGATAAGCTGAGCAAGGCTAGAATTTCTTAGTCAGATAGTTTTGGTTTCAATTTTAATTTCTCTGACAACTTGACTTCCTTTGGAGAATATATTTGATTTTCTTTGGTAAGGAAGAGTTGTAGAAGATCAGGAATGTAAACTGAGCTGCTGTAATTAACTGGTTGCCTCTGGAATTACAAAATGATAGCAACCTCTGGAAGATTCAAAAGCCCGGTTATTTTATTTGCGCGTTCCTATGGCAAACTCTCTGTCCTTTACAAGTTTGCCACGGCATTTTGTTAATCACTAGAATGTCAAAAGGCTTCATAAGGGCTGTGAATGTTTCTTGAAAGACCCAAATCCACCATTCTCATGATCACTAGGTCACACGAGGTGAAAACTTAGTGGTAAGCCCGGGTTGAGTTGCATGTCCGGGCAGGGTTCGGCATTGTCTGTGCTTAAATTGTAAAGAAAATTACGTAGAATTATCAGTGTTTAGATAGTAAGTGAACGCCACCTTGAACTCATAGGAGCGACTTATCCTTACTATTTTTGTCTGTTACAAAAATTCTCATGATCACAAGATAATGGTTATCCTGATCCCTGAAGGGCAATATTAGCTCCGAGCCCCTTTGCAGGGTTATGAATGCCATCATATCAATTTGAACTAGGCAATTGGCTCAATAAAGTCTCCTTTTGCTTTTCATGGTCTGGTTTGGGGAGGAAACTTTTAGGGTCTCAATATATTATCACTATTTGAATTATGGCATCAATTATATTGGATAGGCCCCATCATTGTTTTTCTATTAAAACATCCACTTGGCCACTTTCATCTCACTTAGCTTTTCGCCTTTTACATCATATAATATCACAGTGAAACATCCTTTCTGAACCCATACCCATAGTGATCCACTGCAAACTTTCCAATGCAAAAGGGAAAGGGAAAATATTCTTTTTCCAAATGCATTGTGCCAGAAAAATTTGCCTATGAAGGAATCTCCACGCATCCTTACAGCAAGAAAGCCCCTTTTTTTCTTTTTTTCTTTTGGTCAAAGAAAGTTCTTTGCATAACATTTGTAGCATTAAGAGTGTCTGCTAGCAATAATTGGACTCCTCTTTGCATTCAATGAAGGCCCATATGCATTGGATGTTCAGGTTTTGAATCTGATGTGATGAATCAACTCAGTTTAGTACTCGGAAGATCACAACAACAAAGAACATCATATCCAATTCTTAGGGCTTTCGGCGATTTTTAGGCAATGCAACTGTTGACCCATCATTTTTTTAGGGCCCATATAAAGTTTTAGATTATTGTTCAGCTCGTGGGAAAATGCCACGTAGCATTGTAATTCCCAAATTTGAGTGGCTCGAAATACACTCGGCTCATTGATTTTATTAGGTCTCATATGGGTGATGGGTTCCGGATGTGGAATTAACAAATCAATCTATAATTGATTCGGGAAGTCAAAGATTTTCTAGATGTGCTTTTGAAAGATGGGAACACGAAAAGCAAGGGGATCATTAAATTCTGTAGGCCTCTCACGATGGTACATATGTGTGATTCCCGCAAATCCATGATTCCCAAAGCTTTGGTACTTCTTGAATTCGAGAATTCTTTCCAATTTCAAGAGCGTGAGAGACCAATTTTAATAGTGTGTGAGCTTCCTGAATTCGAGAAGAATTACGACGTGCACTTTGTTTCATCAACTTTGCAAGCTTCTCATAAGACCTACATGCCATGATCAAGGAATCAAAAGGCAATTACACCTTTTTGCCTTTCAGAAAAAAGGAGAAAACAAAAAAGAAATATGATTTTGCTCCAAATAATGATTCAATCTAGCAAAGAACTTCATTTTTTATGTTTCGTATGAGCATTGATGAACTCTAAACATAATTAGCCAAATATATATTATATTTTAGTCTAGTCTCGTCTAGCTCTCTGTCAGCTATCTAGAGTTCTATGCACTTGGCAATGCTTCTCACACGTAAGTTGTGGAGTTTAAGAAATGAACCTTTTGACTTTAATGGGCAAGGCAAGATGATATTTTTTCTTAGTCCATGAGAAAAAGAAAGCATTAAGATTAATGACCAACTACGCCAAGGTATGATGATATTTCTGTACTTTTTCATTGTATCCTTACGTGCCCACTGGCCTATGGCATAATCTGGGTCAAACAAGTCTGCTCGATACTTTGCTTCCCAATGCAAATACTCCTATGTGGTTTGATCACATGTGCAATAACTTTCGGGTTCCGTTCTATGATAACCCACTTGGTTTTATATATATATATATATATTTATATATATATATATATTTTTCTTGTTCTAATTGAATTGGAGATGCCTTTTGTATGTGCAGATTGTCTTAATTGTATTGGCTTTGTCACATATTCGTTGTTGAGCAATTGCAAGGTTATTGAATATTTATATAGTTAGGTGTCCAAGACATATGTTACACTGTTTGTTTAATATTAAAAATTTAAGATCTTTAAAATAAAAAGTTTACATTTTTAATTATTGAGATATTTTTTGATGGACAAATATAAATCTTTTTAGAATGGATATAATTTTATGCAACAAATTAATGGAGATGCATCGATGGCCATTAGATTAGTTAATTAGTTGATCATACAGTATTAATCATATGATTGGACCATCAAGACACATTCTTAGCACACATTCGTTACGACAAAACCAACAAAAGCTTGGAAAATTAATAGACATATTCAAATACCAAGGGTTAAGAGGCACTCACGTCCTGTGGGTTGGAAAATGGAGAAAAAGGGCAATGGCATCACAGGTCTAATTAATACTCTCATTCCACGACTGAAAATGTACCACAACCACCCTACCTATATGCCCCAATCCCCACATCAGCGATTTGAATGTTTTTGTAGTGTATAGGGAAGTCATTCTGCGACAAGAATTTCCACGTTAGACGGTGAAGAAATGATCGGATGGTCCAGAAGCTTTCGAGGATTGAGATTGGTTCTTCTTGAACATAGATTCTCTGCTAACGAGGTCAACAAAATGGACCCCAACCCAAACTAGACAGAACCCTTTGCAAGTTGCAATAAGGTGAAAATTAAAAGGATAAACACACACACACACACACACACACACACACACACACACACAATCATTCAACACAAACAAATAATTAGGAACAAACCCCACTAACTTGTCGAGCCAGCTTATTTCACTACATCAAATGGGGAATCTTGAAAGTTTGCAAGGCAGGTTTCTACGATACAATAAATTATTAGGAGCCATTTTAGCAGTAATGTGACTTTTGAGAGACAATTATAAACATAAAGTTATTGTAATCACATTGTGTTACATGTGAACTTTCCTACATCGTTACTACGTTATATAAACCTATTGGTCTGGGTGGTGGTATGACAGTAAAATAAAAAATTAAAAAAAATATATCGCAAATAATGAAAATCATGAAGAAATTTGTTGAAGTAAATAACTGATTGAGATTTTTGAACAGTGTAAATAACTAACTATCAGAATCTGTGAAAAATTGCATTCTTTTCTTTATATATCTTGAATTAATTGCATCTGTTTTATTATTATTATTATTAATCAACTTCAACCTTTAATTTTAGAGTTGACACTACCATTATGATTAGAACAAAAACTCATTTGTATGATCCAAAGGCCCCCCCCACCGATCAAGTTAGTCGATCAATTAGTTTATTGCATACTTGACGAGAATTGAGAAATGAAGTTGACCCACCAATTTTATTTATAGTGATCTAATTTTTTAATTGGTTAATTAAATAAGTTTATTTATGATTGCCATCAGTTTGTTTGTGTAAGCATGAATAGATTGGCTGTATAATTGTCATATTTTAAATGATATTAAAGATTTTAGCAAATAATTGAAGCCTAGTTTTATGTGTGCCGCTATTTTAAACTCATACGTTGGGGTCGGAAACACTTGCTTCTATCATTTGTACAAGCCATCCCATTCTCTCTCTTTCTCTCTCTATAGACAATTCTCTTTTTGAGGCTGCGAAAAGAGCAACACGCAGAGCAGGAAGAGGAATCATGTCATCCCCAAGCAAACGCAGAGAGATGGACTTGATGAAACTGTTAGTCCTCCAAACTGCTGTTTTCTCTTTTCAATTATCTTCAACTTTTCTGATGCTAATTTTCTTTTCCTCTGTAGCTTTTGGTGGAAAATTTCTTTCTTTTTTGCTTTTTTGCTGGGTTTAAAATGATGGGTTTGAACAGGATGATGAGTGACTACAAGGTAGAGATGATCAATGATGGTATGCAAGAGTTCTATGTTCACTTCCATGGACCCAATGACAGTAATACTTCATCTTCCATGTCTTTGTGCTTTTCTTTTTCAAATTTTAGTTTTATCTATCTTTATTTTAATTTTTAATTTTAATTTTAATTTCTTTTTTTTTTTTTTTGGTTTCCCTTCTGGTTTTTCTGTCATTTGAAAGATCCTGTAACTAATAAAAGGGATATGCTTTTGTGGGTCTTTGCTATTTTTGCTTGTTTCTCTTGCTTTATATAATTCTATTGATTATTGACAGTTGTGGTAAGTGGAGGTATCATCTCCAGTTTGTCTCTCTTTCCTTTCTAACTTCTCTTGTTCCTCCAATTTTATGCAATTTGCAGGTTCTGAACAAGTTGTATGATTTTTTGAATTTGAAAAACTATTCTACCTTCGGTTACTTTATCTTTTGCCACATTTGAAGCGTTATGGCCCTTCAATTTTCTGTTCCAGTCTTCTTAAGACCGGCTTCTATGATAAGCTAATTTTTCTCGGTGGAGTTTTTTTTTTTTTTTGACAATTTTTAATTCTAGATTGCTGGTAAACTAAAAGAAATTCTTAATTCTAGGCAAACTAAGAATTTTTTTTACACCGTTCTTTTCTTTATAAATTATGACAGGTCCTTATCATGGTGGGTTGTGGAGGATAAGGGTTGAGCTGCCCGATGCCTATCCCTATAAATCTCCCTCAATAGGCTTCATTAATAAGATATACCACCCAAATGTTGATGAAATGTGAGTAAATACTAAATTTAGATGAGAACTATGTTTCCTAGGTCTTGTAAATCCTCCTTTTTTTCATTTTTGGAAGAATTGTTAGACTTGAACTTCTTGATTGATGCTACCTTCAGGTCTGGCTCAGTTTGTTTAGACGTTATCAATCAGACATGGAGTCCTATGTTCGGTAAGAACCTAACATTTTTCTTTTTTCGTCCTGAACATTACAGCTACTTTTAACTCATATGCTATGTGATGTTTGTGGCTATTTTTCTCACATCTGATATGCATTGTTCTCCAGACTTGGTGAATGTGTTTGAAGTATTCCTACCACAGCTGCTCTTGTATCCAAACCCATCAGACCCGTTAAATGGAGAGGCTGCAGCTTTAATGATGCGTGACCGTCCTGCTTATGAGCAAAGAGTAAAAGGTAGTGATCCTGCATCTCAATTTCAGCTCGTGATTAGGCATTTCTAGTGTTAAATCCTAGATCAGCTTAATGAGCTTTCTTCATGAATGAATTCCTTTTCAACATGTATGGTCCAAAAGATATGAGCAATAGCCTATACCTTAACTTGAATGACTTGAGTGCTTTGCATCTAGCATACAAGAAGTTGCCTGCTCAATTCTCAGTTAAAGCACTATATGACATGACATGCTCACTCTGCTGGTTTTGTTATAGTGGTTTGAAAAAGGATAATGTTTTTTAAGGGCCAAAAGTAGAGGGATCATTTATCAGGATCTGATTCATTAATTTTTTTAAGAGTAATGCTATTATTCTCTGACTTGGTTGCCCAACTGAGTTACACAAATACACTAAAAAGGAAAGAGGTAGAGTTAGACTATGAAACTTCCTCTTTTAATATTTTTATTTTGTCAAATCAGATTTGTGCACAACCAAAAAACTACAGTATTAATATCATTATTCTTTTTTGAAATGGTTAATTTCTCTGCCGTTGCTGTTTAATTGAACAGAAGTTTATGTGCTTGTAGATTTTTATTCATATTAATAGACTCACAACTGAACATTAAATGGTGATTGAAGTTTTTGAATCACAACAGTTTATTTCACTTCTCTGTGTTTTGAAACCAAACCTGTATCTTAGCTGCACTTTAAGAGTAGGGATAGAGAAAAGTACTCAAATATAACTTTAGGGCACACGCTTCTGTAAGTTTAGTGCAGGGAAACCTCTTCACCATCTCTCACTCTTTGTGTAACGATATAGGAAGCTTTAATCGCAGATGAGACAGGAATTTTGATCGATTCATCCATGTGAACACAAACCTATTACTTAAACCAGTAATAGATATTTGTGTCAGAGGACCATTGAAGCGTTGACAAGCATATCTAATTGATTGGTGAATGGTGTCTTGTGTCAATGCTCAATTTATGCATGGATTTCAAACATCCTGTCATGTAGACTTACACATTATGATAGAATTGAGTCAATATGATGCCATCACTGTTTTTATTGGCCCATTGGATAGAGTACTGTGAGAAATATGCCAAGCCAGAAGACATGGGAGCTGCTCCTGAAGAGAATTCAAGCGATGGGGAGCCAAGTGAAGATGAGTATCAGTCTCATGACGAGGAAATGGCAGGCCAACCAGATCCATAGAGGCTTCATGCACTTCCTCTTAATTGTTGTATGCATGATGTCTTCACCTACAAAAAATGTACTTGCTTAATTTGACTAAAATGGCCAAAAAAAAAAAATGGGGATCCCTTCACCCTTTCTATTTCTCTTGGTAAATATGTCAGATTCCTTAATGTGCAACTTGGTTGTTTGACATTGACAGTGCCTACGTGATTCAGCACCACACACAGTAGCAATTGCAAGTTGACACATGCGTCCAAATTTATTCTTCTGTAGCTTCAGGGATCCATCATATATACAAACATGTATAATAGAAGCCAAAATGCCACGGTTCTGCCCTGAGAACTTGGTTCCTTGAACTCTGTTTAAAATCTTTGGGCGATCCAAGTGATTAATTTATTGACATTAAGTGTTATTCACTGGGGCCATCTAGTCACAAACACTGGCGGCCACATGAAAAGTGGTCGTATATTTCCAGCAGGCTGATTTCTCAGGGGGTGATTACTCGGAGCAAACCAGCCAACCAACCCCAAACAATCACAAGCTATATTACGGCTAGCATCCCTCAAACAATCACAAGCTATTACAGCTAGCATCACTTGCGTGGGCACACCACTCGTGTATTTGCCTTTTAATGCGTCTGTTAGCCCCGAGCAACATCGCCAGTAGCAGATATTGAGCACCAACACATTGCTCATGCATATAGTCAACTAATCATTAATTGTTAACGGGGAAGCAAATTTCATTGCAGCATAAGTATATGCACTAAAGCATTATGAGCTTCTGAAGATAAAATTTTCACACAGATGGATGTAATCTAACTGGGCCAGAACAGTAACAACTGCAAGATGCAGATGTAGACTACACTTCAGATATCTCAAATCATTTGGTTCGAAAAAATATCTCAAATCATTGAGGTGATACACATTTGAGGAACAATGACCTACACTATTAAACACTATGGGCTACCTGTATTTGTTGAGGCTGAACAGTCCACAAATACACTCAGAAGCTTAACTTAACGGCAACAAATTTATACATTGCAGTATAAATGCTATCAAGGAACTCACAAGCGGCCAGGCCAACAAATTTATCCATACCAGTATGTGATATTCATGAGGAAATCATAGATGGCTGGGCCTCCTTTTACCAGCATCGGTTCTCAACCGCTTGACAGGATTTGCCCATCCAACACCCCCTCCACCATTTGTTGGTTGAGATTGGTTGCTCCACCCTTGCTGATGGGAACTCTGCTGAGACAGTTTCCCATCTTTTGGGGTTGCACCTGAAACTGGGCTCATGAAATTACGACCCATGCTAGGCGGAGAGACAGGGCCACCTGATCCAGTCCTTGATTTCACAACTGACTTGTCCCGGTCTTTTCTCTTCTTCTTGCAGATAACCAGCTCCCCTGGATGTGGAGAATCATCCTGCTGATGTTCGCGGCTACTGCCACTTCCACTTCCACTTCCACTCCCAAGCCTAGTTTCCTTGTGGGGCAATTGGACTCTAGCCCTTGAATCTTCACCGGAAGGAGCAGATCCTCGTTGCATTGATTTATAACTGGTGCCAGAATCAGGTTCTGCTTCATTTATTAGCTTGTGTTTCTTGCTTTGGCCAAATGCCACCTGTCTAGGCAATGGCGCAGAAGTAGAAGCAGGGCCAGAAAAAGAGAGTGCATTTCTGGCTTCTCGGAAATCTGGGTCTGGAAATGCAATCTTCAATATGTCAAAAAAGAGATCATGTACTTTCCTTGCTTCAGATCTAACCTGCATACATAATTTGAACTTCAGATTCTGAATATTAACAACAAATAGGATAAAGCTCTGCCATCATGAAATTGCAGATGCTACACGAACTATCATCTGTGATAAAGTATGAGCTTGTGAATGGGTGATGACGACAAATTTTAGAACTTGATTCAGAGGAATAAAATGTGGATATCACTCAGGGATCAGCACTGGAAGTGCACAGTGGTCTATGTAAACAGATTTTAAAGGACAACTTCAGATGTAGAAAGCTGAAAATGCATTTGTTTTGCATGCTTTTGCAGACAATGTTTCAAGCAAACTCCTTCAATGCACCAGCTGGCTTCAGCGGAAGTTGGTTTTCTTTTTAGGGTCGCAATGAAACTAACACACATTTGTGCACAAGTAAATGCATGCACATGGACACACAAATCAGATTCATTTGAACAGATTACATATGAATTTCAACACCTTCTCATGCTTTATTTAACCTTGTACTTGAAAGAATCTCTATGTTAAAGTACAGGCTGGAAACAGGCTCAACTGGCAGCATCTGACACAGAACAGAATTTTACAAATACACAAGTGTGTGTGTTCCGTTCATAAAAATAAAGCCCCATAGGCATTCTAACAAAACTCCAAAAAGAGGTACCAAGGTGAAAATATTAGGAGACAAGACAAATAAACAGTCATACCTCATGTGAGAACCCATAAAACTGCATGGCACCCTTTAACATAGATTGCACATCACACACAAGCTCCATCACTCCATTATATTCCAATCTGTCCACATGCTGTTCAATCCTCCTCAAATCCAAAATATTATTTCCAGCACTGCTTGTGTAACCTGAATTCTCTATCCTCTTCCACAAATCAGTTAAGAGGGGTATTATCTGTCGACCCTCTGTATCTATTCTCCTTTGGAGCTTGCTAATTACATTTTTACACTGCATGGAGCATATATGAGAACTTTAAGAGAAAAGGCAAGAAGAGAAGGCAGGTGGAAAGGTAAAATAAATAAATAAAAAAAGAGGTTATCAAAAGGATATTAATTTCAAATGCGCACATTATCATAGCAACATCATTATGCAGTTGCAGTAAAAGAACATTAATGACTTCCAAGTCTAGAATCCCCTCAACATCTCCTTAGTAGAACTTTTCCATGGAAAACCAAGTCATGAAATATTAATTTCTTCCTTTATTTTAGAAACTCCAAGCTTGCTTTGTAAACTGTAGACAATAATATGAATGGTAGAGCATTTAGAAAGTCAGTAGATCAGGTGGTGCATACCCTTCTCTGTATGCCATCAGACATCCTTGAGACTTTTCCATCCCAACTGTCTCTGGAGTGTTCAGCAGTGTCTTCTGCTGGAGGAGACTGTAAATTCAATCTGCCATATTTTGGTGAGGCATGCAACTTTGATGTATTTGCTACTTTCCTTGAAGGAATGTTTCGCCTAGTTTTTGTGGAATCACTTTGATCATGTTTGACAACATTAGGTTCTCCAAATGTTTTCATTTCACCATCAATCCTCAACTGTGCTTGATATTTATTATCAGCGCATGATGGCAAGAGACTTGAATCTCCACATTTCACCTCATTGCCAGACTTTTGCTCTAGCCTTTCTGTGGCATGGCGGGGCCGAACCCGAATACTACGTTTTCGCTTTATCTTAGGTTGCAGAACCTGTTCATCTTCACCTTCATCACGATCATGAATCCAACTTCCAGATTGCTGGCGATCCAACTGAGAATCTCCAGATACAGCGATTTCCCCTTCCTCTAGTTCATCTGGCTGAAAAAGATTTGGCAAAGTGAATGGGTATAAACCGTCAAACATCTACAACATAAGTACACGGGGAGGAGAAACATACCAGCTTTTTAGAATGAGAACCTGGTCTACCATCAAGAGCAGACAAAGAACCAAATTTCTGAGAAGAAACAGGGGAGACTGTTCGTGCCATTCTTCGGCCATCAGAGGATGATCCTGAGGAACCAGGCTCTTCTAGAATACGACTATTTCTAGCACTTTCTGTAGACCGCGGGTACTCATATCCACCGTCACATACAGGACCATCATCATCTGAATGATCCTTATTGGTGGGTTGTGCCCCTACAGCACCACTAGATTCATCATCCTCAAATTCTCTAATTTCTCCCTCTTCTTCTTGTGCCGAATATCCATTCCTCTCATCAAAGCTTGCCTCAGAGTACTCTCCGTTTTCATCATCAATTTCCTTGTAATTAGGAGACTTCTTCCCCTTGGGTCGCCCCCTTTTCCTTTCAGTTTCACTAGATTCCACACCCATACCATCAGCCAATAAGAGATTTTTTGATGGTTTCTTTGATAGGTTAGCAACTGTAGCATTCACTTCTTTTGTACTGGCTCGAAGCCACTTGGGTACCTGGTCATACCTTGTCATCTCCTCAGCCCATTCCAGATCCTCATCCATTTGATCAAATAATTCAACCTCATCTTCACTCCTGGAAATCATTCGATTGACCTGTTGCAGTGATGGAACATCATGGACAGTTTCTTGATACCGCTCTTCATCATGTAATAGTGTCTCTAAAGTCAAACGTCTCTCTTCGTGTGTTGTTCTTTGGTCAAAACGCCCAGCATTGATAACCTCATCAGCCATGTCAATCTTATACTGTTGAATATTATTTCTTATGAGGCCCTCAATAGACCCCATATACCGATCCTTACCAGCAAGGTCATCTTCTAGATCCAATGTACACCTGCTTCTTATTTCATCCTCCTTCTGATGGCTAGAAATCTTGTCAACAACTGCTTCCATATAAATGACTTTGACTTCTCTTGTCTGTCCAATACGGTGGGCTCTGGCAACTGCTTGTTCCTCATTCTTTGGGTTTGGATCAGGATCATATATGATAACTGTGTCAGCTGATTGAAGATTAAGACCCCTTCCAGCTGCACGAATGCTTAGCAAAAAGATGAAGCAGTCTGAATCAGGGCTATTAAAGTCCACAATAGCTGATTCTCGATCTTCCAGGCTAGTTGTTCCATCTATCCTCCTGTATACCAGTCGCCGCCACTGTAGATACTCCTCCAATATGTCCAGGAGTTTTGTCATGGTACTAAAGAGAAGTACTCGATGCCCTGTTTTCTGAAGTTTAATAAGGATCCTGTCCAAAATCCACAATTTCCCACAAGATCTAACAAGGAAATCCTTGGAAAAATCACTAAAGTAGGGGTAGTTTAGCAAAGGATGATTGCACGCTTTGCGAAGTTCCATACACCTGTTATTTAGAGGCTTATACACCTTAGCCTGGTACATTGGATTCTTCTGAACCCTGCGCTTCTCATCTTCAGGATCAACTCGAATAGTGCCAGTAGATTTGATCCAATCATAAATTGCACTCTGGATAGCAGACATTTTACATCTCAAAACTATAGATACCTGCAAATCCAGCAGTGACCTTTATAGCCAACCATCCCAAAGCATAATCTACAGGTAAAACTGCAATCAAATAATACCATACCTTGGGAGGAAGAGAACCTTCCACATCTTCAACACGGCGTCTGAGCATAAAGGGCTCCAAAATCTGATGGAGTCGGTGAATAATGATGACTTTCTTCTCAGTCTCAAGCCAGTCATCCTCTGCATCATGTGAAGGTCCTTCCTTTTGAAATGGTTTTGAGAACCAATCATGAAATGCTTTCCTATTATCAAAAACTTCTGGCAGAAGTAGATTTAAAAGTGACCAGAGTTCCTTCAAATCATTCTGCAGAAGAAAATATTCCATGGTAAACTTATCACAAAGGAGATTTCTGTTTCTGTTTCCCAATTTATGATCAAATTTTCAATTTCAAAAGTTCAAACATTGTATTGTTTTCCCCTAATTTTACAAACCTGCCAAATAAAAGCTATCTAATTATAATTTGTAAGCTATGGTGACTATGATCAATTGGCTATGTCTTGAGATATTTTTTCTAGGTCTTTAGAATAGAAATTTCCCAAAGCATGACAACAATACAAATCAGTAAATGTGACAGATTAGAACATGTGCAGAACCTCTACAAGAATTGACAGACCTGCAAGGGTGTCCCAGTAAGAAGTAAGCGCCTCTGGCAGCGATATCTATCAAGATCACGGGCTAAAACAGATTCTCTGTCCTTCATTCTTTGTGCTTCATCAATTATAATATACCTCCAATCAACTTTTGAAAGTTTTGAGCGGTCATACATGATAAACTCATAAGTTGTCACCAGGACATTGAATTTCATTGCACAAACCTCCTATATAATATCCACAAAGTTCAGCAATTCATATGAAGCTCAATACAGAGACGAATAAGAAATTGAATTTTTCTTACTTGAGAAAATAATTTTGATCGTTGATCCTTTCCACCCACATAAAAGATGCATGAGACAGAGGGCAACCAGTTATGGAACTCACTCTGCAGTGTTAACTTGGATATGTTAAGAATCATCAGAACAGATTGTGCCCACAATATGCAACAAAGTAACTAACCTTCCAATTCACTAGAACGGCATTAGGAACAATTATAAGGTGTGGGCCATAGTTCCCTTTAAATTCCATCAGATAAGCAATCAAAGCCATCACCTGCACAGGAGATAAAGCAAATAAGCATGAGCAAATCATATTTTTTGCATTCTGCTGTCCATACATTATTCATGTGATCTTCCAGATAACCAAATCAATAATTGATCCATCAATTAAATTTCCAGCCATAAATGCAATCAATAATGAGCTTTCAAAAATGAAATAAAACGAACATCTTTTGTCTAATTTATTTCATGAGCTACAAGGAAGGCATCTGAAGAATTAAGCCAACAGAAAATTACCTGTACTGTCTTTCCAAGACCCATCTCATCTGCCAGTATTCCATTTAATTTGTTGTTATATAAGGAAAGCATCCACTGCAATCCAACCTGAAGGAGTCAAAACACAAATACTAGGAGCTTCAGAACCCAATTTGCAGTGAAGAAGTGATGAACAGAAAAGAAAGATATGGAAGACATCCTGAGCATTAGCAACCTACAAGTTGATAATCTCGTAAAGTTCCAGCTCGTAACATTGAAGGTTGCCTCATGACCCTTTCATTCACAGCATGTGCAAGAGTGTAATATCTGTTCACAATCACAAGGAATGAAAAAAGTGAACCTCAGTATAATCAATTGTTGGTGCTGTACAGGAAGAGGAATAGTAGCACACTAAATATGTGAGGAACAGCTGTCAGATATAACACATATTCATTTCCATCTCAATGGTCTTAACCAAAGGAAATGAACAAGAAGCATATGTGCAAACAACTTACTTGCTAACAGATGAACTATCCTTAGGTGCAATCATGTCCATAAACGTGTTTCTTATCATTACTTCTTCCCCAGCACAAGCTGCTGCAGCCCTCACTTCTTCCTCTGAAAGACCCTTTAAGACGTGAAGAGAAAACTGAATTAGTCATTAGAATGGAAACAAAAAAGGAAAGAACAGAATTTTGATTCACAGAAAAAGGAAAAAAAACTATAAATAAAAGAGAAACAAATAGATATTAATTTGTGATTGCATTATGTGTTTGTGTGTGTGTGTGTGTGTGTGTGTGTGAGAGAGAGAGAGAGAGAGAAGGAGCATGCCTGCAATCGTGCGGCTACAGCAGCAGCATTTGCTGCCTCCTCCACTTCTTGTTGATTCTTAGCAGCTGCTATTTTACTTCCCAGCTTATGAAGATATTCTTCTGTCTGAGTCAAGAATGATGAGAGTACAGCATATCTCTCAGAGGCCTCACCAGGGACGCTGGTCTGCTGCTCCAGCAGCATTTCCCTATACCTTTCGACATCATTATTCTTCAATGCTTCCATCCTTTTATTCCGGTCATCGTCCTTTCTTTTTGAGAATTCTCTCAGCATTCTCTCATGGTACTTGGCAACACCTCTGTTGCGAGCAGTCCGTGCATCACGGATGCCCCAATGAGCCTCGAGAAGTTTCTTACGCCACTGGAAGATGGATTTCAGTTGCTTATCTCGTAATGCTTTTTGAGAGGCCTGCACTTGTCTTGCCAGCTCCATTCGTTGACGCTCACAGAGACGAACAAATTTCCGGTATGGCCTGTCAGGCATTGCCATTATCTCTTGCTGCTGTTGATCAATTTCATCCCTTAGGCGTGCTTGTAAATCTAAAAGCCTAAGCTTCTTTTCTTCAATTTGCAGCCGCAACACAAGATCTGGCCTAATCCTTTTCCTCTCTAAATTAACTGCCAGTAAACTATTTATTTTCTTCAAATTTCCTGACTTCTTCTTATTAAGCACTTCAAGGCCTTCCTCAATAAGAAGATCTTTAACATCATATGCCAAAGTTAGATTATTGTTGGTGTTAATCATCCCTGAAGACCCGACAGAATCATGTTTCCTAGTAAAGAAAGGAAAATCAAAGAGTGGTCCATGATACTTCCTGCCAGAGCCAGCATCCTTTGGCTGGGGTGCCGAGCTAGCTTGTGTAGGTTTCTTAGCTTGCATGGCATCAGATACAGTAGGCTGTGCAGCAACAGCTTTCCCCCTATCTGCTGTAAGATCACTTCTTGTGGGAGTTTTCTGATGACTATGTTCATTTTCCTGGTCTGACTTAACGGAAAACACAGCAGCTTGCTGCTCTTCTTTTCCAGAAACAAGCATGGATGTAGTTTCCTTCATTGCTGCTGGTGCCACTTGCATTTGGCTTATTGAGACATTTGCTTTCTCATCTCCTCCAAATGTTTCCTGCTTTGATGCTTTCAGTCCATTTGTCACTGGCACAGCCTGCAAGTCCTTCTCAATGTGCTCCATATGCCTTGTTTGATCTTCAGCAATCTTCCCAGCAGATTTATCCTGATTACTGCCACCTCCAGAAAGAAGCTGCTGCTGCTGCAATTCAAGAGGTGGTGGAACAATAGATTGGAGAAGCTCTTGTGGAAGAGTACCTTCTCCTTTCTGGTGAGCAATCACAAAGAGACAAATAACACCCACTCAGCATTTATGCAATTGAAGTTTTCATACACACTAAAAAAGCAATAAATGCCGGCACAATGAATGTTGAGAAGAAGCAAGGGAATGCACAAGAGATTTAAGAATGACAGACCTTCAGCCTCCTAAATGCCAGTATCTGCGCCTTAAGAACATGCAACTGCTGTTTGGTGAACCCAATATGCTGGTTTGAAGTCTGGACAGGTATCCCACCCTGTGATGGCAATTGGTTGCTTGAGGTTCCATCATTAGCAGAACCACCAAATTGTGGTGAAGACCGATTCACCTGCCTTAAATGTTGCATTTCCAACGTATCAGAGGTATTCAATGCACTTTTTCCGGGCAGACTTTGATCTGCACCTTGGATCATGTTTGAAGATGGCTGGGGAGGATAAATGGAAGGCATTCCATTTCCAAGCACAGTAGCCTGTCTAGAAGGCACTTGATTCTCTCTCTTGTGAAAAGCATGCTGCTGCATCACAAGGTTGTTACAGCTGTTCCCTATCCCTACATTTGGTGCAAAATGACCCGGTGGCAGGATCTGCCTAGCTTTTGCAGAACCAGACTGTCCAGATACATCACTAGATGAATTAGCATGTGGGGAGCTCTCGCTTGCAACAGGTGGAGAAGAAACCTGCGGCTTTGAAGAAGGGAGAGATGATGTTTGTGCTCCTGTATTACTTTCATTTGCCTTTTGCTGAGCAGCCATCCTGGACTGCATCAGTGGAAGGAGTTGTGCCATCAAGTTTGCATTTGCAGGCAGTGACAGGTCAATGTTGCGCTCAAGTGCCCATGCTTGCATTGCGTGCAACTGTGCAGCCGCTGCAAGCTGGTTATTTGACATGTTTTGGATGCTTTGCTGAGTCTGTGGTGCCTGCATAGGCCTCATGATATTCGCAGGTGTAAGCTGTCCAATGACAGTTGGCTGAGTTAAAGGTTTTTGTTCATGCCTCTGTTCAGAGGCTGGCTGCTGTCCTCGCTCTAGTTGCTTTTCACCACGAGAGAGATGTCCTGATGAGTTCTTGGAGGAGGATGCCTGAGCCTGATTACTGGCTTGCATCGCCATGAGTTCTTGCAGTTTCACATTTCCCACTTGCATGTCCTGATCTTTTCCAATGGAAGGGCCCAAAACTCCCATTTTTGCTTGTTGCTGTGATTGACTAGCCAAAGCTGACTTCAGTTGGGCAGCCTGGAAAGCATATTGGAGGTATGCCTGCTGAACTGGATTCAGAATTTGTTGCTCCACACCTTGACCCCTATTCTGCCCCTCCTGGGATGAGCCATGTTGAGCCAAGTCAAAGGTTTTTCTGGAGTGTTGAGGAACTTGCATTGATCCTGGAAAAGTGCTTCCTCCCATAAACCCTTGAAAAGAACTGGCTTGGTAAGCCAGAAGGTTCTCATTTCCTTCGGGTTTTCTGAGGAGTTGTTGTTGTTGCAATGTCTGCATTGACACATATGACAATATTCAACAACAGAGCCAATATTACTATGCTATTTGATTTACTAAAGTATCCATAATTTAAATTGACATGATAAAAATAACCAATATACACAAAAGTGATCGCAAGGACATTGCAGCAAATATTAAAACTCTTGTCACAACTCAGCATCTTAAACTAATGAATTTATTAAAGAAGCATCCTGATTTGCTTTATTATGGAATTAGCACATTCATTATTGCTCAAGTCACAGCATAAGGCATTGTCTGAAGAACAAAAATCAAGAAAATGGTGACCCTTAAATCCAATATTGAAACTCAAAAGTCTGAAAAAGAAGGGGGTCAACAAACTAAGATGATCAACTTGAAAATCATGATTCAACTTTACCCTAAAGATTTTTTTAAGGAAAAGAAAAACAAAATTCTCCCCACAAAAATTTTAAAAGAAAAAAAAAACGAGGAATGCTAACTGCCAAGAGAAAATTCCAAATCAGACCCCAGATAGCTGCAGCAATTCATGCATTCTCTCTCTAGAAGAGGGAGTTGCAGCCAAAAGACAGCTAAAGCAGCTCCAAGTTTTATTCAAAGACTCCCAAAAGCCAAAAAAGAAAAAAAAAACACCATTTTTAGATCATTCAAAATTTCAACTAAATAACCAACTCGTCACTTGCATTAATTGCAAACTCCAACAATCGCGGATCAATTCCACTCATAATTAATGCAGAAACGAGTTAAATGCCTAAACCCCAATTGCCAATTCAACAAATTTTATGGGACACTTAAAACCCTTCTACGAAGACCCTTTTACCTGCCTGGACGCTAGTTGCTGCGGCTGACGCTTTAATTTCTGCTGGTGTTGATGGTGCTGTTGTTGATGGTGCTGCACTGAATCAAAACCCAGCTGCTGCGTAGATACCGCAGAGGATGACGATGACGGTGATGCCGCTGATGATGTGGAAGCAGCCCGCCGGGTCTGCCCAACCCGGCCGGGCCCACCACCACCACCAGATTCCATGCAAATTAAGCCCCTTCAACTCGCCCAAAAAATAAAAATAAAAATCTGAAATTATTTATAAAGGGCTGCAAAAGGAGCAAAAATAAGAAATAAAAAGAAGCCAAAAGTCCCTCCAGAATACGGACAAACCCCCCAATTTTAACCTCCGATTCCAACGTTCGACACAACAAAACAACTTCACTTCCTCTCTCTCTCTCTCTCTCTCTCTCTCTCTCTCTCTCTCTCTCTCTATCTCTATCTCTCTTTCTCTGACTACTCACTATCTGTCTGTCTCTCCATTTCCTACAATTTTACCCATTGACGACACCAACAACCAAAAAAAAAAATACAACAAAAAAAACAACAAAAAAGAAAAGAGTAAAAAGAAAAGCGAAATGTTAGGGATGGATCCGGACAGAGGCGTATGGGTCGATGATTCCACTCACTCACTGTAAAGACTCCCTCTCTCTCTCTCTCTCTGTCGCTATTGTGGGTTTCACGCAAACTGCAATTTTTCTCTTTTTTCCTTTTGGTTAATTCTTTTTTTATTTTTTTCCTCTTTTCTCTCTCCTCTCTCAAACCCTAGCATAAATAGCATTTTCTTCCGGTGTTTTTTTCTCCTTTTTTCTTGAATTTTTTTATTATATATATATTTTTTACTTTCCGTAATTTTGGGTTTGGGGGGTTAATTTTTTACCCGCCAGGGATTGGTGCATTATTGAATTAGTTGCGTGTCTTTATATGCCGTTCCGTGGGGTCCACTTACCAGGTTTTTCTAGCCAGAAGGGCATCTTAGGAGTTTTAATCCCCTTTTTTTTTATTTTTTTAATTACTATCCCTCAATAAATGCTCTGCGAAATCCCAAAAATATCTCCGGCCTGCCTATTGGGTGAGATTCAGGCTGAACAAGAAATTAGTTAATAATGTTATAAAAAAAAAATAAAAAAGCAAAAAGCAAAAGGCTGAAATAAGCAAAATCCCTGCTCATTCCTCGTGTGGTTCATCGATAAAACAGATTCGTCTTACCAATTTTGAGTTTAAATTTTTATTAACAGTTCAATATATTTATTTATTTTTTAGATATCACTCTTATTTTTTAAAAAAATAAAAAATTCCTATAATTAATATATAAATATTAGTATTTAAATATTAATTTTTAAAAATATTTTATATTATATTAAAATAATTTAAGTACTCGTATATTCTTCAAATTTTTAATATTTTATTTTCCTATATTACCTTCATCAACGACCCTATGGATAGAAATCAGTATTTTTTTTTTTTTTCTCTTTTTTTCACGTTCTTTTGTCATCCAAGATCCTCTTCCTTTGGACACGAATTACGGCGGAGTTTATTACTCGAGACTCGTCTTTTTTTTTTTTTTTCACTCCATATATATTGTTATGAAAAACTGTTAATTTAATTTACTTAAAATATATGTCAAATTTATTCAATTTTAAATATAAGTAGAAATAAATAAATATGATTAATTAAAATAATAAATAAATATATATTATTATATTCACAAAAATTATAAGTAAAAATAAGAAATAGTATTTTTTAGAAGTTATTGCTCTTACGGTGTGTTCCATGATTTGAAAGAAAATAATAAATTGTATCCGCTTGATTATTCACAGACGTTTTTTCCCCCTTAAATTCTAGAAGTTAATTCACTTGGGGCAAACCATTTAATAGCAACATTTATAAAATCAGCTTCACCGTGGAATTTTCCTTATCGAAAATTTGCATTTTTCACTGTTTGGATTATTTTATTTTATATTATATATATGTATGTATGTATAAATTACATCTTTCATTGAAAAAGTCACGCTTTTTTTTTAAGCAAAGTGAGAGTTGATTATAAATTCAAAAGGGATTAAATTAGACCTCCAAATCTTGTCCTCCTCGATACAGTCTAACTTATACAACAAAGGAAAAGGGAAACATTGCATTTGATATTAAAACATATTTATTGTCAAAACATAAGGAAGGTATGCTAGTGTATGAAGCAAGTCCACCTCATGACCCATGAAGAAGACACAATATGAAGTACATGCATGGAATGGTAGAGAGCGGTTAAGTCTGCCAAGAAAGAAAATAATAAGTACAGAAGATCTGGGGGAAGGTGAATAATCGGATTTTGTTTTTAGTTTTTATCTACTTACCAATGGAACATTGCATGGTCGAGTGCTGAGGATTTGAAGCCATGAGAATTGAAATTGAAGGGAAGGAGACTGGAAAAAAACAAAAACAATAAGAATATAAGGCTTTTTTTGGGCCGTAAATATGATAAAAATGGTAAGGTTTTCAGTTTTTCTTTTTTTTTTTTTAAAAAAAAAAGGTAATAACGCTCACAAGCAACATCATAATAAAAATTAATATAAACTAATAATATCCTATTTGGATGCATGACATAAAAATAATATTTAAAATATCGTCTATGATAGATAAATCCGACCTGCCGGATTCGAACCAGCGACCTAAGGATAACAGCTTTAAACAACTACAGTCCTCCGCTCTGCCAACTGAGCTAAGGTCGGATTGTTATATTCTTAGAAACAAGTTTTAAATATTACTTTTTAAATTAGCCCTTTCATCTTGTGGAAAAAGCTCCAGTTCTCATCGGAGCTTTCACTGGCTGGGACCAAAGGGAAGATAATCTTCCTTGTTTGGTGGTCTTCGAATCACAAACTTTAAGAATCAAATAAAGAATATACATTCCAATGACAACATGAAAATTAAATTTCAATCCACAGGATATAAATTACATGCAACATATATTTACAGTTTAAACCCACATTTTAAAAAAGTTACACAAAACATTTTCGAATTTCCGTACAATAACACAAAAAAAATCCTATGTTAAGTTTCCATCAACTAACTAAAGTTAATATTAATAACCTCGAAATGTCACAAAAATCAACATAAACGTGCCAAAATGCGCTCCTTTTATAATTACACCAAAGATGACCATTGAGAACCAAAAAAGAAGCGAAAACATTAACATCGACAAAGCTACTTCAAATGTTACATAGTCCATTAGCACAATGCTTATAAAAAGTACCAAGACAACTAATTACACTCTGCTCCTCCACCTCGTCGTCGTCACAATGTCATCATCTTCTTCTTCTTTTGCCTTTCAGCTGCAACAATAACAATTTCAATCTTAGCCCATTAATAATCTTTTCTCATAAAAGCAATCATGAAAATCTAATTCTTTAGAAGTAGCTAGAAATGTTTATTATTCACACAAACATAACTAAGCGAGCATTTTTCTAATTTTCTTTTGAATTTTTCATTACAAAATCGTGACACTCATCAGCATTGCAATCATTTGCTGATCTTTTCAAGTCGTACAAGGAAAAGAAAATGGTTGCTTTTTCATTGGATGGGACATGTCTCCTCTCATTCTCTCGGCTCACATCCTCTTGTTTAGTCTGTGTTAACTCTCCTGGCCGCCCTTCAAGTCTTTTGTCATCGATTTGTTTTTTTCTCCTTTCGTGCCTATTTAGTTGGAAGATATATTAGCTTTTGAGCTTCATAATTTCGTTAAACTAAAAGCAAATGATGATTTTTTTTTCATTTTTTTAGTGGGGTGATGAATGGTTGGTATATTTAAGAGGATTTTAATGAAACTTTTTTTGTTTATAAATTTTAAAATCTTTAATATAATCGTATTGTGATGAAAGAAATTATTATTATTTTTAACAAAAATTTAAGTATTTTTTTTGCTATTTTTACAATTATTAATTGATCTTATTGATTCAAAATAGGCAAAATCTCATTTTCTTACAATGATAAATGAGTTTTAAAATATTTATATAATCAACATGCACTTCTTCTCTTTATCTTGGCTTCTAAAATTATAAAGTATTTTTTAATAAAATAAAATAATTTAATTTAATATTTTAATAAGTGAAATGCGGGTAAATAAATTAGTTCTTTCATCGCCTGCTATATTTACGTGTCCCCCTTGCTCCCATAGGCTACAGCTACGTGTTATTGCTATTATCATAATAAGATATTGTCCAAAAGCTTGGCACTACGAACTTGACCTACCACAGCCGGTGAAATCCACGTATTGACAAGTAAACAACGGGCTCCAGCAGGTTAATCCATTTGCTTAGCCCAGAAATCCACTATAAAATCCATTTGCGTTGTCAGGTAACACTACTCGAGGCGGTTTCCAATCTCTTCTAGACGCCACCATCTACGTTTTCCGACCGCAGATCTAGTACGATTACGCCGCTGTGAGCATCTTTTACGTTAAGTCAATCTGTTCTCGTATGATTCATTTTCATTCTTTTGAAAGATCTTAGGCGCTGATTTTATGATCACGGTTTATTATTTGATGGAGATGATGATGCTAGTAGCTAGCTTAGTTTCTATAATTGATTGATTGTTTTTTTTTTTGTTTTTTTTTCTTTTTTTTGTATAATTATGTTGTGATTCGATTGATTTTTGGATTGGTAGCTGTTTCGTTGCATCTTTTCACCGGGTGATTTGTGAATCAGTTGAAAGTGTGGTAGTTTATTGAGGTATTGCATCCGGGGTTTTCTATGGACAATTTTAGGATTAATTGACTTTATTATTTGATACTTATACTGTTGTTTGAAGGCTAAGCGCAGAAGTTATATGGAATTGATAATCTGGATGTGATGAGGGTGTTGGCTTGACTGCTTGCTACCACAGTGTCCTGACTGAAGTGATTCGTTATTCATGTTGTTTCTTTGGGTGCTTGCTACGTTTACTCACTTTTTTCTATGAGTATAGCAGATAACAATTTTATGACTCGTAGAATTGGTTCTTGCCGAAATTTTTTCTCAATATGGTTCTTTTTTTATTATTTTGCCATCACATTTGGTGCTGAGTTAACTTGACTACACTGAAGGGAAGTTAAATTTAACAAAAAAAGACCTTTTCTTTGATATATCTTAGCAACTTTGGACAGCAAATAATTGGGTCTAATAAAATTAAGTGGATAGTCAATTCATGGGAAGCTTAGGTGCAGCTTTTCTAGTGCTTAATCAGCAATTTTCATCCAAATTCAACAACTGATCCAAACCTTAAGTGCTGTTTTTTATGCATAAGATGATAAGCTGTCTTATTCAAGTTCATAAATTTTTAAAGTTACCATTGTTGTCAGATTTTATGGTTTGTTTTTCTCTTCCCAGTAAAGTAATATCTGTATTTATGTTAGTGCTTAGTCAAGGGTTTTTCAGAATTATTGCTAGATTGTTGTTATTCATCCTTTAGAAGGCAATATGTTGCTTAGTGTTCTTGAATTGTGTGAATTCAGGAAGATATAAGACCTGGAGGATGGCAGAGAAGGAAGAAGGAGAAGTGAATGCCTCCCGAGGGAATGAGTGGGAAGTCGTGTCACTGACAGCATCAACGTATGCCGCTGCCCCCAGTCCAAAAGAAGTCGAAGTGAAGGATGATGGTAAGAATAATGGGCATGGAGATGAAGCAGAAACTTCTAATGCCTTATTTATGTCTGGTCACTTTGTCTTTCCACCCAACCAACACGAGAATTTGCCACTGGATACTGATAACAATGAGATTGTTGATGAATATGAGGAAAAGGATGTTTCCTCTGAAGTTACTGTGCAGGAGGGGACTCAATCTGGTGGAAAGGAGGATGACAATTTGACATTGAAGGGGTTGGATGAATCTGAAGAGTTTCCAGGGCTACCGTTTTTTTATCAAAAGTACAGCAGGCTCGCTTCATCTGGTAAAGAATTTGAAGAAGCTGCAGCTCTGCAAGAGTCAATTATGAGTGACAAGGAACAGAGCCTATATAGCACAGATACATTTGGTTCCTTTCACAGCGAAACGGGACTTGGTGGATCAACAACTTTTGGTGGACAATTGGGTATTCCAGAAGTAAATGAACCTTCTGAACAGAGGTTGGCTTGTCCTACAGATTCCCACTCCTCAGAAGCTGCTAAAGATGGTAACTATGATGGATCCAAACTTCCTGTTGAAGCTTGGTGGAAGAGAAGGGCAGCTTCCTTATATTCTCATGCAAAAGAGGCAAATGCATTTTGGTCCATTTTCATTGCAGCAGCTGTGATGGGCATTGTAATTCTTGGACAGCACTGGCAGCAGGAAAGGTGGCAGAATTTGCAACTTAAATGGCAGAATACCATCAGCAGTGAGGTGATGTTCCTTTTCTTCTTTATGCTTTGAAAATAAGTTGTATATTTACTAACACATGGGAATGGAATCAATCTTTCTTGTTTACATATAATGCTATCTTTTTTATTCCTTTATTGTCATTAACATGACACCAGAAATCTGTATGAATTTGTGAGTTTAATTTGTTTTTCATTGTTGTGGTGTCTTTCCCTGTTCATTATTTCCCGATACTGCTGCATGATAGTTTGATGAGAGCTTTAAAGGCAACTTTCCCACATTTATGGCCTGTCCAACTCCATTTTCACTAATGTTTATATGCTTCTATTACTTCACAGAAAAGTGGCTGGATGATGGGCCCAATTTCTCGCCTCAAGGATGTGATTGTGGGTGGCCATCGACGTGGCTCACTTGTCAGGGGAAGTTCATCAAGTGAGAATTGAAATGATGATGAGAACATCTAGAGAGAGAATGTCAGAGTGGTAACTAATATATTTTTCTGAATGTTGATTTACTTTTCTCATGACCAAGGGTCATGGTTGCATGTGAAAAGTTTGGCAATTTTCTGTTAATGTAACTATGATGATTATTAGATTGTGCCTTGATCTGGCATTTTATTTTGATGCTCTGCTGCAATTCATTTCCCATGAAAGTTGGTAGGTTATTTGAACTCGGTAGGTTATTCGAATTCAGCATGGTACGTATGGATGAAAATTTAGTCTCGGCCAATAGACATTTTTGAGATTCCAGGGATTAGACTGTGCATTCCATCCTGAGGAGCTCTGGCAATGACTTTTATTTGGCCTAGCATTAGAGCCGTTGAAGTTCAAGATACGAGAGAATATTTGATGTACATTTTTTGGGATTGCTGCGAGTGAAACCTTAAAAAGAAGAGGTTGAAAAAGGCATTTGTCTTGGCCTCCTGGAAAGTTCATCGCGCAAAGGAAGAAGGGTGGCAAGATCCAACAGGCAGAAGTGAAGGGCATCAGCATCACGCAATGCATCCTAAAACTTGTGTTGTTGTGTAACACATCCAGTTTAAACGACTCTCCTGCATGTTGTGGCTCTTCTATATTCTATTCTTCAAAGGATTGTGTGCGAAAGTACAAAAATAACAAAGGAAGGACATGCTCTCTGCCTTTTAAGGTTGGTTGCTGGCACAGGGGACTAGTCATGTGCAAAAGAATGTGCGCAAATTTTCTGACTTCGTAGGGCACTTGATTACAATGAAAAAATTATTGTGTTGTTTTACGGACTGAGTGATTTGGTTTGTTAAGTGAAAGACTATGAACTTGAAGTTGAACCTTTTTGGATAAATAAGTTGGGGTTGAAGGTCAAATCAGCAAGGGATTCTTTTTTCCTCTTGAAATTTGATGGAGGGTCGATCTGTGTAATAGATGCTCTGCGCTCTTAGCTTGCTGAAAATTGTCTTTGGTTATGAAGTTTTATTGGTCCACGTGCAGGTATATTTAAGCACATACTTACAAAGTATGAGAAAGTGAAAACATGGTGGTTCAGTTGTTAGTCACCTAAATAAATGCATGTTGACTGGAGACTATGGAACCTGATAAGAACATCACATTAAAGTTTCAGCGCAAGTCCTCATTGAAACCCATTTTATATGCCCACATATGCTTGTGTGCGCTTGCATGTTGCTTCTGGACTTCCCCTTCACAATGAATCAGTTGTGTTGATCTTTGTAATTATAACAAGGAAAGCTCTATTCTTCTGGACTTCCCCTTGTGTATGGATGCATGCATGCATGCATTGTTCTAGTTCTTTGATGGATAATTTTCTCCTTTCTGAACACGGGAAATCCAACACTTCTTGAATGGTATGAAACGAAGGCTTCTTAAATTCCAAGCAATCAATCCCTTTTCCTTTCATTTGATACCTAGGAAAGTCGCCACTATTCTTTTTCTAACATAGTTTCTTGTCTGATGTCTTGTGAGAATCACTAGCATTTTCTTACATTAACCCCAATTCTATTTCCGTTTCCTGTAGGCCATGGATATTGACTTTGTAGCCAACTCCATGCAATTGAATCACCCACCTAATCTTGTCCGCCCATCTCCCTTTTTATCGTCTTCAACAACCAGTTATCAGTTTTAAGACTTCAAATTAGACTCTCCCCCTGTTGCTAGCTTTTTTATATTTTCCATTTCCGACCAGAGTAGATAGAAACATTGATTTTACCTTTTTTAGTGAAGCAATACCATAAAAACTAGACAACATAAACTTCCTTAGCGTTCCGGTTTTAATAGGAAGAATGTATAGGGAATGAATAAAAGGGATAGTGAAGTTAATTATGATACATCAAACTCTCGTAGTTAATTATTGTTTGGAGTGCCAAAAGGGAGAGAATGTCAACCGGAATGATCTAAAATTCTAAATCCAACGACTCATATTTAATGTCCCATAACTCTTGAATCAACTTGAAGGAATGCATATTACTTGTGGGCGACAGCCCATCGGTTTTAGATGGTCTTATATATATGTATGCATATGTATATACATATATATATATATATATATATATATATAGCAAGACAATTTAATCCTTTACTGTGATTCTCGAGGCTTGTATTATTAGAATCAGCAACTTAACTACCCAACTGCCAATTCATGAACTTACAATTAATTGAAGGCAACTAATTGTATTTGTTACAATTAATGATGTCACCGCTGCCCGTTTAGACCCGAGGTCACCAATAACCTTGCCTCGATGGTGGATTTAGAAGGAAGGTTGTGTCTGAATAACATTTGAAGGCAATCATGTCCATAATCGTTGCAACGTTTTGTTTTCTGTATCTCTTTTATCATTTTTGCCTTTGTTACGGGAAAAGAAAAAGAAAAAGAAAAGAAAAGAAAAAAAGATTACTCTTTCATGTTTGTATTGTTTAGTCAAACTGGTAGCTGAGCCGTTGGATTCTGGCATCAACCTACTTTTGGTTCTGGTCTCCCTTGTTTATGTGCTCTAGCACAAAATTTGTTGGTGTGCAACAGGTGCATCAGTCATGGATAGGTCAACGGTTCTTTAACACACACACACACACACACATACATATATATATATATATATATAATATATATATATATGTATTGATTTTTTGTAAATTAATTTTGGATGTTTACGGGGTCAAAGTTCATGCAGTTTATAAAAAAGAAAAAAGAAAAGAAAAGGATGTCAGATAAATTGGAGTTGCAATGAGAAGATTGGAAATGCCACCGGCGGTGGGCGAATGAATAGCTTTGACTTTTTTGTTTCGATCCTTGAGGCGCACATATTTAGATCGGAGGAAGCATTAATAATAGAGAAGGTCAAAACCGTGTGAAAGGAAATCCTTTTTCCCTTTTTTTTTTTTATAGTAAAATTGTCAAAAATATAATGAAATTTAAGTTTAATAATTTAAAATTTTTAATAAATTAATTTTATATTAAAATTGCTACGATTAAATAAAAATTAATTGAATCATAATATTTATATATTTAATTATAAATTTTTATTTATTCGTATTTTAACTCTAATTAAGTCTATATTGGTTTCTCTTATAAAAAAAAATAAAAAATGAAAGAAGGGTAAATAGAAAAGAAAAGGGGAAAGAATGAATGAAATTGAATTCCACAAGCAAACTCTGTGGTAATTAAATTGTTGGCGGGGAGCTCACCGAAAACTAACCAAAAGTTCACATGACAAACCCATTTTTATTGAAGACTCCTTATGGTCGAGAAAGAAAATTTATGTGTGTGTCTTAAGTAAGGTGTATGTGCATGAAGGTCTTCCTCCCAGAAACAGCAAGCCAAAGTTTAATGGCGGAGCAGCCGCGTCATACTGTGTGACTCTCGTTCTTTTTTCTTTTTCCTTTTAAAAAAAAGAAAAAAAAACTTCTCTTGCTCTGCGTGTCTAAGTTCCTCAACTAATCCCATTAAGTTGTCTTCATTCAATGCTCGAATTTAAGACCCTCCTACATTGCCTGCAAAATTAAGTGGTGCAGAGAGAGAGAGAGTTGAGAGAGGTGGTTTTTGAGGAATTTGCTGGCTAGGGTGGTTTCCCGTGGAAAAAGTAAAAACAGGAAGGCTGTTTTTAGCCTCGACGACCGCTGAGGGCATTTAAGGTGCTACATTTCAGTGTCAGTGTTAGAGAGAGAGAGAGAGAGAGAGAGAGAGAGAGAGAGAGAGAGAGGAAGAGGAAGACACAGAGATTGACCAATTTGTAGATGTCAGTCTGGGCTTTATAATTACTTTCATTACAATTTCACCTATAAAGCCCCTCTCTCATTACACTCCTCTTGTACTACACTCCCTCTTTGCTTCTCTCACTTGTACTTCACTTCTTTGGCTCTTTCCATCTCACACATAAGCTCAGCACTCCCCAAGTTTAATGCTTTTCATGAAGAATGCTGCCCAGATAAGTAACCCAGAACCATTTTTTCAAAAATCGATCCTCCATTTATGTCTTTAGAGAAAACATTATCTGGGGTCTTCTTTTTGGGTCCAATTTTCCACATTTCAGCTCCAGTGATCCGTTTTACAGCACCAGAAAAGGCCTACTCGTTAGCTTTTCTTTAGTCTGTTTTTGTTTTTGGGTCTTTGTAATTTGCTGCTGCAATGGACGTCTCGACGGCTCTGCTGCTTTTCTCGGCGGTAACCGCATATCTACTGTGGTTCACTTTCATCTCACGGTCGCTGAAGGGTCCACGTGTATGGCCCTTATTGGGCAGTCTTCCTGGCTTGATAGAGAACTGTGATCGCTTGCACGACTGGATCTGCGACAATCTACGCGCGTGTGGTGGCACGTACCAGACTTGCATATGCGCCGTCCCTTTTCTAGCCAAGAAGCAAGGCCTCGTGACTGTCACGTGCGATCCGAGAAATCTAGAGCACATCTTGAAGACCCGGTTCGACAATTACCCCAAGGGGCCCACCTGGCAAGCAGTGTTCCATGATCTGCTCGGTGAAGGGATTTTCAACTCAGATGGCGACACGTGGCTATTCCAGCGTAAGACCGCCGCACTGGAATTCACCACCAGGACTCTACGCCAAGCCATGGCCAGATGGGTTAGCCGAGCCATCAAGCTGAGATTCTGCCCAATTCTCGAAGAGGCTCAGACCAAAGCCGAGCCGGTTGATCTCCAAGACTTGTTGCTTCGGCTTACATTCGACAACATATGCGGCTTGGCTTTCGGCAAGGACCCCCAGACATGCGCGCAGGGCCTCCCCGATAACAACTTCTCCTCAGACTTTGACCTAGCCACGGAAGCCTCCCTTCAGCGGTTTATCTTGCCGGAGGTTTTGTGGAGGTTGAAGAAATGGCTAAGGCTGGGGATGGAAGTCAGCTTGAGCCGAAGCCTGAAGCAGCTCGACCAATACTTAACGGAGGTGATCGATGCGCGAAAACAAGAGTTTCAGAACCTTCAGAAAGGCGGCAACCCACACGACGACTTGCTCTCGAGATTCATGAGAAAGAAGGAGTCCTATTCAGAAGCTTTTCTCCAGCGCGTGGCCCTCAACTTCATTCTTGCTGGACGCGACACGTCATCGGTCGCCCTGAGTTGGTTCTTCTGGTTGATCGGCCAGAATCTGTCGGTCGAAGAGAAAATTTTGCACGAGATATGCACGGTCATGATGGACACGCGTGGCGATGACGCGTCGAAATGGCTCGACGAGCCGTTAGCATTTGACGAAATTGACCGCCTGATTTACCTAAAAGCGGCGTTATCAGAAACCCTAAGGCTTTACCCTTCGGTGCCGGAGGACTCCAAGCACGTGGTGGCGGACGACGTGTTGCCGGACGGAACATTCGTGCCGGCGGGATCTTCGGTGACGTATTCGATATACGCGGCCGGGAGGATGAGGTCCGCGTGGGGCGACGATTGCATGGAGTTCCGCCCGGAGCGGTGGCTGTCCCCTGACGGAACGAAATTTGTGATGCATGACTCGTACAGGTTCGTTGCATTTAATGCAGGCCCGAGAATCTGTTTGGGGAAAGATTTGGCGTATTTGCAAATGAAGTCCGTGGTGGCGGCGGTGCTGCTGCGCCACCGGCTCACGGTGGTGCCGGGGCACAAGGTGGAGCAGAAGATGTCATTGACATTGTTCATGAAATATGGGCTGAAGGTCAACGTCGGGAAGAGAGATTTGGAAGGAACGTTAGCAAGAGTAATCAACGGTGCCAAAGAAAGCGAGCTGCGAGCTGCATCAAAATAACGAGGATGTAACCGTTAAGTGTAACGGCGTCAGAATCCGGTGATAAAGGTTTTGTTTGGATGTCACGTGCCCCTCTCATTTAGAGAGGATTCTGCTGGGCATGGGGCAATTCTTGGGCTCGGATTATCTGTGGAAGGGCCTTAGGTAAGGGCCCTGTGGCGACCGTCGATTAAATTTGGGAGAAGGTAGAGAAGAGGATGAACCTTTTCACCACACATTCATGATGTTGAAACGATATAACTTTTTAGCATTTCATAATTCATAACAGAAAAAAAAAAAAAAAACAGAGGGAGAGAGAGAGAGAGAGAGAGAGAGTTGAGTATTTTGGGATCACTTTAGTGCTTTTTAATTGGTGGCCAACCTTGATAAATTTTTATAGATTTTTTTTTTAATCCTTGTTTGTTTATAATATGTTTCATCATATGATTATTTCGCTCCTATTAATTGTAATTGCTTCCGCTGTGGGGAATAATACTGAGACTATTTTTATTAAATTTAAATATCTTATCAAATAATTTTACTGATAAAAATTATTTTTTAAACAATTATAATATTTTAAAAATAAATTTATAATATATATATTTTTTATTATTTATATTACTCTTTCCTTATTTTTAGGCCTCCCTCTTGTTACTCCCTCACTCTCCTTAACCCCACAGGGAATGGGGTCCAATTACTCGCCTTTAGGGACGAGCATCTTCCCTACCAGCGTCTATGCTGATGCTTGGGATTCTTTTATTATGATCTCCAAATAAGGATGAAAATGAATGTTGAGCACCGTACCAGGTGCAAATTGCCCCTTCCCTACATGAGAAAAATAGCAAATGAAATTAAATGACACTTTTTCACTTGATTAGTAAAAGAGGACATTGACAAATTAGAAAGCCTTGCAAGCCTACAAAAGATGCATCGGCCAGTTTAAGCGCCTAACCTGGCAAGAAAAATTTAGCAATGCATCCTGACCTTTGCACTGATTCCTGGGATTTTCACCCTTGCAAAAGTTCGCATCGTCCTCTGATGTTCCTGCATCTTTCTAACGTATGCATAGCATCTTCAACTAGTGCAGTTGCAACGTTGCCCCTCGACTCCTGTAGTGTCAATCGACAACTTGCTCTCCAGTTGACAAAAAGTTCCCATACCAGTGTGCCTATGATGTACAACACAACAGCCACCTTAGCACACATCATCCCAAGTACTTGAAAGGACGGAGTTTGAGATGTATTTAACAAACTTGAGACAAGCAAGTAAAATTAAAAGTCATTCACAACAAGAAGGAAACAGGCCTGCTGCGTTTTGAAGTATGTATTCAGTTGCAGCAGTACCAAGCACCCCAGCTAGCACTCCTCCACTATTTGATATTCCCAACAAAGCCCCCTGTACCTCCTCTGTAAATTGCTTCTAGGCCATTGGTGAAATAAGAATGGATAGGTCACCAACAGAGTCAGGTATTCATGATCATACACCAACTAAGCAATTTTGGCCGAGAAAAAACTACAGTGGAGTAATACCATTACAGGATTCACAATCAGAGGCTAATCTAGTTATAGTGGATCAAGTGTATGTTGCACATCAGAGGATAGTTACAATTTACAGCCCAACGCAGGCCAATGTCTTGATGTTTGGAATAGATAAGACCAGACTGAGAGAATGCATCAGATGCCTATATTCAAAAACCAATATCCCGGTCAATTTTAATCAACATTGTGACAAATACAAAGAGTCAGCACATAGTTTCACCGCCTCAAATGCAATCTGTTTCCTGCAAGGGATGCCTTGCGGAAAGCAAGCACCTTTTCAGACTTGTAGAACTCTCGGGGTTCTATTCACCTTGTCACTGTCAAAATACTGGCATTGCCCTTTCTTAGAATGAAAATAATTCTCAAAGTGAAATCCTTGGAGAACGATAGCACTCATATCTTCCTCCATGTCTTTGTATGGTGGAGGCTGCAAAGCGTTTCAAACCCTTTTCATCTGAATGACTAGTTACTCGTAGAAATTGGGAAACAATGTGAATCCACGAGTAAAGCCGTTGACCTTTCGGTTATGTAGCTCCCGGATAAAAGTGCTGCCCTTTGCATATCGAGCAGCAACAATGCCTGACCTCTCTTCGCCGATAGCCATTCTTTGCTACCAGCTGAAACTATTTTTAATTGTTATTAAAGAAAGAAACAAATGGAAGGAACTCTGGCTAGCTGTGCTTTTTTTCTTTTTTTTTTACTGTTTTGTTTTTTCATTTAATTGACTACAAATAGCATAAAGCACCATCGCAATCTGCCCACAAAACAAGGCGGCTTAGCAGTTTGCCAAACTCGGACCAGTGCAAACCACCGTACTAGATGAGGGTGAGTTTGGAATAAATGCATTTTCTCATGTTCGATTCCCCCCTTTACATTAAATAAAACAAATAGAAATAACACTTGAACAAAAGGGTTGAAATTTGCTAAATAATCTACTTGTAATACACTTTTTTTTTTTAGTAGCTAAATACAAGAAGTTGAAATAGTCACAGTTAAAGCCGTGCCAGAAATTTGAAATTCTTAGTTATTTAAAAACATACCAGATAATCCAGAGTAGGACATGAACCCCGCAACTGAAGTTCAAAATCAAGAAACACTTCCGTTAAACATTCCATTTAATTCATAAACACGTTCCCAACAACGCTTTGATCAAAGTGCAGTATATTTACATATTACAAGTTTAAGATCAGAAGAATTTCAATGTTTATATACACATCATGTTCCCTTGCAGGCCCACAACTAATATTTCACCAGCTAAGCCTTCTGTCAACGCTCCGAGAAGGGAATTGAGGATAACTTGTTCGGAGATAATTAGCATCGCCAAGACTAACCTCGTCTGCTTTTACGAGAAATCATGTGTTGACCCAAATAAGATTCTAAACAATGTCACTCCCAACACCGGTCTCTGTTTTCAGTTTCAGAATAGGAGAAACAGGATCTCTGGACAATATAAAATTTCCTTTAAGATCCATTTTGCCATACTGCTGTAGATGAGAATCCATCACAATTCCACAAGATCTCCATGTTTCTCCCATTAGTTCAACCCCAAAATAGACTAGATGGTCTAATATGCTGTTCCCAAGTACTGATCTGCATAAATGTGTAAAAGTATAGAAGCTTAATAGAGTTTTACGTGCACAGCCTTTGTTTCCGCCACTTGATCCTATGACCTCTAGGTTACAATGGAATAACCTTACCATCACACAAAAACTCACCCTTCTACACCCTTTGCACTTACAATTTTAACTAAATAACAAAGATATCAAAACCTCAAGGCTTGATTAATCCTTTGGGTACAAGCTAACGACCTTGCTGTAATGTATTAGGTAAACTGTGGTCCAAAAGATTTAACCTCTAGCATGACTTATTTGGACAGCTATAAGATTCAAACTCGAGGTGTACACCTAATCCTTCACCCAAACCCATTCCTTTCACAATTGAGTCATTCCAATGGGATTTACAGTCTTTTTAATTTTATCAGACATATCACAGTTGTTATTCCCCTCAAACAAAATGATAATTTACTATTTCTGAGCAAGATGAACAAACCTCTAAAAGCCTTACGTTGCTCTAACAAGAAGCTTGAAAAAACTGGAGCACTAAAAAGACTAACTAATTATAACCTGAGACCAAGATTTCCACTGATCTTAATTGAAGCAAAGGAGGAAACACTCACCTGCTACAGGAAGAATCTTCACCAGAGCCATCACAGATCTTCTCTACTTTATAAACCAGACTTGCCAAACCAAGGTCATACAACCACACCTGCAGGTGACAAAAAGGATGTTGCTGTTTGGTACAATGAAGTTGGAGAGAATAATATTGATAAAACCTCCCACAAGATTAACCTAAAAGGTTGTGTCTAGGCATTAGAATTTACAGATCCCAAAATCTCGGGACATGAAGACACTGCTAAATTATGGTAAAGAAGCCCAATATAAGTACCCTCCTCTATTTTTCTTGTCCAGGCAATCTGGCAAATCATGTATGTCAACAGACAAATTTGTTCACTAATGCTACCCCTTAATAATCAAGCCAACCAATAATCTGCTTAGGAAGCAAAAATTACCTCTCTAGGGAAGTGGTGGTATGTCTTTTGGGGGAAATGAGAAAAGTAAGGCGGCAGATGTGGCACGATGTCGTGTTCATGTGTGACTCGGATTGTATTGGGAACAAGTTGGCTATAGTAAGTTGCAAAAACTGCATTACCAATTCGAGGCTGTCCAAAGGTCATAACCTGAACATTCCTTGCTTCATGATTAACCTGGAAGAAACAAATATGGTTTAGTGCAATATATCAGCATAAAAATGTTGCTGATTTATACAAACAAATGTTGGGAAACTAAAGCTCAACAACCACAAAGGCAACAGTATAAAAGAGATTCACACAAATAATCACTGTAGTGTTGATTGACTTGAGATAAGAGCAATAATAATTACTATTAAATCAAGTCCACAAAAGGCAGCCATAGCTCCTCCCATTGAATGCCCTGTCACGATGATTTCAAGATCTCCATAAAACTTTTTTGCTTTTTGGATGGCATTTAGAACCCCAGGGCGAACGGTTGTATTGTGGTAAGCAGAATAAAATCCATGGTGCACCTGCAACAATTATAAACCTAAGGAACTTTAACCAAGAGGGAAAACAAATTGAAACATTAGCTCCACCAAAACTAATCCACACATTTGCAGTGAATTTGGAAAATACTAACCATTGCATCTGGCATGCCAGGATAATTTAAGTCAAGCTGTTTCCAGTATAAGTCTTCAACCCAATTCTGGATGCTGTAAAAGGGCAATTACTCAATTAAAAACAAAACAATCAACTAGAGAATCATAGAAACAAAGCTAAATTACAAGAAATCTAATTTCATGTGAAGGTGGAAAACCATATCCTTATTCAACTTCTGTCTTGTTTTATACGTACTTAAACATTGTCTAGGAAAACAGAAAATAGTTAACCATCTAGCAAAGATCTACATTACACAGAGCAAAAGAATCAAAAGGGTTTGCAAAAACAGTGATACGGTGTTAATTGGTTTTTGAAAGCTTGCTATCTGGTGGAACAAACAATTATGGCTCAGTCAAGAACGCATTGCATACCTATGTTCTTGAGTTCCTCGAAAGGCAATAATGATTGCATTGAGGTCTTTTGCCACTCCAACAAATCCCTAACAATGTAATAACATACCAAGGAATAGTAAACATAGTGGAAATAGATTATTGATAATATTATGTCGTGTAAGCAGAAAGAAGGAATTGAGGATCAATTCTTCTAGTGGGAATTCAACAGAGCTTAAAAAATGCACCTGCAAGCAGTGCTGAATGTCAATGATGAGATCTATAATCTCAAATCCCTGTTTAGGTTCATAAAATTATTAGACCAATGGCTTCAGAAAAAGAATTCAATTCAAAATGTAAAGTCAAGTCTGCACGTGAATCAAATTACCTCAATTAAACCATCACATCTGGAGCAAGTCCAGGCAAACAATTCTGTCAAATCTGAAATATACACCTGAAAGTGCAATGCTCGCTTTGGTCAACAAAAAAAAAAAAAAAAGAGTCTGACAATTCACAACGTACTGCAATCTAGAACATGGTCATAGCAAATATCTTTAAAAGCAACTCACAGCAGAAGCATAATGCACCACAATGGTGGCAAGCGTGTGATTGTAAACGGGAAGGTGATCGATGTGCTTGTGCTTGATCCTGAGTTCTGCCAAAAAATATCCCAATTTCAGAACTTCACACGAGACAAAAAGAAAAGTTCAAGCTCTCCATAGAGCCATTCTTCTCGAACATGAATCCATATTATCTTCACACCGTTATGTAGCGAGTGTGTATTATGAATCCAGACACACAAAAGCAAATTATTTTTTACTAAGAACTTGTCAACGCTTTAATCATCTCTCACCCAGACCCAGACCCAGACCCAGAACCAGACCAAGATTTTGCAATAAAAAATAACAAGAAACAAAATTTGAAGCTACCGTCTCAAGTCCAATTAAATTACCTCTCGCACCCGAGAAAGCAAGAAGGGATACCAGAATTGCCAATGTCAAACACCTTTTTCGCCCCATGATCTGCATCAGAGTACAAGCACGCCAAATCAATTAGTAGCCACACAAACATTCCAACAAATTCCCAATCTAAATCTGCCTAAGATAAAAAGAAACCACGGCAATTTGACGCCGTTTCTCGGGCCTCCGATCTTGATTCGTGGGTCGTGCCGACCGAACACCGATTAATGGGTGAGAAGAAACGAGAAAAGCCAAAATTAAAATAAATAAATAAAGGACAGAGAAACAATAATAGAGAAGAGGACGAGTAGAAAATATTACCAAGAAAGAAGAGCCTTACAATGATCGTTCCGTGACAAAAGAAGTGTCCAACGACCCCAACCAAAAAATAAAAAATAAAAAAAGAAAAAAAAATATTTTGATTAATAATATCAAAATCACCTTTTTTATATATAAAAAAATTTACTTTTGTAATTAAAATAATTCTTTACAATTTCTTATAACATCTCAAGTAATTTAATATTCATTTTAAATTTTTTAATTTTAATTTTAATTTTAAAAATATGTTATTATTAAAATAACAAAATAACGTTTTCAATAATAATAATTTTAAATATTTTTATTTTTAATAAAATACATATTTTTTTAATATGTTATTACCCCCATAAATGCTCCTGGTCTCAACAATTCACCTCACCTAACACATAATAGATTATGTACTTCCTCTGTACATTTGAAGATCATTGCGATACAACAAAACGTGTTAGTTAATTAAAGAATAATGTTAAATATTATTAAAAAATTATTATTTTATTATAAAATTATTATTTTATTGAGATAAATAATTTTTTTTATAAAATATTCAACATTACTCTTAATCAAATTCTACATGACCCTCCTCACAAAAATTTAAATAAATTATGTTAATTAATATAATTATATCTTATATTAAACATATATTCATTTTTTAAAAAAATTATTATCTCAAAATAATTTTAAAATTAAGAACAATCGTGACACTCACTCGCATTGACCTTTTTTAGGATGTACGTATCTCACCGTGTTCATGTTACAATGAATCCAAAAGTTCAAACTATTACTACAACACTTCTCCTTTAAATTCAACTGACCACATTTTCAAATCCCAAAATAGCAAAGCCACCCTTTTATTATTATTATTATTATTATTATTATTATTATTATTATTATTTGGCATTATACATGGACAACCACGTCTTTCCATCGTTCCGTCCAAGCAACATGTACTTGGTCTTTCCATTTGTTTTGAGGCCGAGCTTCGTGGTGCATCAGCCGTCCGATCATGGGCCAAAAGCAATGGCTTGGATGAGTGCCAAGACTCAATGTAATAACATATAATTATATAATGTTTGATAGATTTAATTATAATGTACAAAAAAGCGTCGTACATAGATGGCCTAATGGGAACAAAATACAATGTAAATTTGTATTCACAAGCAACGTGTCTCTTTCAACTTTTTCTAAATGCATAAAATGAGAGCATGCCCCACGTTTGTCCACAAACGCAAGTTTAGGGCATACTTTTTCTATGAAAACGTCTAAGTTGTTTTAAACTTTTAGTGCCTAACCCAACTAACCAAAAACCAAAAAAAAAAAAAAGTGCATTGTTTCATCAATTCACTGTTCAGCTAGTTGATTCGTCAATTTATTTTTATGTTTTTTTTTAATCTATTTTAAACCTCCGATTTAGAGATTGGATCGAATTAGACTGAGAGTTCGTTCCTAATTATTTTTTTGGACTGAATTCAAAAAATTGAATGGTACAAATGGAGGTCTCCATGGGTCTCAGAGTGCCATGAAGTGGGTTCCGGCCAAGAATCTCGGATGTTTGGATGCCAAACATTTTAGCATTTGCAGCTTATGATGCATCTGGCAACATGTCTATGTGTCAACTAAGCCAAAAAGAAAGATCATTGATCCTTTTACAAATTTTATTAACAGTTTTTTTTTTTTTGTCCAAATTTTCTTTAACAACTTCTCCTAATCGAACAAGATTCCTCGACAAGATCAGAGGCCGAGCTCTCTCGCTCGTCCATTTTTGGAACAGGACGCTTACACGACACGGGATTGAAATACCCTGCGAAGGAGAGGTAATAACAGGGCATATCGAGAAGGGGCAGGAGTTGGGGTAAATGTCCGATTTGATCTAGTTTGTTGCAGCCATGAACTTAGTCTTCCTTACGTCGTTTGAACATCTGCTTTCATAAATTGTCTTAACACAATGCTTTCTCGAATCAATAACCAGTTTTCCACGAGAACAAAGATTATCATACAAATTTGTAGTTGGTGTTCTGCCAGCACCTTGCGAATTGTGATTCCATTTTTTTTTTTTTTTGCGTACTCTGTGGTTTACATCGGAGTTGCCTAAGAGCTATGACGTGGTGCAATCCCATGGCTGTTACGTGGCAAGACCAAATAAAATATAAGTTATCCGGTGGGCTATTTCAAACTAATGACAATGACGTTGAGGATCATTTTATTTTTTTATTACGTTAAAATATTTTTATAATTATGATTATTATATATATATATATATATATGTAATATTATTTTATTAATTAAAATTGATTTAAGGTGCTAATTTTTTTATAACTATGTTTATTTAAAAAAATTACTTAACAAGTTAATTTATTAATTAAATTAAATTTATATTAAATATTTTTATTAAGTATATTTATGTAACAACAATACATATGTCAAATAATAATTTATTATCATGTTATTTTATTAAATTTATTAATTTTTTTAAAAAAATTCAAATTTAAGTCACAATATTAAATTTAATGACATGATAGTAAAAAAATATTAGTTATCACATGTAAATCATTGTCCTAAGATTATATTTAATAAAAAATATTTAATATAAATTAAATTTATTAATGAGTTAATTTGTTGGATAATTTTTTTTTAAAAAATGAGTATATTTATAAAAATATTTTAATATAAAAAATCAAATTTAATTAATAAAATATTATATACAGTAAATTTTTAAAAATAATTTAAAACTTTTTTCAAGGCTATAAATAAAATAATTTCCTTACCTTTTAAAAACTCTAAAACGCGGATTCTTAGTTTTTCCCAATGATAAAAAGCCGTCAAATATGAAACCTCCATTTGACAATACAATAGGCCTAATTTCTTAAAAAAAAAGAAAAAAGATTTTGTAACCCTGTGGCTATTTACATCCTATCCTAATCTATATTCTCCTACGCAAAAGAATGAAGTACCCCTAGTAGCCGGATTGGAAAAACTAAAATTTGTAAAATTCAATTTGATGTTTTTTTAACATATTTTAATATTTTTTTCTCAAAAAAAAAAATTCCTACAAATTTCTTTGTTTTTTTTTTTGTGGGAGAGGGAGTTGCTATGTGGGCCATTAATCCTAATTTGGATAAAAAGAAAGAATAATTTTCCAGTCTTTTTATATTTGGGAAAAGATAATAATAAGAGAGATTTATTAATTTTGAAAATTACAGATAGTGAGAAATTTTTTTTTGTTAAAATATCAAAAATTTCCCTGAAGCTAAAATTAATAAGTTTAGACCACCTTCACTTTCTCTTCTTTTCTACCACTACCACCCATCTAATATAGAAATTAAAAAAATATACATATACTATAACTAATAATTGTCAGTCAAATTGGATGAAAATTGTTGAATTGATGTTTTTTTTTCCCCTCTTACACAATTTAAAAGGTCAGAAACGAGTCCTCTGACTCTCCCTCGTACTTTAAATTTAGAGTACATAATATAATTTTTTAAAAAAAATTTAAAAATAAATTTAGTGAATAATAATATTTTTTCTGTGTTATTGTCTAAATATTTTTCAAACACAATTATAACTAATTTTTTTTCTTAATTTACTGCCCAGGGCGTAACCCTACTTAATCCTACGTGTTAAACGCGCCAGAGCTCTCCGCAAAGCGGAGTTTCGCAGTCACGTGTTTTTATCATTTTTCCTTCCAAAAATAAAAAAAAATAAAAATAATGTATTTCATTTTCTGCTCCGGATTTCTCTCTCGGTAAAAGTAAAAAATAAAAATAAATTAAAAAAACTTACTTTCTGCCCCCCTCTCTCTCTGTGCGTGTGTGTGTCTCTCTCTCTGTCTCTCTCTCTCTCTCTCTCTCTTTCAAATTTATCCATTTCTGGTATCGCCGTCCAATTACAAGCTCGCCGTCGGTGCAACTCCAACAATACATCTCCGGTACATTCCTGGTACAGATGTACATACTCATGCACACATAAGCAAAAGCACACACACACGCGCGCGCACACACACACAAGCATGTATTGTGCGTAGACGCACATACACATGCATATACATGGTTGATTTTATGCGCGAAAGGACGTTCATAACCATAGCAAGCGATACATGAAGCTCTGATTACGATTATTGTTGAACAAAGATTGCGGGATGGAAATGTATTGTAACTAGCGCTGTTTTGCTTATTCTGGAGTATTCTTGTTGCATTGTTTTTTCCAATAATTTATTCCCCTTTTTATTCTCAGTTGAAAAGCTAGGGTTACGCGAAAATGAAATTTCTGGTGGCTTATTGGCGCTGCCAATTTCTCTTATTTAACTTTTTTTTTTGGTTTCGCTTGCTTGAGTTTTCAGTGTTTTGAATAGGTCTAATTCAATGCTTCGATTTGCAGAGTATAATTCTGAGTGACAGATTGTTGATTTCAAAAGCCCCATTTCTATAGTAATTGACCAACTCAGAGTTTTCTTTTGCAAGAGATAATAGATTACAAGCAAGAAGAAACTGCGAGAACTAGTTTTCTAGTTGACAACCTTGGAAAGAGCAAAAAGAATCTTAGGTGTCAGTGCACTCAAACATGACTGTCAATATGCACGTTTACACTGTGCAGCTGAACTAAATGACTGAAGCTGAACCCTTTTCCCCAAAGGCAAATTCTTTACCGTCTTTATCATTACTGTTGTAGAGACCAAGAAGATGAAAATGGATGAAGATCACATTGAAATTTGAATATGTTAAGCAGTCCAGAAGCTCTATGGACTGCAATTTAGTGGAATTTTTGTCTGGATGAAATCAAAGTTTAGAAGGGAATTTATTGAGCAAAGGTAGGAATCACAATGTTTTTTTTTTTTCAAAAAAAAGAGAGCCAATTCTAGTTGACTGTGTTTCCTCTTATGAAACTGCCTGGAAGAAAGTTTTACTGGTTTCTTTTGAAAAAGACATGATGTCCTATATTTTTTCAGTATTCCTGGTCTCCTCGGCAATTTTGAGTAGGGTTATATCAATGATAAAACAGAAAATAGGCCTTTGATGGGAAACAATTTGCTGTTGACTTCATTATTGTAAGAGTTAATTATATGGTCTTTGCCAAATTCATTCATCTTGGTTGCCGGTCTTCCTGCTGATTCTCATGTTTGCACATGCGCTCAAACTAGTATTATAGCCAAACTGAAATTTGAATGATCTAGCTTCTCCTCTTCCTCTGTCTCAGGGCTTGTGTATGCATGTGCGCATGTCTTTAGACCAGTTTATGGCTTCAAATTGCTATTATACTTGTTAATGCAGCTCAATCTTTAGAATTTAGACATTTGGTCTCTGTATATTTCTTGACTTGTCATTTTCAATTCAAGATGCCATATAAGGTGCATATGTACTTGGAATAATTTATAGTTTGAATTTTCTTATTTATACCAGGATATATATCATGTAGCTAACTTTTTCCTACCAAATATTCTCTCTCCCCAAAAACCCCCACCGTAGCTGATGTACTTATTCAGGTTATATTTCCTCACTGATATGCCACTTTGACAGTGCAAATAGGAGAAAGCTAAACCAGTGTTGCCATAGATTTGGGATTTGAAGCCTCTCTATTTTGGATTAGTACAGATTGAAGACCCCAAATTTACCTGTTACTTTCTCTCTAGAGCACGCTTTTGAGCATCAAACGTGGCTTCAGGAATCTGTACTGCAAAGGATATTTACTAATATACATTTGGCGATTTGAAATTGTAATTGGATGTCAGAGGTTGATATGGCTGTCATTAAACCTGAGGTTTTCTTCTTTGCTTTCCTTTTTGGTGTTTAACTCAATTGTTTGATGTTTGAGATTCCCATATTACTATGTGCTGAGAAATTATTGTGATTTCATGTGCAATTGTGGTCAGGAAGAAATGTTTTATTTAATTTGATTGTTTTGTTCTATTCTTGATGTTTACTGATTTGGATGCAGCTTCATTCTGTTTTTTTTTTTTTTTTTGCCTTTCTATTTGCATCAATCAATTTATGGACTAATTTTGTTTTATTTGCTTTTTTGTGAATCCTTGGACATATGCCTTAGATAATTTAAAGCAAGAAAGCCAATTTGATAATGTACGAGAAATTAATTAAGGATTTTCTCAATTTGGCATACATCATGAATTTTTTTTGGTGTGGGGATAGTCTTCAAAATTTGTTTCAGTTAGGGTGGTGTTGGAAAATTCTGAAAGTAGTGATTAGTAAGAAACTATCAATTTGTTGAATTTTGGTGGCTGTAGCATATCCTATTTGTTAGCTAGACATCTATTTTTCAGAATAGGAGAAACATTGATTGCAATATTGGTTTGTTGGGAGGGATTGAAGAAGGAAGGCAAACAGTGATTGCAAGAACAGTGAAATCTCACAGTTTGAGAAAGAATTAGTGTTATTTGGCTGCAATGGCTGCTCATTCTGTTCGTTTGAGCCTCTTGTTGTTCATTAATGTAGTCACTATTTAATTATTGTAGTTTTATTCTAATCACCAAGTTATGTTATGTATTATAGATGATGAAATCCTGCATCTGGCTTCAAACAGCTGACGGTTCAATTCAGCAAGTGGAACAAGAGGTTGCCATGTTTTGTCCCTTCATATGTCATGAAATATTACAAAAGGGGATGGGATCTTCCAAGAACTATGCTATATCTCTTCCACAACGAGTCAATCCTGCCATGCTAAGCCTAATTCTTGATTACTGCAGGTTTCATCATGTACCAGGTCACTCTAACAAGGTTCATAAGATTCTGTGTTGTTGTTTTGTCTCTTTATGTTCTTCAACTTTTATAAGTTGATATATCAAGTTTCTGGCACTTGAGATGCCAAAACCAATGTTTGCCATCTTCTCTCAACTTGACTCTTTTCTTTTTAACCTTTGCAATAAATAAATAAACAAACTACCAACTGTGTGCTGAATTGCTTTTATTGCATAGGAACGTAAATCTTTTGATGAGAAATTCATTCGAATGGACACAAAGAGGCTCTGTGAGTTGACATCTGCTGCTGATAGCCTCCAACTAAAGTCAGTGGTTGACCTTACTAGCCGGGCACTTGCTCGGATTATTGAAGGAAAAACCCCTGAGGAGATACGTGAGATATTTCATTTGCCCGATGATCTTACAGAGGTGTTGCTGCTTTTGTGGGCTCTGTTTTGGCTTTCAGCCACTTTGTGATTCTAACACTTACCATACTGATTTAGGAAGAGAAGCTGGAGCCTTTGAAGAATGCAACTGATGATCCACGAATTCGACTTTTGAATCGATTGTACGCAAAGAAGAGGAAAGAATTAAAAGAGAGGGAGAAACTAAAGGTGGAGTATGAGCTTGCAATTTGATTTGAAGTTATCCTGCAATTGCATTGTTCATGTTAATGCACAGTCATTGCTAATTCACGCTTACACAATCATGGTGATTCCAACTGGTTTTCCATATGTTTCAGAATGTTGCAGCTGAGGTAGAACGTGTAGATGATCGCTCGGTTGATGAACTATTATCATTTATTAATGGAGGAGATTCAGGTAACCTTGCATTTGTTAGGGAAACGTCCAGGGGTGTCAGTTCTGTGAACAACTCAGTTATGGCTTCACAAGTTTTTAATTTCCTTGTGGGTCTAAGGCATTGGCTCTCAGGTTTGTTTTTGTTTACTTAATCAGAGGTTCTATATTGGATTCTGCAGATCCAAAAGGCATAAAATCTTCCAATAGAAAAAAGAAGCATCAAAGAAGAAAAGATTATCAAAAGGGTGTTTCTTCCAATGAAGCCATCAACCCGCATTTAAAGGTTGGAACCAGCTTGTGTGTCTTCCTTAACATTTGATAGGAGTTGTTTTATGAAAGTTAAAAGGTTCTATTCTGTCATGATTCCTTTTGGTAGGAGTCAAATGGTTGTCATCCTCAATGCCATAGTACAGCCATTAACAACGAATCTCGGTCCAGTCCTAGCGAGGGATCAAAGCTACAAAATGGGGAAGATGACATTTTTGCAAATAAAGTTGAGTTTGATGATGTTGATGACGAGATTGATCCGGCATTAAAAGAAAAAATTGATAGGTGAGCATGATGAACCTGCATTATTCAATGTACTCATCAATCATATGCATCTGATACCTAGTCCTGCTTCCTTCTCCGATCCAGTGGCATCCTCTGCTTTTCTTCTTTCTTTTTCCTTCTCTCTCTCTCTCTCTCGCTCTCGCTCTTTTAAAAAAAAGTTATTTTTAACAATGAAAGTTCTCATATATTTCACCCAGGGAGGTGGAAGATTTTGCTCGGAGACTAAATTCAGTCTGGCCTGAAAGGATGCGAGAACTTTTGTCTTTGGGTCAAGAGAGGAGGCCAGTTCCTTTCACTGCTCATGGAAATGGTACCTTGAGGAGATACACAAGTATGTCTTGTTGGTTCTATGCTGCTTTTGTTTGTGAGCATTTTCATGTCTCTGAAATATTGATTTTTCTTGTGTATTACTATTAGCCTGTTTATATGTTTTGAATTGTGGAATTGATAGGTGACCGATGCCTGGTTTGAAATGAACCCATTTACAGTATGAATTGTTGTGCCATGGCCATGTTAGTAAATTTGTAACTGATGTACTCTGTGTAGTCCTTCTCCACTGATTCACTGCGTGAATGGTTTGAGCAACAATTGTTTCATCTGGTAACTGAATTTGCTGTTGCCATAAATAATATGTGACATATTACGTGATGAAGTTGTGATTCAGTTGATTCAATCATCCCATTGCAATTGAACATATATGATCAAAAACATCTTTTTAGCAGTTGTCTGGAACTTCTATTGTAGTTTTTGAGTTGAGCTTTGAATGATTGATGATATTGTCGATGTCTGAGAAATCATTAAATCTGTTGACACAACATTGGGGTACATTACCGGTTTGTGACCAGAAATTCACAGATCTGAGTCACCAAAACAGCCTGTTTGCAAAATGTAAGGGGAAGGCTGTACTACAATAGATAACACTCCCCCAGCTGTTGCAAAGCAGGAAGCGTCATGCAATGGGACGCTTTTTCTTAATTAAGCCTGTTCTGAGTGTCTCTTCCCATCTGTTTTTAGTATATGAAATTGTGTGGGAGAATTAAATTTAAGAATCTGTTAAAGTGCTTGCTTGTATGATTTTGTGTTTTTGATTTTATCAAGTGGCAAGTAGCTTCTTTGAGGGATGATTATCAGAACTCATAAAATGACGTTTTTGAATGGAGAGGAACAGATACAGCACAGAAACAAGCCTAGGTTGGACTCTCCCACAAAGAGCAAAGGGACAGAACAGTTTTGACCAGATGCCTAGTGCAGTTCTATACCGAATGACGTTGAGGAGTTGTTATGGTCATTGGCATTCACCTTGTAAGCTTTTTGTTTTTATAATTTATTTTTTATTCTTTTCGGGAAAATGAGGGAAAACAAAAGAAAAAAGCATTGCTTGATCTTATTTTAGGAGATAATTTTGACTCTAGGGCAGCCTTTTGTACTTCAAGGGAAGCAATAAAAAGGGAAATGTGATTTCATGAGAGGCTGACCTCTCTGCTTGATTGTCATAAGCTTTTATGAGGTTGCATTATGTTTTGAAAATTATAGAGAATGAAAACAAAGGAGAGAAAAAGATTAAGGAAAAGCGAGAGACATTGTCCATCTTTCAGGAGGTATGCTGTTGGGTTAGATTACAACTCACAGGATGCATGCAAAATATTTGCTCACAGATTAGAATGCCAATAAGCTGTTTTTTTATTTTTTGGCTTTTCCCAAATGCCAATTGGCTGTTTTTACTTGCTTGTTATCATACACTTGGTTCTTCTATAAGTTGTTCTGTTTAGACTGTGTGGTTACAGCTATTTTGGGCACAACCTATTAATAAGAGAAGCTTTATGGTTGACTTTATCTTTTGACTATTAAATTTGCTTGGTCTTATGCACCCCTACAAATAATATACTTTCATGACTACGAGAAACCTTAGGTTCAATCTCACATTTTCACGGCAAGTACAGCAGCTACCATGAATCCAAACAAGAGAATCATTGACCAGAACAGATAAGAGCTGCTGATGTTTTTCTTTTGGCTACTTTGTGTTTGTGACTTCTTCTACCTTTAAGCCATATTTGTTCAGTAAAATTGTGACCACTGAAGCACTCTTCGAATATATATTTGTCACCTGTCTATTTCACGGCATCTTCAAGACCCCGAGTTTCCAAAACCATATTTTTTAATACCACCTTTCGGTAATTTTGTACGAGTCTGGGGAATTCAGGGGTCTACAAGAGTATATAAATCAATCAGTATTCGAAATATCCTTTGTGCAATTTGCCAAAGACACCCTATATTCCACTAAGATCGTCCGGTATGTGATTTATGTTAGACACTAAAAAGATTCTCTACAAGTAGAAGGAAATGTCTCTGCCTGACCCATGACCCATGTGTTAGATAGCTACAATTGATGAGTTCCCATCAATCAGAGAAAAGACCACAAAGAAAACAAAGATGACTAAAAAATTGATACAACAAACAGTTTTAACGGCGCTGTTTTAGTGAGATTGAGAGGGTTGAAGTTGGACGTGCAGGCAAGGCCTCTCAGGTTCGCCCCTAGTCCATAGAGTTTTGAGGTCCCCTCTTTTCTTCCCCACCGACAAAAATGTGCCTGCATCAACCAAGAGAAACAGCAATCTACATAAGTATAATTTGTAAAAAGTTTTATCGTCCACAACAACGTTTCACCGGTAATGCCTAGTTCATTCAGGCGAATAAATTAATATCTACTGCTGAAAAAAAGGCCTTCATGAATAAAATTGCTAATATAATCCATGTCTGAATCAGAGTGCCGCGAATTGAAAAGCTCTAATAACGCTGATACCATTGACGAACACCATTGGCACACTCCAACCACTCCATCTCACACCATTATTTGCCTCACCACCACTGTAGAATACTCAGAATTTGATCCTCTATTTTACATCTGTAATCTAACTAAACCAAATGTAATTAAACTTAGCACATTAACAGGACCTCCTTGTTCCACAACTAGAACCAAATCATAAGAGCACTGTGTGAATGCAACTTCGAAAGTTATAGCCAATTACCCAGTATGAATGGAACAATGTAAAGCAATGCAGGCTGGCCATGCCCATCCATCATATTCAAAGCCACATATGTGATCAAGAGACCTGCAATTTCAATACAAGGGATCATGAACAAACTTAGAATGAATGTTAGTAATGCTATCGGTATAAATGACATACAAGGAAAAACATACATTTCTGCAGTTCACTCTGGACAAACTTTGAATGATCAATGTTTCTAATGGATGGCCAGTCCAAATCAAACTAATCACCAATGAATGTTCAATTGTTGATTGACTTTCAAATCTAAGTAGAGATGGAGGATTTCTGACAGATCACCATTTCAGCTATTAGACACTCTTAAAGACACTGGAAAATGTCCTCAACTTGCATCAATGAGCTCCATGGACATCTGAGTTTGGCATTATCTACTCTAATAAGCAGTCTTCCTGTAATCTTAATGCCTAACGCATCTAATACATGTGTAAAAGCATATAGGCCACGGAGTTGGCTATAACATTGCAAATTCTAATATTTTGTTTTACTCATCACCAAGCTGTATATGAGATTGATATCTTTCATCAGTTGCTGTTCTCTATCATCTTTCCATTCACGTACACATGTACACTAAGAGTTACTTCAGGAACACCAATGATGGTCTTTGGTTCATCAAATTGGCTTTGTTCTTACCTAAACCATAAGCACTCATGGCCCACAGGAAATATCCTGTTTGAAGATTCTTCTTTGCCTGCCAATCATACCTGCAACAATGTCCATACACACGAGTTGACTATAGCAGTTCAAATATCAGTCATTCAGTGCCATCGTGAAATGCTTTCAATAAACAGCATTTTAAAACCATGCTGATGAGACAAGCAATTCCAGATGTTCAAGCAAATATAGCATTTTGTCGAAAAGATGGTTTGGGTGGTATCTGCAGATCATGCAACTTTGGAAACTACTTGAAATGAAAGATAATGGCAGGCAATATTCTACTCTAAATATGAACTGGACACAGGGCAACTATAGTAATGGCAATCGTGCTTTTATGTCTGAGCCAACAATATAGTCTTAGGCCCCAGAACATAAGAGAAAAAGAAAAGCTTCAGATAACAATAAGAAAATGATTTGGAAGACAAGGGTCTCAGTTGTTGGGGTAGGAAAGGGGTAGGAAAGATATGTTAAATTTTGTGCAACATTTAAGGACATTAGCCAAGTTAGATAGAAGGCTCAAGACTCAAACCTTTTTGAAAAAGCTACAAGCAAGCCTGGTAAGATGATATCACCAAACCCAATGACACTATAGCCACCCCAAGGATCAAACATCCGTGGAATTTTTAATAGCATTGGTATTCCATCCTCTCCACTCTTACCACCACGAGCTACCTGTATAGAAGAAGAGCGCTTGAATTTCTCTTTTGGTTAACGCCATACATTGCTTGAACCAGTATCAGGCCTCATCACTGCTTACCACTATCATCACACTCTCATTGAACCATTGTTTGGAAACAAATACCCAGAAGATGTCATACAAGAAGGCACAACTGAGAAGAACTGTTCCAACCTGATTCCATTGTTTTTGGTCATCAGAAAAAAGGAAAACTATATTATTATCAACCATACCATTTTAACTAAAGAATATTAACCGATAATTGATATACCATTGACTCTATTGCATTGTGCCTCTCAATTTGTGATACTTCGTGCTCATGGATTATTACCTTTTATCAATCCAGCAACTAACATATAAGTACATGCGCCTAAAACTTTAAGCTCAATAGCCTTACAAAGTCAAATCTCCAAAAAAATTCCATGGCACTAATATCTCTTCAAGGAAAAACTAAAACCTACCTCTAATAATTAAGAATAACATGAAAAGTTTGTCATAGGCCATCTCAAAGAAGGAAAAATAGGTGATTATAAGATGGGAAATATTCAAATGCAAAACATACTTTGCACAAAATAATGACAATGAGTTTGCTCAACTACCTTGAGATTTGGTATGTGAACAATCTGAAGAACTGTAATAATCAGTGCTATTCCCTGGTTGATAGAGTAAAAGGAACAAAAATCAAGAGAAATATTAATTGACACCTTCTAAAATTGTTGTAACTAAATAAGATTTCAAGCTAAGCACATCCAATGTACAAAAATAGAAAAACAAACCAGACTAGTTACTTCCATCACATGATGTACCTAAGCAAAGACTGGCATTGCCTTAGAAAAGAAAAATTAAGGAACAGTATTGAGGGAGACAAGAACCATGATGCTTTTCATGTTAAAATTAATTAAATTGGGAATTGTTTCTCAAATGGTGGTCTGTCGATTGGAACAATTCATATAGACATTAGGATTCTTCCTCATGATTTTCACTTTAATGGAGCCAATTTATGGGCATGCATAGTTTTCAATAAGAAAGATGTAGCAACCTTCCATCTTGGTCAAACACACCACAAAATAAGCTACATTCCATCATACCAGAAGAAACCTAAAGCACCCCACAAAATCACAAACAGAAAGGATTTTTATGCATCCAAACGATCCAAATAGCCCACCTAAAAAGTTATCAACATTGGTGCATTGTACAAATTATGCAAAACCAATAACTCAAGAAGACTTGGCCAGGCAAAATGCAACACTCAGCTGGTACTCTGGCTCATTCAGATGCGTACTACATGTAACTTACATCACATCTTCTAGATTATATTTGGTAATTATTATTAGCAGGGTAAATAATGGCTTGGTGTGGAAACATAAGAAACTAGCATAAGTTGAAGAAGGTAGGGAAAAACAAGGTGAATTTTCACCCAGGGAGATAAATAGGAATAGCATGGTCATCCAGGTGATGATCTCAATAATCGTCTGGAACATAAGAAACTTCACATCCATGGAAACAAATTGTGACAAAATGAAAATGATTATAGTGTAAGTTGTATCTTACAAGTATATCTTGGCCTATCCATGCATAGGACATGCGACGGTGAACTGCCCAAAAAACAGCAAAAGCTATGCAGAATGGAGAGACAGCCAATGTCAGATATGAGACTGCTCCAAAAAAGGGAACTTTCACATATGATTCTCCAGCATGTTGAAACCATCTGAAACTATATCGTTTACTTGTCAGTTCCCTTTTCTCAATAGACTTGGAAAACAAAATATAAAAGAAAAAGAAAAGTAAGAGATATAGTAACACCACAAAAGTTCTTCTGTTGGACAGGTAAAGAGACAATCTTTTGACATGGCTGATGAGTAAACAGAAGGCCTCATGCATAATTGTCAATTCTTATAAAGATTTACTAATTCTATGTATTAAGTTCCACTTGCATCAATCAACACTCATACAGATGGAAAGAGTATTTATTTTCTTAATTGGATGATTTTGCATTAGTTTTCTTGCATCGACAACTTGGTCAGATTTACTAATTCCAAATATGAAATTCCACTTGCACTGATCAACACTCATACAGATGGAAAGCATCTATTTATTTTCTTAATTGGATGATTTTGCATTAGTCTTCTCACACTAACAATTTGGTTAAATGATTATCTTTTCCTAAAAATGTCAAAACTGCATTCATTTCACCTAAGTCTTTCACTCAAGCTTTTCAACATTCATTTTCACAAATTGCAATGATAAGGCAGTGATTGATAATCATGCATGGTCCCTAATGACCCAAGTCTCAGACATGGAAAGTTCCACTTAGGTTTGCTCCTCAAAACTTACTTTCTTCTCATAAAGTAATCATGTTCCAAGTCTAAATAGTTACATAGGGGCATTAATTAATTGTTTAGAATGCCCCTACACTGAGCAATGGCCATAAGTAAGAATGTCACGGTGACAACTTTACCCCAAAAGAAAATCAAACTCATCAAGTGAAACCAAGAAATGCCTATAACATTTTAAAAAAAAAAATGATGCCACTTCAATAATACAATTAGAATAAGAATTAAATTGCGGAAGAACTTGCATACCATGATAACAATGCCACCAAGCAAGTTTGCAAACCCTGTAAACAATATTCCAGTACAGTATTGAGAATATGGAAATCAAAGATAGGATTTTACAGTCAAATAAGATATAAAATAATTAAAGGAAAAAAAAAAACTAACAATAAGTTTTCCCCAAATTCATTAGCCATATGCCTAAAATGAAACTGCTGGCGTATGCTAATTGGAAACAAAGTTGTAATTTTTTACAGGTTATAAGAAAATGATTGAGAAAGATACAGCAAGACATTTTCCATCTAACCAGGGAAATAAGAGAAACCCGCCAAATCCACATAATTCTCTAAAAGATCATTTTTCCCAGAATCTCTACCGGATTCCAGCATTCAACACTTTTAAAAAGTGTCCACACAGCAGTGCAGTCATGTAGTACAATTGAAGTTAGGAACTAGGTGTAAAAGGAAAACAGTGGTACAATTCAGATCAGCACTATATTGAGAGCTAAAAACAAAAATATGAATATAAGCAGAAAGCCATTTCTGATCACAAATCATCTTAGATCATTGAATGAAACTAAGTGATGAAAAATAGGCAGGCACAGGTGTTACAAAGACAGAATAGCATTTCAGGAAAAAGCCCTAACTTCATAGAAATTGGGAAACATAAGGAATGAGGATAAAATTATTTTCTTATAAACATTTTCATATGCACACGACAAGTTGAAGATATGATAGTCACAAAGCAATTAAACGTGAAATATAAGCAGACATACCTCTACCCCACCAATGCAGAAGAGAACAACCAGAACCTCAATAAACCAGTATGACATAAGTTCGTAAAGCATAACCAAGAACCCGGAAGCAACCACAATAAACATGATTGCAGATGTCATGTTGATGTTAACAACACTACTGCAAATTTCTTCCATATTGGCATAGTCATCTGAACCATCCTGCAGGGCAAGCAGAAGGAGTCTTAAGTATCATTTTAAGAATCACAAGATTATCTTGGCAAGGATTGTGATATAAAGAAATGGCATAAGCTAAAAATTAATAGCCTCAATATGACCTTAAAAAGCTTGTCCTGCTCTATGGCTGCCTCTCTAGCACTCCATGCAGACCAATATGATGCACATAAAATGATACCAACAGCCATAAGCCACAAAAAGACTTCTGCAACGTCAAATAGTGGACGCCGTGGAGAGTAGAGCTGCACGTAAACTGAAGATAGGGATTAGAGAAATGAACATGCACTCAAAGGAAAGCCTGCTTAAAGAAATTATAGAATCAAGCATTAAGTACTTGTAAAACATTCAATTGCTCCACCTACAGTTGCACTCATGCAATGAAAAACTATATTCAGCATGCTGCTGGTTTTTGGGTGCATATGGAGTTCAAGAAATGCTAACCTATGGAGTTGTTTCTTATATGACTTTCCAAACTTGCACCAGCATCTTGTGGAAGCATGACGACAGGGATACCAATACTCACATCAGTTTCATTTGCCCCACAAACCATCTTGAAAAGCTCTGCAGACAACAGTTCAAAATTCTAAATCGCAAAAACAGATAGTTCAATGAAATAGACTTAAACTGTTGGTGATCACATACAAGCAATACAAATTATACCAACTAGGGAAACATTTCTTGCATCTACTGCAAACATTTGTTTCTACAGTTCGCCCGCCCGGGGGGGGGAGGAAGAAAATCCAACATTCCATGTAATTGATATGATCACAAATCTTAACGTGTAACAGTGAACTCTTGAATGGAAAAGGGGCAATACTATTGAGGCAACAGCACTAGAAGCAGCAACACCACTGGAGACAAGAAATCATCCTTTTGAATTAAGCAAAAGCTTTAGTGGAAAGCCAAAGAGTAGAATTACAGTAATACCATAGTGATGATGACAACGACGACAATGATGATAACAATAAAAATAATAATAATAATAATTTGACAAATGGAATTATAGAGATGCAAGAAATGGAAAACATCAATAGATATTCAAATGGTATGATGCTTATATTTAACCTCCAATAAATTTGATATATTGTGAGCCTTTCAATCTTATTTGACTCAGCAGGGCATTGAAGATATATAAAATATAAAAGAAAAAGAAACTGCAAGAGATCAAAATCACATGTAAATACCTGTATGGTTGTTTATTATAAGTACAGCCGAAGCACCAGCATTTTCAGCAACATTTGCCTTGGTTGTGAAGCTGCATTTACCTCGATGCGCCACAACAACCTCTCCTGTAAGCTACCAGAAGGCAAGAGAATCCAAATCTTGAGAAATTGATCAAAGATATGATCAAGAAAAATCTTGCATAGATAAAATATTGAATTTAAAAGAAATAGATGACAATTTGAAACCTTTTTCTTTGGCAAGGTACAATAATCAGGAGGATCTGCCAGAGCAAGTCGAGATCGGTTGGCATGTTTTTCCTTCGATTCCAAATTCAGCCCAAAGCGAGCCCCAACACCAACGTACTCAGTATCTTCAACACCATCAACCCAGGTAGGGACTTTCACCTAAAAGAATTAGACTGCGTTAGATTTGACATTAGAGATTCATTAAAGAAGTGTGCAAGTGAAACAACCAAGCATGGAGGCAGCAGATTTCAGTTTTGCGCAGATTCAACTGTAAGAAACAGAAATAGATCCAACAAAACAGCGGCTCAGCTCAGCTGAACTGAACATGAACGACATTTAGCTCGACTAGAACAAAGCCCCGTTACTTCCCAGCGTTTTTGGAAAATCTTCTTCCCCAGAATCTTAATAGAATTTTGACAGCGTTGGTTTTCCCCTTTCCTTAAAGGCACGCAGACAAGAAACACAAAATATAGAAAAATTCAATCAGTTAAATCTTTGGGAAAAAAAAATATGAACCTTCCTTTATTCTACCATCATTTTACACACTTTCCCAGCAGCAGCCAAACAGAACGCACGGAAAACGGAACACGTCGGAAACCAAACTAAACAATATATAGAAATGAACCTTAGCAAAATCACCAAGACTCAAATCAAATCAAATCAAGCTATTTATCACAGTAAACCTCCAAAACCGGCTATAATCCACAAGCACAAACAACTTTTTTTTTTTTAACTTTCTTCTCTTTTCAGAATTTTCTCAGCCACCATGCAAATTAACGGCGAGTAGCAACAAAAGAAATTGGAAAAAAAAAAAGAACGAAAGAGAAAAAATCAATTGGTCTTAGAATTGACATCTCAAAGAAGAAAAATAAAAAATATATTAAAGAAGCGTGAACTTGAAACAATTATTTTCTCCTCTTTGTTACCAGAACGAAATTGTTATCGCAACCAGGCCTCTTCGGAGCGACGTCGTCGTGGTGTACTATGTCTCCGGCTGACACAAGCCACGGAAACAAAGCTAATACAGCAATCAGTATCTTTGCTACTCTGCGTGTATCCATTGAGAACTACAGAGATGAACTTTTCCAGCGAGAGCTAAGCGATTTTAGAGAGAGAGAGAGGGAAAAAAAATGAGGCGGAGAAAAAGAGAACGAGAGAGAGAGAGAGCGATAAAAAGAAGAACCGGAAATGTGAATGTTATTTGGAAAAGATGATGGCAGTACATGCAAAAAACGCCGTGTGGTGACCGTTAAAGGACTGGTTTTCTGTCTGCTTTTCTTCTTCATTTTTTTTTCTTCTTCACGGTGAGTTGCGCGTGACTTTTGAGTCGGTCGTACACGCGCTTTGAGTGTGGGTACAAAATTATAAGATAAATGAAAAAAAATTAAATATAATCAATAAAAAAGTATATAATGATTTTAACTCTTATATATATATATATATCAAAATAATAAACACTAATTTTTTTAAAAAAAAAGTAAAAAGTTATAGTGGGTGAAAGATTGGGTGGAATTTAGCCAACCTCACTAGAAAAAAAAGCAAAGGCGCGTGGGGTATCGTTCAAAGGTTACTGTCTCCTGGTTTCAGAAGTTTGAAGAATAGTACAGACCGTACAGATAAGACCGCACCAAAAATAAATAATTATTTCTGATCACTTAGACCCAACCCCATGCACCACCTGTTATTATTATTAGGCCCGAGTCATTAAATAAAAGACAGAGTGCGATTACGTCAATACGAAAGCGATAAATTTCAATAGATATAAAAATTATTTAAATTTTATTATTTATATATTTTTTAAAATTTTAAAAAATATATAAAAATTTAAAATCTAACCACTACTTTCGGTTCGGTTGAGAGAGAATAATCACTACTGTCCATCCTTCTGTTGTCATGTACGTATCAGTGTCGTGAGGAAACGTGTTTGCTTTTAAGATGGAGCTGTCAGTCCATTTTAATCGAAGATCTGAAATTTCTTCGAGCGTACGGAGGGCCTTCCCTCCACATGGCTTAAAAATCGTCGGGTCAGCCCATACACACACATGCACTATCGGTGATTAGTGGAATCACACGTGGGTCCATTATCACGTGTGGACCCAAGGCCTGAGAGCCCTCCCAAAGTATATGCCTAATCAGATCCTGCAAGTTCAATTTTGGTGTGCTCATGATCGTGACTGGGATTAAAAATTAAAGTACGATGATTTGGATTTCATCGGAATAACTGGGTCAGTTGGTTCCTGTCCTTCCAATGGTAGATCCTGCATAATATGGGAAAAAAATTATTTAATTCAGAGATGAAATAATTAATTATTTATTTTAAAAAAAAATAATTAGTTAAATTTATTTAATTTTTTTCTCTGTTTATATATTAATAGAGTCTGACAAAGTAAAATTAAAAAAATGTTAAATATAAATAAAAATAATTAATTTTTATATTATAAAAAAAAACTATTTTATATAGAATGTGACAGGGAAAGGAATGGATGAGTACCGAGGACAAATGGATGAATCTGACATGCTGTCAACCAATAAGGTTCGGCAGTGAGTATTTCTTTTAATTTCTTTGGACCCATTTGAACTAAGGTGCTAATACTCAACTTTTTTTTTTTTTTTTTTGGTTGTCCACCGGTGACTCTGAGCTTGTTTGGGGGAATGAAATTTATCTTTTATTTTTATTTTTTGGTCTTAGTCCTCAAGGGCATGCGAAGTTATCCACTTAAGACATACATACGCATGTAATCATTAACAAATTGCCTTTTATACGTAGGACCATGCCCATGAGAGGTGAGGCCTAACGCCAAATTGTAAATCCCAACAGCAACGTGGTCCCAGGCACAGTTTGTAGATAATGCAAAACACCACGAGATGGCGCCCATTTGATCCCCCCCTCGGATCGTCGTCAAACTGATATACCATTGATTAAGAAAAAATGGATCGGGCTCATATATTGGAAAGGAAAATGGACCTGCCGACAGTTGTTTTGTAAATGTGCATGAATCTAAACTGCGTTGTCTCCATCCGATCATGATTGGCGACGTCATCTTAATCTTCTTCTTCCTCCACGGTCCCTTTCAGAAGTTGTATGTTGCGCTGCCAGGTCGTATTCCTTATTAGCAATTTGGTCTTTCTGCCTCCGAAGCTTCTTTGAAGATACGAGCATCTTCGTTCCATTTTAGCTTTTCTTATATGATGGCGGAACACAAACCATGATTCCTGGCAGCGAATCACCATCTGGTCAAACAGGGAGAGAAAATAAAAATAAAAAAACAAAAAAATGAGTGCGTCCTAGATAGAAAGGAATTTTTTGATGGTCAAAAAATACAAAAATAATTAGGAAGACATAACAATTTCAGGTGACTTTGAAATGAAAATAAGAAGCGGTGACTTGGGATCTTTAGTCTGCGGTGGCTGATTCGGGCATCAATGTACAGATGTTACAGCACAAAAGTCAAACCAAACGCGGGCCACTCGCACGCCCCGTTTCCCGCTAATAGCTGCAGCGACGTGATACAACAATTCAAAAAGAACATATAGACTATTCTCTGTAGCTCAAAATTCCAATTTCATTTAGTTCTTCAGAATCGCAAAGTAGAATGAAATTGAAGACCAACAAAGCCTGCGATCTCAGCTCTATTTCTGTCTTTTCCTCCTCTTCAATCCAAATCCAGGTGCGATTTAACTTCAACGATTCCTTCCGTCAGTTTCTATAACAAAAAAAATGCAAGAAGCTTAAAGAAATTGATACATCAAAACCGCAACGTTCATTCTCTCTTAACCGAGCCTGAAAAATGAAGCAACCGAAACGGCACATTCTTTCAGTGATGACTCCAAAAGTTTTTCGCAGTATGTGAGAGAAAATTGCACTGGACATTGTTTCATTTTTGAAAATTTTGGCTCTTGTCCTTCATATGAGCGGTCATTGGGTTTTTCAAAGTAGACTGAGTGCTGCAACAGGTGGACCACAAGCATCACAGCTTCGGTCGCAAGCTTCTCGGCAATTGATTTCGCAGGGGCTTTCGTCTCAGCATGGCATGTTTTCTCAGCTGTCTCAGACCTCTCTTGTTGAAGCTCTGACCAATGATTATGAGGTCCAACCTTTTTTCTGCCCTTGAATTCTGATGTTTAGTGAGTAGATTTAGGATGGAAAACCGTGAATGAGTTGGAGCTTTTTGAACTGTGGATACATCTTTTTTTTTTTTTTTAGAAACAGGAAAAATCAAGTTGAACAAAGTTTAAAAGCTAAATCTGTAATCTGTATCGGTTTCATTGAATTTGTTGAGATCCTTTGGAAACTCAAAATGAAAAAAAAAAAAAAAGACATTAAAGAAGTCATCTTAGTGACGACATTTTCTTGTTCATCTATAACCTTCAAAGTATTTGAAGGAAACATGTAGTGTATCTGAACTCAATTGAAGATTCTTGGGCGTTTCTGAGCAGTGAATTTAAAGGCAGATTCATTTAGGTCATCTGCGTTCCTCTTGCCTTCATTTCTGTGTCTCGTAAGATTAACAATAAGCATTGATTAGCAGTTAAATTGGCCTCAATTTTCTCCTTCCGGCTAGATATGGCAACTATTAGCTCCAAGGAAATAGCCCCGCAAGCTACTTCTCCCTCTTCTTTTTCTCTTCTTAACTGCATTCTATCTTTAGATTTTGGATGCCACTCTTCAAAGCATATGTTTACATAATAAGAGCTTCTTGTTGAACACTGGTGCTTGTCTTCTTTGTCAAACTCTCAAAGGGGATTTGTACGATGCATTTGCCTTTGGGCTGCTATGAAATTGATCATTTATTAATTGCTTTGATTATTTCCATTTCTTTTGCTCAATCACCATTCACAGAGATTTAATTCTCAAGATCGAGAGAACCCTCTGCAGAGACCATCTTGCTTGCCTCCAATTAGCCACACACGTGAAGAGAGTCAAATGCCAGTCTCAAGAGCTTCTACCAGTCTAATTCGTAATTGGAATTCTGCTCGATTTCAGGATCATAGAGGTAAGCTCTCATCATGGAAGTCAAGTAAATATGTAACAGAAAAGGGTGTCCTAGTTCTAGAAAAACATGGTGATTCAAGTTCCCAATATTTCAACCAAGGTCAGGTCAGCAGATCAAATAAGACTGTCTTCTTTCCTGCTCGAACCTTTTTTGGCATGGCATATTGGTGTCTTCATTCACCTGAGCAGGTCAGATAAATGAAGAACTGGAGCATCATATTGGAATGATGGAAACTTCATTAAACAAGATTGGAGTGATCTTAGATTCTGTTCAGAGTGATGTCATGCAAGTAAACAAAGGAACAAAAGAAGTACCCTTCGAAAGTAAGTGATTAGAATCTCAAGTGCATTGAAAAGTAGGAGCTTCAAGAGAAACTTGACTATCTTATGGCTATTTTCATGTGGCATGCAGCATATCAGGATTGGTGAAATTTTGTAGAAGCTCATTTAGCTAACTATTTTCTTTTCTTCTTAATGTACTTGCAGTGGAAGGCATGCGACAGAAGCTGATTGTTTTAGACAGCTCACTGCAGCTAATGGTAACATGAATCAATTTGGTTTTTTGTTACTTTCAACATTAGCTTTCCTAGTTGTTGAACTGTCAACGAATGTGAAATTTATAACCTGTTTGAGGTATCATAAACCAGAAGAAGGGACAAGAAGACATCAAATTGGGTATTGGTGGGAGCTTGAAATCTTTATCAGAACAGCTGAACAAAGATGCATATCAGGACAAGTTACAGCAGATTTTCTTGGTGGTTTCTGCCTTGCCAAAGCAAATGGAAGTGTCTCTACTTAAGTTACGCAGGGACGTCCGAACAACATTAACCAAAGAAACACAGGCATGTATATTTTAAGCAAAACCGGAACACTAATAAACATTGAAAGAATGCAATGTTCAGCTGTTTACTATGTCCCAATTTCAAGGATTAAGTTTGATCTTTCCAAGTTTGATCCATCATCCTTCCCATTATTAGCATCTATCCATACTCATCTTAATGTCGTTCACAATCACAGGGTATCGCTTGCAGCCTGAAGACCTCTGCTCAACAGGTATTTGACTAAGCAAAACAAACTACATCTTTTTTAAGCTGTTAGCCTGTAATCTCTGCCTGTGTGTGTCTGAGGAAACCTTTATTCCCATATAATTGCCGGTTACTGATGATCACGCTGCACCACAGAGAAAGAAAGTGCACCCTAAGAAGTATGCATAAAATAGTTTTGTTCATGCATTAGCTAAACTAGACAGGCTTGGTCCACTGGCCTAACACTATAGATGAGCAAATTTTGGGAATCTGGATCCATTTCTGGCTTATTGGGCTGTTTTCCTGTTGGGTCCTAATGACTGGGATCTTTTCCAAATGGTGAATAAGGAGAGACACAGAAGAATGAAAATTTTCTTTACTGAAAAATGTACGCGGAGATCAGTTGTATAGATAAATGAAGGGGCATCAAAGTAAAATAGGATTGAGCACTTAGCTTTATTATCTGCATCTGTGGAATTACTCATGAGTCGTGACGATTCAGCTCTAACCATGTGGGAATAACCATTTCTTTCAATTCCAGTCCAGCTATGCCTGCACAGGTTTGCGGGCAGGAGACCGCAGCTCCAAAAGTTGACGAGGGAGTTTGGAATTCTGTGAAGTTGGAAAAAGCTGTAAAGGTCGAGAAAGCTACATTCACACGAAAGAAATTGCACAAGGACCAGAAGCCCACAAGAGTTTCTTCAGTTAGAAAGGTAGTTGCTCCAACATTTTAATACTTCTCCCGTGATTGCTTAAACTCCTGGATGAAGTTACACTTCTTAGAAACACTTCCACGAAAGTTGACCTATCAAGTTCTTATGGCCTATTTGACAGTCTTTGAGACAGGAAAGACAGTGCACAGTTACACTTGAGTCAGATGATGACATTGATGGAGTTTTTTCCTGCTTAATTGAAGAGACGGAAACAGGTAATTATAAAAGCAACTGCAATGGATATTATTTCTTATGAGTGCCAGGGTGATTAAAAATTTTCCATTGGGAGACACGCACAATGGGTACAGGGTGTCAAAAATGTCTAATGAGGTCACGCGATTAGTTTACGCTCTAGTCAGTTTTGTAAAACGGCATTTGCCATCTGAAAGCATCTTAAAATATTTTAAGCTTATTAGATTGTTTTCCTCAAGCTGACTGTATTTTGTTAGTTATTACATGTAAACAAGCAAGGGGAGAGTTTTAAGACATCTTGTTGTTTTGCTCACATTGCCTCCGCTTGTAACCTGTTTCCTTGGACTAGGCGTTCGGAACTATATAGTCGACCAAGTGAATGAAGAAACAGAACGGAGCAAATGTTGAGAAAAGCAAGGAGTAAGAGAGAATATTGTAATCCGATAATTATTAATTGAAGGTATACCTTGTCTCTGGTAATTGCTATCTTCCTCTACTTTCCACCTTGCAGATTATTACAGATCTCGTATCATTATTGCGTTACTAGAATTATGTTCGAGGAATTTTCTGCAATCTCAGTATTAAAATCGAACAGCTAGATGTAACAAACAAGACTAGATCACAGTTTGTCATTGACCTGATCAAAACTCAGACAAATTTGAGTAGGTTTGATGAACCCCAGAAACCTGGTTTCAACTAATCTGGATGGATTATTGCCATTCAACCCTGGAAAGAGGAAAAAGAAAGAAAAATGAAGATTATATTTTAAAATGACATAGTAATATGCAATTATTGTTTTAGATTTTTATATTTTGGGTTTAAATTTTACTTATAATTTCAATTTATGTATTAATATTTTATTATGTTTATTTTATATTTTTTTAATTATATATACAGTTCAACTATTGATTTGACGATTAAATCTGTGATGATCCTATTGCCTGACCTTAGTCAATAATCGGACGAAGTCTGATAACTATCCCCAGGAGGTTTACATTCTTATATGATGTGTGGCCGATGACTCCCGCGTCTTGGGAAGAACCTCATGCTTATTAAATGAAAATGAGGGTATAACAAGTCAATTATGCTTACATCAGAGGCCAAACTCATGTGTGCTCTCTCGCTTTTCTTCGCAGATGGAGCATTTCTAGACATTCTAGCCGACGGCCCAAACTCAAGGTTTCTGAGGTTGGTCACATTGCATTTTCCCCACGACCAAGCTCAGTCTAGCGTTTCTCCTTTGGACATTAGGGATCCAAACTTTGTTGGCGTGTGCAGAGAGCATGGCTGTGACTGTGGGATCCAAGAAAGGCATGAAATAGTGAAAGATTATGAGGTCCATGGAAAAGAGGTTTTCTATGAGGTCCTGCCCTGTTGTTGTTATTAGTTACAATTTTCATTAAATTTCACGTCTCGTTTAATCAAAGATTATGCAATTCTAGGATTTGCTTTGTGGTAGGCAGCAGGCAAAAGAAGAGACATCCAAACTTTTTTTTTTTTGGGGGGGGGGGGGTTCAGAAGACCTATGGACTCCATGAAGATGGACTACAGATGACACAAGTACACACCATCTACACAGAACAAGACAGCCCGAAAAAACCATTTAGCGATGTAAACGAAGAACAACAGCGATTTAGGTATGACACGATTCAGGACCTAAACAACAATGAGGACATGGGCTTAATACCCACCAGTGACAGTTGTAGATGGGTCTGTCTCAAATGGGCCTCTCCTGCTTGAAAGAAACTCAAATTGTGCTCGTTGCGTTTTGACCTTACACCATACACAAAATCGCCATAGATTTGTAAATGTGCTGCTTCTTTGGAAATCAAAATTTAAATGTGATGCTTGATCAAAAACAATGTGAAGTAAAATTTTCCATTTATTCTTTTTATACGAAGATAAAAGGCTTAAATCAAAAATTACTTCACACGTTACAATGCTTTTATTGAGGATTTTTTTTTTTCAGAATCATTCATATATATTAATATCATTAACTAAAAATATTCACGTTTTCACTTTTTTTTTTTTTTTTTAGTTTGCTGCATCATTTTCAGTTAGATGTTACATACGACTAAAAAAAAATTGACCTATACTACACATTAGCATTTAAAGTTTTTGAGAAACATGTTTTTAATTGCTAAATTTAATTTTTTTTTCTATTAAAAATTAAAGGAAGAAACTCTATTTTTCATAATTTAAAAAATAAAGAAAAAAATAAACCATTCTTAATAACAAAATATTTTTAAAAATTAAATTTGACAATTAAAAATATTTTTTAAAAAAAATTACAAAAAAAATATTATACTAATCAATATTTTAAATCTAAGGTGTGACAAACTTAACAAAAAGAAAAAAAAAAGTGAGTGTGACCATTACTTTTAATTAAAATAAGGTAGTAATTTTTAAAAAATAATGAAAAAAAAGGGTTCTCGAGCAATTCTTGATATAAGTTAAAAAAATAAATAAATAAAGTGGAAACAAAAAGGATAGGACTGACCGAGAGGCGGAGACAAATTTAACAGTACTCGTTTATGTGTTGCCACGTTGCTTTCACTTGGGAATCGTTCAATTTGGGAGTGGAGATATACCAGAAAAGTTCGGCAGGATGTTTGACTTCTCCTTTGGCCGGCTCCACAAGGGGCTGCCTAATCACAACTTACAGTTTATTTTCCTTATTCTGTAATCCATCAATCATTATCGCCCAAGAAAAAAAGATTTGAAAAAAAGAAGAAGAAGAAGAAGAAGAAGAAGAAGAAACAAAGGAAGATAGAAAATAAAAAGATTCCAGCCCCAGTAGGCTGCTGAAACGGCCATTCTTTTGATGCGCCTTTTCCACCGTAAAGGCAAACATCATTGAAAGTTCTGATATGCGATTTTTCAAAGGGTGGCCTGCCCGCGAATCGCAAGGCCAATTCGCTCAATGATAATGCCACGAACGTTCTCTTTATATATATACATACACACACACACACACACACACCCCACACAAAACACACACACAAATATATATAATGGAATGATTGGTTTGGTATACAGTGGGCAATTCCTTTGCTCAACTCCCCGAATAAGACAGTAATCTAATCTTTGTCTTGCTAGTAACAGAACCTAGAAACCTTTTCATATTTTGAGATGGTATGTCGACACGACGAACAAAACCAATGAAAAAAGAAGATGTCTGGTCTCGGTTAAGCCCGAGGATTCTCTAGACAAAGAAGAAGATAAGATGTGGGCTGTTGATCTGCTGGTGTACTCGATCAACTGGTCGCTCCTCTAGGTTCTTTCGTGGGTGAGTAGTTAAGTATCCAGCAAATCACTAGCATCGTTTTTTTTTTGTTCGTTAAAATTCAATTATAATTCAAATTTTAAAATAAATTAATTTTTTTACATAATATTATTAGAGATTTTATTATTAAATGATTTTATATTCAAATCACGTTGTCATCATATATATATAATTTGATGATTTTAAATGTATTTTCATATAATATTTATTGGCGTTATTCTTAAAACAAAAGCTTCGCTGTTGATGATATTTGACAGGAGACAACGTAAAGATGGTCAAGGGTTTTTATAAAATATATGTAAAGTAAGTTTCTTCTCCATAATTCTAACATTCACTTTTGGTAAGTAACAACTCATGAAGCTTCAACTTTATTTCTCCGGGTATTGGGACATCGCCTAGGAAAGTTCATCATATGTTTAAAAAAGAAGGAACGTTGGTGGTAATGGCTTTTGAGACACTAGGCATCCAAATTAAAAGAGGGAGCATCCAATGCTTGAAGGTCCCCCCCCCCTCTCCCCCTTTTTGGTTTTTGTTTTTTGTGAGTGGGAAAAGCCAAAATCCCAATATGAGAGAAAATTAGCCTGCCAACCCACTTTGTTTGTTAAGAGGAGTTAGCTTTGCCAAAGGGTTATATAAGTTGTGGCAGTTGGGTTTGATCTGGTAACTTAGTTTTGCAATCAATCGATCATTGTCACCAAGATGGCAAAAAAGGTTGTAACAGATGCTGCTCACCTTGGCAATAAACATCAGCCAGCTCAATTAAGCTAAAACGTCCAAATCACTATCGGATTAGTTGTTTGTTTTATTACATATACTAATACCGTTTGGCCGGCCTGACATTAATTGGGTTACCTGCATGACATCATTGGTTGAGACTTTGCACGATAACTCCCATCCAGTATCCATCACCACGTAAGTGTCAACCTTAATTAATCGACATAATGACCTAATTTGACATTTTAGTCTCAACTAACTGTGTATGTGCCATATGTATGTAGTGCCACAAGTTTTGGTAAGCCTTGTTCCGGGAAAAAACACAGGCTAACCTAAATTCCAATAACTTGTTTACAATTGCGAATTTCGGTCTGCAAACTAAGCTGCATAAACAAAGTTGGTAACTTTCCAGGGTGGGGCTTGATGAAAATATTTGTCTGAGATGTGGACTTCTGCAGCAGCTAGAGGGGTATGACAACAGTTACACACCACTTATTTATTTGCAGATTGGAAAGCTGGTGGAGTATAATTTTAATGGCAGATGAATGTTGCTCTATGGTCATCTACTGTCCTCATCCCATTTCATGAAACGCCACTCCTTTAAATTCTGAAAAATCTTTGAGGAGAAGCAAAAGAAAAAAGCTGCCTCGACATATATAACCAAGCGAACATGAGAAAAGAAAGGTTAAAAATAAAAATAAAAATCATTTGAACCGACTAACCTCAATCTGTCCCTGTCCCGTTTACTTGCCATAAAAATTATGCATGTGACAAAGCCATCTTCCATATATCGGAAACAATTGGCAACCTAGTAACAAATATATATATATATATATATATATATATTGTGATAATTATCTTTTTATCATGACAATAATTAATTAATCTCATCTTAATTATCCAATTTTTCCCCTTAGTAAAAATATTCTTGTAAAAGTTCCATTACATGCAACATTATGCAATTTTGTTCTTTATCTTTTGTAGTGTATATATATATATATATATAATAGGGTGACGATATATGCAAGCATCATTTGACAATGAGTGTATTAAATTTTTAAGTATAAATATATAAATTATGTAGTTAAAAATTTTTATATTAAAAAAAATCAAAGAATAAATAATACATAAGTCAAAAAAATACATAATTTTAATATTTAAAAATTTTATGTTAAAATATAATATGAAATTGTGAATCTATTATTTATTTGAATTATACTCTAAAATTTCCTCTAATACTAATAAAATATTAAAAATTTGAAACCAACACACAAAATTTATAAATTATATAATAAGTATAATATAAAAAATAAAAATATATATATTTATATAAAAAAATTATATATTTACTTATACTATTACATTCGTAATATATATTTAACTTTACGGGTAAAATTTTATTGAATATAATATTTTTATTTTTAATAATTTTTTTATTTTTATTATTTAAGAGATAATATTTAAATTTATTAAATTTATATATAATAAAAAAGTACATCTCATATTAAGAATATAATTTATTATTCTTATTAAAATTTATGAGCATATAAAATATACAACTAAAAATTTTTAGATGTGAAATATATTATGGAGTCTAAAATTCAATATTTCATTAAAATTGTCAATATTTAGAATTAAAACTCTTATGATATCTTATTATGATAAATATATTATTTTATTAAAAAAATAATTTTTATATAAAAATAAATTATGTATTTGCCTCTCGTGTAACATTAATTTTTACAAAGCGATGCTCTTGTACGTCACGGGCCTACCATGGGTCGCTATTATAATTGTTGAAAAAGTGGCCACATTGATTTTATGACTAAGGGGCCAACTGAATTGCGACCCAACTGCCCCTCGCACGTGCATCATTCAAGCATTGGCTTTGCATCCCTTAATAGCCAATTATCAAAATCAAACAAAGTAGAAAGAATTCGATCTGGTTTCACTTGGATTTCAGTTTGAAGCCGTTCGATTCTTTTTTGAAAATTTAAACAAAAAAAAAAACTATAAATAATTGGGTTTGAAATTGTTAATAATTTTCTTTTTTTTTTCAAGCCTTTGAAAAATTAATATAACCTAAATAATAAGTCTACATTAAAAAATTATTTTTAAAATTTTTTATTTGAAACTATTTTCCAATTCTAATTCTTTTTTTTTTTTGAAAAATTTACATGAATTTCTTGCATGGGACTTAGAACTCAAAAAATTATAAATCATATCAAGTCATAATATTTTAATAATTTGAGATTTAATAATTTTAAAAATTATTTTTGATATGTATTAAATCTCATTAACACACAACGTAATAAATTAAACTTAAACTAAAAATATAAAAATAGTTAAATTATTGAATTGTAAATATAGATATAAGTAAAAAAAATCATAAATATTATAAGTTATATCAAATATTCATATTTTAATAAAATTTAATATTTTTAACAAAATTAAACTATAATCAAACATAGATTGCAATACATTTAAAATAAATTCATAAAAATAATAAAAATTTGTATGTTATAAATTCTCATATAAAGGAAGAACATTTGTATCATATGAGTAGCAATATTTCATATGTTAACTATGATTGGCATGAAGGCAGCTAACATTCTTACAAGTGCAATTATTCACATAAAATTTAACTTTTTTTTTCCATGAATAATGAAAAACGTTATATTTGTTCATAAAAAAATATAAATTAGTATTAGTTACGTCTTGTAGAATAAAAATTATATCATATAATTCAATTCTAATTACGTAACTAGACATGACCAGCAACTTATCACATACCCAGAAGAGGGAAGAGGATCAAGAGAGCCCTTCGCATGTGTAAACTCATATTTGAATTCAAATGAGATCATCATTACTATAATGATGGTTTGGCAAAGGTGATTGTGCCAAAAACAAGATATAGGCTCATCCCTTTTTCCCTTATTTCTGCGGCTAATTTACATGAGGAAACAATACATAACACACGATTAATTTGATATATTTTAGATTAATAAATATATAATTTTGAGCTATTGTGTGTTTTTTTAATAATTTTTAATTCATTATTATAATTAACAATAAAATTTTAATTTTATATTTTATACGTATTAAATTAATATATTTACACAGGAAAGAAAGAAAGAAAGAAAAAAAAAAACACAAAAAGAATATGAAAAGAAGCGTGCACAGTTAATATAATGGTTCGATCACATTGGTCTAACACAGTCGTTAAACAATGGTAGTTGACGAAATAATTATTTTATGGAAAAAAAAAAAGTCAATCCAAAGGGAAATAGAAAATTATTAGATTATGGAAATAATTATTGTGAACTTCTTCAGGATTAAAACCTTGGAAAATAATTACTTTGTTCTTGCTTCCAAGGACATTGTCGTTTCCACTTCTTCAAGAAATCAAAACAGACAAAAAATAGTTAAACAGCTTATCGAATCTTGGTTTTATTATCGAAGACAATTTCCAAGACACAGTCATATAAAAGCAACTTCTTTCCTTTTGTCCCTTAGATTTAAAAGCAACTTCTATCACTTAAAAATGAAAATTAAATGTATGATCGTATAATTAAATTATCATTAATTTATTGTTTATAAAAATATATTAATTATATTTAATAATTTAAATTTAATCATATAAATCATCGTCTAATCTTTCTTTCTAATACCGGTGTCTGTGTAATTTTTTTTTTTTTTTCACTTAACATTGGTCTGTTTTCTAGGGGCAAAAAGAGGCACGTTGATATAGAGAGAGAGAAAAAAAAAAAAAAAAAGGCTTCGATGGTGGAGGAACGTGGAACCAGAGAGGAGAAAAATAGAGATAGATAGCAGAGCTGTTCTTGAACAGAAAGCATAAAAATCTCTCTCTCTCTCTCTCTGAATATTGGCCTATCAGTGTCAATCCCAACCCCAATTCTCTCGTTGTCTACTTCTTCTTCTTCTTCTCCTACTCTTCCTCCTCCTGCCTGCCTCTCTGTTGTTGCTCTTTACCAAGAAAACGCATTGTGAAGAAAAGCTTTCAACTTTCGCTTTCCCAGTTGCCGCCACCTCACTTTCTTCACTTTTTCTCTGTCTTTGTTGTCTGCCTATATCAGAAGGATTGCTCCTAAAATTATGAGTCGGTGCTAGATAAGTATTTTGGTCATCTGCGTCTCTCTTTTTAGTTGTCAAAAGATGTCCGCTTCCCAGAAAAGTCCTACCTTCTGACGTAAGAATTTATAACGCATTAAATTTTGATCTAGTTTCTTCATTCTCTGAAAGCCTTTCCTCCCCTCTGCCCGGCCTTTTTTTTTTTTTTTTTTCTATTGTAGAAGTTGGATGGAATTGGCTCTTTTTTCATCTTCTGTCTTCCTGTGGCAGGTTGGACATTTTGACAGTGTTCTGTCTCAGTTCAATTGATAGTTGCTCTCTCAGGATTTGAAGAACTTCAAGTGGGGTGTTAAGAAAAAAAAAAGAAAAAGATTAGAGATAATCAAGGCCAAGGTCAAGTGCTTCGACAATGGAAGATGGGATGATCAAAAGATAATTTCCTGCTGAATAATGAAAAAAGGCAATAAGGCTGTTCTCACAATGTTCAATTTGGTTGTGCACAAACCATAAAGTTTTGGCTCAATTTCTCTGCACCACCACCACCACCAGCAGGTTGATTATTTGTTGATTGATATTTCAAAAGGCGAATTTTTGGCCGTGACCCCAGTTTTATGCTGAAAATCTTATGTGACTGGCCTTCTCGTTTAAGGGCCTTTGATAGGAGCTTGAGGTGCTTCTGGCGGTAAAAGTTAGGCTTTGATGCCTTGCCAGCCATCCAAAGAAAGCTCAAGTTTAATTCCTTGAGCTTAACGCTGCTGCATGCATTGTTGCTTAAATCGGATGATTTTGTTCATTCTCCCAGATGCCTTTTTACCGGTCGATTGCTCATCTCCTTGACCCTATGGAATTCGAGGTCAATATTACAAATATGTCATTTCCTTTATGGTCACAATTTAAATGCTTGGTATTATTTTGTTCTTCTTGAATTTTCTGAAGCACAAATACACACACATCTGACCTCGATAGAATCATGATCATCAATCTGAAAGATTGTGGGTGATCGTCAAGGCATGTGAACGTGTAATCCTACTAAACTACACTTATCATTTTGCACAAGTGAAACATCTGTTGTAATGTTGCTGCTGGGTTTTTTGGACCTAGAGTGTCAGATCGTGCTATGGGAGACAACAAAATTCTGGGTTAGATCATCTTGGAATGAGTTTCTCTTGAAAGAAGGGGCTTCTTCTAATGGAAAGGGTACTTATTGTAACATGGAGGTCACATGTTTGAATGCTGCAAGCAGACTCTTTGTGGAAACAAAGATAAGACTGCAAGGATCTAATCCTTCCCAGACCTTAGAATGTGGAAGACTCATGCACTAGAACTCTTTTAATGGCCTTCCTGATTTTCAACTCAATGTTTCTCACCATTATTTGGAATTTCTCGCTAGCAACTCTGTGCCTTGCAAAACATATGCCAAACGCTGAGGGGGTCTGCACTCAGATTTTTGTGATGATCTCCCTTTATTTGACTTTCTTTTCTTTGTTTTTGTTTTGGATGTTAACTCATCGTTTTTAGGTGGGTTGGTGGACCCAATTCACTTGGCTTTAGAAAGGAAATTGGGAATGCTTTGTTGCTGTGCATTCTGGGAAAAAAATGCCTATAAGCATCTTAATACCATGCCTAATTCTGCTGTATTCTGATATTGCCAATCAGAAAATAAACGACATTGTTTGAATACGTTAGATTCTCTCAATTCTCTCAATTGTTTAGTCACTTTCAAATGTCCATTACTGTTATATCAATAAGCATACTTGAGTGTACTGAAAAAAAATTATCATAGAGATCTTTTGGTTTCTTTTGATGCCCAATGACTAGCTTGCATCAAATTCAGTTTTCCATGATGCAAGTGGTAATGCCATAATTCACATTGTTTCCCTCTATTTTTTTTCTCTCAAACTGTTGATGATTTAAAAAACAAAAACCCTTTTGGTAGTCTCTTAGTTTATATATCTTTTGTTCAATTAGCCATGGTTGACCTCTAAAGTGATTTTGTTGCACCTCTCCCCACTTGCTATCAGAATTTGAGCAGGTAAGCTGGACAGAAGATTTGGATCAGCAAAGCATATGATACTCAAATTATTGTTATGGCGAAGAGATCTCAAAAGCGAACTGCCCGATATGGGAGAGACCAGTCTGGCTGTATGTGGGGTTTAGTTAGTATGTTTGACTTCCGCCATGTTCGATCAACTCAAAAGCTTCTTTCAGATAGGAGGCCTGCCAGCAGGCATGTCGGTGGTAAGAGCTCTGTTATAGATCCGACTTTATACAAAGAATAGTATGCCAAATTTCCAAAAAATAAATAACTTGATAAAGTGATTGATGAGATCAAGTTCTCTATAAAAGAAAGGGTGTCCCAGTGCCTGAGGCAATATTGAATGTCTTTGCTCTATACACTGATGTCAGTCTCTGTATTATTGTAATCAGCATTGGTTATACCATATTTGATGTGCACCTAAGGTAATTATATTATTCTTGTTCTACTTTTTTTTTTTTTTAAGGTTCTGGAACTCCGAAGGATAAGACAGTGACGTTGCCCAATCTTGATGAAAGTTGTCCAGGCAACATTGTAAGTTTTTGCTACTTATGCTTCTGAACTAAACTTTGTATTATGTGATGTACACATGATATCATTCCTCAGAGGGAAAGAACCTATTATCTTTACCCTTAAGGTTGAACTTTTGATCTGTAAGTTGATATTTAGTGGTTATACTTAAATCAGGATGGTGAAGAAACCATGAGAGCAGCAACTGATGTCACTAAGCCAAGTGTCAAGAAACTCATAGAAGAAGAGATGGGCACTGAGCAAGGTTCGAAGAAGGAGAATAACAATGCCAAAGCTGGACTAAAACAGTCTGGTTTAGAACACGGAGATCACAAGAGGAAGATCCGCAAAAACATGAACAGAAGCCACTCAAAAAGTTTTGATATAGACCTTGAAGACCTTAATGTTGATGAAAACTTGCAATCCGAACTGCCTTGTTTGCAGAATTCAGACAAGCAATGTGACTGTGGTGTTGCTATAGATGAGATGATGGAAGAGTTCTGTCGCCAGATCCATCAGAAAAGCAGCAGTTGTGCAAAGCCTGACCAGCATGGTGAAGTTCACATTCGGCTCAACTGGAAGAATCCTGAATTTGAAGAAAAGTTGAGCAAGGCAATCAACTGTTTTATGAGTCAGAAGCTTGTCAATAAGAAAAAGGTCCCAGATGCTGGGGACAATCATCCTTCCAAAGAACTTAGGGATGCCCTTCAGATTCTCATTTCTGATGAGGAATTGTTTCTGAAACTCTTGCAAGGTCCAAAATCTGTGATGCTGAGATATGTTCAGAACTTGTGTAATGAGTATGCAGAGGACTTAGATGCTCAGGTGCCCAAAGATAAGAAGTCAAAGGCACTTGCAAGTTCTAACGCATCAGTAGGTGAGCTCTGTGAACTAGGACTATCTGACAGGATTGCCCATGGTAAACAGCACAGATTTTTCAGTAGAAGAGCCAAATATCTTGAAGAGATACCATCAAAGGAATTCAACTCTCCTCAAACTTCAAATACCATTGTTATTTTAAAGCCTGGAACTACAGAGATGCAAAATTCAGAAACTGAAAGCAGTCTAGGTTCGTTGCCACAATCAAATTTTATCATCAGAAACAAGGTGCCAAATGAGAGAGTTGGTTCCTACTTTTCTCTCACTGAAATTAAAAGAAAGTTGAAACGTGCTATGGGAAAGGAGAGACAGGAGATTGCTTCTATTGATACATCAAAGAGACATTTTTCTGATTCTTGGGCTACAAGAGATGGTGATAAGGGATCTAAAGGGAGTGTTGGAAGGAATTCTCCGAGTAAAGACCACTTCTTCATTGAGAAAATTGCCAAGCCTTCCATCGCTGTTCAAATGGGGAAGAAACCTGGCAAGTTGAAAGAACATGAAACAGTTACTGAACATGACACTGCCAACTATACCAAACAAAGGATGTCAAACATCTACATTGAGGCCAAGAAACATCTCTCTGAAATGCTTGGCAATGAAAATGGGAAAGTGGATTCTCCTATCAGACAGACTGCAAAACCCCTTGGGAAGATTCTCTCTCTTCCTCACCATGATGCTTCTCATATCCCAAGTCCAGGAAGGAATAGGGGCCAAAGCCTTGCTGCCACAGATACGAGATTGTCTGTTAATGACAGATTTCAGAAACAAGAAAGCAATGCTAGCCATCTAAGTCATGTAACACTGAACTTGGAGACTGAGCCCTGTGGTCTTGATGACAGCACTGATAGTGATGCACAATCTCCTTTAAAACCAAAGTCAAGTGCCTCATGTGAGCTTGCTCTTGGTATTGAATTGGAGAACACTGTTTGTTCCACAGGAGATGAGATTATTTCCAAAGGTATTGTTTTCTGATCTTTGACAAAAAGATGGATAAATTTCTGGTCCCTAGTTTTGATAAGCATCGGCCTTGCATCAATTTTGTAGGTGATGTGGAGATTGCAAAATCAGCTGAAACTGTAGCCCGGGAAGAGAGCAACATCTTGGATACCTCCTCTGAAATGAGTGCCTCTTGTATTGCCAGGCTCGAACAAAGATGTGACAGGCCAGAGCCCTGTAGCAAAAGAGGATATGGTGAAAGCCTGAAACACGTAATGTCAATAATTGAATGGTTATTTCTGCCAGTCCTTCCAGTATTGGAAATGGTGTGCTGTAACATGTTTCCTGTTCTTTTTCCAGGACTCCCACAAAGAAACCCAACTTTCATCTCCTCCATTACTCTCTCCATCCACCTCTGCAATCACCAGGAATGTTAAGGATCTAGAGTGTGTTACTGAGATAACTGGCCAGCCAAGTCCTGTTTCTGTCCTTGAGCCACTTTACCTGGAGGAGGACATCGGCATAGCAAGCATCAGATCTCAACCTGGTAGATATTCATGCAGAAAGTTCCATGACTTCCGGCTTTTGTTCTAGGTTTTAAATCACATGGCTTTAGCACTAATATGACTTCATTCTCCTATTTTCCAGTTGAACATCAAATGCAACCACAAAGAATTCAATTTGAAGAGCATGACCCTTCAGCAACATATGAAAAGTTGTCTTTGCAAGTTCGAGCAGAAGACAAAGAATTAATATTTGAGTATGTAAAAGCAGTGTTGCAAATCTCTGGAATTAACTGGGATGAATTGAATATGAAGTCATTTGCTTCAGGCCAGCTTCTTGACCCATCAATAATCAATGTGGTGGAGTACTTTCCTAACCAACTTTGCCGTGAGAAAGAGCTTCTCTTTGATTGCATTAATGAAGTTCTCATCGAGGTTCTTGGTCACTATTTTGGTGGCTTCCCAGGGTTATTGTTTGTAAAATCCACTATTCGACCGGTCCCAAACATGAAAAATGCTATTCATGAGGTCTGGGAAGGAGTTTATTGGCATCTTCTTCCATTACGATTGCCTCATACTTTGGATCAAATTGTTGAGAAAGACATGGCTAAGAGCAGAACATGGATGGAGCTGCAACCTGAGGCTGAGAGCATTGCTGTCGAGATTGTTGAAGATATTTTTGATGATTTGGTAGAGGAAACCCTATTTTAGCAACGTGAACAGTGTTTGAAATTTTAAGGTGCTTTCAAGGAATAGAACCTGTAAAATTGTCACTCGCAAAAGAATCTTTGCTTCTTGTTCCCACCAGTAGATTACACTCATGGTTTCTGGGTAGGGGTGAAAGTCAACCAAGTCTCTCCTTGGACATTAGGAGCATGATATTGTCTCAGCAACAGCAAACTGGACCGCCTCATTGTCCCTGTTGGGGTATCCTCGGCACAACCCTTTTTTAACTTTGTTACTGTAATCCTTGTCCTGTACAAGTGTACATATCATGCAAACCTCAACATCAGTAAACTAAACCATGGAGGCTCGACCAGGCACAAAGTGTCAGCTGAAGAACCACAGTTCACGGGCATAATCAGAAACATGACCCGCATTATGAATGAAAGGTTACTCAATTTCCATGGCCATTTTTTTTAACTGGATGGTTAACTGGGTGGCAGTAGCATTGCTCTCATTGCAGAATTTCTTGAGCTTTGGTGTGCTGATATGCAAGTTGAAGCTGTTCCTTTTTCTTGCTTTGTAATTAGTTTCATTCAATATTCTGTCGAGCTTGTAATGGTCTTTGAATACTCCTTTTTTTGTTTTGACATGTTGGGGTGACATTGTGCTGTGCTTATTGTTCCTTCATTTGAGGAAATTTTTGTTGAGGAGCTTAGGTTAGGGTGTTGGGATCTACACACAGAGTGTTTGTGTTGGAAATGACAACCTTTTACTTGGTTGGTGCTTTCAATAAAAACACTATATTTTATTTTTAGACGCTGTATATTTTAATTGTTTGTGAAAAAAAATATTCATGATGGATTCAAGAATTATAGCCAATGGTGATATTTTGTGTGTAGCTACAACATAATAATATAAAAAATAATATAAAGAATTATTAACATTACCTTTTAAATAATTTTATTGTTTTTAGACGAGACAACTATGAAAGCCTCAAATGAATGAAAAAGAAAAAAGCACATATCAATTATTTTTAATATATGGGTGTTTATTTTACAAAAATTGACAGATGTTTGTTTATATTTTTTTATTGATTTTCTGAAACAACATTTTCAAAACTATAACTTATGACCTCTTAATAACAAAATTATCTTTTATTTTTGTCCTAAACCTGTACACACAAAAAAATTGATTAAAAATATATAATTTATTTATACATCTTATGAAATTAGTATATATGTAAAAATTTTATCTTATTAACAAATGATACAACAATAATAATAATAAGTCAAGTTTTAATTTTAAATTTAATTTAAATTGGTTATATAAATATTGTCTTGTTTATTGTCAAATTATTATTTTTTTAAAATTTTGAGTTGAATAATTTTTAACTATTAATTATCTAAATTTGTGTGTGTATATATATATATATATATATATATATATTCAAATTTAATGGACATAAAAACTTAACTTAAAGAAATTATGAGAAATAAGCACAAATCTAATAATTCGTACTTACACAAGAAGTCTAGTTTAATAATTTTTTATTTTTAACAAGGAAAAAAACAACAAGTTGAAGGAAAATAATATTTTATTATATACAAAGTTATTTTTTAAATGGAACAACTTACCTTCGCTGGCTCCAACGTGTTGCCCAGATGGCTTTTCCAAAGCTATAAACCTATGGCCAGCCTTTTTCGCACCCACAGCCCCATCGCATGGGACCAGCGAGGGAAATTCCTTCGAAGTTAAGATAACCCACGTTTTTTTTTTCATTTAATAAAAAAACTAAAATGTTAATAAGTAATTTTTTATTTATAAAAATAAGGATTAATATTTTTATTATTTTTTTCTGAAAAAAAAAAATTCAGTTTCTGGAAACGTCAAGGTCCAAAAGTCATTGCTAAAAACAGTGAATCCAATTATTCTAGCAGACTTCTTTTTTTTCAATCTATATATATATATATATATAGTGAATCCAATTTCCCAGAATCAGAAGGCTGTCCCTCTCAGGTGCCAAACTATACACTTCATTTTCCAAAGCTTTTTAAGCATGGGTTTTTGTCTTTATCTTCTCTTTCTATTCTTAAAATTTATGGTTAGATTTCATGATCTACTTACAGCATTCCTTTTGAAGTTTGCATTGAGCTCTTCCAACTCCATTCCATTGTGACTACCCCAAAAAAAAAAAAAAAAAAACAAGAAGAAAGAAAGCTGACCATGAAGTTTCGTATGCTGCCCAAATCTAAAGATGGGGTTTAGGTACATGCTGATTAATTTAATTGTACATTAGTTCAACGACAATCTTGACGGTAATTCATTATAAATGAGCATTTACGCTTCAATTTCGTTAAAAGTATTAAATTTCATATTATTAAATTATAAAAATTTGATATGAGTTATATTTTATTAAATTTTTTGGTCTACTAACTTGGTTTGAATTTTAAGACATTATTTAATATGGTAGAAGTTAAGATTTAAGATGGCTTCCATTTTTGTTAAAGTACGAACAATTCTTGGTGACTCGTCAGCCATCTGCCACGGAATCAACTCCTTTATTTTGATTTTTATATTTTTTTAAAACAAGTGAAAAACAAAAAGGGTATCTCAAACACATTAGCCATTTCTTCATGAGTTTAAATTGAGTTTATTTATTAATATCTTAATTTAATTTTTTCATAGAAAGAGTCATAACACAAAAAATAATTTTTTTTTTATACTCAACTACAATAAATTCAATTTTAAACTCAATACTGCATTTTTACAATAAATTCTCTTTTGTTTTTTATTTTTTAAAAAATACAGGTGAAAAAATTGAATATCAAGTCATCAAAAATAAAAATTATATATATATATAGAAACTAAATTACTGTTAAACTTTTACATGGAGTAATAAGATTCAATGGTTTCTTTTGTTTTGACGGAAGAAAAATAATAATAATAAAAGTTGAGATTGAGGCTTATCTTTCTAGCTTTCTCGATGCTCCTGTGGGCCACCAAACAAATCGCCGATATTCTCCTCATCGTAGTTTGTCCCCACGTTCAGACACGGCTCTGGTGGCTCTGGATGGTCCTTTTTTTTTTTTTATTTGCAAAATGATTTACCACCACAATAATTGGAACCCTTATTTGACCTTTAATTTTCCTAAATATTTTTGTCAATTCATTTAATGAGATTAAACGCACTTACTAGATATATACAACTGTATGAATGATTAAATCACCTTCCTTTTGACCCATAAAGTGTGTTTCTTTAGTAAATTAAATTGAAGTTATATTGTACAAACATAATATTTGTTGATAGAATTGAGATATTTCTCTCTCTCTCTCTCTCTCTCTTTTACAAAAAAAAAAAAAAAAATTATATATTTAATTGTTGTGGACTTCTTTTTTTTTTTCAATGATTTTTGTGATTGAGTAGGGAGGAAAATCAACTCAAAATTAAAGATCCTGTATGTAACTTCTTTTTATCCTAAAAAAGGGTCAAAGATTGCATGCCATTATAGTTTCCTTGTTAGTCTCGCTAGCCCGAGCCAGCAAGAAAAACCGTTAGAGGAGACTGGGAGTTCAAACCTCGATTTTCTTGAACTTTCTCGGCAAAATGTGAGTTTTAAGTCCGACGTACCAAAAAAGCAAAAAAAAAAAAAAAAAAAAAAAATTAATGTGCGCAACATTGTGCGTGATAATATGTTCAAAGAGTTAAAATGGTCAAATACAACTTATAGGGTGAGAAAGAATCATTTCCGGAAGCACATTAATCAAATTCCCAATATGAATTCAAGATGAAATCAACTATTGCAAGTTATGAAGTTCCTGTTTTGCGGCCGTGAAATTGTTATGATTTATTTATTGACCGCACCCCTTTTTCTTTGGTCATCCATACCTAATAATCACTTGTACAATATGCAAGTTTGACTAATAAGATCGAAAAGTATTATTTCTGTGATCTTTATTTTTTTAAAAAAGGAACAAATAACATATTATAAACTCCATTGGAAATTCTTTCTAACGGACAAAAAAAAAAAAAGAAGAAGAAGAACAATTTCTATGAAATAATTTTTTAATTAATGAATTATTTTTCTTCATTTGGACTCACAAGGAATACATAAAAAATTTTCCATATAATTTCTTATGCTACACATGATTTATGTAATTGTGATTTAGTAATTTTGAATGATGACAAAAGCTATCGGAAGCGCTCAGTTCAAATAATTAGGAATTATTATTTAACGAAAAAAAAAGGAAAAAGTTAAGGTTGGGATAGCCAAATTACATTGATTGTGCTTGAATATTAATAGAATGAATAATTGATAGTTTTTTTTTAATATTAAAAAAATACATTATAAATATATTAATTATTATATTTATAAATTAAGATTTAGTATTATCTGTTAATATATTCATTCAATGTTTTCACACAACAAAAAAAAAAACTTGCTACTAATGTATTATTAATTTTAAATAAATATATAGTACATTTAGTTTTAATGTGAATTAATTTAAAATTTATTAATATATTTTAAACATAAATTAAAATTAATATAAAAATACTTTAAATTATTAATTTAAATATTAATTAATTGACATTAATTATGGCAAGTGAGATGCTAGCTGAATGGTAAAACAGTGGCTGGACCGGGCGGCGATCAACTAGTTACAGTTGACAACCGTTTGAAGCAGTTAATAATATCTTACAATAGTCCAAGTGGTTACAGTTGTTGTGGTTTTACTTTATTGTTTAGCTTTTATCGTTACTCTTTTTTTTATTATTAATTAATTTTGACTCAAATTTAAATTTAAAAATTTTCAATATTACAAACGATTTCATTCATTTGTTCATTTTTCTTTTTACTTTAAAACGACATAAATGTTATTTTTAATCCAAACAATAATTACCATTGGTTGTATTTTATTAATGTATAAGAAGAAAATATCCTACTTCCCTGCCCACAATTGTGAAGCCAAGTACACACATTCCCATGCAATTTTCTTTTCAGTTTTGGTCATTTGGCTTTGTGTACTCTAGATTTTTTATTTTTATTTATTATTTATTATTTTGTTTTTTAAAAAGCAAATAAGATCAAAATATGAAAAATTATTAAGTTTCCGGTTTTCAATCATCTTGGTCGTTACCGTTAGACTAAACCAACCCGTTTTACTAAAGTAACGAAACCGTCACCACCCACATCTCATTATAAAAAAAAAGTTTTTTTTATATAAAAAAATTACATAATTAAAAGTTTTTCCTTTCACGAATTTTTTTTCAGAAGTTAATTTTAGGAAAAGGCTTTTTTTTATTATCACAGGTGAGATATGATATTCAAATTTTAAATCTCACTCTAAATTTTAAATTTAATGATTATTAGATTATATTTAATAAAATTTTAAATTGTGTAATTGAAATTAAAAGTCATTTTTTTTAAAAGATATCTCAATAATTAAGAATTTATATTTATATTTTTAAAATTTTAATATATAATTTTTGAAAAAAAATAGAATTTACATAAATAAAAAATTTATTTTATTATATACTTTATAATGTAATATACTTTATAATGTAATATACTTTTTAAAATTAATTAAAAAAAAAGCTTCTGTAAGGTCTTAGGCTGTTGTCAAGTTTCCCATTTCGTCCTTTCTGAAGTTCCTAATCACTTCTTACATTTTCATTTATTGTTTTTGGAAAGATAGGAAAAAAATAAAAAAAGAAAAAGAAATAAAGAAGAAGACGAAAATTATTAATACTAGGTATTGTTATTGACTATAATAATTATTATTATTCTCCATGTTGTGGGGGGGGGGGATGAGTTGGATCGGTAGCAGCTTGTTTCTTTTGATTTTAAAATCTCAGACGCAACAAGGAGCGAGGAGGAGAGAGAAAGCATCATCATCGTTCGTCGTCATCATCATAAGCCAAAGCTAAAACGATAAAAAAAAAAAGAAAAAAAGAAAAGAGTCAAAGACCTAGACCTTTTCTTCCTTCTTTTGCTTCTCTGTTTTCTCTCTCTACAATTGGAAACCTTTTTCTCTCTCCTTCTCTCTCCCAATTGTTCTTTCCGACTCCGAATTCGAATTTGCTTTAGGGAGGTCTAATCTCTTCTCTGTCTCTCTCTCTCTATTATATCTATCTATTTCTCAATCTGGAAATTGCTGTCTTTGTTTTCGTTTTCGCCCGGGGTTTTGGCCTTAATTTACGAATATGCCATCAAAACCCTAGCTTTGCTTTATGACCGAAACTTAATCTGGAGGTTGTTGATGGCTTTGCTTGTGTGTGCCCCGAGTCCAGGAATTAGAGTTTAGTCTGAACCCTAGCTCTGTTTTTTGTTTTCAAAAATTTTGAGATTTTTTGCTAGTAGATTTGGTGTTTTTTTTTTCTTTTTTTACGCAGGACTGCCTCCCCCATTTTAGATTGATGGGAAATGTTTCTTCGTTACAATTTGGATTGGATGCTTGCTTGATTTAGTGGATTTGTATTATTTGCGCATTGAAGTTGTGCTTTTTCTATTGGGATTTTGCTAAAGTTTGCGCCTTTTTGGTTTTTTGCTGCTTGGGTTGCAAGGTTTGTCGGGGCTTGGTTACTTTTGCGCTTTTTAGTTGCTTGGTTCATTAAACTTGAGTTATGATTGATAGTTTCTTAACTAGGATTTAACAGATCAAGTTAATTTCACCATTTAATGTGATTCTTCTCTGAAGATTATGACTGTGCCTTGTTAATTTGTTTTGACTTTGAAATGTTATTTAGTTTCTAGCTAACTGGGATTCCAGATGAGAGCAACTTGAAAGTACTAAGTAACAACCTTGGAATTGTGTTCTTATCACTTTGAGACCTCAGTGATGGTTTTTTGGTGATGAAAACTTTGTGTTGGGTTCATATCAGTAGCTGTCCAACAATTTTCAGCATTAGAAACTTAAGGCTCTTAAGTTTGCTGTTTATGGGGCTACAACAACAATAAGAATATAGTGATGTTTGAATCCTATCTGTGATCTTGCTTCTAGGTAACACTGATTTAAAGTTGATGCATTGATAATGGAGAAAGTTTTTGTAACAAAAGTTTGCAGTAAATGGATATTTTTAATAGGGAGTTGAAGTTGATTCTTTTGATGAAAATGCATGGTTTACTTATGAAGAAATAAGAGTCAAGAATCTTGATTAGTCTCCAAAGGCAATATGAGATTGTAACTGAAATGTGTGTTAACAACAATGATCAGATTGTGGTATCTTTTAATTTGAAACTGCTATGTTACTTCTGGGTATGAATTTTGATGCACTCTGGTGAGCATGATTCATTAGAAAAACTTTGCAACAATACCCAAGGGCTATGTTTGGTAAGTCATTGAAGACAATTATTTTAATGAAAATGCATTGTTTTTAAGTATGAGGAAATATGAGTGAGAACCTTGACTTGCCTCCAAGAAGCAATGTGAAATTGTATCTAACATTTGAGCTAGTATCTAACTAATTATGGCAGCAAGTGCAAACCTACAGAGCTGTTAAGTTTAACTTACATCTTTGGGATATTAAATTGTGGCATTGGTGCTTTCAATTAATCAATCTTCTACTCTTTGTCTTTTCCTGTGTTCTGCCATTTTATGTGTTTCTTTTTTTGTCCTTTCTATGCATAGGAAAAATTTGATGCCTCGGCAAGGGAGTTTTAAGCCTTTATTTCTTTTGGTTAGCTACAATCTTTTTAAAGAAAGAAGCATGAAAGTTGACTTTGCAAGCATACAGTAGTTGATTGAGAATTTCCATAAAAAACTCATGGGTCTCATGATTGAGGTGAAACAGTTGCATTTCTGTTCATGGAATCCCAATCTTATGAATACGAATGTGCATGCACATATTCATACAGACACACACATAATCTGTTTATGTATATATTCCATTCCCTTTTGACTTCACAATTTGTAGCTTCTCTGGTTGCTTGGGCTTTTGACATATCATTGATAGGTATTGTTTGCCGAATGCAGTTTAGTTTGTACAGCTTCCTGTAGCTTTCAAATGTCTGAATTGGCCTGCTGGTGATGTTTTGGAGAAATGCAAAGGTATCATCCTGCCAGCTACACCAGTGCAGTTAATAATAGCACAATTGGTGGGCCTTCAGGGCGAGATATTGGTAGGGCTGATTCAGCTTCATTGGCAGCAAATTTCCCAATAAGTTCTAGGTAAATTGTTCATTTTGTGAGTATGCTATTAGACACAACTTCTTTTGTTTCTTCATGGTATTAAGTTGATATGGTTATCTTTGAAGAGCTAGAAATTACTGTCTTCTTGCATTCTATGAGTAAAATTGGTTGTTTGTGATCATATAAGTCAGTTATTCTGCATGGTGCAGGCGGCCACCTCCACTGACACCATACAAGTTGAAGTGTGATAAGGAACCTCTGAATTCTAGGTAATCTACACTTTAGCTTTCTTTTCATTGTGTTGGTTATTTTTGTTGGTCATTCATTAGAATTTTGGATCTGGATGTGTCAGTACTGCCCTCCTTATTTATTACTGTGTTTTTGAAACTGGTTCTTGTTCCTTACTGTAAAGTTGCCATGTTTCTCACTTCAGACTTGGTCCTCCTGACTTTCATCCTCAAACTCCAAGTTGTCCTGAGGAGACTCTCACTAGAGAATATGCACAAGCTGGATACAAGGAGACGGTTGAAGGACTTGAGGTATGACTCATCACACTTGATATCCTTCATGAAGGCAGTGAGTACAGATGGGGATGCTTCTTTTCGTTTTGGCAACCAGTTGGTCATTATTCCTTCATTACTTATTGATTTATTGTTTACTGAACTAATCTATTGCATCTCTTAATGCATTTGATTAACTTCACAAGGATTTATAGTCATTATAACAGGCAATAAAGCATTAATTGGCTTCTAATGGTGTTGGATGTTTAATGCCATTGTATTCATTTCATCCTGAATTATAAAGATGTGAATTCTGAGGAATGAATGATTACCTTTTATCTGTCTTGTCAGGAAGCTAGAGAAATCTCACTGACTCAGGTGCAAACCTTTACCAAGCCTGTTGTTATAAAGTGCAGAGAGGTAAATTTTGGAGCTACAATATCCTTTCCTTATTTATCTGTGCTTAAATTTCAGTTATTCAATAAGAGATTGTCAAGTCTGTACTCTTCCTTGTAGGCAATCAGGAAGTGTCTGAGGGCCATCAACGATTCTCGCGCTCAAAAGCGCAAGGTAATGTAACTCAAAATTGACCATGTGCACTTAAATTTTTCATTGTAATCCATTTATTTGTAGGTTTTAAATCTTGTTCATTGTTTATCCGTGTGGCAGGCTGGTCAAGTGTATGGTGTGCCTCTTTCTGGGTCATTGTTGACTAAGCCTGGTGTCTTTCCTGAGCAAAGGCCCTGTGGTGAAGATTATAAGAAAAAATGGATTGAGGTATATGCACCAAGTAATGTTTTCTTTTCCCTTAATTATTTTCCTTTGGTTTTTCTTTCGCATATATTTTCCCTCTTTGTACTAGGGATTATCTCAACCACACAAGCGATTGCGTTCCTTGGCTGAGTATGTACCCCATGGGTATAGGAGGAAATCCCTCTTTGAAGTCCTTATAAGGAATAATGTTCCATTGCTAAGGGCGACTTGGTTTATTAAAGTAACTTATCTGAATCAGGTAGAGTTGAGGACTAGCACTGAACATTCTAAATTAGTTTTACATGGCTACCTATAAATATGAAATTGTGTTTGTCTGTTGCAGGTCCGACATAGTTCTTCTAGTATTTCTTCAGGGACACTTGACAAATCTCAGGTGTCCCGTACAGAACTCTGGACAAAGGATGTTATTGAGTACTTGCAATATCTCCTGGATGAATTTTTATACAGAAATAGCTCTCGTGCTGCTCCACATAGCAGGGATAGATCATCTCATTTGCTCTATTCTGGGTTGGTACAGCACAGGAGCAATGCATCATCAGTACCCCTTGATGGTGAGGAGCCTTCCTTACATTTTAAGTGGTCATATGTTGTGCGGCTTGTGCACTGGCACCATGCAGAAGGGCTGCTTCTTCCTTCTGCAATCATTGACTGGGTTATTATTCAATTGCAGGTATAAGTTTGACTGTTCCACTCCTTCTTGACATACTTTTCAGATACAAGATGAATTTTGTACTCCTTTCCGTTGTGCTCAATATACAGGGTTGCATTGACTAATCTTAATTTTATTGCTTTTGGTTTTCATTTTTGCTCTTTTAGGAAAAAGACTTGTTTGAGATATTGCAGCTACTCTTGCCTATTATATATGGCTTTTTAGAAACCGTTGTTCTATCTCAGACATACGTGCACACCCTTGCTGGCATAGCTGTTCGTTTCATCCGTGAACCTTCTCCAGGTGGTTCAGATCTGGTAGATAATTCTCGAAGGGCCTACACAACTTCTGCTTTAGTTGAGATGCTTCGCTATTTGATATTGGCTGTACCAGATACATTTGTTGCTTTGGATTGCTTTCCTTTACCCCCAAGTCTAGTCTCTTATGCAGTAAATGATGCAGCTTTCATGTCAAAGGGATCTGAGGAGGCTAGAAAGATAAAAGAATGTTCAGCAGAAGTTGCTTCTGTGTTTAGATGCAAAGGGCTTGACGCTCAATATCAATCCTTTTCCTTTGATCAGGTTGTTTCATCCATTCAGAAGCGTGCGGATAATCTTGCCAGGGCTGCTAGTCCTGGCTATCCGGTTATCAGTGCAGCAAAAGCTGTGCAAGTGTTGGATAAAGCTCTTTTGCAGGGAGATATTGGAGGGGCTTACAATCTTCTTTTTGAAAACTTTTGTCATGGAGTTGTCGATGAGGGTTGGATTGAAGAAATCAGTCCATGCCTAAGATCATCTTTGAAGTGGATAGGGACTATGAGCTTGTCTTTTGTTTGCTCTACATTCTTCCTTTGTGAGTGGGCAACATGTGATTATAGGGATTTCCATACTGCTGCTCCTCAGGATCTTAAGTTCACAGGCAGAAATGATTTTTCTCAGGTTTATATTGCAAGTCGTCTTTTGAAGCTAAAGCTAAAAGATCTGCAAGGGCCATCTCGACGGAAGAATGGGAGATCTGATGGGGTCAATGGCCTTGTGAAAGGTCTCAGCCATAATAACTATTTGTGCAATTTTCTCGTGGATAATGGAAATGTGATTAAAATTAACTCTAAGTCGGGGAATGAGAAAAACTACATCTCATCTGATATATTTGAAAGTCCAGGTCCTTTGCATGATGCCATCGTATGTTGGATTGATCAGCATGAAGTGCAAAAAGGAAGAGGTTTAAAGTGCTTTCAGCTACTCATTGTGGAACTCATACGATCTGGGATTTTTTATCCCCAGGTATATGTGCGGCAGCTGATAATTAGTGGAATAATGGATTTGAGCAGTGCTGTAGCCAATGCTGACAGACGGAAACGACATTACCAAGTCTTAAAACAACTGCCTGGGCTCTTCATTTATGATGTTTTGGAAGAAGCAAAAATTGCTGAAGGACCAAAACTTCTGGAGGCCATTAATATTTACTCAAATGAACGCCGCCTTCTCCTTCGTGGTCTTTTTTGCAAGCAAAATTCAGTAAGATACAGGATATCAGCTCAGCAGCAAAAGCATCCCCTAACCTCTGGAAAAGATGGTGCTTCCCCAGTTTCCTTTGATCTCTTGAAAAGTATCCAGTTGTCTTCCAATAATTTGGCTCATAAAAAGGTCAAGACTAATGCTGATGTTTCTGAACTCAAGACTTCTATTTCGGTAATGTTGCGATTCCCCCACAGTCTAACTACCTTGGATACAGCATCTAATGAATCTCAAGGGAGTGTTAAGAGGTCAGGTGAGTCAACATGTAACAAGTTGGATTTGCCGGAAGGTACACCAGGTTGTGAAGATTGTAGAAAGGCAAAGAGACAAAAGTTAACTGAGGAAAAGAGCTCATGCCTCAAAGGACATTCACCAATATCTGATGATGAAGATACATGGTGGGTAAGAAAGGGGCCTAAATCTGTGGACTCTTCCAAAGTTGATCTGCCACTTAAATCTTCCAAACAAGTTTCTAAGGGTAGGCAAAAGGTAGTGCGCAAAACTCAGAGCCTATCTCAATTAGCAACTGCAAGGATTGAGAGTAGCCAGGGTGCTTCCACTAGTCATATATGTGATAATAAGATAAACTGTCCTCATCACAGAACGGAAATGGAAGGAGAAACTCTTAAGTCATTGGATGGGATCAGAACATCACATGTTGGGGACATTTTGTCTGTTGGAAAGGCTTTAAAACAACTGCGCTTTGTTGAGAAAAGGACCATTGCAGTTTGGTTGATGACAGTTGTCAGGCAGCTTGTTGAGGAGACGGAAAAGAATGCTGCCAAGATTAGCCAGTTTGGTAGGGCTTTTGTTTCACCTGATGGTAAGAGCTCCATAAGGTGGAAGCTTGGTGAGGATGAGCTATCTGCTGTGTTGTATTTAATGGATGCTTGTGGTGATCTAGTTTCAGCAGTCAAGTTACTCCTTTGGTTATTGCCAAAGGTTCCAAGTAATGTCACTACCACAATCCACAGTGGGAGGAACAGTGTCATGCTGCCAAGAAATGTGGAAAACCATGCCTGTGAAGTTCGAGAGACATTTTTGCTGTCATGCATGCGAAGGTGAGCTCTTAAAATTTACCCAATTATGAGAAATTCTACCATCTATGTTGATGAAAAAGACCTTAGTGTGCATTATCTGTGGTGTACTTATTTGCTGAATAATTATGTATGCAACTTGTTCAGGCTCTTAGGGAATGCATGATACTTTAGTTGTCACTGTTAATTTTTGCTATAGCAAATAAAATGCTCTCTCTCCCACCTGCCCCCTCCCCCTCAAAGAAAAAGATTGTTTATTATTGACGAAGGTTCTAGACTTACAGCAGCAGACCTGTTGATCAGAGATTAATATTTTAGATGGCTCTTGTTTTCCATACAATGGTGGTCTAGCTATATCTCTGCAATTGAAATTTAGCATGCATATTCTTCTATAGTTTATGAAGTATGCTGTTTGAAACTTCAAGAAATTATTTTGCACAGATTATTGGTAGATGGTTAACATTCGATGAAGCAATTTTAATTCTGCCCTTTTTTGTGCCTTTATGATGAATTTGCTTCAGGTATGAAAACATACTTGTTGTGACTGACCATATTCCAGAAGTCTTGTCAGCTGTGATGCATCGTGTTTCAGCACTGCTGACCTCTGCTGGAAGAGTTTCAGGTTCATCCTTGATCTTTTGCCGCTATCTATTGAAGAAATATGGCAATGTGCTGAGTGTAATTGAATGGGAGAAGAGTTTCAAGGTAACATGTGATAAGAGACTTCTTTCTGAACTGGAGTCTGGACATTCAACGGATGTAGAATTTGGATTTCCACTTGGAGTTCCATCAGGAGTTGAAGATCTAGATGATTTTCTCCGTCAAAAGGTCAGTGGTAATAGGCCATCCAGAGTGGGTGGGAGCATGAGAGATGTAGTCCAAAGGCATATTGATGATGTTTTTCAATATTTCTTTGGCAAAGAGAGAAAGCTCTTTGGTGCTGGTATGCCAAAAGGTGCTGGCTTGGAAAAATCTGATGATGGATATCAGATAGCTCAGCAGATAATAATTGGGTTGATGGATTGTATGCGGCAGACTGGTGGTGCTGCTCAGGAAGGTGACCCGTCTTTGGTGTCTTCTGCCATTTCAGCCATAGTTGGTAGCATAGGACCAGCCATAGCAAAATTGCCTGATTTTGCATCAGGCACTAACAACACTAATACTTCATCTGCTATGTGTTCGTTAAACATTGCCAGGCGCATTTTACACATTCATATCAATTGTTTGTGTCTACTTAAGGAGGCTCTTGGAGAGCGTCAAAACCGTGTTTTTGAGATAGCTCTGGCAACAGAAGCTTCCACAGCTCTTTCTACAGCTTTTGCTCCTGGGAAGGCTTCTCGAAGCCAGTTTCAGTTTTCTCCTGATGCACATGATGCTAATATGAACATCTCCAATGAAATTTTGAATAATTCTGCGAAAGCAGTGCTTGGAAGGGGAGCAAAAAGTACTGCTGCGATCTCTGCACTTATCATTGGGGCCATTATTTATGGAGTTACTAGCCTGGAGCGAATTGTAACAGTCTTGAGATTAAAGGAGGGGCTAGATGTAATTCAGTTTGTGAGGACTACAAAATCCAGTGCAAATGGCAATGCCCGCTCATCTGGGGCTTTAAAGGTGGATAATTCTATTGAAATTCATGTGCATTGGTTTAGGCTGCTTGTTGGGAATTGCAGAACTTTATCTGAAGGTTTAGTTGTGGAACTCTTGGGTGAAACATCCATAATTGCTCTTTCAAGGATGCAGCAAACACTCCCTCAAAGATTGGTCCTTCCACCTGCCTTTTCTGTATTTGCATTTCTTATGTGGAGACCATTCATTCTTAATGGCAGCCTTTCCAATCGTGAAGATATCCATCAAGTTTATCAATCTTTGTCAATGGCTATGGGTGATGCCATAAAACACCTGCCTTTTCGGGATGTGTGTCTGAGAGATAGTCAAGGCTTTTATGATCTTGTAGCTGCAGATGCCACTGATGCTGAATTTGCTGCCATGCTAGAGTTAAATGGTTTAGATACTAATTTTAAATCTACGGCCTTTGTTCCTCTCCGTGGAAGATTGTTTTTAAATGCTATTATTGATTGCAAAATGCCACACTCTATGCTCATACAGGATGATGCCAATTGGGCCTTTGGACTTGGTGGATCTAAGCTTCAAAATGCTGAGAATGAAACAAAGCTTGTGGATAAAATTGTGAATGTGTTAAATACTTTGCAACCTGCAAAATTCCATTGGCAGTGGGTGGAGCTCAGGCTGCTTTTGAATGAACAAGCCCTTATTGAAAAACTTGAGAGCCATGACATATCTCTGGCTGATGCTATCCGCTCTTCCTCACCTTGCACTGAAAAAGGAGCTGCTTCTGAAAACGAGAACAATTTCATTGCAATTATCCTCACAAGGTTATTGGTCAGACCTGATGCTGCAACTCTTTTTGCAGAGCTTATCCATCTTTTTGGGAGGTCATTGGAAGATTCAATGTTGTTGCAGGCCAAATGGTTTTTAGCGGGCCATGATGTTCTTTTTGGACGGAAAACTGTTAGACAACGGCTTATTAATATTGCAGAGAGTAAAGGTCTTGCAATCAAGGCTCAGTTTAGGAAGCCTTGGGGCTGGTCTAGTGTGGGGGTTGATCCTGTAACAGGCAAGGACAAGAATAAATTTGAGGGTACCCTTGTTGAAGAAGGTGAATATGTTGAAGGAAAAGGGTCCAGTCAGATGCTTGAGTCTGATAACCCCAGTGGCAGTCAGCAGCTTGTGACTGAGAGAGCCCTCATTGAGTTAATTGTTCCCTGCATAGATCAAGGTTCTGATGATTCTCGGAATACGTTTGCAAGTGAGTTGATCAAGCAGTTGAATAACATTGAGCAACAAGTAACTGGAGTTACACGTGGTGCCAATAAGCAGGCAGGAACAACTTCCGGAATTGAAGGTCCTGCAACCAAAGGTAATAACCGTAAAGGTATAAGAGGTGGCAGTCCTGGATTGGCTAGACGAACAGCAGCAGCAGATACTGCACCACCTTCTCCTGCTGCTTTACGAGCTTCTATGTCATTGCGGTTGCAGTTGCTGATGAGGTTACTTCCTATCATAGCCATGGACCGGTAATTGTCACAATATTCTGATGTCCATAATTACGTTGCTCTCTGTCTGCCTTTTTGTTTATTGCAATACTAAGCCATAACTTACATTTTTGGAGAATATTGTTGGCAGTTATTCTCAATTTGTTACATAAATAGTTGTTTGATTGTTATGGTTCTTATGCTTGATAAAAGTAACTTCTAGTAGATCATATTGTTGGCATTGCTTGTTGCTAATGTAGTTTCTACCCTAGGTAAAGAATACCAATATATGGGTTCATTTTTTTCATAACTTTCGATGTCTGACGCTATACTGTTCTGTTGTCGCTTGTGTATGATTTCTAAATTGGGATGAGATTATTCACTGCATCTTTATGTTTGTAAATTTAGGGGTGTGAAGGATATATGTATGGTTATCTTTGTACATGCTTTTGATATTGTCCATGTAATGTGTGGACCTCTCTCTCTCTCTCTCTCTCTCTCTCTCTCACACACACACACACACACACACTAACACCTTCTCTTGTGCCTCTCTCTTCCCATCAACTCTTATTTGAGTTCATTAATACTGTGGTCATCAAATGACTGTGTTAAGCAAAATCTTGATAGTTAATTGCAACAGCAGATACTTAAGTTCCTCTTTATTTCCACCTGCTTTACTTACCAGGGAGCCATCTGGGCGGAACATGAGGCACATGCTTGCCTCTGTGATACTTCGTCTCCTTGGTAATCGGGTTGTACATGAGGATGCAGGGCTATCCTTTCCTGTGCAAAACTCTCAATCCAAGAGAGAGGGGGAATTGCCGTTGGGAGCTGCTTCTGTAGATTTATCTGGTGAATCTCTGTTTGACCAGCTATTGTTGGTTCTGCATGGGTTGCTATGCAGAAGCCAGCCAAGTTGGCTGAAGTCCAGACCTGTTACAAAGTCAACAATTCAATCCTCCAAGGACTCTACTGGATTGGACTGTGAAGTATTGGAGAGTTTACAGGTTTGTTTCCAGGCAGGATAATGGTTTAAAATTGGCTGCTTTTGGTTTGTTGAAAATTTTATTCTCATGGTTGCTTCAATGAAGTAATAATTATCTGATTTATTGGCAATTGATTGTTTGCATTTCTTTCTGCAAACAATATTCTAAGCCACAGAAAAATTTGTGCAGGCTGGCCTGATCTGAAGAACAAAAGTTAAATGGTTACTTGGAAACAATGAACATACAAGTTTTTGTTGTTCTGCATAAAGAGATTAAGGAACCTTCTGGTAGGCCAATGAGACTTGCAGTCATGGGCCAAAAATAATGTAACAGAAAGTGGAAGACCTTAATTAGGATGCCTTTTATGAAAACTTACTGTATAAGCATTTAATGGCTGTGAAATTTTGACAGTTGCATATGAACTCTTGGAACTGAAATTTGATTGTAATAATTGTTGATTGATTGGGAATCTCTCTGATTATGATCTTCCTTTATTTGCCTACTGCTCTTTTTTTTTAAGTTTTTCTTTCCATTTGCACTCTCTGGAATTTTGCATTTGATCTTTGTTTTGTTTCGCTTATATTTTGATTAGCATTTTGTATATAAGCTGAACTTATTTTTTGATTCTTTCATCCCTTTTCAATTGTTTTTCTTTATAAGGACAATAAAGTATTGTAATAATGCTTATTGAATTGTGCTCTCCAGGATTTTGAAAAGGAACTTTTGGAACACCGATGTGCAAAGGAAAAAATTTAGTACTATAGGTTATTTTGATATGGATGTGAAAATTTCACTTTGATATGAAAGTGTAATAATGACTTCATTTGTCTTAATATTGTTCTACCTGTCAATGGCAAGACATAATTACTTTGGAATTGATTCAAGAGAATGGTCATTTTTTGTATGCTAGCTTCTACACCTGATTTAATGCAGATCACCTTTTTAAAAAGGTGTCTCCAGCAGAAGAGACATGCATTATGGGCTCTTGGAAGGTTTAAATGCACATAGATTCCCCCTGTTGTTTCAGTGGGCCTGTTCTTGGGCTATGATTCAGTGAATTATAGGTTACAATGGAGCAACCTCTTTATCTAACCCTCAATTTATGGAAGAAATTGAATGAAGAAATGAAAAGTCATCTCATTTGTCTGATATGGTTGTTGTCATTGCAGAGTGACTTAGATCGGATGAAACTGCCTGGCACAATTCGATGGCGTATCCAAACTGCAATGCCTCTTATTCTTCCTTCTGCCCGGTTTTCTGTCTCTTGCCTGCCACCATCTGTCTTGATTGCTGCTGTAGCTCCACTTCAACCGAGCATTTCAATTCCTGGGCTTTATGCTGGAAACCATCAGAGAAATGCAGTTCCTTTGGCACGGAGTGAGACCAACATTCCTGGGAAGTCCAAGCTATTGCTTTTGCAGCAAGACAGCGATATAGAAATTGACCCATGGACACTCTTGGAAGATAGTGCAGGATCAGGTCCATCATCAAGTAACATGGCTATGATCGGCAGTGGTGATCATATCAATCTTCAAGCCTCTAGCTGGCTTAAAGGGGCTGTAAGGGTGAGAAGGACAGACCTCACCTACATTGGAGCTGTGGATGATGATAGCTAATTTAAAGTTTAACTTAATTCTTGATTTGGTCTGGACTGAGCAGGCCCCTCGGCAGGTAATATGAAATTTCTTTGGTGATGAATCATCATGACAACAGCCAGTAAGGGAACTGTTGAGTGGGATAAATTTTTTGTGGGGTCTGTGGGGTTGCCAAGTTGGGGCATATGGTCCCTTTAAAGAATCGGAAGCAAAGAAATTGTTCTCACATGGTCCACCCCACCAGATTACCGGCCTATGTGACTGCTAATGGTTTGGTCGCCTCCATGTGGACTGTTCAGTCCAGGTGCTGTTCGGGGACTTGTATATACAGAGAAAATTGTTCTACTGACCAATTGATCAGTGTATAATATTGAGATTGATTTGTGGCTGTTTAATGCCATCAATTCAATGTTGCAACTTTTTTGGCAATTTATATGTGCTTTTTCATCTGTGTGCACATGTATGCATCTGCAGATATCTTGTCACAAATGTACACTGGTCATACTTGACTATTGCTGTGATGATTAAAATTTCCGAACAGCTTTAGTAACTGGTTCAGACTAAAATGCTTATGTGGCAATTTAGGCACGTTATACTTTGAGGTGGCATCAATAACAAGGATTACTACTTTATTTGCAGAAACTGCGTGAGTAGATGTGATGTGGAGAGTGTAAATTATTGGTGGATAAATACTGCTGTTTTATGTGTAGGCTATGTTCACATAGGTTGCATCTGCAGGAGGCTTTTGTTTCCGCCTATTTATGGAGTACCCCCGTTTTGGGGCTGCTCGATTCTTCTGCTCTCTTCTTCAGCCCTGGGGAAATGACCAATTTTGGCTGCGGTTGGTAGAATCTGAAAATGTCTAGAATGGCAGGTGATTATAATTCATTAATTATTTTCAAAGTGCATTTCTTAATGCCGATCGATATTCACGGTATACTTAGTATTGTTACTTATTGCTGTGGCGTCTCTATTTTTAGTGTTTGTTGGTGTCAAGGTTTGAGCCTTGGTGACTGAGACTAAAGAAGTCAGCAGCTCTACCGCCTGAGCACGTGCCTAAAGAAAATTGTGAAGGTAAAAATCTAAATTTTTTAATCACCAAATATTCCTAAAGAAAATTTTTCCTATGCTTATTAACAGACGAAAGGTATCATAGGCTTTATCAACATGTGCAGTGACAGCAGGGCTGAGTTTCCCGTGTTTTCTCTTCTCCTGTTCTCTGGCCCAATTATATGAAGGAGATATTCTAAACGAAGACAACCTCAAGCGAACAAGAAATCCTTCCGGCCACCTCTGGGAGACCACCTTTCCAATCACTTTACTCTGTAAAGTTGTCTTCTTTTGTTCGCCATAGCATATGCTTGGCCGCCAATCTTGGGGGGCGAAGGGCTGGAGCAAAGCGCAAACTAAAACCCAAAAAATTTGCAACCGACATAACCGGTTTCCTGTTTTTTTCTCGTTTATCACTCCTGTAAAAGAGGAGTGTAGGTAACAGAATTCAGTTAACCATATACTCTTGATTTTAAGAATATATATATATATATATATATTTTTTTTTTTTTCTTGTGCTTGTTTATAATTCTGTGTGGACTTCATTGGAGTTTCCATAGAAAGAAAAAGGTTTCAGCTTTGTGTTGGGTTTAGCAGAAGATTAATGGACTGTGAAGGAGGAGTGGTGTTGACATTGCAAGCGCGAGTTGGACACAGAAGAGGAAATCTTCATCTTTAGTTGAAGTTTTAAAGAAGTGTTTGGAGGAAAACGAATGGGACCATAAAAAATGCAAGTCCAAGATTGACGCTTTAAGATCATCTTCTTCACGTCGTCATCCCAGGAAACCGGTGTTCCCCTTAAAGCTCAAAACTGGTTCTTTGACGGATGTCTGAAGCCTGCCCGGCTTTGGCTATCCTGATGATCTTATTGCTTATTGCTTAATGTACACATCAACTAACATGGCTATGATCAGCTCTTCCATGGACACTCTTGGAAGAGAGTGGCTTATTGCTTTGTCTCATGGTGGCTGTTAATGTACACATCATGATATGGGATGTGTTTGGATTTGCTGCCCATTGCTTGGACTTTGGATAGCAAAGTAGTTGGGACAACGGATTGGCATTCCTCGTTTTCTTATCCTTTTCTATTCCAAATTTCCCATTGTTCCCATCGTAAACCGGGGCAATAACTTTATTTTACTTTCTATTTCTTTAACAATTTGGCCTCAAGGCATAATAGAGCTGTAAATACGAGATAATCCCAAGGTTCTAGAATTGCTTGTTTGCTGTGCGCTTCTTGTTGTGTGTACCTTACAGAGATGTAGAAAAGGCTTCCTGTAGGAGGACTAATAATTAAGTTTCATAGAGATGATGAACGTTAACAGCTAATACTGATTTCCCTATTCTTAAACAAAACTAAACAACATTTCCTTTGAATAATTCAATTAACATTCCCATACAAGTAGTGTTCTACATGGTGTTGCCAAGTAGTGTTCGGGGGAGATAAAGAAACTTGCCAGTTGATGTTTCAAATCATCTGAATCTTCAACTGTTCTTGATTTCTCACCGATTTATCTACGAAAAGCACATCTTCTATCCATGCAACAATGTTGAATGCTAGGCCCTCTAGAACTCGTGAATAGCTTTCTAAGATTGCTTGTCCCACATCCTGCAGCATGTATCTTCCCATTTTAGTTTCATTTGAGAATTGAGATAATAAGTATAAACTCATGGCTCCAAAAATCATGGCTTGCTAATATGCTATGTTATTTTGGCAAAATATGGACATCTGTACGGTGCATTGAGACTCGAGAAGAGTAATTAAGGACTGAAACTTACTCGATTGTACTGAATCTTACATATGTCCAAGGATGTCTGTGAAAGTCCAGGGTACCTCTGCTTCAAACAAAATAGCAAGCTCTCTGCTTTTTCTGCTAGAATGTGATTTTTATCATTCTGATCCATGCCAGACATCAGATCTTTTACCATGTACCACGAAGATTTTGAATGGTTGATGCAAGCTTTGCGTCTCCATGTGTACATTGAAGCTTCAACTTGGTCTGCAAGCTCGAGTGCTTCATGTTCAGATGCTATGTTGAGGCAATTAAGAAGACGTTCTGGGGAGAATTTTTCTGTCGTACAGATGTATCGGTAAATGTTATCGCCAATACTTGCTTTCCCACTCTGGATTATAAGACAGTTCATAGCACATGAAGACAATATCAGGAAACTTGTAAATAGTGCGGCAGACCTCACAACTATGAACCCAAATGCCATTTACAAGTTCATCGCACTTTCTAAAACAAACTCTCCCATATCTTGCAGGAGTTTCAACAAAAACTTCGTACTTCTCCTGATTAGGAATCATTTTGATGGTGTTGTACGGTTTGACTTTATTTGATTGCAACTAAAAATCCTTTTCCCAAGGTGATATATAGAAAATCGAAAGTTTCCAGGATATGATTAGTTATATCAATTAACAAAGATGGCTAACCTTTGGAAGAGATCCCAGATACGTGTCTGGGATTTCCATCTCGGCAAGAATGCTACTATTTATAGCCATGGCTGCTTTGTGAATCTGAGTAGCGCAGTTACGTTTATGCCTTAAGTGTTTCCTTGACTTCTCAGAGAGGCCACCTGGCGGAACACATGGAATTGGCACCCACCACTTTTCCTCTTTCCGCTGAACTACAACTCTACGAAATGAACCTGAAAGAGTTGAATTGGATGACATGCTTCCTTGTTCTGCATACCAAAATTCTCTATCCTGAAAGCTCTCCAGTATTTCCTGTCAAATGAAATTCATGATTTCCTCAGCTATGACCTTCAAATGAAGCAGAGTTGCTCTTTTTTAGCAAGAGAAAGCTTGTCTTACAATGAGCATTGCATCTAGCTTCCTTAATGCAGGAAGGCTGACGTAGATATCTGATCTCGGTCTGGTTTCCATCACCTACAATACCAATACTCTGTTTAGATTTAGGAGAACCAACTGGCGTTCTCAGATGCCAGCTATGGATCATAAAACTTCACCTCAAGTGCTGTTCCGTCTTGTAAGTTCTGTGACTTGGGGATAAATTCTACAATATAATCACATACAGACAAAAGGCAATCCATTTCTCGCCTCCAAAAGGCTTTCTTCTCATGTTTCAATGGTTCCAACCTCAGATTTTGCCCAAAGATGGTTGCTGCAGAAAGCAATTGAGAAGACAATGGTAAAGTACTTGAAATAGAACAAGAAAAAAAGGGAAAAAATAATTAGAAAGATTCATGGGACTGAGTTTCAAATGTGTACCATAGAGATTGGTAATGGCATTTGAGATTGTAACTGCTGTGCAGACACCTTTGCCACTTCCTGACATGTCTTCACCAAGCAAAAGCTTTGCAAATCTTTCTTTCATCATCTCAAGTTCTGCCAGAATTGCGAGTCTACTTTAGAAGGAAAGAAACATGCGCCAACCACATTTCATCCGGAAAAAAGAAAAGGAAAAAGCTTTACTGTGAATTGAAATTTCACCTGAATCTATTGATTCATGATCATCAAGCTTATCATCCGCAGCATGTTCTCCTTGTTTCATTTTCATTGTTGCAATCACTGCTGAAATTGGGGCGCTGGGTTTAGTGACAGGCCAATGTGAAGGAGAAGGTTCACTTGAATAGCTGTGTTCATCTATGGGCTCAGAGAAAGCCGATGTCTCTGAGTAGGTCCGGCCAAAAACGAAAGAATCGCCACTCATCGTCGAGTACCCTGGAGTTTCTGCAGTTGATTGATCATTTTGATCCAAAGAAGAAGATGAAGGCCGATAACCCAGATCAGAATTTTCATCGAAACTGGATGAGTTATCCATCTAAGGCTAGGTTCTTGCGGCTTACTTGCTCAACTCTGCAAGACAAGCATGAAAGTTGAACAAATTTGGTTAGTGGACTCAAAATTTGAGTACTTCCTTTTATAGTACTTACTATAAGCAAAAGAAAAATACTTAAAAAGTTAATATAGAACTAATCGAATCTGATTCTTTGGCCCGGGAACTGGCTTAAATTGCAGAATTAACAAGAGAAAGAAAAAGGGAAAATTGCCCAAGAAAAAGAAATAAAAGCAAAGAAAAAATAACTGTTCATCTTTGTCGCTGCAAAAAGCAAAAGGGGTTGCTCATATGTCGTTATTGCTATCAGAGACGCAAATAATTCACTGAATTCGCTGCAAGGTTTATAAAAGCCAAGTCTTTGCTAAGTTCTGTTGGGAAGATAACACTGGAAATTTTGAAAATTCAAAGATAACGGTTTAAAGGAAAAGGCAACGGTCTACTTTTTTTTTTTTTTTTGGTTTAAGTCACCTTTAATGGATGGATTTTGAATCCTCACGGTAGCTGGCTGGTAATTGGCTGATTACATTTGAAGCAATTCCCTCCATGTCCTGTGCTTTTCTTTCTCTCCTTCAATCCCTTCTGATAAAAAAAGAAACAACTTTCTTTGCACAAAAAACTAAAAAATATAAAAAATAAAAAGTCCTTTGATTGGATTGTTCTGGCAACAGATCAGAGAAAAGATCGAGAATGCCCAGTTAGTGAAACCGGCAGAGTTTGGTCACAGATTTGGAGAAAGAACGGCTTGAACTGTGGGTTCTTGAAGAAAGAAATGGTTTCTGGTCTTCTGTTGCACATAAAAAATAACATAGAACAAGCAAGCAAGAAAGTGCACCTTGGTTGGACATATGGATTGATGAGCTTGTGGGTTGGAGTGGGCTTACATGTTATATTATTGTATGGTGTGGTGCTGAATACGTGGGAATCAGTAAAATATTGCATCCCAAGAAGCCATTTTTGGTTATTTTAATGGCAGACCCACCACCTTGAATGACAGGAACTATTCCCCATTAATGAGGGTGTTTTCATTTTCAAGAAATATGATATAGTGGAACCATGATGATTGGCTTGTTATCAATGTTCTTTATTCAACGATGGATGATGCGTTGTATGACATGATTGGTCTGTTATGGCCGTCTGATTTGTTAATTCAGATTTCTCGAAGTATTCCAGCCACCAGAAGCGATGAACTTGATTTGGTAAGGGAAATTGTATATTAGGGAGGTGGATTTCAACGATTCACCTGACTTATTTTTTATTCACAAACAATAATAATAATAATAATAATGGAAATAATCATAATAATAATATTTCCTCTAGATATGAAATTACTTTCATACTTTTTGGTCTCATAAAATCCAGATTTATGGCTGCTCTAGAAAATTTCCGGTTGCAATTTTCTGGATTTTATAGCATGGTTCTTCAGTGGAATAATAAAATATACTGCTAATTTTAGGGAAGATTCTCAACTTTGTCTGTCAACTTATTGAGTCCAAAAAAATAAAAATAAAAAATCTTCTGCATTTTTTGCGCATTAATACGCCTTAACTTTATATTTTAATTCTTCAATGAATTTAGGGTAAATTGGGCAGGCACAAAACAGAAATTTCTTAATGAATTTTACTAGATAATGATCAATTATGCAATTTGTGTTTTTATATATGGGTCCTGGTAGGAGGATCCAGTTCCCTAATCAAGGGGGCCCAATCCCCTTTAACAGGGACTTTTTTTAAAAAAAAAAAAAACAAAAAGGGTAATTTTAGAAAAATAATTGGGATCTCTGGCTTCTGACCCTAAATATTTCCATATATCTATATATAATAATTGCTTTTCAGTTGAAAGTTTTAGTAACTTATTACAATTCATGAATATCTTTTATAATATATATATATATATATATTATTTTTATTTTTATTTTCCTTTTATTGACCATCCTCCCCCATCCTTCTCAAAGCGCCAACTTTTGCACTGCCAATTTGTATATATGTGCAGCAATTTTTATTTTTTTATTTCTATTTAAAGGCCAGTTCACAAATTTGGAGCTATAGGAAGGTCATATGATCATCGAAGGCAAGTTGTTCGATGATAATATTGATTTGCAAGTGAACCATGAAGCAAGTGGTGCTAAACGGGTTGGCAATTGGCTCTCCCAACCATGCTATTCACAAAAATAAATTATCTTTGGTAGGACCAACTAGTCAAAGCCTTTGAAAATGCAACATATGGTGCCACAAGGCAGGCTTGTCAACACACACACACACACACACACACACAAAACATCATTTGCTCTTAAACTATCTGTTTCCCCAATGTTAATATTTTTTATTTTGGTTTCCAAAAGCTAGATTGACTAGCTATTGTTTTTTTTTTTTTTTTTTTTTTTTGGCCTTTGGAAATGAAAAACTCAGAGAGAGAGAGAGAGAGAGAGAGAGAGAGAGAGAGAGAGAAGAAGAAGAAGAAGATCTGACTTGCTTGTCACAGAAATTTAATAAAAACAGTGGTTAGCTTGGTAGGTGTTTATCAACTTGGCATCGGAGGCATGTGAAATTCATTAGCCATTTGTCAACAATCAATGAATTTCCTAACTAAGCTTAGAGAAATTCAAAAGAAACAGGAAAGCCTTCGTTGGAAGGGCACCCAGTTCACGATGAACATTTTTAACGAGAATCTGATTCCTCAACGTGTGTGGGTCTCGTGAGGCAGACGTGCATCCCATTCTGCAACATTGTGTGTCTCATGTTCTTTTAGCCTATGGCCTACGTTCATTCGATTGCTTCATATATAGGGTTTTGCAAAAAGTTGGTATAAAAGTCCAAGTCAAATATTTCTTCATAAAAGCATTTGTACTGCCAAGCTCAATTTAGTAGAGAATTTGCCTGGCTCATTTGACAAAGGAACCTACTCAAATGCACTTAATGTGGAAGCTATAAGTAATTTCATGCATTAAGTTAACCTGTGCCTATATAATAAATTTCATTTCATGTAAATTTGTTAGAATTGACAAGATCATTCTACTTAGACTGACAAAAAAAAAAAAAAAAAAAGAACAGAGAGAGAGAGATTACTAGAAACAAGTGCCCGTTAAACACGAGAAGGCTACCTGCCCATACACCCCCCAGAGGACTCTTGCAAGTGTTGTTGCCCATACGGTTTGCCGAACAGAGTTTGAACAGATTTTGTTGCCCACACGATTGCCAAACCGAGGCCAACAAAAAGGAGATTGATTCAAAAGCTTCGTACTTATCAAAAGTTTAACTAAGAACACAGCTGACTCTTTTTTTTAGACCTAATGGTCGAATGTAACGTGTGCATACTATTTATCTTTAAAAAAAAAAAAAGTGAAATATTAAATTATATCAATAGTAATATTATATATTCAATAGATATTTTTTTTTTATAAAAAATAATGACTATGTGATACAAAACTTCAAAATTGACAAAAATTCAGAAATATAATTTAAAAGTAAATATTGTGATAAAATTTTAAGTTAAATAAAAAAAAATATTTTTTATAAATTTTATTTTTATATATTTTAATAAATTATTTTTTAAAAAAAATAATAAAAATAGACCAAGTACAAGAAATTTAAATTATTTATTTACAAGTAAAATACAGCGACTTTAATGTCAATCTTAAATCTCTCCTTTGTACGTACCATCTTCAAAGCACCACATCATTGCATGGAGCTGGTTTCACTTCTGCCATCCCTCCTCCGGCCATTCCTTCAGTTATTTTTCCTCCAAGGCAAATTCTAAAACCACACGAGCAAGAAAACTACTCTAAATTACAACCTATCCCAGCTCGAGCGTAGGCAAAGGAAATTGGCAACATTTTGAAATTGAGCAATAATTGCAGAGTCCCTCCCTGGCATGCCAAAAGAGCTGCTAAAATTAAGACCATTCAATAAATTGTACGTGGTTTCGCCAGCAAATCTACCATCCAAGAAGGAGAAGAACTCCTTGTCCATGATTCTGAATTTTACATGGGTCAGGTGCTTCCAATCCGCTAATGGCCATTCGAATCTAAATTTCTCATTCCACGATGCCTTTACATCTTTACCTATATCATCAAACCCATATCAATACTTGGAATACATCATCAAATGTCAATATCAATAGATGTCTTAATATATCCTGTATATTAAGCAGAGTGTACCTGTTGACACTTTGCTTTTATGTACATGAGTTCCGCGCTGTGTAGTGAAGTGGTAGGCTGGTTTTCCCATAATCAAAATGACAAAATTGAAATTTTTATGCAAAGATCATATTATTTTGAAGTTACAGTCATATTGGCATCATAGACTGGTATTTTCATTATACTGACATAAAATTACCACCACCAACAACAATAGAACATTGTCAATTCAAAACTTAATTGGAATCGGCTACATGAATCTTATATTTTCTTACCATTCCATTCTATTTTGCATTATGTTTGGGGTGACTACCAAATTGAAACTATCAATAAGCTCTGATTAAGTTTTAAAAAAAAATGGGTGAAAAAAAATTAAACCTCCTACTTGGAGGGTTAGAACTTGAAAGGAAAGGAATGGTGTGCATGAGCAATGAAAATGCATAGTTTGTAGAGAGAGTTAACTCAAGAATATTTGTGTGCCTAATGCCTTCAGCATGAACAAGAAGGACTTCTAAGAATTCCCTTCTTCATTTGCGTCCAACGACCGCTTGTATGTGCCAGAGTTAAGCTTTGCATAAAATACCAGCAAATGTTTCAGTTCTCTTGGCGATATATATATATATATATATATATATATATACACACACTATAAACTATATAGTAAAATAATTATATACATTTTTATAAATTTCACATTATTTTTTAAGATTAAAACTCAAAATTTTAATAATATAAATATAATTTCCTAATTACTAAGATGTACTTGTAACACTTCTTAAAAATAAATTTAAGTAAGCAGTCCGAATTGCTTGGTATTAATGGACTTTGAAAAATAAAAAATAAAATAATAAAAAAGAACTTTTAAGTAGCCTATTTCATTAGTACCAGACTAGTCTTGTGTAAAAGCAGTTCTTAACTTAAACTTGAAGGAACATTAATGTTTCTTCCAAGTGTACAACCGTAGATCTCCTGCCTGGAGTTTTCAGAACCGTTGATTTAATGGGCCATTTCGGAAAAAAGTGAAGGAAAGAAATAGTTAAAGAAGTTATAAATTGAAGCTTGCTTTGAGTAATCCAACGTCCAACGGTAAAATGCACCATTCAATTCATCTATGGTACCCTTTTTTTATAACTAATTTGCAATTGAGTTATCCATCTTTCATTTATTGCACTCAAGTCCCTGAACTCCAACCATAACTTCACTATTCCGCCATTTGCCTTTAACATGCACTGATGAAACAGTAATATGGACTCTCGCCAATTGGATTACTACAACATGGAATTAGGTCGAAGTGTTTTGGTTTTAATACAGAAAACATAAAAATTAAACAACTTGGGAAGTATTGAGACAAGAAAAGAGACCTCAAAAAAGAAAAAAAGTGAGAGAAAACAAAAGAAAGGGAATAAAAGGTCAAGCTAAACCTATACGATTAATGGTTTCTCTTTTTATACATATTGAAAGATTAAAAATTATATAAAAATAATAATTATAATAATATAATCTGTGAGTCTTTTTTTGTTTATATGGCGTTCATTCACCCGCTTGTCTGTATAACATTTTCCCCATAAAAAAAAAAAAAAAAAGATTATGGGCTTTATTGCATGCCTCCATTGAATAAAATAAGTTGCAGCACTCATATTCTAGCCCACTTTGTCTACTGCAAGCAGATAGAACGCAGAGAAAAACAATATCATTGGGCTTCATCCCAAGATCCAACATTTTAAAGAACGCATCCTTTAGTCATTGAACTCCAAGAGATTGGATCTTATGGCGGAAATTTTGTCAAAGAGGGTCTGACGTTGTCCTGTCCTACCAAGTTTGCAGTATAAATCAATTAAGGCCCAAGTTAAGAAAACATTAGATAAGTACCCAGATTTAGTTACATTGACCATGGATGCTGCCCCCAAGTTGCAGGGATCCCATTACAGAACTGATATAAGACAGCTAGAAGCAAAAGAACTGATCTAAGACAGCTTATGAAACCAAATAATAAACTAGAAATACGTTGAGAATCCACCCGTAAATCTGCAGCCATAGATCAGGCCAGATAATATCAAGCTCCCTCTCATTATCACCCTACCATACAAGGAAACAGATAATTGGGAGATAAATTGTTAGAAGTAAATGAGCAGCAACGGGAATGATGGATAGCCTTGATTGCGCTTGCATATGGTACGGTCTTGTTGTTTGTTGGGATAAAAAAAGGAGGTTGCTTGATTATAAAATGATGTAGCTGACATCGGCAACTTGCCATTGGATGCACATTCAATTATTATGTGTCACACTTTTGTAAACAAAATTCAAGACCAACCCTTTTGATATTTGGTATAAAATTGGTTTATTACTAACCCTGATACCAGTGACATGAACACTTCTAATTATAAGAACAATACTTCATTGAAATGACGAGATCAAACATGGTTGACAGTACATGAATTGCATTCAAGGATTTGGTTCTCAATTAGTTGGGAGAAGTCACTAGTCCAACTCATAAGCTATGCTATGGCCAAAACGTAGATGACTTGAGAGAGAATGCTAGGATTCAGATTAAAGTTTAGATGTTACTCCACCACATTACACAACAATCTAGAAGCCAACTCTGCTAAGACTAACTTGAGATATACTGTAAGTACCAGGCAACATTTAGCTGAAATACAGCTTTTTAACTCTTGCAGGCAATCTTCCAAAGTGCTTGCTTGATCATCTCTGCTGGTGCAACTGCTGCTATGCAAAACTGAAATCAAAGTTCCTAAGAGTTAGGAACTTAGAAAAAAATTTTAATGATAAATTCAACTAGTGGCAACTGACATGTATAATGGTATTGGTAATTGTCTCATTTTGGAAGATAGGCCACAAAAAAAAAAAACCTAGACCATGTTTAAAGTTCCCTGTGGTGCGAACCTTAGCTTTTAGGGTCAATAGGAGGGTGTGATCAAGAGTAGAAGACTGAACTGACAGCACATCCAAGTGAAGTTTATTTATTTCATCCATGATTTCAGGCAATAGATATTCTCTGTAAGGACATCTAATCTCAATCAAAATCTCCTTCTGCTTCTTGCTGACCTTCACATCTAAGTCCAGGCCATTTGTAGGTGCAATTCCAACGAGCTCTGGGCAATCAGTTTCATCAATATCGTATTCGTAGTCCTTCCTCTTGTTTTCCCAAGGTGTCCTGCTATTGTACGTATTCTTGTGACAGTTATCTGAAGTCTGCTCGACCATATCCAAATTATTCCTTCTTGGTCTTGCCTCATAATCTGCTGAACCCGCGCAGGATTCCAATTCTTCAACTCTTGCCTCAAGCATTTTTACATATTTAATTGTAACACCGAGAATTGAAGCTTTATCAATCTGCTACATTAACAAGCAGAATCGCACAAAAAGTAAAGATTAGAACATAGAATGTCTGAAAAACAGTGATATTTCAGAGCCACTCTCAATGAATTTAGCAGAAAGACTTCTATGTAGGTTCTTTCTTGATAGCAAATTAAAAGGCTGTGTAGCTTTGAGTTCTCTGACAATGTCAGACAATTTTTTCATGTAAACAAGCTTGAGAAAATTTCACTTCCAATTGTAAACAGAGACAGTCAAGTTACCTCACAGACACAAGGAATTTTTGACCTCAGGATGCAGAATTTCTCATTCTCCTTCTGCTTGTCCAACATATACATTTTACCTACTTCATGTCTTTCCAATTTTCTAAGGCAATCTTTCCCTCCATTGCCTATTTCAGGCTTAAGAGAGCGCCCAGCATGCATCAAAGGAGCTGCAAATAAAATTTTCTTCACCATATTTTGCTGTACTTGTGGTTTATAACCACCATCAACTCCTTTCTTCCAACTAACAAAACTGGATTTGTAGTCACCCCTCCCCAAACATAAATTCTCCATGAACTGGCTTGAGCTTCTTAGAACTAGAGAAACAGTTCTTTTGTAGTGCAAGTCTTCATCGCCTCCAAGGCCAAGGGAGCTCAATCTTGTGTGATTGCCTTCTTGGAGTTCTTTTAGCTGAACATGAATTAAATTTTTGCCATTGGAAGTAGAAAAAACCTTTTCATGCTTCATAATAGCTTCTGATACACAGTCACTGGAGTTCATGGAAACTTGAAAAGCATTGCTGAATTCATCATCCATCAAATGCCAGCTTTGAACTTGGGAATCTCCACCACTTAACCTTTGAAGCATACAGGAGTCTTGGGTCTGGCAATTGTGCCCACAGCCATAAGAACAATTGTCAGCAGGGTCCAAGTTGAATGTTTCATGCATATTTCCATTTATTCTGTTTATTCCTTCTGGGTCAAATTTGGTATCCTCTGTGGGGTTGTAGAGCTCCACCGGATGCAATGTATCAATTGTCTCATGGTTGACTTTAGCACACATGGGATCTTTATCATCATCATTACAGTGGGCACAGGAAGATTTCTCAGAGCAAAAAGGCTTTGAGATGTCTAATAACGATGCTTTGATGTGTTGAATGAGACCAGGATCCTCAGTGACCTTAACATATGCAAAATATAATTGAAAAGAAAAAGCAGTCAGTGCATTGGTAGGACACTCCATGCTGACACTAGTGTGGAATGAGAAAAAAGGTCATCTTGTTGCAGACTAGAGATTACCAGTTCAGTTGTCCCTAGCTCAATCACCCCCTCGAGATGAGGAAAGCAAACGACAGTCTGAAAAATTAAAGCCATAAGCAACATAAGCATTTCTAAATCAGCATTAGGAAAAATTATTAGAGGTGAGTAGCAGCCTAACTCCAACTTTTCTCCTAAAATATTTGGGATTTGATAATGCAATATTTACTTTGTAGTTATTGAAATTCAGTGGCTAAAAGAGACATTTGAAAAGAGTCTTATTACTGTCTGCAGGTTTCTTCCCTACTTAAGTATTATATCACTAATTGTACAATGCTTGAAGGAGCAAAACATGAATATAAGAGATTATAAAACATATAAAAAGACAGCATAGAGAACAGATGCATATGCACAAATTAGAGAGCATGTGCATCATTATCTATTCTAAAGACAAAGAGGTCTACTATTACCTGAATGGATGCACTCTAAGGCCATTATTGACATCCAAATACCAGAAAACAAGTTCACAGAAAAATAAAAAGGTCAGAAAGTTTTCTGCATTAGGAAAACTTATTCACATTATTAAGTTCAAAAGATATTGGCCAAGGAAAACTGACCTTTGCAAGCAAAGAGCGAGAGAATGTCTTACTATCTGCATATTGAGCATTACACAGCCAGATTATTTGTCTTTCTGCCAGCGCTCTTCCAGGCAATCTATACAACAATTTGATGGAAGAACTATCATCCAACTAGAGTAGCCAAAAACATCACCACAAATAGAAAGGTACAAAAGGAAAGTTCCAAAGAGTTGAAGAGATCAATACCCTTGACCAGGATTGAACACAAAAGACATACAAACCAAGTAATACCACTCTGAATCTGTAAGATCCTCTGGAGACAATGCAACTGAGTGCCTCTTAGCCTGTTGGTCAGTTTCATCCTCATGTAGTGATTTATAAAGTTCTCTCAGTTGTTCACTCCTCTCCAAACCCATTTTATCACATTTAACTTCAAGGCCATTTGATGCCTTCCTGGTTTTGGTGTCTCCCTTGTAGTACCCATCAACCCAATCCAGTAACCTGAAAAACATTAATTACATAATAATTATAGGAGCAGATGATAAAAAAATAAAAAATCGGAGGCACTGAACCAAGATCTTTAAAATAAGCAACCCATTTTACTTTCAGAAGAAGATTTTACTTCCAAAGAGAGTTACCATCAAGCTCACGGGTGGCAATCCCAAGCCCATTATAATGTACTGCTGTTTTGCTCTCTCTCTCTTAAAGGGAAAGATCCTTGACCCCATAAATGAGGTACCGTAATGGGCTCTTACTGCTAGTTTAGAATAAGAAACTGAACCCTTAACAGTACTCAAGGATGTTGTACAGGACTAAATCAACGCACTCACTAAATTTTAGTAAAACATGAACGAGAAAATCAAGTCAGGCGTCATTTACTTCCACTTGCAGTAGTCAACAACATTTGTCAGCTACATCTTTCAATTCAAGAGCCAGCTACTTCTCCTCACATAGTCAAGACCTTTGCATGAACTAAAAGCAGATGCTTGTGGGAATCCGTGTCAATAAGAACCAGATAGCTAGCACTTGGAATTATCATATATCAGACAAGAATCACTTGAAAAAAAAAGGAAAAAGCTTGTATTATACTTACCCTTGTTGTGTAGTTGACAGTGACCAGAAAATTGCATAGCTCCACTGGATACTCCTCACGGCTACTGCAAGCCTTTTCCTCAAGTTAACCGGCACTACATCCTGACTCTGGACAATATTAGCCATTCTCTCAAACACATAAACCCAAACTCAAATCTACAAAACAGCCCCCAAAACCTTGACAGAAAACGAGAAAGTCTTAGAACTAAATCTTTCCAGCGGACCCGGAAAGGCCGCAGCTTTAAGCAGAGTGAAAGAAGGAAACAGGAAGGCTTCTGTCAATATATTTATTGATTAACTAATGAATCATGGGTCAGGGCCATCTTGGTGCAGCTACCGTGAGTTGAGAGTGGTTGTTCACACTAAACCACTTCTGAAGAAGGAAAGTTGGGACATTGATGTTAATGTTCGTATGCCTTGTAGTTAAAGGGCCTGCTCTGATTGAAACCAAGAAGCAATTATTGAGAAGAATACACACAAGACAAATATACCCTACACAGTACAAGAATCTGACTTAAGTTTTTTTTTTTTTTTCTTCTTCTTCTTCTTATTGTCTTGGGAACTATTGTTTTTCCTAAGAAAATGACAATTGATATAATAATATACATACGACAATTAGTACAACTGTATAATATATATTATATTAATAATAAATTTATAATATTTAAGTACATATGTATACTGTTTAAAAAATAATAAAATATATTAAATATAAAATGCGTGATACATATTGATCTTGTTCCAACCTTTTGTTCTAGTTGGCCACTTTTCTTTTTCTTTTTTTTTTTCTTCTTAAGAGAGGCACTTTTGGTATTTCTTCCTAAGGTGGTGACAATGATGTGATCGTATATAAAGGACACTGTCCTGTGGCGTGGAGCAATTAATGTTTGCAGTTTTTCTGTTCATAACACCATTCAGGTATCATCCTCGTCCTAGCGTGACTAACGTGTAGAGGGAAAATCGGGAAAAAAAAAAAAAAGAAAGAAAGAAAGAGAGAAAATTTTCAATCTGAAATCACGGTTTTGCATCGTTTGAGGTGTTAAATTGAAGGCAAAATTGATTAGCGATTTGATAATGTTTGTGTTGTTGTTTTATTTTTTAATTAATTTGATTTTAAAATTATTATTATTATTATTATTTATATTTAAATAATAATTTTTAAATAAATATATTAACAAATTATTTGCTATACATTTTTTTTTTTGGGTTAAATAAAGTAACGGTTTTGCCCCTCATAGTCACAACGTTCGTTTTAGAGCCAAAATCACATTGCTGACTGCGAATATGGAAGACAAGTAACTATAGAAGGTTATATGTGTCTTTACACATTCTCAAATCCACTGTAACTAATAAGTAACATATGAAATATAACATTTTAAAATGCTGCATTTTACTTTACAATTGAATAGATAAAATAAAATAAACCCTCTAATAATTAAATATAATGTTATATTCATACATGTATAAAATTATATTTATTATATAAATAAAATTATTTATTTATTTATTTATTATATCAAAATTTTCACTTTCCACCAAGTAATAAGCCATTCACACGTGGGGTAATAGTTTAGTACATAATTTGGTATATTATTATTATTTTTTATTTTGACCAAGTTCTTGCACTTATGTTTCTTTCAGCACAAAATAAATTAAGGTGTTTATATATGATAGTGAAATTTTAAGTTTATTAATTTTGATACACTATAAAAAAATATAAAACTTATTTAAATTTAATAGTTTTATAATAATAATAATTTTATATAAAATATTAAATAAAAATAATAACGAGTAATTCTCTTAAAATGACTTAATATTCTCACCATATAGTTTTTTTTTTTTTGGCTGGAAAAAGAAAAAAGAAAAAGTGTGTCTGCCCTATAAAAATTCTGCTCTCTCAACTCAGCTAAGGATTAAAAAGGAGGATTGATTCCGAGTTTTTACAGCCAAATGTTTCTAAACGAAGTTGTCAGAAACCATTTAGAGTGAGCGCAGAGATAATAACACCATGACATGGTAAAATGAGAATTCAAAGACATTGCAATCAGTTGGGTTGTTGGAGGGATCCTTCTCCAGGCCATGGTTGATTTCTCAGTGTCAATTTACCCCCCCCTCCTTTGTGCTCCAAACTTAATTACCACCCGGTAAAAAAAAAAAAAGGCAAATTAATTACCAACTGCTAGGCAACATCTTGGAGTTGTTTACTTCACCGGCAAAGTACAACTCGCAGCCTGTCTTACAGTGGCTAAATTCCAACTAGCTTTCTGCTTTTTCTGCTGACCCTTGTACGCCATTTCATTAACATGTTATTTTTGAAAATAAAATAATATTTTTTTCATTAAAAAAAAGTGAAGGTTGCTGTATTTATTCGTACGAGACAATTCTTTTAAAAAAGAGTTTGATTTCGTTGTCTGAGAATTCAATTAAAAGGTTTTCAGAATATGAGTCTTACTAAATAAACTGGACGACTAGTAGCATTGTTATCCCATTGATTTTGATTGTTTTCTTTAAATCTTTTATTAATTGACATGGCCAACCACATAAAAATCAGGAGTCAGAAAATTGAATTTTTTATGCAATATCTTTATTATTGTCTTACGAATACTATGCTTTAAAATTCAAGATCTTAATTGATTTTTTATTTTAAAAATATATTAATATTGGATAATTTTACTAAAAAAAATAAAAATTTAGTTATCATTTTTTTAATTTAAATATTTGTGGGTGAGCCAAAATAAAATTAAAAAAAAAAAAGGGGAAAAACAAGTTCATTTCATGGTGCGGGCATCACGGTTAACGGCAGCGAGTCCGCGACCACGAATCACGGTCATGTGAGTTGCGCCTCGTGAGCCATAGCGGGGCCTACACTCATTCGCTGTCCCGTTTACTCAAGCAAAGCCCTTGGGCACGTGCAACACGTGCCTCCCTCACACGCCCGTAGGCGCTTCATATTGCTCGCACATACACGAAACACACGCCCCGTCCGTGCCAATCCGGAAATTCACACACACACACAAACACGCTCGAGCCTCCTCACACGCGCGAAACCCTAATCCTCACGCGCAAACCACACAAACTCACGCGCGCTACTAATCGCCGGCGGATCTCGAATTCCTCGCCTTCTCGTGGTTATCTGATCCCGGCAACGGCCGTGAAACGACGCCGGAGTTTCTCCGGTGGTTGGGAAGTTCTGCCCCTGTTTAGCGCGGGATTCGGGGGCGGAAGTTGCGATTTTGAGAGAGAAGATACGGATCTGTCAATTTGCTGGAGCTTTTATGTGATAAGAGTTGCTATGTGAACCAAGAAGTGAAATTCGTGAAACAAATGTAGCAGTGGCAGAGAGAGAGAGAGAGAGAGAGAGAGAGAGAGAGAGAGAGAGAGAGAGAGAGAGAGAGAGAGAGAGAGAGAGCAACTGAGATGTCGATCCATGTGAAGTGAAGGTTTCGCATGATTATTAGGCCAGCTCATATAGCAAGGTAGAAAATTTTCTTATGAGTTATGGTTGTTTGTTTCTTATCCTTGTTTGCTGTGGAGAAGCCAAGAAGTGAATGTTAATATTGTTTGTTTGATGGAGCCAATAAAGATTGCTAGCAGTGTCGTGTTTTGGACTTTTTGATGAAATGAAAGCGATAAAACGGGCGTATTCACTTCAAAACTGCTGCGCTAACGAATTATTTTCCCTTTTTGACTCAGACACTTCGGCCTAGTGCGGAAGTTTCAAATTAAGGCTAAACTTGCCATCTTTTTGACATCTTTTTTACTTTTTTCCTCCTATAGTTGGTTAATACCTTTCTGAAACAATCTGGAGTTTGGATCATTGCCAAGACGATGTGTTGCTGCATTTATTTGGAAAATTGTGCATTTTCCTCCACTTGCATGCTCAATTAGCAGTGGTGGTATCTTTTGTAGAAATGTTATCTGCCAAGTGTGAAGAGTGTTAAGGAGTTTGGGTTGTGAGAGAGAGAGACACACACACTCACACAAAGAAACGCAGAGGAGGGGGAGAGAGAATGGCAACAGATATGCAAAAATTTGTAGGAACAAGTGAAGATGATGATGATGAAGAGATGGACATGGATGTTAAAGAGGAAGATGATGAAGATGAAGAAAATGGAGAGAAAGATATTGCTGCACAAGTAATGATGGGAATTGATGGGGCAATGGCATCTAACAGTAGTAAAAATCAGTTTCAACATCACCAGCAGATTGACGAACAGGTTAGCATGCCAGGAGGTGGAGGAGGGCCTCGGAGGAGTAGACCACTTGAGGAAAAGGAAAGGACAAAGTTAAGGGAGCGCCATCGGAGGGCAATCACTGCAAGAATCTTAGCAGGGTTAAGGAGGCATGGGAACTATAATCTAAGGGTTAGAGCTGACATCAATGACGTGATTGCTGCCTTGGCCAGGGAGGCTGGCTGGGTTGTTCTTCCAGATGGAACAACTTTTCCTTCAAGATCTCAGGTACTCACAATCAACCTCAGTTATTTTGATTTGTTATCCAAGGTTTAATCTTAAGAAATCTGTTGATACGGGTTTGAATTATGTTTCAATGTTTCTTTAAATGTATCCTTTGACCTTGATAATTCGCTAGTTCCTTTTTTGGCATCCTTTGATCCTTGCCTGCAATCGATCTTCTTCTTTTTTTTTTGGTCAAAGAAAACTTTCTGACTTCTAATTTTTTGTAGGGTTCAAGGCCTGGGGTTGGCAGCTCAGCAGGGTTAAGTTCAACATCTCCCCACCTGGCATCACAACAGAGTCCACCTGCTTCTATCAGAGGAGTGTCTCCTGCTTATCAGACGTCAGTTGAGTATAACTCATGGCGCATGAAGGGTGTTTTCATGCCAAATCCATCACCTTATGATCTATCTGTGAATGCACAGTCTGAAGTTTCAGCGATGGTTGGAGATGGAGGAGAACAAACAGAGCCTCATCATCTTATTGCCAGCTCCTTGGAAAACATTAATGATAAGCAGGTACTCTGATTGTGGGCTGTGATAGTCATCTGTAGGTACTGTGATAGTCGTGGCAAATCTCATTATGGAATTAAATACCTGCAACATTGTTGATGATACTTTGAGCACAGTAAAAAATGCATCATTGCTCATTCTTTTTGGTCTCTGTTCTCTTGCTCCTTAAAGTCCTTGATTGGCGGCATTATCTGCATAATCATAAACTATAGATAGTTCCTGTTTATGTTAGAACACATCTGTCACGAACTGCTTGCTTATACTTGTACGAGTCTTTTACATTCTAATAATGCCCGATCATTTTAGCTTGTTTTCTTCTGTTCTTTTTTGTAGACTATTGACGTGCCTCCAAACCTACCAGAGTGTGATTTTTCTGGCACTACATCTGTACCAGTTTATGTGATGCTACCAGTGAGTGAGTCTTAATCCTACTTCTATTGCAGTTATTTAAATGAGTTTGAGTATCTGGCTATGGACCCTACTGACAAAAACAGATGTATTTTTTCCTCATTTTCCCTTTCAAAATTGAATACTTTTTGTTTTTTGAGATTCTAGACTCAATTGATATGGTTCCCAGTGCCAATTGAAGAGCCAATCTGAGATCTATAGTTGTAAGTTCTTTCAAATTTTATGTTGTGTTGAACTTTGTTATGGCAGTTGGGCATCATCAATATGAAGTGTGAGCTGGTTGATCCAGATGGTCTACTAAAGCAGCTAAGGGTATTAAAATCTGCCAATGTTGACGGTATTAAGGTTGACTGCTGGTGGGGAATAGTAGAGGCACATGCTCCACAACAATATAACTGGAATGGTTACAAGAGGCTTTTTCAGATGGTGCATGAGCTTAAGCTAAAGTCACAGGTGAGTCATTTGTTTGTTGTTCTCAAATGATTGCATGGTTTCTCCCTGGTTATAGGGCAAAGATTAAGGCTAATTGTTTGTCTTTTTCCCATTAGTACCCACAAAAATTCAATTGTTACCCAAGACTTTGTATATGTGCTTGATGTGAACGCAAGGGGTTGTGGGCCTGTGTGTACACACGTTCACATGCATGTTCATCCATGCAACGGAGACTTAACTTTTCATTCATGTATTTGACAGTTCACCCTTGATCTGATATCCAGTTTTTTTTATGTATATTGCTCTAGGTTGTGATGTCATTTCACGAATGTGGTGGCAATGTTGGAGATGATGTGTGTATTCCACTGCCACACTGGGTGGCAGAAATAGGTCGAAGCAATCCAGACATATTTTTCACTGATAGAGAAGGAAGACGCAATCCTGAATGCCTCTCGTGGGGAATTGACAGGGAACGAGTCTTAAGGGGCCGAACTGCTGTTGAGGTATTCAATTCTCCTGATATAATCAATGCAAGGGGGGTGGTCTGCTGTTACATTTGCTGCAGTTTTCCATTTACTGTTTTGCATTCTTAATCATTTTACTTCTTGTCATAGTGCAATATTTAGACCACCTGTTCCACTGAACTCTATTTTTGGAAGTTTTTTTTGGTTCATGTAACTTTTTGAAGAAATATGTGGTGCTGATCTTTATTTGGATAAAACCTGATGATGATCTGTCATGTTTTTCACCCTTTTGGATTGATGGAATTACCTTTCATGATACTGCTACCTTGTAACTGGGGATTTCATATAGAACTGCTGCAAAGAAATCAGTTTTGCTACTTGATTTTTGTGGTATGCTGATGCAGGTATATTTTGACTACATGAGAAGTTTCAGGATTGAATTTGACGAATTCTTTGAGGATGGTATAATTGCCATGGTTGAAATTGGGCTTGGTCCTTGTGGGGAGCTACGTTACCCATCTTGTCCTGTAAAGCATGGTTGGAGATTTCCTGGAATTGGTGAATTTCAGGTTTTTGTTTTTTCTCTTTCTCAGTGATGAGCTTACATTTTTGTTAGGATTTGCTCGAGACAACTTTACCTGGTGTTTTATTGCTGTCCCTAGCACATAACTCGCAAGTGCATTCTATTTTGCCACTGGAATACAAAGCTGTCCGCCCAAATTGGTGCTCTGGCAGCATGTGGGGGTGACCCATACTGACATGATGATGCCTTTCTTTCCATCTTTTTCCAAAATGCTAATGCCCATTAATTGCACTCAGGGCCTGTAAAGATCTTCAAACATAGCTGCTTTAGTACAGTGTTTGGACTAGAAGGTCTCTTTATTTTTCAAATCTCTCTTGGCATTTATGTCATAACTTTATTCCTAGGTTCCTGTTATCTAATTTACTTTGACTGAGTATTTTGAAAAGTGTTGGTACCCCCTGGGCCTTGCCTCTCAAATAGCTTCCAAATGAACTTGATATGTGATATCATTAGCTATTTTGTGCGTTAGATTATTTATTTCATGTTTTTCGATTGTGGCCCTTGAACCACTCCTTTATTTTTCCTTTTCCTCAAACTAATTGTCACCTGTTACTTTTTTAAGTCAAATGCTTTATTTGCAGTGTTATGATCAGTATCTGTTGAAATGCCTGAGGAAGACAGCTGAAGCAAGGGGACAACCATTTTGGGCTAGAGGACCAGATAATATTGGTTCTTATAATTCACAGCCACATGAAACTGGTTTCTTTTGTGATGGAGGAGACTATGATGGGTACTATGGCAGGTTCTTCCTTAATTGGTATTCTCAGGTATTAATTGATCATGGCAATCGGGTACTTTCTTTGGCAAAGTTAGCTTTTGAGGGCACTAGCATTGGTGTGAAGGTAAGTCAGTTCTTCTGAAAATGTTCCCTTTAGGTTAGCTGAAAGTGGCTCTAATTGTAAATTGCGATTGCAATCAAGCCCTATTCCTTTCTTCATCCTGTTGGACTTAGCTCCAACTTTAATCTGACTTTTCCTTTCCTCAACAAAAGTTTTCGAGCTGATTTTGCTGGACTCATTACATCCTTGGAAAACTCATTTTCTCAGAGATCTTTTTGATGTAATGGAACTTGTTCTGGCTTGATCCAGTCTGTTGGCACATTTTTAATTGTTGAGCAGCTGTCAGGTATTCACTGGTGGTACAAGACGGCTAGTCATGCAGCTGAATTAACTGCTGGGTTCCACAATCCATGCAATCGTGATGGCTATGCTTCAGTTGCGGCAATGATCAGGAAGCATGGGGCTGCTTTAAACTTCTCATGTTCAGAGTTGCTGGTGCTGGACCAGCAAGTGGACTTGGCAGAAGCACTGGCGGACCCCAATGGGCTAGTATGGCAAGTAAGAAACCTTCCTGCGGGGATCCACCTGAAAACTAAACTCAATACTTAATATTAGTTCAATGTTCATGACATGTCTAATTAACAAAACTAATATTGAACTTTATTTATAGAGCTGGCTAAGGAAGAAAATGGAAATAACAATAAAAAAAACCTCTACTAAAACGGAGAAATTCCAAAATAAGAAATGAAAATATTGATAAGTGTGTAAATAAAAATATCTTGAATAAAAAATATTCCTAATTATGTGTGAAATGAGATCTTTTAGAATAGTTCTTCTGAAAATATATTCCCTCGTTAATTGTTTCCTTCACTAAGTTCAGAATGATATGGGTGCAAATGGTTGTCTTGTTGGAAATTATCATGTAATATTGCTTACTAAGGAGTTCGTGCATATTTATTGTTGAAAGTTTTTGGCTTTGAGCATTTAATAGTCTTTTTTCAGGTGATGAATGCTGCATGGGATGCTGGCATACTAGTTGCTAGTGAAAATGCTCGTCCTTGCCATGACAGGGTCACTTATAATAAGATCTTGGATAGGGCCAAGCCCTTAAATGACCCAGATGGAAGGCATTTTTTGTCTTTTAGCTACCTTAGGCTTAATCCCCTTCTTATGGAGCGACAGAACTTCATGGAATTTGAACGCTTTGTCAAGAGAATGCACGGTAAATTACTAACACTCCCATCAACTTTAGCTAAAATGGATGCAGCTATATCTTCTGAGATAGGACTTTCTTTCCTTTAATGGAACATGCTATGACATCTCCTAAATTATTTTTTTTCAGATGCTGTGCCCTCTATAGGACCAGTATCCTGGACTCAGTTCTGGCTGTCACAATTGAATGGATAGGCATCACTTCCGTGCATGGCTCTTTTACTGTTACTTGATAGAGATGACAGATATTTCCATTAAGGCCTTAATATTTTATCAAAATTGAACATAACACTTTTAGTAGTAGTGGGCAGTAAATCTTATTTATAAATGAGTCATTCGTCTGTATCTATGGGAGAAATAATCAGCATGGTTAGTCATATTGTCTATGCGTCGGATTATCTGATGTGCCCATTTGACAGGCTACATTACCTATGCAGGGGAAGGAGTTCTTGATCTTCAGGTATAGACGGAGAAGGGAAGCTATCCAAACTGTGTATCATTTGTTTTCCTCACAAAATAGCTAGGGGTTATTGATGTTGCAGATTAGGCAAATAGAGTTGAGTTGGCTTTAGTTTGACCAACACATCTGTAAATGAAAATCACAAAACGAAAAGCTGTCAGGTTACACACATTCGATCTCCTTGTTTTACTCGTTGGTTTACTCTAGGTAAGTTAAATTGCTGAAAGCTGTCAAAAAACCCTATTGACAACGTGCAACTCAGAATTTTGAAAATATTAATGGAGAGAGCACAAGTTTTCACTGTGCCGACTTACTTGAACGTGTTCATTTATTTATTTATCCTCAAATGTACCATTCCAATTTTTTGTGGGGCCTCCTATCTTAATGATGTGTTTAGTCCAGCCATCTATCCTAGAGCAACATGACTCACATTCACTGGTGCACACGCAGGATACCACTTGCTGCCGTGATTCACAAATCCCGGCGTTGCTATTTACCGCTTAATGCAACAGAAGCAATGGGCTTATGTTTTTCGATTCTAGTTCCATGAAAGTAGCTGCAGGAAAAACGCCATCATACATAAACTGTTGCAATTTGTTCAATCTATTTTGGTCCTCATCTTTGATAAGATTTCTACACGCCAGCTCATTTTCGACCATGGTCTTAGATGATAAATCATTATGCGTGCTTGAGCATGGACCAATCAATGCGAATGCAACAATGGTTCATTGAATCAGTTTGTAACTGCTTCTTTCTTGCCCCACACCCTCATTTGAAGCCATTTTCCCCTGCCCTCTTTTCAGTTTTGGCCCCTTTTATCTAATACAACTGTCAAAGTTAAAACTAACAAGTGACAACTACAGAAGCCATTAAGATTAAAAAGGGAATGCAAATCAAATTTCACGCAATGCGGTTGATATATGAAAGAATGATATGTGCAGAGTAAATTGCAAGATGGCATATTTATGACACAGAATGCTTAAACACCATGTGACCAGACTCATCCACGTCGAAAAGACGTTCCACAAAGTTATCCCAATGTTGCTTCATTTTCTTAAATGACAACCTCGAAATACCCCCACCTGGACTGCCAGAAGATTCTCCTTCCTCTGCATCAAGGAAGGTTCCATAGGGAGAAGATGAGTAAGCTTGAGGAATGTCCAAAGCAATTGCCCTCTGCAGAGCTGCCTCGTATTCCTCACTCTGCTCTCGTGCAAGAGATTCCTGACGCTCCATCAGCTGCTTAGTTGGAATCTCCATGACCTGGTCATTCTCCAGCATCAACTGAAGTAGGGAAAAATTGTATTTCAATTCTTCGTCATAAGTCAATCTTAATTCTCGAGCTTCAATAAATTTACTAGTTCAACTGCCATCTTTATTGTTTCGAGTAAGGTTGGGAAAATAAAGAATTCAGCCAAACAGCTTCTTCATATAATCAGAAAAATTCTATTTAAAACGGAATCATCATAATTTAAACCCATATCAAGTAGCAATATGTATAACCAGGAGTAACATTCCACTTTATCATTCCCTAAATCATGGAGAATCACTGGCAACAGCAACATTGCAATAGAAATGTGAATCCATGAAATGTCTCTCTTGGTATGTCTGAATGCTTGACACCACAATAATTGACAATCTGACAGAAATTTGCACATCTACAGTCGCAGTATTTAATTAGTATCTTGCTGAAACTTGGCCTTATAATATATTAAGTGTACAATTTCCAGCTCCTTTAGATCTAATATGATAGACTTTTTGAATAAAGAAAGCCAAATTCCAACTAGGAACCTTAAATTAAACTGATCACTTAAAAGCAGCAACTAAACCCAAAACCACAAACTTACATCAAGAGCTCTTTGAGATTCTCTCTCTATCCAGATAATGCTATGATCAGCAGTTGCATTACATGAAAGAACCATGTGCTCAAATCTCCCATCCACAGGGACTGCTGTCCTGACAACTGGGGGATATCTTCCTATCCTGCAATCCAGTGAAAACAGGAAGTATGCGATAACAGAGATAGCAGCAGGCCCATAAACAATTCAATACAGGAAGAAATAGAGAACAAAAAACCCCAAAGGAGTCCTTGATAGCCCCAGTAGATTTCTGAAGCAACCATAACAGTATGGCGATAAAACTCCCTCTCATTGTGTGACTCTTAGGACACTCAAACTAATTGAACATTATGCCACTACCATTGGAAAATGATGTGCTGCTGCGCTAAAGAGATGTTACACTGCAACGATGCATGAATGCTGAATGAAAGTTGAATATATGAAACAAGTTTACCCTTCCATGCATCCCCCACCTTCATAAATAGTCTTTATTGGTCAGGTCAGGTAAGGACATGGAAACATACGGCCAGCTACTGTTTCGATCATTAGATGCTGCATGAACTTGCACACATGAGACATCTTAACTTACCTGAAGGGCTTTCTTTCAACAATATGGTATAGGCGGCCAGGAGCATATAGCCGCCTTGGATCTTTAAGCATCTTTTCTTCAAGAGTGCAAGTGTCCTTCAAGCACATTAGGCACAGTAGACAAGGCAAACTGTTGAAAAGAAGGAAAATTGTTTGAGAACATTACCTAAATACCAATGATCTCTTAGTTTAATTTCCTCTTAGAAACATATACTATCTACACAAATGTCAAAGCATTTAATTTCCTTGCAACAACTGTTTGATCTTCCATAAACTAGCCCTGTTGAAAAACTATTCGACCCCACAGCCTAGGAATTCACTGTATATTAAATTCAAAGACAACCCCTTCACCTGCAAGTCATAGCCTAGGCTGAACACATGGACAAAGCATAGACTGGCCATGCATTTTGCTGAAACTTAATTTAACACAAAATGCAGGCAGTATTTCCTTTATTGTGCTGTGTCAAGAGACCATTTAATTCAAAAACTTCAAGTTGTTAGGTCAGGCACAAAAATGCACTATGGATTAGAGTCTAACAAGCCCTATGTAAATAGGGAGCCAAATATGCTCCAATGGTCTATGGAACATGCAACAATAGAAGATGCACAGAAACAATGAGAACTTTCTACATGTTTGTTTCTTTGCATTGTTTCTTTCCTGATGATACACAGGATCATTGACATTTTGAAATTGTCATCTAACCTCAATTGATATCAAAATCTCAAAGTGCCAAATCCAAGGCAAGGCTTATGAACAAACAGTGTGGACAGGAGAATAACAAATACTAACTTTTACCAGAAAATTGACTTGAAAATGTCTTCCAAAGCGGTGGTTGCCCGAGGTAAGAAATCATCCTGTTTCATTAATCAGGCCATTAGAACATAGCACATCTTCATAGTCCCTGGGCAAAGAGTTACTGATTGACAATTCAAGTTTATATTAAAAAGCCAACCCATGCAAAAGTCAGGAAAAAGTCAAGATAATGTATTCTGTGCTTATATTATTAAAGTTGAAGTCTACATGGCAAAGTCTCAAAGAGAAAAAGGAAAATCATCATGTTTTGGATTCCTAAAACATGGGTTTAACAGAGCTGCACCCAATGTGTTAAGAGTTAGAAGGAAATGTAAGCAATAAATTTACTTTTGGGACAATGGCTATCAATTTTCACAATGTGCTTCCAAAGTTAGCGAACAATGGACATTACATGCAAAGTTGCATATTTGAGTAGTGACATTCAATAACTCTAACTACATCTGCAGACTTCCAACTTCCTGTCACCGTCACTGTCGTTAAGGCCACACACATGCATTGTAATTACTCATCAGTGTCTCCAACAAAATGATGCACTAATGAAGTCATAATTCTAGTCAATGCTTCAACATACAAATAAGTTTTGACCACAAAAGTACCTGTGAACTTGAATTAAGGCAGGTAACAGCCAAGAACATGTAAGTAGAGCAGGGTGTGATGATCCTACCTGAAGCACAACAGAATTGATAACATCAGCATATCTTACAGCCAGATTCAGCGACATGCACCTGGCAGGAGCAATGGCAAAACATCTGATCCTCTTCCTCTCAATGTTCCCCAATCTATCCCGGTTCTGAATAGCATGGATCACCATCAATGAAACCAAACCTGCCCCTAAAGAGTGACCTGCAAATGTCAATCTATATTCCGGATTCCTCACAACCAAATCCCTCAAAACCTCACACTCTGCGTCAAAAACCCACTTTGCTGCCTTCAATAGTCCAGTATGCACATAACCACCACAAAATTTAGTCTGGCCCAGTTTATTGTCGAGCAAAACCGCATAGTCACTTTCCTTCGCCAAATTAAGCCCAGTAACAGCCAACACTATATCAGCATTTGTGTGATCAAGGTAAACTAAATAAGGAGTTGAACACCCCTCAGTTTCTTCATGATTTTTCCTCAACACTATCCAATCTGGGTTGATACCATAACCTCTTGGGGGTGCCCAAAGAGGATTCCAAAGATCATCCTCGTAGACAGACAGAATAAGGCGACAGAGGCGAGGAACAGGCTCAAATTCTTCAGCTGTGGCTAGGCCCCAATTCTCACTTTCATGGCCTGCAGTGTATAGGCACTTTTGCCAGACCCAACGAGCACATGCCAAACAGTACACACATTCCAAGATAGGAAGCCCACAGACGATTGACATAGAGGCCTACAGTTCAAGCAATGTAACAAATAAGCAAAAAAAAAAACACAATTCCAATGAATAAACATAGATGGAGAAAAATACGTACAAGAATATTGACTTAAGAAGCTAAAGACAATAACCCCAGATACCACAGTAACAATCGAGGCAACTTCGGCATTGGAATTCGCACTGGGCCTTGAAATTACGGCAAAATTTCAACTGGCTCAGAGCGTAGCAAAATCTTACACCAAAATTATCAACTTTGCAGCCAAAGATCAATGATCAATACGAAAATAAAAACTGAGATTAAAGCAGCGAACGGTTTGGGAACTCGGGAAAGGCACTTGGGATCAAATGACTTGTGTGTAAGTCACAAGACTTTTAAGAATTTGAAATTGAACGAACCCAACACAGTTCTTGGGGTTCTGAACAAGAACAACGACAACAAAGACCCTCAAGAACAACAGAACTTGGTTTATTGGAAACCTCTACAGTCAACTGGGAAACAGAGACCCTTACGAACGTAAGCTTAGCTTTTGGTTTAAATCACAGTAAAGAACGAAAGGGGAGCACTAGAAAGCAGTAAAGAACAATTAGATACGGCAACAAGACAAAGTGTTCGGTCGGTATTTGGTGCGGGTTCTTCAGAACAACTTTTGGTTTTGTGTCTTTGTGGTGGGTTAGAACTCAGGCCGAGAATTTAATGTAAAAGTAAAAACCATTTTCACTTTGCTTTCGATTCAACAAGTTACGAACGGTGTTGGGTTCCAATTTGCAGAGAATCTGCTCCGATGAAATGCTTAGATACCATTGCCCTCTTCACTGATCATTGCACCCCCCCCTCTTTCTCTCTCTCTCTCTCTTTTTCTTGACACACAGTTGACCCTACAGTTCCGCCTCTTTTTTGCCGTACGTTTAATTAATTTAAGTCTCTCGCGTTATTACCAAAATCTGAAATCTAATTAAAAAAAAAAAACGCACTAAAAAGATTCGAAGATCATCAAATGTGTTAGAATTACGCAAGATAATCACTTAATTTTCACATAATTAGTTAATCATGTGACACGATATGGATTGAATTATATTGCCAGCAGCTCCAGAATTTTATACGCCTGTTTATGATAGAATATGGGTGATGACAGCAACATGTTCAATATATGAAAAATAAATTTTAAATTATTAGAATGTTATTATTATTATTATTATTTTCAAAACAAAAAAAAAAATAACTGTTAATACCTAGCACTGGAATAACAATATAAAGAAATGAGTTTTCAGATTATTTTTTTTCCCTTGAAATATTGAAACTTTTATTTTTTTTTAATAAAAAGGGACATACTTTTTTTTTATTAAAATAATAATAATAATAATAATAATAATAATAGTATGGAGTAGTCGTTTCCAGCTCACTCCCCAGCATTTTTTTTTTCTGCAAGGATGGAAATTACAATGTAAAATTTTTGCAAAATACTGTCTGATGTGATAAACATACTTACAAAAAACAAAAAAGAAAAAAAAAAAAAAAGGAGTGTTAATGGCGTGTTTCTCTTGAATTTTATTATCTAAAAAAGACAAAATTTCTAAGCTTGCAGTGACGCTTGGACTATCTTTTCGGTATTTGATAAATTGCCTTTTATCTTTTGATGATGTCCATTAGTTTTTTTAAAACCCACTTTCCTGCTGGGCGAAGAATTATTATTGTTGTTGTTGTGTTTTTATAACATAAAAAATCAAGTTTAGTCACAAAATGTACCATAAAAAAATATTCCCAAAATGATTATCTTAAAACCCAATAACACCTTTTGTTTTACTGATCGAAAAGTAGGCATAATAGCAGAGAGATCTAGTAATTTAGAATTTGAAATTCTAATTTAAATGTAAGAAAATATTGTTGTAGTATTTTTTTTTTAAAAAAAATTATATTTATCATTATATATAGTGTTAATAAATGATTTTTTTAAAACTATAGTAATACTTTATTAACACCTATTAGTTATTAATAATTGTATTAGTAATATTTTTTTCCTATTATTAGAATAAAAAAATATATTCAATTAATTATGATTTTTTAATATTTAAAACTGAATTCGATTGAAAAATTTTAATTTTTATCTGGTTCCATTAACTAATTATAAAATTAGTTCGACCAATTATAAATTTAATTCAGTTTATTTTTATCCATTAATCAACATTTTTAATTTTTTTTAAACATTCCTAAAGAAATCAGTTGACTTCTTAAATTCTCTTTATACCAATAAAAATAAAAATAAAGAGCTTATTTTATAAATCTAGCATATCATTAGATTTTCATTATCTAGCTAACTAGCATGAGAAATTCTTGATAGATATAATAAATAATAATAAAAAATAAATAAAATCATAAATTTTAAAAAATTAAATTAAAAAATTATACTAATTTTTTAAATTTAATAATTATTTAAACAGTATAAGTATAAATATGTTTAAAAAATAATATGAAAAAGATTCGTACTTATTATTTAATTTTTTAAAAAATATATATCTATATATATTTATTATATGAAAATGTAAGTTATTATTTTTATATTTAATTTTAATAAAAATTATATTAAGAAAGATAAAATTATTTTGTGCACTACAAAACTTATCTCAGATTAAAATAAATTAAATTCCTGATATATATATAAGTAAAAAAGATTTAAAAATTTAACATTAAAATTGAGTCTCTACCAAGTCGGCTGGGGGTGAGCGCAATTGAATTTGTGAGCAGGTGAAATAATGAGGCCCTGGCCAAACTCAACGTCCCGTTTCAATCATTTCTTTCAAGAATCACGTTGCATTGACTACCAACGCATCGCCTGCAGGCTCATTACCAATATTTTTTACCAATCATCGGATCCTCTGTCGGCGATCATCTCTAATTTTTCGCATTTTTCTCTAAACCATTCACGTTGCCATCCCTCGATATGGACGCGGAATCAGGTGAATTTCCCAAGAAAAACCCTAATTATTTCCGTTATTTATCCTTTTCTTTTTTTTGGTTGTTGGTTGGTTCCTCTAACTGGTGAGGTTATTTTTGAATTGCTGAGCATTATGGGGGATGTGTTTCTGTTGTTCTGCAGTGATGGAATTCTTCGGCGGCGTTCCTTTGCTGCAGAGTATTCCCAGCTCTTCTCTCGAGAAAATCGCTCAACTTGTTATCGTTAAACGCTATGGTAATCTCTCTCTCTCTGTATTTTTTTTTTTTTGGGTTTCTATTTCTCTGTTTTTGCTTTCGTTATGATTATATTTTTAGGGTGAGTTTTGTCTAAATTATTTGGCTTTTCGGTTGTCTTGCGATGCAGAGAAAGGAGAACTCGTGATTAGCGAGGGACAGACTGGAGAAGGGATTTATTTCATATGGGAAGGGGAGGTTAGTCTCTCTCTCTCTCTCTCTCTCTCTCTCTCTCTTCCAGAATTTTATACAATGTTTAATAGCCTGTCTCTTATACACATCTAGATGTGTATAAGAGACAGCTATTTCTCTGTTTTTGCTTTCGTTATGATTATATTTTTAGGGTGAGTTTTGTCTAATTTATTTGGCTTTTCGGTTGTCTTGCGATGCAGAGAAAGGAGAACTCGTGAGTAGCGAGGGACAGACTGGAGAAGGGATTTATTTCATATGGGAAGGGGAGGTTAGTCTCTGTCTCTCTCTCTCTCTCTCTCTCTCTCTCTCTCTCTTCCAGAATTTTATACAATGTTTAATAGCTGTATATTATACTTATTTTGAATTCTTGTTCTGAAGTGTCATGTATTTGTTACTTATTTTTATAGGCAGAAGTGTCTGGGTCAGTTCATCCGGATGAAGACTCCCGGGCTGAATTTCAGTTGAAACAATACGATTACTTTGGTATTGGTGAGAAGCTGATTTTTTCGGTTCCAGTAGATGAGTATATGTGCTTATAATATGGAATTGTGTTTTTTCTGTCAATATTGCTTTGTATGATTTTTATATTGGCATGCTGTGGCTAATGGCTCACAGTTCTGATAATGCAATCAATTGGCCTGTAAGAGTAATGTGAGCTTACTTTTGTAGGTGGCCCTGCTTCCATTCAGAATACAAATGTGGTGGCCTTGACTGAGGTTGCTGCAACCCTCCATTTACTTTTGATTGTTAGTTTTGCTTGTTTTCTTGCAAACCCTAAATAAGATATTAATGTATGCTTGTTGATTTGACCTGCATGTTGCAGCGGCTGATTTGTTTACTGCTGCCTCATGAGCATTGTACTTTGCTTAAGCCAAAGTCCATTTGGAGTGCAGATAAGGCACTGGACTCATGCCCTTTTGTGGAGAGTATATTGCATTTGGAGCCAATAGAAGTATGCTCTCTTTCTCTTTTAGGAAATACGGAAGTTTGTTGTTTTGCATATAAATATATATTAATCACCCTTTCTTCCTCAATTGTTATGTTTACGTTCTTGAATCTGGTCATGCCTCATCCTCATTAATACATATGGTTGAAAAGGTTTTATTGTATCACCTTTGGTCCCTCTCACAAGTTTTGAGCTAATGCAGTTGATGTCCTTTTAAGTACAGGAAAAGAATCCTTGAATTTGTTGAACATTTAGCTTAAAATTCAACACCACATATGCCTTTAAATGCTTTGTTGCTTTGTGACTTCTGAATACTTGTATTAGGCCATGGAGGAATTTAGATTTTGGTTTTATACTTATTGTAGGCAAATATATTCCGAGGTATTACCCCTCCAGATGCACCAAAATTTGGAAAGGTCTTTGGAGGACAGTTTATTGGGCAGGTACGAATCAGCTTCTCTTCCCCCTACCCTTCTTGCATTGCAGCTTGCTATTGCTGCATGATTGATGGGCAAGGAGATGTTGGCACATAAGCTCCTTGTACACATAGGAAGAATGGTTTTTGCTTTGCTGACATGCATGTGGGTTCATCTGACGATTGCACAAGATCTGACTTGAAATTATGTGGACCCAATCTTTGGGACTCATTAGGAAATGCTATATCTGATGTTTTATACAGGCATTGGCTGCTGCATCAAAAACTGTTGATTGCCTCAAAATTGTTCACAGCTTGCATGCTTATTTTCTTCTTGTTGGGGATTTTGACAGTAAGTAAATATTCTCAATGAAGCTACACATACCAAATTGCTTAGACAATGCTTTATTATTGTCAGCTGATATTCTACACCTATTTATATGCTGTGTCAAGTATTATGGCCAATTATCCATTCATGATTCACACAGCCAGTGGTAATTGTCCAAGCAGATGCTTTCCTTCCACTTTCTCTGTTAATTGCTCTTTTGAATAGGGAATGATATGCTGTGGAAGTGCACTTTACTTTTGTCCAACAGTGGCACACAAAAATTATGGCTGGTAGATAGAACAGTTTGCTGTCATAAAAAATTTGTGGAAGAAGCAGAAATTTATGTTTTCATATCAAAGGTCTTCCAATTATGTGTTTTTTCAGATGGTTTTGAAAAGCAAAAGAGTCTCTTTTGTAACTCTTTTCATTAATTGTTTCTAAGTTTCAGATGTCTGCATCAGTGCAATTTCAATATGATGAGCTCACATGTTTATGTAGTTGGGGTTAGTATATGGATATGTTCATTGTGAGGACACTGAGAAGTTGTTACCTCAGCAAGCTGGTACCTTTTACCATAGCCATCTGCAATAGGAGTATATAAATATATTCATTGTGAGGACAATCAAAAGTCTCCATCTTAGTAAGATGGTACCATTTACTCCTAGCTGCGTGCGTCTGTCTAGCTTTTCCCTTTGCATCATCTCTAAGAGATCATTCTCTCATCAGGTTAATCAAGAAATATGTTTTGATTTTGTCAAAGAGATCTTCTCCTGAGATATCTTTGCTACGAAAAGTATTTGTTGCTTATAATTTTCGTTTGCTATTCTTTGTTAACCTCTTATTTGGGCTCAGAACACTGTGCACAAGGATTTGCAACTATAGAGATGTTAGTCATAATATAGGAATGCATTCCTTGCAGTTCCAATTATATACCTAGTTGACCGCATACGTGATGGAAAAAGCTTTGCAACCCGAAGAGTTCAGGCAATACAGAAGGGAAATGTCATGTTCACATTGCTCGCCTCATTTCAGGTAATGCAGTCTATCATTCATTTGCATTTTCTCAAGACTAATAAATTGCATCACAGAGAGAGAGAGCTGTCTCTTATACACATCTAGATGTGTATAAGAGACAGGCCAAAAACTGAGTCAACTATGACCAAGAAAACACAACATCAGTCATATGAAAGCACAACTATTGTCCCCTGCCAAGGAGTGAAAGTATTCTCCTAATGCTATAGCAGGTATCATGTTTGGTAGATCTCTCTCTCTCTCTGTGATGCAATTTATTAGTCTTGAGAAAATGCAAATGAATGATAGCGTTCTCTTATACACATCTAGATGTGTATAAGAGACAGGAGAGAGAGAGATCTACCAAACATGATACCTGCTATAGCATTAGCAGAATACTTTCACTCCTTGGCAGGGGACAATAGTTGTGCTTTCATATGACTGATGTTGTGTTTTCTTGGTCATAGTTGACTCAGTTTTTGGCTTTGGGGCCTTACATTTCTTCAAATGTTTGTTAAATTAGTATTTCTATTGCTTGCAAGATTGCTTACTACATCACAAGAACACATGTGGTAATGGGTTAAAGTTGATTTTACAGAAAGAAGAACATGGATTTGATCACCAGGAAGTAACAATGCCATCTGTACCAGAACCAGAGACGGTGAGTGGAATGTGTTTGAGTAGCATATACCTTCCTAACCCATGCCATAATGGAACTCTGATAATTGCAGCTTCTCTCAATGGAAGAGCTACGGGAGAAACGTCTGACAGATCCTCGTCTTCCGAGGTATGGCAATGGGAACTCTAGCTAATTTTTTATTTTTTGTTTATTGCATCATTTCTTGCAGTTCCTTGGGATAGCAAATTTCTTTTTTCTCTTCTTTTGCAAATCATGTGGTTCTCTATTGCTTTTTCATGGATTTGGAAAAAGCTTGTAAATCATATGCTTGGACAATATTCCAGTGCCTTATATCAACATTTGCTGAAGATGACACTTTCAAAATCCAGAGAGTTCATCAAAGTGCAGAATTGTGTCTGTATTTGTGAAACATCTGGAAGATTTTAATAGTATTTAAGAATTAATTAGTTTATTTGTACATTTGAGGTCAGTAACATATTACTTGAACATGGTCTTCTGATTTGGATTGTTATATCTGTTTTTTACTGCCAATTACAGTTCCATGGTTTGTTTCAGGACATATCGAAACAAGGTGGCCACAAAAAGTTTTGTCCCTTGGCCTATAGAGATAAGATTTTGTGAGCCCAACACAAATACCAATCAGACAAAATCTCCTCCAAGGTATAATTGGGGAATTTTGTTGCATCAGCTTATTCTTACCTATCCATTGTACCTGTAAAAATATTTGGCACATCAGAACTGTGCTTACATGCTTATATTAATTTGTTTTAAATCATGTTCTTTTATAGATTGAGATTTTGGTTTAGAGCAAAAGGGAAGCTTTCAGATGACAAGGCTTTGCATAGGTGAGTAGCCTTTTCCTTTGGTATATTGGAATTAGAGCCCCATATATTGTGGGAATTTAAGGTGGGTGGGGTTTGAACCTCAACCTTCCCCCAAGAGCTTTGTTCTGTTGGCCAACCAAGCTAAGCTTGGTCATTTGACTAAATATGAGAAACGGTCTGTCATTGTCCATTTAGATTTTGCCTTCCCATTTGATGAATTTTAATTGGGTAAAGGTAGTTCATGGTCTTTATCTCTCTCTCTCTCTCTCTCTCTCTCTCTATTTTGTCTGTGCACACCTGTGTTCCTTCAACTCAACGTGTGAGCAAGTATGGCCTGTCTCAATTGCGTTGTGGGTTCAAAACTAGACTAGTCATAAAGATAGGATACTCACAAATAAATTCATGTGTCTAGCCATATGCTAATCAAAGGGTGTGACGACTGGTATACAAGCAGTTTCATTTGATTGTTACGGTACCTTATGATAATGTGCAGGATTTAGTGCTAGCTCAATTATCTGTGTGATCCTAATTTTATTGAATGGTTTTCTTGCAGATGCGTTGTGGCATATGCTTCAGATCTCATATTTCTTCAAGTTAGTTTGAATCCTCACCGCACTAGGGGTTTGAAGACAGCTTCTCTTAGCCTCGACCACTCGTACGTGTCAAACCCATAGTTAAATTTTGTGTGGATGAAGTTGAGGGATGCAACAACTTATATGTTAATTTAAGGGAGGGCAATATCTGTCTCGCTTAGACATCATGTTCTAGGTGACTGTCAATGCCAAAAATAAAACACTTCTGATTGTATTTTGTGAAGGTGGCTATCCCCTTTTGAGATTTATATGACCTGATCATCTGAAGCATCGATTTCAATTGTTACAAGTCATTATTGACATTTCTTTTGTCTTTTCTCTTCTCAGAATATGGTTCCACCGGCCCTTTAGAGCCGACGACTGGATACTATTTGTGGCGAGTTTTCTTCTCTTTTTCTTTTTCTTTCTCTCTTTTATTCCCTAGTTGCAAATTTTTTGTTGTTGGGATGTTAACATTTCCAACATCTAACAGATTGAGTCTCCGGCTGCTCACGGTGCACGCGGTTTTGTATCGGCCCAAATGTTCAATAGAAAGGGGGAGGTACGTAACTGTAATCTAGATAATAGTATTCTATTGTAATGGTAATTTTCTTCTCTTCTCTCTTTGCTCGATGTTGCTTTGCCTGGCCCGAGTAGAACTATTGCCATTGGCAGAGAGGGTGAATGCATGTGCCCTGAAGTGAGTAGTTCATGTTTTGGTTTGCAGCATTTAGTGTCGTTTATACAAGAGGGTCTTCTTAGAAGGTTATCAAACCCAAATCAGATTACAGCCTCCAAGTTGTGACGATGAGAATGCTGGGTTGCACCACAGAAGGCGTGGCTCTCGACCTTTTCTTTGACTACATTGGCCAAATGCTCATGTACCTGCTATATTATTATTTCACTCTGTAGCAAGCATATATTTATGAGGGTAGATTCAGGGCTAAGTAGTAGTTGCTCAGAGGAACAACTTGAGTTTGAAAAAAAAAAAAAAACTCAAAAAATAAAAAATTATTGAGTCGACCAAAAGAAAAGAAAAGAAAAGAAAAAATAACGATATATCAAATCCTGTTAATGAATTGGCATATGATATGATTAATAAAATTTCGATACCGAAACTTAAGCAACTTATCTATTAGAGATGGCAGTGTTAGTATTATTGGTGATGTGATGTATTTTATTTTATTTTTTTTATTTTTTTTTGGTGTTTTGAGTCTTTGTGTGGATGTTTGTCTTGATAAAAAAATAAGTTTTAAATTTGGATATGAAGGGATGACTGGTAGCACCAAAATTCCTTGAAAGGGTTAAAAATACCACTTGGCTTTGGCAAGCAATAACAAAAGATTGCTTCTGATGAAAAGTAAAAATTTTGACGAAAGACGTTTTGGATGAGAGAAAGACAATTAAATTAGTTAATTGATTCTGAACAATTAACACTAATTTATAAGACGATTCTCCTATCTAATTACATCTTTATGATAAGATTATATAATTTTTTAAGAAAAAAATATTCATTATTTTTACCTTTAAAGCAATTAAATTTTATCACGAGAAAAGAGGTCCTAGTTTAATAGGTAATTTTATATTTTTTATGTATTAATTTAAATTTAAATATATATATTTTTACAATATTAATTTTTAAACTTATAAAGATAAATATATAAATAATTTATTTAAATTTAATAGGATTAAGTAAAAGAAAATTGATAAATTTCTAATATACTTTTAGTTTTATAAAAAAATAATAAATAATTTTAATTTTAATCTTTTAGTATGAATTCACGTGAACAAATTGAATTAATTAATTTTTATTTTTTTAAGTAAAATAAATGAATTGAATTAAAATATGTATAATTCTGTAGAAAATTGAATTGGATTTGATTCAAACGAAGAAGCTTCAGAAACAACAACGCAAAGGCAAAGCTAACTCTCACCCTCCTTCCCTTCCTTCTCCAATTCTCTCTGGAGTCTGAGGTTTCGATCGATTGTTCAAAGGTCATTTGGTGATAACATTTCTTCGCATTAATTTTCTCCGTTAGTTCAGTAACCTTTCTGTTTCTAATTCCTCATAATTTAATAATGTGACTAGTAATATTTAATTTTTCCACTGTGTTTCGTCGGCAAATTTAGTTTCGCTAGGGTTTGCTGGTACTTGTGAATGAGCTGAATTCCTAGTATTCATTGCCTTCTTTTGTTGTTTCTACTTTCCGCTTCTTGTTGGAATATTTAACCTAATATCCAAACGATGTATTTTCATTTATTATTATTAATGTCAAAATTCATAATTGTGAAATCTGTTCAGGCTATCTCTTGAAGTATTTTTGCTTTCGGTTTGTCGATTTACATAGGAAATATCGAAGACTAGTTTAATTTAATGTTGGAATTTAGGATACCCTTGCTTCATTGTGTAGATAAACTGGGAATCCGGCAAACTTTTTGTTTTTAAATTTTTCGTTCTTGAACTGAGAGGACACAACACCACATCATTGCCCACGCTGGTTGATTCGAAGGTTTTAATATATTGACTGTCAGATCCTGCAGTCTAGGAGGTTTGTGAATTGGAATGCTCTTTTGGAGTTTCGGAATAGGGCTTGATTTGGTAACTCCTGGATTTAAATGCAGCCTTGTTTTTGTGCTGTTATATCATTGATCAACATTGAGAAGTTCAAAACTTGATGCTTTCTCTTTCATAACTTTCTGTTTCTGAATTGTCTTTTAGGACTTAATCTGGGTGCAGGTGTTGAAAAGGAGTTTATGGACGATGGAAGTGCTAAAACTAAACAATCGCCTCTCATCAGTGGGCTTCCGGATGATGTTTCCATTTTCTGCTTGGCCAGGGTTCCTCGGCAGTACCATACTGTATTAAAGTGTGTTTCCAGAAGATGGAGGGACTTAGTGTGCAGTCAAGAGTGGCGAACTTATCGTAGGAATCATCATTTAAGTGAAACTTGGCTCTATGCTTTGTGTTGTGACAGGTTTGACAGGATGTGTTGTTATGTTTTGGATCCCAATTCATCAAGAAGGTGCTGGAAACCGATTCCAGATTTTCCTTCTCACTGTTTGAAAAGAAAAGGTATTGGTTTTGAAGCTCTAGGGAACCATATTTACCTATTGGGTGGCTGTGGTTGGCTGGAAGCTGCTACAGATCAAGCCTACTACTTTGATGTTTCTAGGAACTTGTGGAGAGAAGCTACTCCTTTATCAACTGCAAGGTACCACCTTTTTGGCCCTCTTGAATTCTTGTTTGTAGTGCCGCATAAAAATGATGCTGTTCACTCTAAATTAAGTGAATTTTGTGTAATTAAATGTGATGCACTCACTACTGTTCCTTTCTGGGCAAGATTAGCGTTTGGTACTTTTGACAGAATAATTATGGCTGAGATCATTTCAGTGTCATCAGTTATAAGATACTGCTGTCGTATTGTTCTGCATTCATCTCACTGTCAGGATACAACTAGAAAGAGGAAAAGAGAAAGTTTCCTTTTTAAAATATTCTTAATGTCTGTTGTGCTTTTTTCACATGATGCCTGTTGGATGTCTGATGTATTATGGGTGTATTTCAAATAAATTCTTGGACTTTACTGCAAATTTAGCATTGAATCACTTGTTATTTGTGTGTTTAGGTTACACAGGATATACATGAATTCGTTGGCTACTAAACCTTTTATACTATTTTTTTTCCACCTTCTCCCATGAAGAAACTTAGTAGCTTGTAATGTTCAGTCGAAGTTGTCTAAGACTTACACCCTCTGTTCAGGTGCTACTTTGCTTGTGAAGTGTTTAATGGGAAGATATATGCAATTGGTGGATTAGGTTCAAACATGAGCGATCCACATTCTTGGGACATTTTTGATCCTCAAACAAATACTTGGGAATCCCACTCTGGTTCAAATGTCATTGCTGATATTGAAGACTCGATTGTTTTTGATGGAAAGATACACATCCGATGTGGGGCTTCTTCTGTGCCTTCACAAGCATATTCTGTTCTTTATGAACCTTCAAGTGGCACATGGCAGCGTGCAGATGCGGATATGGTGTTGGGCTGGCAAGGTCCAGCAGTTGTTGTGGATGGTACCCTTTATGTGTTGGATCAAAGTTCAGGAACTAGACTGATGATGTGGCGGAAGGATCAAAGAGATTGGGCAGCAGTTGGGAGGCTGTCACCATTACTTACAAAACCACCCTGCCAGATGGTAGCAGTTCGGAACCGGATATTCATCTTAGGCAAGGGACTCAGCACTGTGGCATTTGACATAGAAAAAACTGGAAATATGGAAAGGGTTATGGTGAGCACTTCCATAACCAAATTAAACAATGACGAAGAAGTAATCTGCTGCAAGGGTCTAGCATTATAAGGTACTGACTTTGAAGCCATCCCTTATTGTTTACCCTAAGATTCCAGTAGTAGTTCCCAAGTGTTGTGATACTCTGATAAGCTGACCTGTGCATTACAATTACCCTTTGAGAAGTCATATTTACTTGTTAATAGGTTTAAGAGGTAACAATGTGAGCCTGGATTCCAGAAGTCATTGATTGTAAATTACAGGTGTGCATTTACGGAAAGACTCTTCCCTATTTCGACTGCATGAAAATATCCATAGGAAAGTCATTGATTGTAAATCATCACTAATCGGCTAGTTCATTAGATTGCTCAACTTGTGGGCCCTAACGCCAAATGGTCCATAGGAACCTGACTTGCATCCCCTTTTTTCGCCCTTCAAAATTTTAAGCAAGTGAATCGTAAAGTTGGTCTAGATGAGCAATCTGGTCCTGCCTTTATTGACAAATGCTAGTCTTGTTTTTCCTTTGTGGGGGTCACATTACAATGACTTAATTTCCTGTAGTCTCTCTGTTTTTTTTTTTATATCGTTTGACCGAATTTGATTAATTAGAGTACTCGACTTATTTTGTACCAAAAATAGTACTCAACATGCACAGATAGCAACAAGGTAAAAATGTAATCAAGACACAATTTTCTAGATAAATTGTCAGTATTTTCGCACGCTCAAGGCTCAAATCTTCGCCCTAACTTTATCCAAGATAGTATTGCTTGATCAATAATACAAAGCATTTTTTTCCCTCTAAATTATCTTTGAGATGGGAATTTTTAGATTGCATTCTCATTAATTTTTTATAGGACATCAAGATTTGAATATTAGGCTTGGAAAAATAGTCTGATTAATGTGGCTAGAGCAATTTTTACCTTTTAATACTCTCCCTGTGGGGCTAAACTAGATAAAAAGAAAAAAAGAAATTAATAGTTGCAATATATTGTCCTTAATTTTTATCTTTGATGTTGATTAGATTATATTATTCATGATAAGTGTATATGATATGCACTTCTATGTAAAAGTACATTATTTATGGGTACATTGCAACTTTGTCACGTTGATGTTATAATAGTAAATTTTAGATGTTCCTTGGATTAGTTAAATTGAAAATATGATAATGGATATCGTCGATCATACATTTCGATTAGACAATTACATGATTGTTGTTCTAAATAATTTATAAGTTTAATATAACTGTATCTTTTATACAATAAGTTCATATAATATTTATTTTAAATTTTAATTTTGATATTTATAGGTGTAATATAACTTCAGTATATGATTACATTAAATATTAAATTCTTCTGTTAATTAAAATAAAAAATTATTGATATTTACTCCTTATCTTGTCATTTAAGACAAGAAAATCAAGATTCTAATGTTTTTAGTTTTACACTGAACATATTAGCATCACATTTTGATACATATATTCCAAATAAACTAATATTATATTGATATGTACTTCTCCTAATCTTATATACACCTTCCCTATTCCAAATAACACGTTAGGGAGTCTTACAAAATAATTCAACAGAAGAAGGGAAGATCCGAAGAAAACAGACAAATAGAAGGAAAAAATTCTGAAGAACAGCATCTGGGCCCCAGTCAGATATTATCAACACAACATTATGTTGTAATGGCCCTTCCAAGTACAGTTATTAGAGAGCAAGCTATCAAGACCTCGGATTCCAAACCCATTTGATCATCGAAATGCTTTCCTACCCACGAATGGGTGCAACAAGCCATCATAGAATTCGAGGTCACAGCAACACCGTTGTTCCCTGTTTGAACTAACACCAACACCAAAATGAACAGTTTAGAGAAGAACCTAGTCAACTAGTTCTTTTCCTTCTGAAAGCAGGACGTATGATTCCATTGTCTACATCCAACTAGTCAATCCTAGACACATATTCTTTTATTATGCGTAGGACATCAGACACAACATAACAATACATTCTTCTGTTTATATATGGGAGTCTGCGCATGCTGCCATTGATAAGAGGACCGCTGCAAGTCAACCTATCAGTGTTGGTGAGGAATTCATACTCCCATTTAACTTGAATGTGGATTGTGTACGTGATCTGGCCTGAAAGTGCAAACTGACATTCGCATCTCCATCTCCATATACGAAGCTGCTAGTGTCGCCTGACTACTTTTAAGCTAACTCAATTCACATATCACATATATCAACAGGAGTTATTTATCGGGCATAGGTTACATAAGATTTCTCCAAGGGAAGGCATGTCCCATGTATGGAAAAAGGAGATCCAAACACAAGGCAGTGGAAACTATATGCTTCACTATATCACCAAAGTCCGTTCTGCATGCCTTCTTAAGTAATCAAGGTTCTGCAAATATTGAAGCCAAGAATAGCTCAGGAGCCAGGCCGACCATTTGTTGAGTGCCTACAGGAATGGGTACTTATTTTCATAACAAGCCGTTCTTGAATGACTTTCTCACTTGTAATTGCTTCCTGAACGTTGCTTCTCACTAGATTGCAAAGCTCATCAAGGGCTAACATTGGAAATGGTTCCTCAATAAGCACACCAACCTAAGGAATTAAGTTCAAATTATCTAAGTAACATATATTCATCAAACTAACAAATGCAGAGCAGAAAATTACATGGCTTCAATGGGACTTGCACCAAAAAAAAAAAGAAAAAAAAGGCAAGGTTGCATTCCCCTTACATGTTACTTTAAGTCCCGATGCATTTTTTAAAGAGTACTACAAGCAGAAAATATAATAGTAGAAGCATGATTAAGAGCAATTGCTACTTAAAAGAGAGAGGAACAGATGCCTGGTATGTGCTCCTTTCCCTCCATCTACCATGATTTCACATTTGTTCATAGTTAAAACATGAAAAAAAAAATATTAAATTGGCCATCATTAGGATCCATGTAAAGAAGCTTCTTAATAGACACTTTGTGACTGTGAAATGGCAACTTTGTCAACCTAAAAAGATGGGCTTATATCAAAATTGGAAAAGAAACCCTCCATGCCATGTTTATCTTTAAAAAAAGCACACAACCATTAAATTGGAGGTAAGTGTTATTTCTCTACCGAAGACCTGGAGATCACATCATATATAAGGGCCTTTGGTTAAAACTCTAATTTTAACATTTTCTCTTTATACATGTAGGCAAGCAAAGACCAAAAAAAAAAAGGCCATATAGATAAGTTTAATAGCAGAGAGAGAGAGATGCACACCTCTTCTATGCAAAACAAGGAAGCAGCACTGATAAAAGTAGCAGGAACCACAATCCAATGGCAATCATCCCAAAGAGTTATAGGAAGAGTTAGATGCCAAAGGACTAGAAATCTTGATGTCAAGCGAGTGTAGGATAATGGAATGGGAACGCCCATTAGTTGTTCACAAACACTGATTCCTTCTTGGAAACAAGAAATCTTTGACTCCTGCACCATCACAAAGATTTGATAGAAGATTAATTATGACAAGATCCACCACCACTAGTTTCTAGCCTGCCTACATAATTAAGGCTCATTTTTGCTAGCTTGGCATAAAAGTTTTGAAGTGTGAAGAAAAAAAAAAAACTAATAACCCAACTCTTGAGCCAATTATATGAGATTGTAACTGAAAAAAATCCATTTAAATAAAAAAACAAAGCTTCAGCAATTAAAATGGAGATCTTTGTGTGAGCAGAAAAATACCAATAGATTTCTTTTTGAGTCCTCCAAGTTGAGCAATCGAAGACTTTGAGAAATAAACTCAATAATGCAGCGGGGCCGATGCCTGGAGTTCAATACCACTGTCAGATCACCGACTTCGAGTAAATTTCGAAGGTCTTGACCAAAATCTGAACCATAAATCAGATGACACTGCAAAAACATAGAAGAAGACATTTCCATTATCGAATTGAACAGCAACAGAGCTGATGTGCAAACAGGACAAAAGGAAGCAACTTTGCATGCAATTGATCCCTGCCAAGAATGGAAGAACCTTAACAAGATATGAGTTCAAACATCAGAAGTCAACATTTTGGGTACCCAGTAAAAAGATTAAACATTTTTCCTAGTTATGATTAGATATTTCAGTGTACAGGTTTCGTTTTTCACCTACCACAAACAAAATGAAAAAAAAAGCAAGCACAAAGAAGAGGAAAGAAGAAGAACAGACCTTAAGTGCTACTGGAAACGCAGTAATATACTGTAAGAGCGCGGTTTTAAGGGCAGCATCCCTAGAACCGTCAACATCAGCAATGACCTGCCTGGCAAAATCATTAGACCCAGAAATGACCTTAGTCCATGCCTTCCGGCCCTCTTCAAACCTCGAATAAGATGCCTCCGTTCGAAACACCAGCAACAGCGCCAATGCCGGAGCCGTCAACTGATAAGGCAACGAAGAAGCCCTCAAAAGAGGGAAAAAGCCAGGCAGGAAATGCAATTCCACCGCAGAATTATAGCTAGCTATAATGGCAGCCACTGTGGTGAAGGCAATCACCGGGGGTATCAAGGAAAGAATCACTCGCGAGGAAAGACTCGAGAGCACGTGGCGGAGATGGCGGAGGGAGCTTCTGTGTTCCACCCATTTCTCGTGGTTGTACAGAGAGCGTTTCTTCCGCATTCCTCGCTCTTTCACGCCGTCAGCCCAGTCGGGAATTACACGGAGAAGTGAAATCAGATTTGGGGTTTTATTGGTTTCCGGTGGGGTTGGGGACTGAGAGCGGGGGGCTCTCAAGGAAAGTCGAGGCTGTTGGGGTTTCGACGGAAAGGTGGTCGCTTGTAATTTGAGGAGATTTTGAGGGGTAAATCTAGAAGTAGAGAGTGAAGTACTGTTATTGACTGGAGACTTGGGTGGGTTCCTCAGCTGTGACATCGGCAGCGGTCGTTGGAATCTATTGCCAGGTTCAGAGCTTCAACGGCGGAGGAGGAGGATGGAGGAGAGGAGATGGACATGTTAAGGACTCGTGGGTGTTTTTTTTTTTGTTGGGGAGGGGCAGTAGGCAGCTTGAAACCAAAACCAATGAAGAAAACAATCAACTGTGGATCGTTGGTTGGAAACGATTATTTGTGAACGAGGTTTTTACACATGTTCCCTTCTGATGAGTGATCTGTGCCCGTTCATACGTGCCAACCAGCACGCAGCAGTCCCTTGACATGACTTTCCAGTACGAACTTGAGCCGAGAAGCAGCTAGCACCTAACTCACATATGCACATGTAATCTTCTTGCAAGCCAGTAAGGTTTTACACTCACTTTTAACGTTAATAGTCTAAAATTTCATATGATATATTCACAAACATAAAAAAAAAAAAAAAAAAAAAAAAAAAAAAAAAAAAAAAAAAAAAAAAAAAAAAAAAAGAAGCTAACTTAAAGATGTAAGATTTGGATTAATATTAAAAAAAAAAAAAAGATACACTAAATCATCAATTATTAAACTACCGCATTCAAAGATGATTAGATGAGAGTTTGGAGGCCCAGTTATAGACAACTGATATACACAGCCAAGTGCTAACACAACCTCCGTTTATGTGGAATAACCAAAAGTGTTAGTGTTACATGTAAAATGTAATTTTTGAAACTACAGTCCGTGAAGTATTACAGGAAGCAAACTAAAAGGTGTAAAATGTAATTTTTCAACAACCGACTTACATTTCATGCCCCAATTTTCATCTGCTGTTATTGATTTGTTTAGGTCTGTCTTCTCTCAGTCAAGTATTAACAAATTTGTGTTCCACAGAGGCACAAAAGCTACACAGATCCATCTAACTCTAAAAGCCTTTGAAATCACCCGCACCAGTAAATTACACCCAGAGAGGCACTAAATGCTCTCGTGAAGAAATTGGTCTCCTAGCCGTGCTACTTAAACAGTGCGTACAGAAAACCCTGTTCTAATATCATTGGTGATGATGCTGTGCAAACTCGGATCCTGCCTTCAACTGTTTTGCCTTGGTGGGAGCTCAGCCTTCACATTTGACTACTTGGAGGTTCTTTCTTTGACCCAAAGATGAAGTCTTTCGCAGAGCTTTGTGCTGATAGTATTGCCTTTTTAATCTGGCATTGTGATTCAAGACATCAGATGTCGAGGGGAGAAAACCAAGGTAGAACCAAATATGTACAAAGCAAGCCTCTATTACTTGAACAAAACATTAAAAACCCTCAAAGGAAAATCCAGCAACAAGTTAATGTTTGGGAGTCAGATAATAGCATCATGGGAAAAAGGAGATAAAACTTAGGAAAGAGTTCACCTCTCTGTCATCCGCACACATGAATTGAGGATACAATGACACCATAATTGAATCTTAACACCAAAATGGCAAAGAAAGCCTACAGAAGGTAGAAATAACTCATGGCTAAATTTAGGAGCACAGGAAGGAATACCAACTAAAAAGAGTAAAGGAAAAGAGGCAACAACAATTACAAAGGGGACTAACTCCAAACAGATTAAACAGAATCAGGAACCACAATCAACAACATGAACTGATGTCAAAATATACAAGTAGGCCCACTAAAGCACCTGTGAAATCCTATGGCAGTAAACCTTTACTGGCAATTTTCTAGAGGCCCAATTAGATATTTTATCACGCAAAAAGTCAGCTCATGCTGCCAGTGAGCTAAAAGAATAAGCTTATCTGAGAGAAGATCAAACAAAGATCTCTACTTATGGTAACAGTCCAACAAGACATCCATTTTGCAATCATATAGGAAGAAAACAAGCAATAGAAACATTAGATTGGAAACAACTATGGTTGCAGCTAAATGTCATTATTCACCTAGGATGCTCCGAATTCAACTCCCAACGGAATTGCAACAGTAGAGACTAAAAATTCTCATAGTCATCACTTTGAAGCATGATGAAATATTTCTCCAACATTCCATCTTTCTCATTATGGTTTAGTGTAGCAAATTGGTGAAAATATTCCTGCCGAATCACACCTACAATTAACTACAAATGGTTCATAATTTATTGTTTTCTTCCCTCACCGTCCATTCTTCATTGAACTTCATCTTTCCACAAACACCTGCATCTCCAATTACAATACAAGTGCTCACCGAATCAACGCATTTTCATCAATAGTCTAAGTCAGAGGAAGCCAAATCATCATGATGCATAATTTCACAATTAAACATCTATGCAACCATCGCCACAAACACCACGTGTTCATTGTTCATAAAGAATCGGTAAATAGTCAATCTCTGTCATTGAGAATTAACACCACAAAAAAAAAAAAGGAAAAAAAAAAAAAGAACACGGATAGCATGCGCAACACATATTTAGTAAAATCAATTTCTCATTTCTTTTCTTTCCTTTTTTTTTTTTCCTCTTCTAGAGGAATAGAAAACACTCAGGTTCCATCCTCCGCCAGAAAATTAGATCTCGAAAAACCAATCAATATGATGATTAACCAGTAAATCAAAGCCGCACTATTACCTATTACTTCATCAACGTGAGAAATCCAAATGAAAAATTAAGAGAAACCTAAAACCAGATGACATCAATTGCAAAAGCCCAGTAGGGATTCGTCCAGAACCCATGAACCAAATACACAAAAAATAAAAATAAAAATAAGATAAACAACAATCCGAAGAACAATATGATGCCATACAAAAATTAAGAGCCTAATAACAGAGTAAACAAAAAGAAGAATGAGAGGATGATGATGAAGAAGAAGAAGAAGAACTGTCTCTTATACACATCTAGATGTGTATAAGAGACAGGAAGAAGAATCAGCAGCTTACGGGGTCGAAAGCATTGGGCTCGGGCCCATAGTCAGCAGTCAAGAGAAAATAAGAAGCAACCACAGTGGCCACCATCGTCGTCCTCCTCACTATCTTGTCTGTCTGAGGGTTCATTTTGTAATAACGTATGTTTGCTATGCTGCCCCTTCTTTTTCACTTCTATCGTTTCCTTTTTTCGCAGTCTTTGGTTTTATACTCTTTTTTTCTTTTTTGGATAATATTCAAAACTACCCTGAATTTTGTCGATATATCATTGGTCTCCCCATTACTTTGTCTTCTTCCGCTTAGTCAAAACTCACGAGGATCGACAGTCTGACACAGAATCGCATTTGCATTGGCCCAATTGAAAGGGATCATCATAGCCCCATTGCACAATTTTTAAGAAACATTTTAAAAATTAAAAATTAAAATTAAATTTAAAATTTTATTTTGGATATTTCAAGTTGTAATCTTTGGAAGAAATATAAAATTTATGAAAATGAGAACAACCCGTGTGGCTAATGCATTGCCCTCTTAATCTGCCACTGCAAAGAGATGCCAAAATCTTCGAATCTTAAGATAGGAGGCAAGGGAGGGAAGAATATATATATATATATATATATATATATATCATTTGAAGTAGTTAAATCAGACAGTGGGAAAACTTCAAAGATATCGCTTGCTTCAAGCGAGGTTTCATTTGTCCACCCATAATTGTCCTCTCAAAGTACAATTTTTCCTTGACAAGAATGGATTCTTCAGGGTGCCACTCTAGGTTGATCAGGTGGTAAGTAGTTGCCACCTTTTCCGTGCCCATTAAAGAAGACATCATGTTCATGGAATTATTTCTTCTAAGTCACACTTTCACGTAATTGAAAGTCAATTATGGTCACTGTTTGTCTCTTTCCGTATTTAATCCCTCTGCAGTCTAATACATCCACAGTTGCTTTCATACACATGGTTTCATAATCAATGATACTCCATGCCCGAAAAGAGTTGCCTGACAAACAATGCCAGTAGATGATGAAGGCTGAAGCAGGTCAGACGTTATAGCAAACTGGAATAAGCCTACAAATTATTTGGTAAGCTGTCTGTCCCCCAAATCTATTGATTACATACTTTGCCACAACCATAATTCAGCCTATTTTCATCAAGGCATCCGCTAGGATCAATCACTGAACCATAATTACAGTCCACTGCGTATCTGCCAATATGAAGATCAACAGTGACAAGACTAATGCATTATGGGTATCGTGTACAATCCCAATGCATCCACCCACAGTACTTGCGATCACCTTGTCCCCCCCCCCCCAAAAAAAAAAAAACAACCCAGAAAACAAAAGAACGGGCAAGGAAATATCAGTTACAGGAACTCAGCATGAATTATACAGTGCAAATTATCACAAATTGCAAAGTCAATGCTACCCTGTCACACAAAACCAAAAGGGAATTTGAAAACAACTCTCATGCCAACACAATTAGTAGACACGCAGAAAATCAAACAAAGAACATTGAAGGGAGTGGGAAAATGAAGATGGGGCAATGAGAATGATAAGAAGTAGCCAGTTTCTAGGTCAGACGCCCTGTCATCTTATCCTACCATGGCCACCACTGGTTTCCACTCTACCCAAATAAAACCAAAAAAGAAAGCTTCAATTTAAGCATGAAAGGGACGCGGCGCTAAAATAAATTTCACCAGTAAGAAACGGACCCATAACCACTTTATTCATAATCGCATGTAATGTGTACATTGTATCATTGTGGAAGGAGCTAATTAATGATTTCATTATGCTAAAACCCCTTCTCAATTACCATTCTAATGTCAACTTCTCAACGTCACCAAGGTAAAAAAAAAAAAAAAACAAGTACAACACGCGCAAGAGACTCCCAAACAACATCACAATAGACAGAAAGAAAGACTATGGCTTCACTTCTTAAAACTGCCTCTGACGCCGGGCCGCGGCTTGGAAGTGTCGCCGACCACAATGGAGTGGCGATTGACGAGCTTGGACTCGTCGAACGGGATCTTGGGGTGCCTGGCATCGTGATGGATCTGCATCGACTTGATGTCCGGAGCGGCGGTCTTGCAGTGCGGGCACTCCAACTTCGCGTGCCCTCCCTTGTCTTGCCCCGTCCTGTCGGCCTGTCCGGCCCTCCCGCCTCCCCTGTTCGTCGTCGCCGCGTCGATCTTCGACGCGATTTCCTTAGCCGTGTGCTTCTTCGGCTTCGCCTTCCCGGTCATGTTGGTTTTCGGACGATCCGACGGCCGAGGATTGGCTGATGGATGGCCTATCTAGCGTCTGGGATGAATAGCTTCTCTAGGGTTGATTGAGAGTGTGGGGGCGGGCGGTGTGGGCGTGGCGGGGACAGAGGCGTCGTCCTTCTTATCCGTTCGTTGTTCTTGGTGAGCAATCTGCTATGAAGATTTCATGTGAGATTGATTACGTGGTGTGTTTTGATTGGCCTAATCTTATCCTGTCGGAGATTTAGACCAAATGTAAGGTTTGGGAGACCGCTCGCAGTGGATTCAATATTTTCTGTTCTTTTTTCTTTTTTCCCCTTTCTGTTAAGAAAAGTCTAAAGTCATTAAAACTTTGAAAATGTCATTAATCTGAAAATCATATAAGTCAGTTCAACGAATATTTCGGCGAAATAATGTTAAATATCATAAACAAATTTTTTATTAAATTATTATTTTTATTAATTATATTTATATATTTGATTTTTATAAAAATTATTTGTTTTAATAAAAGGATATTTTTATGATAAATTAAGAAATTTTTTTTGTAATATTTAATATTATTCTTAGAATGTAGACTAATTTTATTAAAAAATAATTTAAAATTATTTTTTTAATATTGTTATAAAACATTTGAATCAAAATAATCATAACTCACTTAAATATAAATTTGTATGAATAATTTTTTACATATTTCTTTTTTTAACAAAGAAAAAAGTTTAATGTATACTTATTTTTTATGCATTTTCATATTTTTTATATTCAAAAATTATTAGTATTTTTTAATATTAATAATAAGTAATACTAAAAAGTAATTAATTTAATTTTACTAATTTTTTTTAAATGTTTAATTACATCTATCAAAAATAAAAAGGAGGTATTTTAAAATACCTCTTTTTCTCTTTGTATCTTTTCAGAGGGGTTGAAATGTTTGTAACGCCGCCTCTCTACTTAAGCATTTTCACCAGTCCTCGATCCCTTGACTTGAGGGTCTTGGCCACAAGCCAGACCAACAAGCTAAAAAAAGACGGCTGGTACAAAATTCTTTGCAGCTTTCCTGTTATAGTATACTTATGTACTTACACCTTACAGAAAAAACATAGAAAACCCCTTTCCTCTATAAAGTTAATTATTTTTTTAATCTATTTTAATTTTATTAATTAATCAAAATTTTACCTGAAACATTTTTTTTTCAGATTTCACACTCTATATGTGTGCGCGCACGCGCGCTCCTGGTCCCACCACCAGATGCCCCTGCCTGCCTTCCCTGCAGAGCCACCACCACAGCAACCATCGTTGTCGTCGCCGGCGGCGGCACCGAGGACGGCAGCAGAAGTACCTCCTCGACCTCCGGAGACCAGGAAAAGATCACTTGAAGGTTATGCCCGTCTTCAAGATTGTGGTTACTTCAAGATGAGGGCTGTTTTCAAAGATACTCGTGGCCATTTGCTCGAGGTAGCTCAGGAACAACAAATATGTTTAACAGCATATATTCCCCCAAGAGTACAAGGTTTTTTTTTTCTTTTCTTTAATTTTTTTTAATGAAAAATTCTGTCAGAATCGCAGCTAAATGCTCATAGAGAGAGCTGCTAGTGTTTTTCCGTTTGATTAATTTCTAGGTCTTGAGATAGAAATATGATATATTGTGTTGTGCTAAAAGAGATTCAGTTCATGGTGACTAGGTTCCTGAGAGCTGGTAATTGTGTTCCCTTTGGGGGTCCTTTGTGATTTCAGCTGTTTGGTCTAATTTAGAGCTGGGATTCCCTTGCTGGCTAGAGTAGTTCGCTTGCATATATTTCTTCAATTGATCTTGTAATATTCTAATTTTAGAGACCATTTGTTTTGGACAATGATTTATTGTTCAGTAAGTCCGACCAGCATGCCTTTTGAAAGTCCATGGCATATCATGCATAACTTAATTTAAACCATGGTGGAATTTGTTTGCACTCACCCCTCATCTGTGGCATTTCTTAAGTTTGCATTATATTATAAAGATCAAATCTTGGCATCTGGGAATGAGTAGACTATATGGCGATTTAGTACAATTTGAGAAGCTGCATGTTTGTTTATCGCACCCCCTCTCACAAGTTGTCTTGTTGGTACATAATTTTGTTGATGCACCTGAAATATGAATTTTTGGAATAAATGGCCTAAAGGAGACCCGGTGCTTTTGCTAAGGTTGTTGGAGCAGTGGACTTTTGGAGCTGCAAGGGAGCTGATGAAATTCGAGAGAGTAAGATATCAGTGTGCTTTTTGGTTCTTTCAAATTTGGGCATAATTGACTGAGTATAGAGATGTGGACAGTAATGATAATGAATCTGCCAGGGATGTGAAAGTGCAATAACTTCTTCTTTGTCGAGACGAGGATGGAAACAGTCACCATAACAAAGTGTAAGGTCGCAACTGAAGGCCAATCTTTGGCATGTGAAAATGGAGCTGGCCCATAGGTCCAAGATCAGCTCCCAGATGTTAAGTCAGCCAGTCAGCCTCAACTGGAGACAACCTTTGGAAGACCATCTGAAATTAAGCCTTTGAGGTCAGTTCTTGCTCCTTAAAGACCAGAAAGGCAGCATGTTGATGATGGTGGAAATCAAGGTTTTATTGTTGGAGGATCAGCTTTTGGGAGGAATTTTATCACCTTTCCTGGCATTGATCCAATCTACCATGGAAGAACGAAGGAATAATTTCAAATTGCTAATGTGATTTCAGTCTCATGGTACACTCTTTCTTCCTCTCGCTCAATTTGAAAAACTAAACAAATGTTCAGAGCCTCAAATCTTAGTGTAACAAATAGTCCATTGACGATTTTATGTATTGCAGTGTCTGTATTCTTCATTGAATGTTTGAATTACAAGATGTTAGAATGTAGTAGCTGATATATGACTATTGGTATGACTTATTTGATATATTTTATTATTCTTGCAAAGGCCCCATAACCATTGCTAGCATTGCTGGACTAAGGCCTCTGTGCTTGGTCTATGGTTACCTTATCAAAAGAGGAGGGGAAGCCAAGGGTCACCTTAATCTTGTTAGAGGTTAGAAAAGCTTTATACTTGATGAATTTTTACCATGGAAATAACGTAAAGCAGGTAAGTTTCAGTGTTGGAATATCATTAATGAGAGCATTGGTGTATATACCCTTTTGCTGTGCAATAATCATAAAGGCAGGGGCATCATGCGTGCACAATTATAGCCTCATTAACAAGTCTATTATTCCATCAACTCTCCTTTTTCCTTTAAATAAACAAATAGATTAACAATGTTTCTCCCGTTTACAATGGAAGTGACAGGCTGAAAAAATTTTGGAATCATAAACACACAGACAACGAAACCACAAAAGGAATTGAGGATCTTCTCACGTGACTACAGGAAAGAATGGAAAATCTGCATGCATACACAGGGCTTCTTCTGCAACTTCTCAACCTCGTCATCATAGAAAATTGTCAGTGAAAGGATCTGGCTTTTTTGACTGATGTGGATCTGAACAAAGCATCCACTGGGGTAAGTGAAAACCTGGGTGTTCGTCTACCAGGTAGTCATACCACAACAAGAAGTTGAAGAAATGATACGCCAATTAGCAGAACTCATCTATCCAGAGTTTGCATTCTTCTCGGCCTTGGCTTTAGCCTGCGCCTCCAGATATGAGCCGTCCTTGAGTGCTAACTGTGCTTCATTCTCCATTCCACGTGCAGCAAGGGAAACGGATTGAAGATAAGATGCAACATACCATACAGGGGAAATGATTTGGGCTTGCATTGCATCACTTAGAGCTTCTTGAGGCATGTCAGTAATGAGAAAGCAGAGGCTACGCCGTGCATAAACAGTAGGAGAAACCATGGTTCCAACACCAACGAACTGCAAATTGGAAAAGCAGTTTGGCCAAATAAAGGAAAGGGTTATATTTACAACTGTGAAATAATAAATAAATTCAGTTGTTATTTGCAAGCTATCGACATATACTATGCATCAATATGTAAGTTCCTGAGAATGTCAGTTCATAGAAGGATTTAAAGATGTTACAACAGGAGCAGACCTGCGTGTAACACTCAATTGCAGCTTTAAATTCTTTCCGCTTGAAAGCAGAATCACCCTTTTTCTTTAAACTTAAAGTTTCCTGCATTTCATCAGTCCACATTTGGAACGAGAGCTGAAGTGCGATGAAGGAGAAAAGGAATTTCAGTAGCATTCTATCTATGGAATATAATCTGAACCATTAAGCAATTAACAGACTAAAAACAAAAATCAGAAAACTTCAATGGCAAATATATGCATGCAATGGACATGACAATAAGTGAAATGCCAATGTCAGCAAAGTCGTACAATGCACATAAGGGTATGCATGTATCTGAAACCTATTAAGTGACTATCATTTAAATGCTAAACAAATGATTAACCTCATTTGTTATTCCATCATCATCTTTATAGCCAATATTCTCCAAGATCTCTTGAATTGCTTTCAGGTCTCTTCTTGAGCAAGCTTCACCGAGTGGAGACAAAGGAGACAATGAAGAAATGTGTGGGATGCCCATCAAGTCGTGCGAAGGAACCTGAAATATAAAGGGAATACGGGAATGTAAAAACTAGATTTGCCTGCGATTGCATACCAGAATTGCTAAGTCTTGCCTGGCTTCACGTGTGACATGTATAGTGGGTGAACTAAGACACATGAATCTTGTAGTATAAATGGGAATACATGGGAGTATGGTCTGCCCCATTCTTTTAACAATTAAATTGTTTCTAGATAAGGGAACACTAAATTCTTAGAACGGGAGAAAATTCCCTTTAAAATTTATACAGAATATCCTGAGCCAGAAAGCACCCTGAAGGTACCAAAACAAGGGTCAGCCAAGAATAACAGAAGAATGAACTTACAGCTTTTTCCTTCTGAAGAGGAGCCAAAGCAGCAATCAAATATTTTGAATTTGGGCGTTCTCGAAGCTCACACTGCAAACATCGAGAAGCCAAACGTACCATCTCAGTCCCATCATTGTTAGAAAACTGCCCTTCCAAGCAAGAGTCTGTCAACATCTCAAGATTTCTATTCCTTATCAAGTCAAGTGCCTGTAACATGTTACCCCAGCATTATAAAAATAAATTTTGGCAAGCTTTTTCTTTAAAAAAAAAAAAAAAAAAGTCAAACATCAGAGGCGGTGATAAACTAATACAGATTCGTGCAGATAAAGGAGTTGTGTGAAGGATGTCAACAACAAAAACCATGCAAGGATTTCAGAGCTATAAACACTCACATGGCTAGGGGGGATATGCTTTCCACTGAGAAGGTCAAGCAAAAGAGTGCCAAAGCTGTATATGACACTTTCTGGCATTATTCTACCTATAAGGAAAAAGCGGGGAACGTAAAGCCAAGAATCAAATTAAGTTACATGCCAATTAGTAAAACTGACAACAAAACCCCATCACAGTGCAGATTTTGCGTCAAGCAGGAAGGAAGACAATCAGAAACAATTATACTGACAACCCACCATTAGCACCATGCAATACGGGCTTCCGAGTAACTACCACTAACAAGAATGACATACCAGTTCTCAGATACTCGGGAGGTGTAAACGCAAGATTTGTACTATAGCTTTTTCCATCCCTACTGTTTTTCATCAGGCCAAAGGTAGATAGTCTTGGATTAGCATCCTACAAAAGTTGTAGTAATTGAAAATAGGTGAATGCAGAGAGGATCGTATTAGGGGGAAAATTTTAAGAACGAGATTGTTTCAGGGGAGAGAACAAGTAGTTTACCTCGTCAAATAGAATTCTGTAGGCATTAAGGTCATGATAAATGGCGCGCCCTTTACTAATGCAGTACTCCAGAGCTTCTGCAAGATAGAGGGCAACTCTTAATCGCATAGCCCATTTCATAGGCTGTGCATCCCCTGATTCAGGAAAAACGATAATCGATTAACGCAATTGAATGACAAAAGGTAATTCCAACGTGTCAACATTTTCAGAATCAAGTGCAAATTAAGTGGTGGCCCAATAAACAAAATGATGGGAAAGTGTGAGTAGAAATCTTGTTCATGCTCACAATGAAAAAGGTGTTTTGCAAGGGTCTCGTTGGGCATGTACTCCGTTACGAGCAATCTTTCATCATTCTCACAACAACAACCAAGCAAATTTGCCAATCTCGGATTGCGGAGCCGACCAACAGATCTTGCTTCCTCCTGTCATCGCCAAATAAACTTGTAACAACGTTATAATCAAAAAGTACATGTGAATTACGACACGTCTAGAAGTCGACCATCATATGGTCCACTGATGTGCTACAACACAGAAATATTTGAAGAGAAGTCGAAATTGTGTGTTCGATGTGCAAACCATTCGCCACGAACAAACAAAGTCAAATTTCTCAGATTTGCCTAAAGGATCAAAGCAAACTTTTAGGCATGATGGACATGAAAACAAATGATCATGCGCTTTCAAACCAAGAAGGAAGGCAAGAAGTGGGTTCTGAGAAATTTGAAAGCGCATGATCATTTGTTTTCATGTCCATCATGCCTAAAAGTTTGTTAGCCAACTAGGATTGAAATTGCCTACCAGAAACTGTTGAGCATCAGGCCAAGCAGTTCTGTTAAAGCGCTTAACAACAATTCTGGTCTGATTCTCCAGCTTCCCTTTGTAAACAACATTTGGAGCCTTCTCCCCATGCTCAGACACAATGTTTTCTACTGCAAATCCAGATGTTGCATTTTCAAGCTGCTCAAACGTGAATTCCCGAAATGTCGGCAACCAATCAACCTCACTGTTCTCCTCCTCCCCTGCGACAAAACAGAACACAAGATGATAACAGTCATGACCCCACCAAGATTTATTTTCTTTCCCATTGTTTTATGCTAAAACAAGAACCAAAACAGAAAATAAGCTTTACTACCATATCCATGTGATCTAGTGGCAGGGCTACTCGCTCTTGGTCATACCAACTAGCGATCAAACTCCCCACGAACAAAGTAAAAAAAAACAAAAAAAAAAACAAAACAAAACAAAAAGGAAAAAGCTTTACCCACCAACATCGGGAACTTCAATAACTGCAGCCTTGAACTGTGAACCCGAGCAACACGAAGCGAGCCTAGAGCACTGACACCCCATCTCAACACCCCAGATCAAAATTCAAAGCTTTAATGACAAGCCGTGATTGATTTGTTCAGTTTTGTGCAAAGCCAACACCAAATATCTACTTCGCGGAGATTGCCAACTTGCTAGAGTTTATTCCAAAGTGAATTCTCATAATTGATGTTGGCTTACAATCCTCCGCTTCTGAAGCATAAACCGAACAAAATGACAATAATGCGCCCGACCAAGTTTCAAAAAAGAGATCAATGTAAAGGCGGTTCTTGATAATCATAGACTATTAAGAATTTGACTAATCAAAGATTGTGTGCTTAGCAATAAAAAAGAAGCAATAATAAGGCCAAGATCAGACGAACCAAACAATTCTGCGAATGTGATGTGCCATTCTTGAAACAGACAGCTTGAGAAGCTGTCCCATTATATAATATGCATCGGCCACATTTAAAAATTATTTTCAAGCAGGAACACAAACTTCAATTATTACCGACATGTCACGAAAGCCATAGATTGTTAGGATCTGTTGTTTGACTTTTCTTTTTTCAAATTTTTATGAAAATTTTTAATTTGATTAGTTTAAAAAATTGAGCAATTTTATCATATTAATAAAAATATACGAATAAATATAACGAATATCATATCAATAAATAAAGATTAGTCACAAAGTTAATGGGTAATTTAAAGGTTTTTTTTTGGGGGGGGTATTTAAATAGTAAAATTAAACGACGTTGCGCCGCTGGAGAAAAAGAGAAATTCCATCTGCTTTTTCATCGATCCTTTTTCCTCGTGCTCCCGCCAGTAAATGCAATCATTTCAACAAGCCGCTTTTGGGATCATTTTACAGCTATTAAAAAAGGGGTTGAGCATGCGGCGCCGTTTCAACAAGCCGCAGTCGAGGTCCACATGTTTTGGGCAGTCGGCGGAGCCACGAACCGGGTGGGGCCCAAAAATGAAATAGAAAAAGCCCTGTGGGACAATCGTGTAAATTTTCGAAAAACGAAGGACGAAGAGTGAAATAGGAAGCAAACTGAACTCGGTAACGAAATTGAAATTGAAATCTCTAGGGTTTAGGGTCTAAGCTGTTCTTCCTCTCAAAACCGAAATCTGAAGTTGTCGATACGACGAAGATACAGCAATGTCGAAGAAGAATAGCTTAGCTCGAAGAAAGAAACAATACGAATTCGATCTTCAAAGTAATTATATATATATATATATATATCTCTTCTATTCTCTCTCTCTCTCTCTGTCTCTGTACTTTGATCTTTTAGTCGTTCTGATTGATTTTATATGACCGTTTAGGTTTTTGGGGTTTTTCCTTATTATAATTGTTTGTTTTCGTTGTTGGGAAATTTTAGGAGAGAAGGAGCAGAAAGAAAAGAATGAGAAGAAGCTCCAGGCAAAGAAGAATAAGATGAAAGTAAGTTTTTTTTTTTTGGTTTTGTTTTTTTTCTTTTCCCCTCTCACTATTCAAATTCTTACTCTTTTGATTATCCAATTACCTTTTTTTTATACACCATGTTCAGTCTGTAATCAGGGTTATTCCTGTTTAGGTTGACATAGACTGACTTGTTAATTTTTTTAGTTAGAAGGATTTAGAATGATTAGGTCTCACACCAAACTTAGTTCATGATTCATTTAGCCGAAACCGATTAAAATTTGTGCGTAAGGCTTGGTTGTTGTTGTTGTATTTGTCTTTAGGTTGATGGCAGTGACAAGAAAAAGAAGAAGAGTGCAAGCGGTTTTCAGGTAGGGAAGAGAAAGTTGAAGACCAAGTTGACCCCATTGGCAAGGGCTAAAGCTGCCCAGGCCATGGAGCTTGACAAATGAGGTTCATATTTTAATATCTTAGCCCCGTTTTGAATCCCCGATGTGTTAAAGAAGTGAATCGATGCTGAATTAGTCAATTTGCATGTCTGTGTTCTCTAACAAGGAGAGCGAACCTTACATTTAGTATTGTCTTTGCTACAAACACTTGGTTGTTTGTTCATGTGAATTGTGAAGATTAATATTTCTGCAAGCTGGAATTTGATTTTTGAACCTTGTGACTGATATCATAAGCACATCTATGCCTGATTGAGTTGAAAAGAACTAGCATGAGGGTTAGACGGATAGCATTTATGGCATACTAGTAAGTTGTTTAGTTATGCCAATTGGAAGCTCGTATAACTAACGGCCCTGAGTGGTGCCATGAGGGACGTGGTGGCACCTAGCAGTATTTTGCAGCTGATCTAACCATATTTTATGCAAGCTAAAAAATTTGAAATGCCCAGAGGTCTTAAGACCGAGTAGCAAAATCCCAGGGAGTCTACACATTCGTCATTATAAATACCTGAGTTATGAAGAGCTATGTACTATAAAAGGTTAGGATTGACAATGACCCGTGAAACTGTCTGCTTAGGGTTGGTCTACAGATTTTGATATACTATCACCTTTGGTGGTATGATAACCAGCAGTGTGCAGCATATGGTAGGTTCGTGTAAAAGTAGAGAGCAATGAATTTGAGCATCTGTGTTGCCGCTCTGGTGTCTGGCAGCCCCCTCTTGTTTTTCTCGCCGCATTAATCTTGATGGAATTATTAGAAGCACCTCAATGGGGGCCACTCTGGCATGTGTTGTGGAGTAATGTGATTTCAAATTTAGTTCGGCAAATGTCCGTGCGGACTTACAAAAAAAAGTCTAGCAGTCCCTTTTCACCGGAGGTTTTATTGATTGATCCATTGATTGCCATTCCATGGCAGTTTTCTGCTGATATTTGAAATGGGAGAATACAGTGTCATTAGAGAGAATTGCATTAATCGCATTACAGGATTGTTTTGAATCAAACTCGTAAAGAAATAAAATTTACGGTATTAGTTAGGTTATCAATTAATTTGAAAATTATTCCTAGTTAGACGTACTTTTATTTGAACAAGAATTGAACTCATGATTTGCATGGTGCAAATACAATTTTTAACTATTAAATTACAATCAATAATAGGATGAGAACTTAATTATAGATTAATTATCAAGGGTCAGTGTCTTTGTGTAAACAACCAGGGCTTATGACTAAAGCCTAAACTGCCTTATAAAAATGTGAGAGGCTAGGAGTGGGGCCTTCCTAATTAATGACTGATACACTGATACTGCTCATTTATAGCTCATAGCTACACGAATCTTCGTACATTGCCTCCTTTAAAAATGGTGCACTCTCGACTGGTCCGTGCGAGGCCCGGAAGATCGTCACTGGTCAAAGCCCATCCTCGAGGAACCACTTTCGTAGGCGCGCCTGTGTGAATTTGGCATCTAGCCGAGTCATTTCCACCCCCTTTCGTAACAACGTGAAAATCTTTCGTCCACGTCTGTAGTGTCCACCAAACTTTATTGAATGGGGGGACCATCGTGTCATAATAATAAATGATACACCATGTGTTTTTCCTTTTTTTTTTTTTTTTTTTTACCTTCATTTTCCTTACTCTATGATGTGACGTTTTGGGATTTTCTTGTTTGTAAATTAGTGGCGTAATTGGCGGATTATTATGGTTGTCCAGTGCTTGTTTACTTTTTTTTAAGCAGCGATATTCATGGCTAGGTTGAGGGGAAGGGAAAATGAATGGATTAGAGCCCAAAGCAAAAGAAACAAGTCAAACCAACACTTGTTTCATTCTTGAAAACCTGAACAGATGTAGGATGAGGGGCTGTATTAACAACCAACATAATCTCTGCTTTTCAAAATAATTGTCTTTTTTCTCTTTTCTTATATTCTTTGTCCACGAAGCATTTTTCATTCTACACGCACCACTACTCGGCCTCATGAATGGGACACGGGGTGCACGCCATCATTTAATAGTAAATTTTCTTTTTGTAACTAGAAAAATCTTGTACATTTTTTTTTTCAATTAATACACTATATTTTTTGGAAAAGCTTCAATGCATGGAAACTACTTTATTTCAAGTGCAACACATTTTTATTGTTTTGTTAAATAAATAAATAAATAATCTATCCACATTGCACTAGAAAAAAAAAAAATTTGTGATGGGATATATATATATATATACCAATACATAGGGAAACAATTGGACAATAATTTTACTTATGTATAAAGTTATGGAATGATGAAAAGGGATCAATATAGTCAAACTCAATTAAATTTAAGATTAAGGGTATTGTTATTTTTTGTAATTCAATCTCTAACTAGATCACTCAGAAAGACACTAGGATCTCCTGTGGAGAAAATTAGTCAAATCTTGCTTTTGAAATCTAGGGTGACTAGATTATGATTTTATTGTACCTGCTCTGCTCTGCCCCAATTCCAATTAGTTTGGTATTCCATGCAAGGCAATTATTGGTAAGGCTGGTCAAAGATTGGCATGTACGTGTCCGAATCCTTCACGAGTGGTTGTTTTGTTTGCCAATTATACGACTCTCTGTATTACAACAAAGGAAACAATAACTTTAAAAAAAAAAAAAAAAAATTGTTTGTTCCAACATTCGAGTTATTATTATTATTATTATTATTATGTTTTTCTATTTGGTGGCGAATCAAACGTTTGCTGATGACTTGTCCCTGTTATCCGAGGGTTCATCCTCAATCGCTTGTTGCAGTTTGCCTTTTTCGGCATTTCTTTCCTTGTAACATACTGATCTAAGCGTGTATTCCAATTTAAGTAGGAGTAATCTCAGCCAATTAGCTCCTTAAACAGCAATATTGAGATTTAAGATCGACATGAACGAGGTAACCACCTCTTCTGATAGACCAGTGGCCACCAGAAAAATCAACTCACATGGTTATAGGTGTGCCGACTATAATAAAACCTTGTGTAACCACATGTGACATCTTTAGTAATAGTGTAATATTTTCAAAGTCCATAAGTCTTTTAATCAATGGAGAATTCTTTTATGTTTGTTGACTTAGAGAAGAAAACACTTAACGAGAAATAATTTCCTCCTACCCTCTTTATTTTTTTTTTCTCCTACGTAAAGGAGTTTTAGTTATACTTTTGTTTTAGGTAATAATCTGAATTATTGTCTTATACTTGATTTTTAAAAAGTATCCAGAGGATTTCTTTAATTATAGGCAACTAACGTTTTGCAGTCCCGTTCATTTCAAAGTTGGAATCTAACTGTTTCTCTCCCAAAAAAAAAAAAAAAAAGGAAGGGTGGGGGGGGGGGGGGGCTGGAGTCCACTAGCGAGGCTCATACTCATACCTCATAAGTCAGCAAAGCTTTTGATGGGGTCTCTCCTGTTTACGTGAGGTCACCATCACTGCAAGCCCGTACCTTTGGTTAAGAATGGAATAGGAGCCTGTTAAATTATTGGCTCTCCGGGTTTCTCCTTTGGAGGAAAAACATAATTACTGTTTTAACCAAACTGTACCAGTAAAATTTACCGAGGCTGTACATATGCGGAACCTTTGAATTCGGTTACCAAAAATGCAAGCAACTATTTATTGAAGAAAAATTTTAAAGGCTTTTTCTTTCGAAAAAAAATAAAAAGATTATTTTTATTTTTTAACACGATAATAATGTTCAAAATACCTCAAAAAAAAAAGTAAAAAAGAATAAAAAAAAATACAAGCCTCAAATTTTATATTGGTGGATATTTTAAAATGATTTCATTCTCCCACTAAGTTGGGGTAACCATGTCGGTTTTTTTTTTTTTTTTTAAAAAAAAAGGACGTGCCATTTGTTTGGTCTTGCAATCAGACTATGAGAGACAGAGTTTTTATTTTTTTATTTTTTATTTTATGACGAGATCTTAGAATTTATTAAAAATATCCTACGATTTTAAAAAATAAATAAAAAAAGAAACTCTACCCACTGTTAACAGTTGACTAAAGTTAAACGAACAAGTATTATAATAATAACAACAATAATAATAGAAAAGACAGTTCAAATGTACTTCCAAAATTTGAGTTCATGATCCCATGTCCAGTTCCATGGTGGAGAATTCATGAATGTCGTGCTTGCATTCCATTTTAATAATAACCCCATAGCAATAACTTAATAATTTTCTTTGTATTTCTCAATAAATAGACCACGACGACAACAACAAGAATTCATAGCTTCATAATTATTCATGTGCACCTTGGATCAATCAGTTATTTATTTATAAAAAATCCATTACATTGTTTGTAATATATAAAAAAAAAGTATACCCACTTTTTTTTTTTTTTAACTTATGATTCGAACTGATATTGAACTTGGGCCTTTTTATCTTGAGGGAGGATGAATTAATTTTATTTTCGGTAAATAATAATTCATATTCATAGGGTTTGAACAGTCAGTGCACTACGGAGTGATGTTATCAAATGCTCTTTTTCCATGGGGCCCAGAAAACAGAGCCGGACAGAGAAAAGTTAGAGGTAATTTAAACGGAGTTTGCCACTTTCAAGCGGGACCCAGACTTACCATCCTCCCTAAGCGATTCCAGACGCGTGGTTTTGACGAGATTGATAATTTATTATTAATTATCAGCAGAAAATAAAGAGATATTCAGTGTGTATTATCCATTCCGTTTTGTTCCCGTTCGAACAAGTGTTTGTTCTTTTCTAAGACTCTCTGTCTATCTCTCTCTCTTTCTGGGACTCTAAACCCAGCAATGGCCAGAGGGTATCGTCATCACTCGCTCATTGTTGTAATTGTAGAGCCTTTTTAAAGAGAAACAGCTACAGAGAAGAGAAGAAAGATGGTGAAAAAATAGATACGAGAGGAGAGCTTTTGTTGTTAATTTATATATTATTGTTGTTTGCAGAGAGATATTTAGCAAGAATAAGAAAGGTTCTACCTTTGAAATATGCATATCGATAAAGGACTCGTGTCAATGAGATTTTTTTGTTTGTAGTAAGTAATTACTCACTTGTTAAAGCTCTTCTCTTCCCTTCCCTTCCCTTCTCTTTCTTGCTGTTCTCTTCTGGTTTTGCCCTTTTGATTCTCAGAGGAACTGTTGAAAGAGTCTTGATTTCTCTATCTTCCCGTGCTTTTACTGGGCCTTTCAGTTTGTTCTCTCCTTTAACTTGTTAGGGGAAGTTTGTGTGAGAGAGAGCGTTGGAAAAGGTTCCATCTTTAACACTGTTCTTTTTGTCTTTCCTCTCTCTCTTGCTCAGAAAGCGCTCAACTTTCGGAGGATCGGAGGCACTATGTTTGCATTTTTCAAAGCTTATTTGTGTTTTGAGAACTGGGTCTGGGCCTTTTTATAGCATTGACTTGATATATTTGTTTGAGTTTTTTTTTTTTTATGTTGGTTTTTGGGAATTTGGGTTTGGTTTACGAGATGAGATGCTTGATGTTCAAGGTATATGCCTGTATGAGTGATGGTTTGGTGCGCTTGTGGACCTATTTCCCTTCAAAATAAAGATTTTTTGCTGTTTTTTGTTTGGTAGGATGTAAAAATAAAATAAAAATCTTACATTCTTGTCTTTTCTTCGAGTTCTTGGCTTCAGATTTCCGTATTTTCTTCTTGCTTTCCTGGTATTTCATGTATTTTTTTTCTGATTTTCTGAGTTGATGAGTTTACTTATGCTTATTTTTGAAATGATTCTTCGGGGCTTGGCTTTGGTTTGAATTGAAGCGCATATTGATTGCATAGTTACATATCTTTTCGTTTTTAAGATAAATATCCTGTATAACGCCAAGACTTTGGGGGCCTGACAGAGCTAACACTGTTCCGAAATTCTACACTTGAGTGGATTTGGTCACTGGATTGAAACTCACTGAAGATACAAGAGTCCAAATTTGCAGTTAATTGAAAATTAGGGGCAGATTCGTCTGAAAGTTCATTGTTTATATGGTAAATGTATGGATCGACGAGATGTAATGGCGATGTCTGGCTCTGCTTCGCTCTATATGCAGACAGGGATGGCTGGCCCTGGCTCTGGGGCACAGCCTGGTTTAAATGTGTCATCAGGTGTCAATGCCTTATCTAGTACTACAATGCCATTTCAATCGAACATTGGAGCTAGTACCATTGGATCAACGTTACCAATGGAGCCTTCAACAGGGATGTCACCTCATGGTGTAAATGTGGGCACAGCCTCTGCCGTGCCAGCAGCTTCTGAGTCTGCTAAGAGGAAAAGGGGAAGGCCCCGGAAATATGGACCCGATGGGAGTGTTTCTTTGGCATTGTCCTCGTCATCGTTGTCTACTCACCCTGGTACTATAACTGCCACCCAGAAGCGGGGTAGAGGCCGCCCACCGGGGACTGGGAAAAAACATCTATCGGCTTCCCCTGGTAGGAAATTTTGAATAAATTGCTTTATGATGCATGTTTAGATGGAATGTTATAAAATGGTAAATAGTGGGTGAACTAGATTAAACCGATATTCTGGTGAAAATCTTGCAACACAATGTCATATTCTGGTGGAAATATTGCAACAAAATGTAAGGGAGCTTCTCTGAAGAGCATCTTCTGATTAGATTCCTAGAGCATTATGATTCATTTTCTTTTGCCATGAGGTGATTCGTGTTCTAGTATTAGGCAGGTTGATCCTTCCATTACATTCAGTTAGAAATTTTGACATGCTTATAATTTATAAGCTGAACAACTATAATGAGGAACTTGAGAAGAACCTAGCTTGCAAACCATGTTAACAAGTTGTGATGCCCACATTGCAAATATGTGTGTCTGTGCATATGTCTATATACTTGCATCTATCCATATAAGCATCAATGCCTGCATTTGTAAATACCGACAAGCAAATTAATTTGCAACTTTGTTGCTTTTCCTGAATTTGTTATTTTCGTCATAAGAGTAACTTTTTCTTGTAAAAATTTTATTATGTCATACATTGTGAAGTTTCTAGTATTTCTTGGTAGTTTAAACATTCCTCTAGTTTTAGCTTATAAAAACCAACATTTAATGGAATTATACATTTCCTTTTTTGAACTTTTCCTTGATTGTATGAGAGTTGAGATTTTAATTGTTTTCCTAGGTGAAGGGCTCTTTGGTTCGGCTGGTGTTGGCTTCACACCCCATATCATCACAGTTGCTGTAGGAGAAGTATATTTTTTTCCCCTACCTTATGATCTGTGTCATTTTAAATATTTTATGTCATTGTCAACTGAAGTACTTAAAAAAAATTACTATTTTCATCCATTAATCTTGCTGGTCATTTGATGTATTCTATGATAGCAGTGTGAATACCCTACATTTTGTTAATGCATTCATCTGTATCTTGTGCATATTCCTATATTAAATATGCATATATTTTCTGATGGTTCTATCTTTTCCTAACTGTGGTTATTATTGAGGGGATTCTGAGAAGTATGAATTGAGGCTATTAGGTTGACTATTTGGGGGTGTTTTTCAGAAAATAAACATAATCGAGAAGAACATTCTTACGTAGCTGACTAATTGAGTAAATTTAAACAAGGCTTAGTTTGCCTCTCCCACTTGCCCCAGTACTCATCATAGTATGCTTTCATATTAAAGATACTTTCCTGCAGGACATTGCAACCAAAATAATGTCATTCTCACAGCAGGGGCCAAGAGCTGTATGCATCCTGTCAGCAAATGGTGCAGTCTCCACTGTGACACTTCGACAGCCGTTGACTTCAGGAGGCACTGTCACATATGAGGTTTCAGCACTTGTCTTTTTCCTTTGTTTTCATTAGGTGCCTTTCCCTATTGGATGCATTTCTTTTTATTGGAACATTGACATTTATTAAAAGCATCAAATATTTGTCAACTGTTGTGAACAAAGCTTTGTTATGGAGGCCATTTTCCTTATATTACTGGGATCTTGTTGTTAGGGTCTTAGCCTACTTAATGTTTCTCTTATGTCTAAGGCATACGAACCTTTGTGCTCTAAGGGTATAATATCAGGAATTCAGGGTCTATTCAGTGTGAGAAAAGCATGGTCTATTGAGTTCTTTTACTTCAGAAACATTTCATCTCACAGAAGTTCCACATGGAAACTTGTCTACTTTTCATTCATATTATTCAGAAAATCTATGTTCGGTGTTATTTACATTGTCTTTTACTTCCATTTCTCCCTACGAACCACTGGGATCATTCTAGTGCAAGGGAGTGCCTTGGTAACGCACTGCATTCTCCAACACAAAGCATGAGTGCATATTTGCGTGAATAATTTGTATGTTTTCTTTTCTGCTCAAATGTAATATTAAATATCCAACCTCATGTCCAGAAGTGGCATCTTAATTTTCTAGCTTTGAATTTTCCAGATTCTCTTATCTATTTTTTTTTATTATTATTATTTATCAGCCTACATCAGAGATATATGTCTGTGTGTGTTTTGTAGGGGCGCTTTGAGATTTTATGTTTGTCAGGCTCATATTTGCTTACAAACAGTGGTGGTTCGCGCAATCGATCTGGAGGACTTAGTGTCTCCCTTGCCAGTCCTGATGGTCGTGTCATTGGTGGAGGAGTTGGCGGAGTGCTTATTGCCGCAAGCCCTGTCCAGGTTAGTTGCTTTTACTTGCATCTATTGTGTTGTCCACTGTTCATATTTAATTGTGCTCTCTAATTGACTTGTAATGGAGTGAACTTCCAGATCTCAAGTGGCTATTAAATGTGTTTTAGTTGTGTCGAGGTGTTTTTCTCCATATAAATACGGCCTGGCCATTTCCTCGTGATTGCTTATTGCCAATGGCCAATCTTCCTATTTTTTTATGCTGAAAAGTATTGCCTGTAACTGGCCGAAAACTAAAAGAAGAATAATTTGTGATTAGTTAAACAAATAATATCTACAATTTTGGCAATGTTTCTTTGCATGTGATTTTGTGGCTTGATACAGTTATGAACATTATTTGATCCTTTATAGTGTCTTACTTGTGCATGATTACAGGTAATAGTGGGAAGTTTTCTATGGGGTGGTTCGAAGACCAAAAATAAGCGGAGGGAAGCACCCGAAGGTGCCATAGACGCAGACCACCAAACAGTGGAGAATCCGGTGACGCCAACTAGTGTTCCGCCTAGCCAGAGTCTTACTCCAGCATCATCAATGGCTTTATGGTCTGGTACACAAGCCGTGGATATGCACAACACCCATGTTGTCATTGACCTGATGCATGGTTGAGGACTTCTGTTGGTTATTCATCTGAGCAATGTATATATTTTGCTGTTTCAGCACCATTGAAGTCTAATTTTCTGAAGTCAAATGACGGAAATTGAAGTCAGCTGATACTGCACTAGACATGTCTCACTTCACTAACCCACGAACGGGTGTGGATTGTACTCATATTTTGTAGCGTACCAACGGTTTAGTTCAGTATTTTAGTGCCCATTATTTCAGTCTCATGCTTTCAGCAGTAAAGAGCCTCAATTAGGTCTCGAAACCAAGTACCAGACGCCTGTTTTGATCTGACGGAGATCTAACAAAATGAAGTGAACTACTCTTGCATTGCAGTGATACCCCAGGCATCCAGAGGGATATTGGGACGGGCTGCTGTTACTCTCAATGTGAGTGCTTGCCGGACGGGCATATTTTTTTGGATCTACAAAGGACCCATCAGCCTGGCCTGGGGCTGTTGAATTATCTTCCTTATCTCATAAATTTTATATCTTTTCTTAGGGTTAGAATCAAAATTCTGAAGATAAAGTCATAAGTTATTGATTACCAAAGTGTTTCTGAGGGATTAGCATAGAGAGTAATCTCACAACAACCACATATGGTTTCCATATGACTCTATGAGACACTAGAAGAAACTGAGAGAACTAGCAAACATTGGGTACATTGTTTTTCAGACTGACCCAACGCAATGCCAGACCATGGCCATTTTATGAGGTTACCCCTTCCACAGGGAGCTTACCACACACCCACGGTGAGGAATCAAAAATATTGTCTCATAAAAGGCTGAAAAACATTGAAAGATTGTGCCAGAATGAATACAAACGAAAAAGGTCATAATTTTTTTTTTTTGGGTGGTGGTAATTAATTTGTTAAAACATATAAAATAAAATAAAATGAATATTTAATTTGATGTTATGAAAATGAATTCGATTATAGCCTCAAATAAAACAAGAAATTTACTTTTTAATTGTAATGTAGGCCTTTTTAACTGTAACATCTCCTTGGTCTCCATTACAAACTTAAAAGTCCTTATTTATGGTATAACTATGGCTAAAGTGTTTGAAAAAACTGAAAATTTAGGTTAAACAATAAAATTGAATTGAATTTTTAGTTAATGGAACCGATTTTATAATTGATTAATTAAATCGAATAAAATTTACAATTTTTTATTTAGTTTTGGTTTTTAATATTAAAATATCCAATTAATCAAACTAAATGGAAATGTTATTATTATTATTATTATTATTTTAATAATAAGAAAAAAAAATATTAAGGTTCGCTTGCAAATTCAACGGGAGCTATATCCAAGTAATTTTTCTTTGGAAAGACTCTGGAAAAGAGGATACAGATTTATTATTTTTTTTCTCTCTCTCTCTCTTTTTGAATTGTGTACACAGAAAAAGACACTATAAGGGACAGAGTATTTCGATTTGCACTCATTTCTATCAACTCACATCACAAAATAACCAGGGTCAGATGTACGGTGGAAAATGCCCCTGACCCCTACCCAGATATTATATATTTTCTGGATCCTATGGAAGGATAAAATGCAATAAGTTGGCACTGTAGCAGACAATTTTAGTGTTGTTCTCAAAGCCCGAGGTATGATTTCTCGTTTGGGAGGACATGTTTTGCATTTTTTGCCTGCAATTGGAAGGCACCAGCCCATGAGAACACTAGCATCTTAATGAGCCATGCTTTAAAAAATAAAAATAAAAAAATTGCTTAAAAAGCTAGATAACATTGGGTACGTTGTTGTTCTTGAATGGTCAGATGGATTGCCTGATTCCCCATCCAGCGACCTTAAGCATCGGTCCATGTGACTTTAAGGTTACCCCGTTTCTCTTGAGGCACGCCCAAGGCTTTCCAGACAGCTGGCGAGGCATCCACAATGTCGTTGTGGCACGGTGGCTGAAAGTCGTGCTCAGCATCGCAGCCCGCCGTTGAGTCACATTCATCGACCACCTTTGCCTTGACAGTGCGCCCGTTGCCCCGAATGACAATTTTGTTGGAGCACCTACCTCTTTTGTTAAACCATCCTGTGGAAAGTGCCACTATTAGCTGTTTATCAGAGTGGAATTTGTTGTCCCATTCCGCTGGTCCTCCACCATCCTCTCTCTTCTCGAAGCCATTGAGGGTGAGAATCGATTTGGTATGGTTGGTGACCATTGGCGAACAATGGAAGACTGGATAAGCCTTGCCCTCTTTGCAGCAGTCGGAGAAGTGTTTTCTGTTGCATTTGTTTGGTGGGGGCTTGCGGCCTATAATTTTGCCACTTTGCTTGCAAACTCGAACTTTAGCTTCAATCAAATGAGCAACAAATAGAAGTAGGAACACGAGAATATACAGTTTCAAGCTCAAATTCTTCATTTCTTCTTTGTTTCGCTTCTAACTCTGCTAAATATCTATTTTCTGATACTTGATGCAGGTATAGAGTTGGGGTGGCCTGTGTTTATATAGTGTTTCCAGTTCAGCATGGCAACAACTTTGCTTAGTTAGAATGGCCGGGTATTGATGTTGAAATGCGATAGAGCCCTGTTCATCTGGTGACGGCAGGGAATTTTGGATTCCAGAGCTTCTCGAACAAGGTGGCCGCTTCATGAATTTCGTTGTTTTTTTTTAATCATTTGCGTTTCCTTGAAAGGGACCGAATTCATTTTGTTTTCTATTTCGGTTTCTTGTAGTCGCGTTAACTAATTCATTGTAACCTAACATTAATTTTGCATTCAATTAAAATTATTAAATAAAAAAATATCAAACTATCAAACAATAAGAGAAAAAAAAAAAGTTATAAGATCATATCAAATAATCTCTTAAATATCACAACTTTTAAAAAATTTAAACTTGTAGATTGAAATACTATAAAAATTAAAAACCACGTGATATCTTTATGTTTAAGTAAGAAATTTTTCATTTTATTTTTTTATATATAAAAATTCTCTCGACAGCTTTTGCATAAACTTTGTAATTTCAGAAGCAAGAAATAAATCCCTTGTGATTGTAGAGTTTGTATCGAAAGAAGCCAGGAACTGACTGTGCGTCGTCTTGTATCACAATTATAGACTATTGCTACATGTTCGAAGAGAATACTGATTAAAGTTTGAAGTGAATAATCTGGTCCTGTCCAGTGACACGATCAACTTGGTGAGGAATCCCCTTGACCTTGGTTATGATGGGTCAAATAGTTTGGTACATGTGGTGAATGGATGCCCATCTGAATGTAACGAGGAAGTAATCCCAGGCAGATTAGGTACCTAATATGGGAAAATTTTATTGGGGATAATAGCCAAAATTTCCAGGTCCAACTGCATGGATTCATATCATGTGATTAATCGTCCGGAGTTTGGCTTATTGCAGGATTTTGTTGCTTTCTTCTCTCGAGTTTCTTGATCTTTATGTTTTTTGTATGTCTACTGAAAATTTTGCAAATTGGTTTGTTGCAGGCGTCACTAAAATTGACGATTGTAATGGCTTGGCAGCTCAGGAGAAATCCAATGTCGTATGGGAGGACTAAACATTTTAATGTCAAGCTTCATTTTATTAGAGAAGCTTAGGAAAGTAGTGAAATTAATCTGATCTATTACAGTTCCAAGGATCCAATGACAGTCATTTTAACTAAAGGCTTACATGGACCAAGGTTCGAGGACCTGAGGAAAACTTTCGGCATGCAAAAGTATGGCACTAAGGAGGAGTGAAGTTCCTGGTAGTGTCACTATTTTGTGGTCCTGAATTGTTTGCTAATTTTATGATCAAGCTTTCCCCATAATTTGAAATTCAGTTATCAGAGTTATGAATCAATAATGGAATTGTTGTTGGTTGCTTCAAGTTCCAAAAACTCTTGCTTTATTTTGAATTGGATTTATCTTGTTTATCAAGCAAATAATCATTGCATAGGGACTGACTTAGTTTAGTTTTTTGAGGTTTGCACTCTTCTAATTTAAATTTCAATTTTAACTTGTAATAAAAGTTGGAAAACTTGACAACTTCGTATTTAAATTTTGTAATTTGAAATGATCATATATAGTGAAGCAAGCATGCAATGCAAGGCTTTAAGCCATCTTTCGTGAAATCAAAAGGGTTCTCCTCTTTCCCTTCCTTCGATCTCGTGTTAGCATTGCTGCAAGTTCCAGCAATCTGCAAAATCAGCCTAGGATCACAGAAACCTTCAGCTTGAAAGCCAACATTTTTGACCGAAGGATGTATTGGAATAATCACAGAGGAGGATTGATCTGAAACGAGTCTAAGAACGGTAAGAGGAATTATCAACATATATCAAGCATGGAAAACATGGTTTAGTTCAAACTTATCATACGTATTTGCACATAAATTGATCGCAACTACGGCATATTCGATTATATTGCGTATATGGCAACGAAGCGTACAACGATATGCTGAAATCACAAAGCTGAATCGACAGACGACAATAATGATCACGCCATTTCGATACATACATATTACATGATATAGATTTTTAACGTTCTAGGCTTCGGACCAAGTAATATCTAGACCACCCCAATCATTTTTAGGGACACCTAAGGCTTTCCACACGGCTTTGGAGGCGTCAACAATGTTGTTAGGACACGGAGGTTGATAGTCATGATCGTCATCGCAACCCATGGCTGAGTCGCACTCGTCTACCACCATGGCCACCACGCTGTGCCCGTTTGCGCTAATCGTAATATTGCTGAAGCACCTGTCCTTGTTGCTGAACCAACCAGTGGATAGTGCGACGATTGGAGTATCATCGGAGTGATATTGATTGTCACACTCAGACGGGCCGCCCCCATCTCCGCCTTTCTCAAAGCTATTGATGGTGAGGTGGGCCTTGGTACGGCTAGTCACTGGTGGTGAACATGTGTAAGTCGGGTAGTACTTGCCTGCCTTGCAACAATCCGAGTCATTCTCTGGGTTGCATTTTCCTGGAGGAGGATTCTTCCCATTGATTCTGCCACTGGGACCACATTGCCGGGCTTCAATAATATTGAAGCAGTAAGCAAAGAGGAGAATGACTAGCAGTGAAATGCAAATTTTGTTGCTGAAGGTGCTCATTTTCTCCTCCGTCGGTTTGATGCAGGACAGGCTGTCCAAGTTGGTATTTATAGAGGAAATTGCCATAGACATTCTTAAAATTGCAGATGGAGACTTTGTTATATGGTTGCTTGGGAAATGCCTTTTGTGGCTTTGCTACTCCAATACCGTGCTAGTGAGGGCAATCAATCTCATGGATTCCGTCCGCCCCACGCAACAAAGATAGAGGTATCAGCGAAGATGCTACGGGGGGCCAACATTTTCCTGAATTATCTTATCATCTAATGAATTGCAAATTTGAAATTCCTACATTATGTTGACCCAATGCAAAAGTACGTTGACTTGTTTTTTGGGTTGGCAACGAAGTCCACTTTTATCTAGAATGTATGTCTCCGGACCAAATGCAATAAACGTTCAAATACACTTAAGAGACGTTTCAAACATTCTAAAATGGATCCTAAAGAAAAAAAAATCAAAATAAAAAATAGACACATAATTTAAATATTTATAATTAATGCGATTGAGACGTATATTCAATTGATTGCTAAAATTAGGATACCAGTACAACAATCCAAAAGGCGAATATTAGACAATGTGGTTGCCGCATAAAGAAAAAAAAAAAAGCTATTTCTATAATATTTTTATTTTTGAAGCAAGCATAACTATAAAATATATATATATATATATATATATATATATATCTATCTATCTAAAAAAGGTAACAAAACAAAAGTCGCTAATAAGCTCCAAACTATGGCTCCTTCCATGTCTGCAAGATGGACTATCAACGTTGAGTATACGTTTTAAGGTCTAATTGGTAGCTTGTGACAGCAACTTTGTCAACATTCTGATGATCTGATGGACTGATACGACGCCCAGAGCCAGAGAAGTACGTACTTCTTGTACAAAGACCGCAGAACTGTCCTATAATGGTGCATCTCTATGGAGTGACCTGCTCCAATTCATTTTCTCAGCACAGGCAGCACACAGCAAAAGATCCAGACCAATAAAAGAAAATAAAAAATGAAGAAGCAAACTTGTTCAAGTGTTGTTTTTCTCATTGGCTTCCCCTTTCTTGTTCCAAGTCTTCAACCGGTTGAGGCTAATTATATGACCTGCAATCCTAGTGGCAAACTAAGGGGCAAAAAGCCTCCTCCAGGAACATGCAACCCTGAGAATGACTCCGATTGCTGCATCCAAGGCAAGCTTTACACCACTTACAAATGTTCCCCACCAGTCTCAAGTCATACAAAGGCAACTCTCACCCTCAACAGCTTTCAGAAAGGTGGAGATGGCGGCGCCCCATCGGACTGTGATAATCAATACCACTCAGATAATGAACCCGTGGTAGCACTTTCAACTGGATGGTTGGACAACAAGAGTCGATGCTTAAATTATATTACGATACACGGTAATGGAAAGAGCGTGAAGGCCAAAGTAGTTGACGAGTGTGACTCTACCATGGGCTGTGATTCTGACCATGATTACCAGCCTCCTTGCCATAACAATGCTGTAGATTCCTCCAAAGCTGTTTGGAAGGCATTGGGCGTGCCTAAAAGTGATCGGGGCAGCATGGAAATCTATTGGTCCCATGCATAATATATTCCTGCCATTCTAGTCATCTTCAAAATACAAGGGCAAAGGGTGTTCATTGATTTCTGTTTTTTATTCCCGTCTATTGTGTTTACACAGCAGCGTATCAGTTTTCTGCGAGGCCCTAGCTTCGTTTAGAATTATTGGTTGAGTACCCAAGGATGCTTAGATTTCTAGTTGCTCTTGTGTATACTATAATACAAATCAATGAAAGTATGTGTTTGTTTGTGCTATCGAAGTTCCTAGTTCAAGTTTCCTTTGAAGTAATGGTGACTGGTGAACAAACCTTAATCCATAACACTGCCTTGCTCGTATCCCTCCTCCCGCTTTTTCGAACCGTAAAACGAAATGATTAGATCAGTTCTCGTTAAAATCTTCATACGGCAGCTATAATGAAGATCTCTCAGGCGCACCAAAACCACTGAAGAAAAAATGGACTACAAAAGATGAAGCACAGTTATCTATCAAACATGGCTAATTGCTATAACGGAGTGCTGGTAAGAGACCTTCAAATTCAAACAATCAAAACTTTAGTCCTCCCTTGTTCAAAGGCTTCTCATTAGTTCGTTGGATTAAATAAGCTTCGTCAGCCTTCTGACAAGCTAATGCAAACTTACAACATTGTCCATCACCTAACATCAAAGCTTTAGTCGGGTATGATTGGATCAATTTCCCTGCATGCTAAGACGAACCCTTTAGCCACTAGTCTGACCAAACGAACGTATGCATTTGCGCCAGGTGCTTCAATTGGGTTTCGTTCAATGTGTTCCAGATTTGGAATGCGCATGTGGATCTTTTGACAGAAGGAAAACACTCACTTAAGAAAAAAAATAGTTCGCACAATTAGACGCGATAAAAAAAAAAAAAAAAAGGAATAACGTGAATATCATTGCTTAAAAATATAAGTCAATGAAGAAAAAAAAAATAATTGTATAATTTTATTAATTATGTTCAGTTGTGTCTATCATTTTCTATCGCATCACTTATATACAATTCTTAATGCAATACGATAGTTATAAGGGTAGAACGTACAATCATGTGTAACAAATACAATGATAGGTATAAAACTATATAATATATAAAAATTTGCACCACATTTATACCATATATAAGTGCAAGATTACAATATTTTTTTGGTTACCAAGTTACAGCTATCTCGCTTAACTTAAACTATAAATAATTATAGCTCAATTAAAATAGTTGCTTACTATAGCTTTTTGGCGAGAAAAAAAAAAAAAAAAAGGTACAATGCCTTCGTTTGTAAAGATCGTACTAAGTCAGATCTCGTGGGATGCAAAAGTGATTAAATAATATGGGGGCATTTCTAGTTTAATATATTTAAAATGTGAATTAAATTAAATTAATTTAAAATATACATAAAAAATTAAATAAAATTTAATTGAAATAAAAAAAAATTGATGAAATAAATTTATATAATATAAAATTATGTAACTGTGTTTTATTAATAAGAACCCAATTAGACGGATGGAGCCATGTAGACGGGTTCCAGATAAAGTGAGGAATCTATATTTATTTTTAAAATTTTTAAAGAATATATAATTTTTAAGTATATTAGATAAATATTTAAATATTATATGACTTGTCAACAGACATTTTTTGATAGCATAACCCCGCGTCTTGTTCCATGGCCCATCCATATAGTTTTTTTTTTTTCCCCTTAAATTAAAACTTTGCATTTAATTAATCACTCCCTGTCTACAAATGTGGCTCTGTACCACTCATGCGATTCTTCGAAACAGGAAGGCCAACAAGATCGTCGGAATCCATATAAATGCTCTCATATTATCAATTCAAACTCACTCAGGAATACATCAGTGCAATTTACAGAGGAGAATAGAGAGAAGTAGAGAAGAAGGTTTATTCAAGTGTTGTTCTTGTCCTCCGCATTCTTGTTCTTGTTCCAAGTTTTCCGTGTCTCAGTTCCAGGAGTACTAATTTCAACAATCCTGGAGCTGCCTCTTGCAAGCCTAGTGGCGTGATAAGAGGCCAAAAAGTACCTTCAGGACAATGCAACCGAGAGAATGACTCTGATTGCTTGCTGCTTCCAAGGCAAGCCATAAGCCACTTTCAAATGTTACCCTCCAGTGACTGGTCACACCAACGCAATTCTGAGCCTCAACAACTTCGAGAAGGGCGGAGACGGCGGGGGCCATCTGAGTGTGATAACCTGTACCATTCGGATGATAAACCTGTGGTGGCACTTTCAACAGAATGGTTTGCCAAGAGAAAGGAGGTGCCTGAATTATATTACTATTCACTGCAATTGGTGGTCGATGAGGGTGATGTTGGGCTAATTGGGTCCCTTTTTATTGTTGTGAAACTGAGTGTATTCGGCTGTAACTTAAAATATTCAATGAGAATATAAATACCTTATTTTGTACTTAAATAATTGAGAATGAAGAAGCGACAGACATAAAAAAAAAAAAAAAAAAGAGAGAGAGTTGCTAGAAATCGTTTTAGTTTAGAGTGTCATTATTTTTTTTAATTTTAAAATTAAGATAACTAATTTTTTTTTCTTTTGTCATTGTAACAATTTTGTTAAATCATATGATCCGTTTTCCACAATTGAATTATTATTTTGCAGTGTTTTTGATTGAGTTATTGTTAACGGAATATATTCATTTTTAGTTATTTTATTTAGTTTGTAACTTAGTTCAAATTGAATTTTTTCAATTTATTTGTTGTAATTAAAATTATATATTTTCATAATAATCACTTATTAATTATAATAAAGTTGACTTCTTTTTTTTTTTACTAGCGTATCTCATAATTTTTTTTTTCTTTATTTTAAAGATTTTTTTTTTCGTTAAACTAATTTATTATTTTGCACGATTACTTGAATTGTTATATTTATCATTCATTCGATTTCTCACATGTTTAAGCAAACGACAGAGATCTTTCCTGGAAATTTGTACTTCGCTAGTCCCTCCCCTAACATGTGATTCTGCAAGGGGTTGCAATTTTGACCGTCATTACCAGCCTTCAAGAAAATGGATTTAGCTTATAAAAAAATTAGGGTTAATTAAAGATGAAATCAATTCAACCTTTTAAGGATTTTGATAGATTGCCAACTTAAATTTCTCAAAAGCTATTTAAATTGATAACTTTACAAATAACGAAACCGAATATAGTGATATTGATACAAATACAAAAATGTACAGAGGATACCCACTGAATAAAAAACCAGAAATGTCCTAAAATGAAATCAAGTTCAACATCATAATTATTATAACAGGGAAGTCAAGCTTAACAATATAAACTTTAAGATAGTTTGGATACAGCATTTGGCTTAATTAAGTTAATTTTTTTTTTTCTAAAAATAAAATAATAAAACATGAATTCCCTAGAAAAAGGTTATAAGTTTACTTCTAATATACATTTATTCAACCTTAAAGGATACTTTGAAAGACTGGATTTCGAATTTGTAATGAAGGGTAGTAGGGTGCAAGATTTATGTAAACTAAATGTGTCCTCTCTTGTAAACTCTTGGCTTGACAACTCAGAGATTTGTCTAACAGCTTAACTTAAAGAGCAAGTTAGGGAAAAGTTTTATGACAAAATCAGCTCAACCCAAACTCATATAAAATGCGGCCTACATTTTTCGGACCGAAAATGTTAGGCATTGGGTTGGCCTAATCCAAATGATGTTCCCATCTAATCCAAAATTCCAATTTCCAAACACATGGGGTAGCAATAGGCAAAGCTGCTGCCTAGCCAAAGCTGGTGGACACCTTCTTTTTTAGCTCCCCAAATAAATGAGACACCATCGTCACAACAACTCTGGCGTAAATTAATTAATTAATTTTTTATTGATTAAATTTTGAGTTCTCTTATTAATATTCGCAAATAATAAGTTTCCTTTATGAAAAAAAAATAAATAAATAAATAAAAAATAATAATAATCTTTGACCTCAATCTACATATTCAATTATATATATAATTTTTTATTTGACAAAAATATTAGAGATACAGGGATGACAGAATATTCAAGTTCAAGCCATTAAAAGGCCAGAAAATAAGGCAGTAAGGGGCTGCCTTTAACAGGATAGAACGTCGCCAAACACACACGGATGCCCAACTAGAAATTTTGACTAATTGAGACTCCTTTGATTTTTTGTACGTGAGAGCGAGCCATGGCTTCACACCCATAAATTTATACTTGCAACACTCTTTATATTTAAGATACAATTGTTATTTTACTGCAGGATAGACCAAGTTTGGAAAATTTTTACCATATTTATAAGCTGACATTTAAACGACGAATATTGGCAAAAGTTGACCAAATTCCACAACATTTACGACAGAGGAAAAGTTTCTTGAAGGAAAAAAATAAAACAAAGCTTTACAAGCATCACCAAACAGAACCAAAACCTAACACACCAGCAAAACAGACATCAGCATAAAATCCATCAAGGCACCGAATCACAACATACTATCTGTCCTAGCAGGGAGTCGCCGGAAGAAATTGATGGGCACTGACGGTGTCCTATGCCGGAACCTGGGATGCCTCATTACATAAAACACAACAAGAACAGCCAGCACCTGAAAAGGAGCTGCATACAACACAATGGCAGCCACTAGACAAAATGTCAGGAATATGGTTGTGGCGCGTGGATCCTGCCAGCTTAGTAATGCCTGAACCCACTCTCCCTGACTAGCCACATCACCTACCACAGTCTGGATCCTCCCCGCCACACTCCTCAGCCTGTCATATCTCATACGAACTATATCCAATCCCCGTGTCGTTGGAAATGTGTCAAACTCCTCATCAAGCTCATCCGGATGCACTACCTCTGCACAAGACATTCTTGTGTTCATATGAGGAGGGTATCTTGGGCGAAAACGATAGTTCCAAACTCCAATTACAAACATGTACAAGAACACAGTTGGCAAAATCAGCTCTGGAAAACACACCAGCATTACAAAGAGAAGGTGTACTAGCACGGTAGTGACATGATTTTTCCACATGCAAACTTCACCAAACCATTTGCTGACAGCAAACAAGCCAGAGAAGACAGACATCAGCCTGAAGAAGTTTGCCTTGCTGCGCCTCATACTCCAGAGGTGAGAGTGGGCATCTGACAAATACTCAATGACTTCTTTTCTAAGAGGAGGTTCTGCCCGACTGAGCCGAGCTGCGACCATATTGACTGCCTGGTTACGCAGCATGTCCTGCTGCATCACAGTCAATGGCCTTATGTAGTGCATCTTTGGCAAAAGAGGTCTAGAGTATTGAAACATCATGTTCGCAAATGAGGTGTACGAAAATCGTACGGCCAAGTGTAATTCGCCCATCTTCTTAACACCAGAAGGGTGAAGGACTAGCAAAGGATAGGAGTGTGTATAAACACGACCTGTTTCAAGAGTAGACAGCCGTATCCGTACCTTGCCAATTTGGGCATCCTTATGACCATTTGAACCTTCAATCTGGCTGTTATCAAAAACACCTACAGTGAGTACTGTTGCAGGATCATAAACCTCCCAAGTATATTGCTCATTATACTTGGGACTTAGACTGTTGATTATGGTCCGAGTTCGAACCCATTTGTGGCTGTACTTTGCTACACAGTATGTGTCTGAAGTACCATGCCCATTTCTTGTTTTCATCGGGTGAAGCCCATCAGCATTTAGGATGCCAAGCTCCAACACACCAATGGATGGCTTCCATAGCTGCTTTGCTGTTGGTCGAAGATCACTGCTGTAGTGAGTTGGCTCATCGAGCACGTGATAACCCCCATCAAGTACAACACGAAGGTGAAGCCTGCTAGCAAACTTATCTTTCTTTGCCTGATGCTCATCCAAAGCAGCTGAAACAGACTTTTCGAGGTTGAACCACCGACTAGGTACGATTCGATCATCAGCACGCCTATAAACAGAGTTCAATGGTATAACAACTTTCCCAATGGCCTCATCTTTGTTGGGCCCCACACGATCTTCAACTGAGAGGATCAAATGATCATCAAAGGGTTCAGCAGCAACAAACATTAACTCCTCATTCCAAAATACATTCGTTGTCTGACTCTGAGCAGCCCTTGTCTTCAGAACCTGATTAGCAATCTGTACCTTGACACGAACATCTGGGAACCGAGTCTTGTCAGGTGTAACTAGGTCTTGTGCCTCAATCACATTAACACGGACATACCATAATCTTGGGGAGTGATAAACTTTTGAGCGCAAATGTGGATAGATGGTGGAAGAACTATCAGGAGTGATTGCATCTGAATGCCAGGCATTAGGGAATGCCTCATCAGCTTGTGTTCCATACCAGACAGCGAGCATCAGTTCTCCCTTTGTTTTCTCCCCTTTCTTATCTTCAAGCCGATACCATTCTGGAGCCAATGGGCTGTCAGGTGGAAGACGTGTGGGAATCTCATTCATGTCAAATCTTATAAGACCAACGAAATCATCCTTTATCATATCCTTATCCTTGATAACAACTTCAACCACTGATGACTGAAGCCTGTCCCTTGCAAAGGCATACACCTCATCCCAGTTAGGATTTTTCTGCTTCTCAAAGTGTTTTGTGATTCCTTTATAGTTGCCAACCCTTACCTCCACATATGGATCAAGGCTTCCTGTCACATCCTTACTAGGAAGATCTCGGGCCTTCACGACTCGTACAAAAAGATATTTCATCTGCTCAACTAGATCATAAGTACTGACAGGTCTATCCCTACGTACAATTCGGCCTCCAACAACTTGGCCCCCTCCAAGGAAAGGGTTTGTTTCTTTAATTGCATAATCAGCAGGTTGTGAAGACAAACCTGAGAACATGCGAACAACTTGCGGAGCTTGAGGTTCAGACCTCATCTCACTTGTTCCATAATTCATTGCTTTTTGAGTCACTGCAGCAGGAGTAGGCTGCTGATGCTGTGACTGACTGGGAAGATGATGAAATGTGCGTCTGGACTCAGCCTTGTTATCAGAGAATGGATTGGAGACAAAGTCCGGTATCTGCTGTTCTGCTGCTTGAGTTTGGATTGGGCGTGAATTAGGAAACGTGGATTCCATGGCAGGAAGAGGGTTTGATGATCTAATGGATGGGTCATCAGTAACAAATACTTTCAAGCCAAGCTCCCCTTTGACACGAGAGAAAATGCCTCGTTTTTCCAGAGGGTAGTGCAAAACAACAGCATCAGAATAAGGGACAAATGATGTCCCAGTGAGACGAACCTTTCCTAGGAATGTTTTGGAGTTGTTTTCTTTGTTATGGTTGTAGACATGGGCATCAAGAGTCAGGTTGGATAGGTTGTTTGGATCAGAGATGTTGAAATAGAAAATTTCATTCCAATAGGGATTCAGATCTTTGTCTTTGGTAGTGGTACGAAATTTCTGATGATCAAAATGGAGTTCTACCAGAGCACTGGCTGAGCCCTGCCCATCTTTAGGCATAAGATCATGGGCACTGACAACCTCCACACCCAGCTTGAAATTACTCATTATATTGCTTTTTTTCTCGGATTAATGAAAGCTTGCAAGAATAGTAATACCTGAGATGAAGGAAACAAAAAATTCAACATGGATTAAAATACTTAACAAACTTCTGCACCCCAGAAAGAAAAAAGGGAAAAGTAGAGGGCTTTGTATTGTGAACGAACAAAAAAAAAAAAAAAAAAGTAGCCAGAACTGAAATTTATACAGTATAACAGATCAATTCATAGGCACAAAAGGCGGATTCTCCTTAGAAATCTTCGAGTCCGCTAGGTTTTGAGTTTCTCATCAAGAAGCAGCAATGGTCTCAAAATAAAAGAAACGGAATATATGTATAAAAAAAAAGAAGATTGCAAGAGCATAAAGTCTTTTGTCTTTGTAGATTACAGAGATGGTCCAATAATCCAAATTTCCTTTTTTCCCATATGGTCATATCCTTAAAAACATAGGAGGACAACAATATCTGGAATCATCCACAATTGTTCTGTAATTTTCAACACTATCAAACAGAGCCCCAAAGAAACCCAGAATTTAGATTCACTTTGTTATTACTCAAAGCATTCCGAGTAAACAAACAAAAACAGAAAAAAAAAAATGTTTCATAAAGTCATAAACACTTTAAAAGCGTCAAAGAATATCATGGAACCTTATCCACCTAAAAAGCTTAAAAACCAATAGGAGGCGGTGACCACAAAATATTACAAGTCAAAGGCTTAACAAAAAGATTCATTCCTGGCATAGCTCACTTGTTTTTGGGTTCGTAGACTAGTTCTCGCTTTATGTCATCGGCCTTTACGCAGCTGTTCTTTATAAAACCTGATTGTTTTCAAGGTATTTAAAATATATATATATCCATTCAAATCACCCAGAAACGACGTAGAAGCAACGTTTAATCCAATAAAATGATCAAAGAAGTCAAAACACGCTAAAAAAAAAATCAGAAAATAACTCGACCTGTTACCACAAAATTTCTATAAAAAAAGAAAGACCAAGCTTACCTCTCCGTACGCTTGAAGAAGAAGAAGAAGGAAAGCAACAACAAGCTCTGGTATTGATTCAACTCCCAAGATATTCACAAAGAACGATGACTTAAAAACAGAGATGAGAAGAGAAGTAGAGAGGAAAGAGAGAAGAAATGAGACCTTAAAGAGTCGGTGATTTGTGTTTGCCTTCTGGGATGGCTCGTAAAGAGAAAAAAAGAGCAAGAGATAAGAAACATGGAGTCGTTGTAAACGAGTTAAAATTTTTGTCTCTGCTGGTTGACGACGAAAGGTCGGTCTACTCCCTGTGCCGTGTTCCGTGTTCTGCAGTTTGGTTTATTGTCAAATGCTCGGTTTTGGTTGTAAAGTCTACTCGCCTTTTTCTGTTTGACACGTGTCCAGAAAAATGTACGGCCGTTAAATTTATGTTTTTACCAAGTTTAAAAGCGGTAAGTGTGCATGACTTTACCTCGAAACAGTCTTGAGTTAATATTAGATAATAGGATTAATTTTATTTATTATATTAAAAACATTTTTAATTATATTTTTTTAAAAAAAATTATTAATTAATTTTAATATGTTTTTTTATAATTATTATTTTAATATTTTAATTGATTAATTAAATTTAATTTATATTAAATATTTTTTATTAAATACAATAACAAAATAATCAAATATTAAGGTATTTATTATTATTATATTATTGAATTTATTTATATTATATTTAGTTTTTAAAAAATTAAAAAAATACAAATATTTTTAAATATTATTTTTTTTCTTTATTTATAATGTTTAACGTATTAAATTTTTAAAAAATGAAAACTTAAGTTACGTTGGGTATGGTTATATTTAATAAAAAAATTAATAAATATTAAATTTAATTAATAAATTAATATTTTGAATAGATTTAAAAATTAATATATATATATATATATATATATATATAATTGTAAAAATTATTTTTAAAGTGTTGAATATAATTTAATTAACAAATTAATATATTAAATAAATTTTTAAAAAATAAAATAAATATAATTAAAAAATAATTTAACATTCTAAATAAAATTAATTTTTTCACCTTAATGTTAAAAAAAAAAAAAGTTCATCCTCAAACGATGAATCTTTCCTGAAAAGAGGTTAAAAATAACAAAGTGAGTGTGAATTTATGACTTTGTTACAGTAAATTGTGAGCTTTACGACGATGATAAGTCATCAATCGACCTTAAATCCTCCAGATTTTTTACCGTTAAAAGTATAGATTGATTAATTATTTTTGTTCCTTTCTTCACATAAAGAATTATCTACAAAGTGCTTCAAGGATCATTAATGCACGGCACCCTAGACTCTTTTATAAAAGCGTGTTACATATTTATGAAATATATATATATATGTTTATTTAATCAGTAATCACCTATTATGCTTTTTTTTTTTCATTTTTTATTAGTATTATCTCAGCCTTAGAAAAAAAATGTAATGAAGGGTCTCATAGAAGGTGTACATAAATCTTTTGTAATATTTATTTTTTTTAGTTAATAATTCTATTATCTAAAAAAATAATTAAATTATAAATTACACAATAATAAAAAATATATCGTTATTTTATCGTAATATTCACAAACTCCACTTTGTAGGGATAGTGATGTCTAGAATTTTATTCTAATTATTTTATTAAAAATTTAGATCCTGATTAGGAAGTATTTGTGGGGGAAGATTTGTGATTTTTTTTTTTAATTATTTCAACCACCCCATATAAAAAAATTTTAAAAAAAATAATAATGAAAAGAACCAAGAGTTTGTGGGATGGCGTGGAGATGAAGTATTTGCACTTGAGTTTGATTAAAATTGAATGGTCAAATTAATGCATGTGACGATAGCAAAACCACAAGATGATTTACTTTCCTTCTTTCTTTTTTTTTCTTCTTTTTTTTTTTTTTTTTAATAAGAAGAAGCAAATTAAGGCACGGCATGTGGACCCAAAAGGAAAGGAAGGTGCCTAAATTGGCAATGACCACTGACCTTTTGGTAAAGTCGTAAAATAAGTGGAATTTTTTCCAATCAGCAACGGACGTCATAAGGTTAGCCCACACCAAGCAGTACATCGGTTTTGAGCCAATCTGAGTCTTCTGTTCATTCATTATCTATTTGACACTTGGCTATAAGGTGATATCTGGTGTGATTGTGAAATAACACCAAAAACCAAAAAGATTTAAACGTCCAAAGTAAATAATTTCTTGCATCAATAAAGAATTAGACGTCCCAATCTTCGAGCTTTAACAAAGGTTTAATCATGGAGTGGATTGAGTTTCTCTTTATCTTTGGGTTGAAATCCCATTAACAATTTATATATATATAAGAGAACAATAAACAAACAAGTGAGTTGGCTAAATATTGCAATATGTATATTACGGTTGTTTATTCCACACAAATAGAGTTGTCCGAAATGAGATTAACTTCAAAACCACGAGATAGCGTTGCTTTCTTTCTTTTATTGTTGTTTTTTTTTTTTTTTTAATATATGATGATGAAGTAGAAGAAGAATATTTTAAAAACAAATAGGAGGATAGCTAACATTGACTGCAACTCTCACTTGCTTTACAAGTGATAAGTACTATTTTTAAATTAGTAATTTTTAATTTTTTTTTTAATAAAGATCAATAGTTTTAAAATTTAAAAAAAAAAAAATCCAGGTCACTACTTCTGTAAAATGATGTACAATTAGGTTACTTTTGTTAATTAAGTTGTTATGTGTCTGGGTGACATTTTAAGTTTTCAAATCTCTCTCATTGTTGCTAACGAGGACATGCTGAATTACCCATTTTTTGCCTACTTGCCCTGATCCCACCCTCCCTTCCTCTCAGACTCCTTTATTTTGTATGGAAATGCACTGTTAGGTCAATAATTATTACTATTAGTGCATAATTAGGTTATCAATTATTGATTTAGTGCATAATTAAGTTATCATTGTCTTTGCAAAAAAAAAAACTTAGCAACAAAACCCTAACACACATAAAAGTTATTCATCAAAGGCCCCGCATCACTTTATCAAAGATATTAAGTAATCAAGTTATTGTTTTCACAAGAAAAAAATTTTGAAAATGAAGAGAGTTTAGGTACTTGTAAACAAAAAAATAAATAAATAAATATATATATATATATAAAACTTTAATTATATCCTATTTTATAACCAAACTCTCACTTAAAGATATTATGAGTAGAGACCAATTGTAATTAATAATTTTAGATATATTTTTAAAATAGATTGATTTCCTAATTTATATCAGAGCAAAACAAATTATATTTGGTCTTCACTTACTTTAATGCGATCGCCGTATCAACGTTGGCTTGTACTTTTTCACAATTTTGGTTTATGAGAAGCGAAACGTGTTTCGCACTTTACACACCGACAACAAAAATGGCCCCTAGAAAACGCGATAAACGTCTTGTCCCACAAAAGCAAATGGGTAGAGTTAGTTGTCTTCAATGCAGGAACGGAACGATTCGTTCTAGTCTTTAGACGAGAGATTCTTCTGAATGTTCTCAACTTCAAAGCATGTCCGTGGAATAATTTAAATTTCATTTACTGAAGATTATTTCACTTTCAAGGTCCTCCGATGTTGATCGATATCAGAACAAGAGGCTTTAAGCTGACAGCAATGTAACAGATGTAATTGGAATTTATTAGAGAGATAATTTGGATGACCGAAATTAAAATTCAATAAATTTTACTAACAAAATTTATCTAAATTATGAAATGAGATTCTATATTTTATTATCTCTGAACTTTTTTTATTTTATATATATATATATATATATATATATTGATTTTTTTAATCTTTAATCTTGATTATAATAAGTATAATACTTAAATTAAAATACTTAAATAAAATTATAAAAATTAGATTTTAAATATAAAAATATAAAATAACTATAAAAATTGATTAAAATTTTCTCTAAGTATCAATCTGGCAAGAAAAGTATTTTTTTAATAGTAAAAATCACTCAACTCCTTATATTTAAAATTAAATAAAAATTCAACATTATATATATATATATATAGTTGATATAATAGCCACCCATATTAATTTAGACATATAAAAATGTTTTTGCAACCTTAAACTTCATTTTTTGGTGATTCATTTTGTTACTATGTACTATAAATTAGTAAATTTTGCATTGAATTTTAGTCCATGTAATTACTCTCTCTCTCTCTGTTTTTTTTTTTTTTTTAATTTATTTGGGTGTGTCTATGTTGGAAAGTTCCAAAATCAAAACGAAATCGACTAGCAGAACCTTTACCTTTGGCTTAGTATATTCTCATTCTGGCATAAGCATCATTTTCTTTTATGTCTTAGGAATGTCCTTCTGTAAGGCATAATAATTGTACGACGGCTTCACAACGAGACAAGGGTGGCCACCAAACATTTATTAAAGGGGAGACAACTGCAAAACTTGTCAGGGCTTGAAGCTCAGGATGAAATTAGCTTAGTAATTAGTACCAACCAAATTAAAGAACTTTGTTTAGTATCTGATTAAGCAATTTCCAATAGAAATAAACCAAAGTCAGCAAGAAACAAATCTCCAAACCAAGTCGACGAAGCTTCAATTACTTAAAAAACTTTAAACAGAAGTTTGTGCAAGAAACTATTCAGCGGAGGCCTGTTGCCCATGTGCTGTCCAATTTCCAAGGTGGAAGATAGATATTTCTAATATATTATGTGCTTGCAAGCTGTATGAACTTTCCAGGTACAGAGGTTGACTTAATCAAAATAATTTTACTTACTTCATCCAAAATTTGTATTAGTTGAAGGAATTGACTATCACAGTCTTGAAATATCAAAAATTGAAATGACTCAAATTATGAATATTTTAAATTTAAAATGCTTCATAACTGAAAACAATTTGAAATTTAATGTATTTAGAATTTAATATACTTAAAAATTTAATGAGTCAAAAAGTTGTTCAATTTAATGAACCAACAGCAACCCTGCTCCGTCCAACTCATTTGACAATCTAGATGAACCATTCAAAAGATTTAGCCTGAAACCCATCTTGTGCAACTACCGGTATGCTGTTCTTTTCTATAAATGATATATTGCTAATAACAAGAATTTATTTTGTTCCTCTTCGAAACAACCAAAATAAGATGCAATGCTGATCAATTAAATGCATTCTGTGTGATCACATTTTCCCTTCCGCCAAGAAAATATCATCATATTGATATGGACTTAGATTGTGATATTATGAATGTTATTAACGTTAGATATTTAAATAAATTAACAAGTTAAGGAGATATTAAAAATAAATATGGGATAAAAAATAAGTTTATTGTAAACATTAATGGTAATCATATATATATATATATATATATATATATATAAAGTCATTGTACCAAAATCAAAGGTAAAGAGCATTGGGGTGCAGGTGACAATGGAATAACTGATTCTCCTTACAAAATCAAACAAAAGCATAACGGATATACCAACAATGGGATGGAGAAAATGAGTGCAGTAACTAGCTCGGAACCCATTGGTAGGTCTTGCAAATAAGCAAGCACTCGAGTCCCACTTGATCAAGAATATTAGGTGCAACCTTCTCTGATGCTTGAAAGTGACTCACCAGTCACTCTTGCCTCCTGATGACCCAAAAGAAATATCGAAGGCAGCCAAACGGTGGAGCCCATGTCCTCAGTTGATATGACCAGTCGTTTGTGTTTGAGCCATTGATATTCTGTGTTTTCACCTTTGGCTTCAAAAATGATCAGGGTGTTGTGGCCAACCACCACTTTACGTACCAGACAATTGTATTTAATGTCAATTGGATCTAATTTAAATGCACCTACCAGATTCGGTAAAATGGCAGGCCAAAGGGAGCATGAAATAGCAAGATTGGTAACTGATCCTTTTTTCTTTTTTCTTTCTTCTTCTTCTTTTTCATTCCAAGCACAAAGTCTTCTACTCAACTTTTAAGCTTTGTGGTCACTCTGCCATGTCTAGTGGTATGGAGATAAATATTCTAAAAATTGATTTAGTATACTCAGTTCTTATATGGCATGTGAAAGTAGAAAACTGGATCATTTTCTATAAATTTGAGGCCCAAGCACAGTAGTGCATTTTGCAATTGTCACATTAAATCCCTAAATTAGTGACATATGACCGCATAAAATACAATAATTGGCTTCTACTGCTTCTTATTTTGATTCTCCCAATACTCATTTTCCCAGGCTTCAACTTGCTTAATTGACTCAGCTTTGTTATCTAGGAATTCTCGAAGAACCTGAGGATCGTAAGGAGGTGGCATTGTGCATGGCGCTGCATCAGGGGGAGACATCACCAGGGACTCCACCATGAACTTCTTGTGGGTGCCATTTCTGGGGCATGCCATTGTTTCTGAACATAGCTCAACTGCTCCTGGGGGCACAGTTGGCTTGAATTTCAAGAGTTTTGCATACTCGTTTAGTAGATTAAACATGTAATCGTACACATAATCCATCTTCATATCTTCTATTATGAATTTGCTTGCTGCCTTCCCCATGTCCTCCGCCTGTCGTGGCAAAACAAATTGTGATACAAAATAATACTTTTTACAATCTCGCCCATCATGGCACTGAGGTTACACATCTAAAATGTTTTTTTTTTATATATATTATTATTATTTATTTTAATTACCTCTTTTGTGTGATTGTTGGCCCACTCCACGGCAAATTTAAGAGAAGTGCACTTGCTATTTTCCCTGATTGGCCAATAGTGCTGCAATGGCACCATGCCCCTTACGTAGAAATCATAGAAATGGGGACTCACATACAAGGTCATAGAATCGCACGCCAGAATGTATTTCTCGCTCACTGACCACGCCCATCCTTCTACGTAGATCTTGTATCTGTGAATTTTTCAGAAGTGCACTTGTTAATAATTTTTGCAAATTGGAATAGAAATCAATGTGTTGTGTGTGTTTAACTCTACTCAGCAGGGTTAAGACTGTGGAGGACAGCGGGGAGTTGGAGACATGTGGCCCAAAATCCTATAAAAGCATGAATTTTCACTCAATTTCCCCGACGATGCTTTTTTTGTTTTTGTTTTTTTCCTTTCCTTTGAAAATCTCTTTTCATCCTACCTGTGGGTACATTGATCTTGAACATTTGATTGTTTGTACCCTTGTTTGGACTCTTCATCCCAGTCCTGCAATAAAATCAAATCGTAAAATTAAAGCTATCTCGTGTAGATTTTTAAGCTGAGAAAATTAAACAAGGTATACTAATAGAACGATCAAAATTAGATAATTTACTGGATAAGAATATTTTGATATATTTTCACATTTTTAAAAAACCAGCATTTTGTGCACATATAATTAATTGCACGCATAAAAACTCGTCAATCTCTATGTTTTTTTCGGTAACACTAAATCACCATTGCCAGTTGTGGTTTAATAGATTAAAAAAAAATTCATTTAAATTATGAGATTATGGATTTAAATTTTTATTAAAATATTTAAAAAATTTAAATATACATTTAACTTCATATTATTTTTTTTTAAGTAACTAATCGCTGTTATTGAGTAATTTTGTGCAGTGTAAATTCAGCATAATTATTCTTAGTAGGATTAAAGGCATCACTAATTCTTAAATTATTCTAAAAACAAAAGAAACAAAAAAGAAGATATATCAGAGAAATTATATGGCAGATAAATAATAAATAATTTGAATGAAAAATAAAAGATTCATTTTAAAAATATTTTTAAACCCATGACCTCAAACTTTTAAGATGTAAATACAATGAATGTCATTTTTTTAGTGATAGAATTTGGATGCAAATATATTGAATTTCAACCTGTAATTTTGGTATAAATTAATATTATTTCTCACTCAATAATATTGGCCAATAAAACATAAAAAAAAATATAAGGATATCATAATAAAAATAAAATAAAATAAAATGTGAATCATCACACTTTTAATATATGGTACAGATATTTACAGAATTATTACCTGAATGTACAGACGAGTGTTCCAGTCATCTTTGTCAGTGACATTGCACTCGAGAAGGTCTTGCCTTATAGGAGACACGTATGGGTTGCCCTTCCAGTAAGCGTAGGGCACTCTGTCCTTCCATTGGGTCCTATTGTTTCCTTCTTTTATGTCCTCCAACACATTTTTCCATGGCCTTATATTGATCTCCGCCCTACCACATCAGAGGCAAACAGGTTGGTTGGTCCATTTAATTCTTCATGTCAAGTACTAATTACATTATTATTTATTTATTTATTAATTTGGTTCATGAACTTGCTTTTCTGACAACGATGAACTTTTAACTCAATAATATAGAATTTTCTTAACAATTGAAGTTCTTGAATTTCTCGAACCAATTGTTATTACAAAAAAAATAGTTATGAAATTCCCATGCTAAGAGAATTTTCATCTGGATAAGCTAGAAATAAACGATAATCATTTTACCACAAAATTATGATGGAATTTAATTTTTTTAAGGAAAAAAAAAAAAAAAGGAAAAGAAACCCGTAAAAGTAAAATAGCTAAGATAAAGCCATTACCAGCCCCAGAACGACCAGTCGGGGAACACGATATCCAAGCTCCAGGGATCCGAACAGTACCGAAACAAAGGTGGTGGGCCGGCATTTGGGCCCAGAAAGTCCTTCGATTGGACGACTGGCCTATCATCACAGTCAAACATCAGGTCCAGATCAGGCAATCTTCCTGGGTACCACCTTAGAAGCTGGACTATGCCCCACAAAGTGAACTCCGCTCTAGTTTGTATGGACGGCCTGTATTTCTCCACATAGGCCTTCCCGTCCAAGATCACAAGCCTGAAATGGGCCGTCCTGCGAGCCCGTTCGATCATTTCACTGGTGATTCCCGTCTCCCTCCAGTGCCGTAGATCTTCGTGGATCCATCCGAAGTACGATGGACATGTCACGTTTGATGGGTTCCCAGTAGTGCCAGGTTCTTGAGGGTTCTCTTTTCTTGGGAAACTCGTTGGACATGTTTGCGTCAGGTTTTCTGTGGTGCACTGGAGTGGGAATTGTGGTCTCTTTGTGGGCTTTTTTGTGGGTCTTGAAGAAACACCTCTGAACGCAGACTACAGAAAAATGTATACAGTACAGTCATTAGCTTATATGAACTTACAATATAAATATAAGTAAGCGTTTTCCAGGACTTACAGGGTCAAAGCAGCACACAAAAATTAAGGCGCCAAGGAAGAGGAAGGAAAGGAAGACAATCAAAGTACTTTTTACATTCCTCTTGTTGAATGGCCGAGTAGGAATCCTCGAGAAAGGTCTGTGAAGCCTTGAGATAGAGATGGTCTGAGGGTATTTCTCATTGCTTTTCTTCATGGTTTGCACGTGCATAGGCCTTCTTTTTTCCTTGGAAATCTCTGCACTTACCTTTCAAGTTCAGCTCACTCCTGTGATCAATATTCTTTCTGCTGGCCAAGCTAAATAACTTGAAATATCTTTAACGATACGCTTGTGTGATAAATAAATTAATATATATCAGTGGACTTTCTAGCCCTCTAGCACCAGGAGAGTCGCCTGAATTTACATATAAAACGAAGAAATGAAGTGCAAAATCCACGTGAGTCATTGTATCACTTCTACGTATATATCAGTACACTTAGTGTAAAACAAGCGTGTTCCTTGAGGACAATTCACGTTTCAACCCCCGTGGATTGCTCCTTGGTGCCGGACAAGCTTTTCGCGACGCTTGAAGTTAACATCCATAATGGGGTTCCGTTAGGATGGTCAAGCACCTACAATGTTACAATGTTACAATGTCACAATGTCAACTACTAGATGGTGATGTTAGGTTTAAGTTGTAGAGTTGGGAGTGGCCTAACCATACAATCAAATGGCTGTTGTGTTATTTTATGCTAGGCTATATACTACTGCATGCTAAGTACTAGATATGCCGAAATTGGAATTGAATTCCAATCTTTCTTTCTTTTTTTTTCTCTCTCTCTCTCTCTTTGCCTATTTATTTTCGGCGGGGAGTAGATAGAGGTAAAAGTTTTTACTTCCACATCCTATATAGTAAATGTCAGCATTATTTATGATAAGAATAATTCATATTGGCTTCCAATTGAATTTTAGGTCGGCTAAATAATAGTTGACATTTCTCTCCTCAGCCCGGCCTAGTAAAATCGCACCTCCTTATAGAAGAGACAATTATCCAATAGATCCTCCACAACTCAATGGTGGATTTTTCAGATCCTTCTTTAAAAGCCCAATTCATCCCATCATTTATGGTGGATTCGGCCGTAACTCAATGGAGAAAATTTTCAAATTTGTATTAATGGATATGGATCCAGAATGAATCCGCCAAGTACTACAACTTCATAAACGATTCTGGTGCACGTGGGGCTCCCACTTTGATAGCATTACAGTTTCATAATTTTATTTCAATTAAAAGCCAGAGTCTCACGTTGGAATCATCCCACTGGTCACACGACTCAAAATACATTACGAGCCAAGGGGTCCACCTGCTAGTCCCCTCTAATTTCAATGCAACCAGAATTGCTGAACAACGGGACAACGCAATATACAGCTGACAGCTTGCATTGTGTTCTTTTGGGTTCATGGACCGGAAAAGTCAATGCGTTCCAGCTTGCTTTTGGTCCAACAATATTGGATCAGCCCCAACCAACAAGAAGTAGAGCCCAGGACAAAGTTAATGGTTAACACGAACCCACTACGGAAATCAGCTCCTGAAACTTCTAATGATAGGACTCGTTCAGAAAACAATGAGGAAAGAAGAGAAGGGTAGACTACTCACAAGGGATGTGCATTGAAAGTTTAACGGCATGTACCTACCTCAAGGAGAAGGCCTCCAAGTCCAATGGCTTCGACGGCCAATTGTTAAAAGGTTGTCTTCCTTTAAACATTTTTGAAGCCAAGTTGTATGCCTTAGCATTATCCTACAAAGAAAGTCAAGACGGATAAATGCCAATAACAAGTGTTTGTAGCACCTGAAGCAACCTTTTCATTCAACTTACAACAGATGTAACGAGAGTCAATACCAGGAAATATACCTTGAGCTCTCGATAAGAAGCATGCTCGAACATACTTTCATCATGCACATTACGCTTGAGTCTCAAGAAAATCTCCAGCATTCGCTTCCTTGAAGGAAAATTGACAAAAAAGAGACTTTCATTTGATCTTAACCATAGAGCTAATGACAATAGGAAAGAAGCCTTGTTAGAGGTGAAATTTGCTTGAGCAAACTTGTCGCCTTACTTGCATAGAAATGATTCAGTAGATGGAGAAAGTGCCCCTTTGGAAGAGGTGCCTTGCTTTCTTCCTGTGGTCCCAAGGACAACTTCATGCAACCCAGACTTGTTCCAACAAATGGAATACCTAATGAATAATATCAAAGGGCATCAGTGTTACAAGCAAACAATAATAAGATAATTCGCCCAATAAACAGAAACTTTGCAAAGAAAATACCCGCATGTTAAAGTGGCAAGGGCAGTATCAGCAGGTTGAAACTCCCTAGGTGGCACAGGGGCTTCATAAAATAGTGGCTGTGAGTTGCATAACAATGACTCAATGAGCGTCACAAGCCTCCTTACCATCTGTAATTACTTAAGATACCATGCATTCACAGACCTTATTTACTTCAAAGGGACCCATTAGTCCATATGACAATGGTGATATCCGGTCATACAACGATCGTTTTAAGCATTCCTTGAAGGGAAGACTTTCAGCACTTCCAATAGATTGTCCAACAGTAATAGAATAGATGTATACAGGTAAAAGAAAGTAGGAAAGCAAAGCTCCTGGATGAAGAGAAAGAGAGAACTTGTCACTTTCCAAATGCTAGTTGTTCATATTCAATTAATAACTATAAACAGGAATCTGATGAACACAGTGAAAACGGATAATCAAAATTGATGTATACATTAGACATCATAACAGATGTGCAACCAAAATAGTACGTGGGTGCATGAATGTCAAAACCCAGACCATAACCATTACAGATTGAGGAGAAGTATAAAGGTAATAATGAATGCATTATGGCCATTGTTGAGAACAGGGACTCATGTTCAGCAACTAGTTCACCTATTAGCATGCATGGGATTGGAAAAGAGAAGATCATTGAACCTTGAACTCCAAGAACATTCCAACGAGCTATCTTGTCAGAGCAGCTGACCGACAATGTTGTATCACCACGACCAGGCTTCCTCTGAACCATGCCACTTGATTTTATGCCATTGGCTGAAAATAGACCCACTTATAAATCAATTGCTTGATTTAAGCAACATTTGTGTCTATAGCAACGAGACTTCTTTTGTTCAGATAGAGTACAGATAAAAAAATTCGCTGTAAAAGAATTTGCATTACCAGAATGAAGGAAGAGCTTTGTAATGAATAATAGCTGCCAGATAGATCAAGATCACAATGAAATTGAACATACAATATGAGCAGACAACAGCAATTTGAGAGAAGAAATAATATTGTTACTTCACGAAATTCATATGCTTCTTTGCATGATGAAAGAAAGATGCACCAGATGAATCGTGAGGCCTAGTGTTTGATGTAGGCCTTACTCAAGTTACAACTATAATTACTCTCAAAATTTCTATTCCAGAGAAGCATATTTGAATCATGGTGGCAAAAAATGTATTACAACTTCACTTGTCCAAGGAACACAATTTGTAAGAAACAGCACATAAGAATCACACGAAAAAACACAAGTAAACTAACAAGAAGCGAAAGAGGAAGCAACATTATTAATAGAGTAGAGAAAAAGATGAAGGCAAAACCCATTCAACATCTTGAGTACCTTCAATTTCTTTCGAAACATCCACAAACTCAATAACAGAGGTTGAACCATTAAGCTTGCCTGTAGATGAAGTGAAGATGTTTCTTGTAGGAATCAATGGTGAACTGACAGAAGCATCCCCACCTACAGGAAGTAAACCAAGTCTTCAAACACGTTTGGGCCTGAAGAAATCTTATAAGCTCTAATAAGTGCAGAAAACCAAAGAGGATTCTTTGAACAGAAGAAAAGACCAGAACCAAGAATTACATGGCAACTGAGATATGTAGAAATGCAACTGCCAGCCCTTCCTAAGTTTGAATTTCCCTTCACAAGAACTATCTGTGTCCAAACGAAAAGGACTTTTCGCAGCATCATCACCATCACTTTGCAACCATTTGCTCACACTTACACTAGCATTTTTGCGCTGCTCGAAATCTCCAGTAAGCCTTTGAATCTCTGTATAGAAGAACCTAGTTTGATTTCGAACACAAGCATACAAACAAATAGAAGCTCATTCAACTTCAAGATTAACTAAATTATTGAGAAAACAATATCACAGGAACCACTTGAAACAAACAAGTATCATTTAAGCACACCTCATTAACGCTCTTCGCGCTATAATCTCCGCGTGCGAATCATTAACAATATCACCGCACGCGCTCAGCAGCGAACGTCCAATGCATTTCGTTCCCGTCCCCAACGCCACAACTTCCAAATCTATATTCATTCAAATTACACATTCAAAACATTTCACATTCAACAAACTCCGGAAACTAAAAAAGAAAGATTATTAGAAAAATTAAGGTTTTAGGAAAGGAAAGGCAGAGGTGCACCTTGAGAAGGGGAGGAGATGAGAAAAGCGGCCAAGACGGTGACCTCACGGCCCTGAGGCTTTCCTTTCTGAGGGAGGGAATTGTAGAGAGATATCACCTTCTCCGATGTTTTCTCTCCCCATCCTGTCTCCGACGAACTCGTAACGCGAGATTCCATTTAACTCGGTTCCCGACGACTTTGAAGAGTGAACTTTTGTCAGCTTAAACTCTTGAGAAGCGCAATGCTAACTTCACGATTTTTGGAATCCTGGAGGTTGGCGTTGGGCGGCACGATGCCAACCGCTTGCCGGCATATCGGGAAGTCAACCAACGACGGCCGCGACGCCTGGATTTAATCAATATTATTTCCAAAAAAAAAAAACAAAATTGATAAACACGGGAACGGCAACGTTTTAGGCTTTGACGACGGGTTCTCAGTATGCTTACCACGTATGAATTTTCTTTTTATTTGTTTATTTATTTATTGCAATAAAACATAAAATCGTATTATGCATTGAAAAGATTTATTTCTTAGAAGATATGAATATCAAACAATTTAGCTACGGTAAAGCTTATTGACTACTTTAATTTGATTTATCTTATTTAATTTGTTAGTTGAAGATCAAATAAATATGCCTTCTTTAACAGTATAACTTATTAAGTATTTCTAAATAGTATTTATTTTTTTAAAAAAATTAATTTTATTTATTACGTTAAATAATTTTTATAATTATTTTATTTTATTTTTTTAAAATTTACTCTTTAAATTAATTTTATTATTTTAAATATACTTACTTGTTAATTATTTACTCATCACATAATATATATATATATATATATATATATATATATTATCACTTCATCGAATTTGTTAATATTACATAATTTAAAATAATTAGTAAAATATAAATATTTTTTAAATATTATAAAAAATAAAAATTTATAATGTTTAAAAAGATTTTTATTTTCTTAATTTTGTTTTAAAAATTAAAATTTATAATGATAAAAAAATATAATTATTGCATATTTAATACAAATTTAATTTAATTAACAAAAAATATTAAATTTCTTAAAAAAAAATAAAAGAGATATAATTATAAATTTTTTAATATAATAAACAAAATTAATTTTTTTATTTTTATTTTTCCTTATATATTAATTAAGATTTTGATAGTACAACTTGGGACTTCAAACATGCCGACATCTGTCCCTCACATACGTGGCTCTCTCTTTATCCGCTATACCTGGTCGCCTGTCGGCAAGGAAACAATTACACCATGCAACGTTACGCGAATACTCATTCCCATACACGGTCTACACTCACCGTCCGATCGTCCGCTGTCTCCGCACAGTAATTAAAATCAACGTCTTCTGACACGTTATTGGCTAGCAATTTAAAAAAGGACGGGCCCACAGGGAAAGAAATTTTATTTATTACCGAGTTGGAGGAGGGCCAAAGTGTGATCGAGTGAGGGGACTGAGTTGTCGTAAATTTGCTTTGGATTACAGAAGATAGGAAAGTTAAAGTATGGCAGAGGAGGAGCCAATGAAGAAGGTGGAAGCTGAAGCCCCCGTGGCGCCACCTCCTGCAACGGCGGTGGAATCTAAGAAGGGTGTAGCCGAGGAGAAAATGGTGGTTCCACCAACTCCAGAGGAATCCAAAGCTCTTGCTGTAGTGGAAAGTAAAGGCTCTTTCTTTCTCCTCTTCAATTTTGCTGCTTTTCTTTTTAACTTTTTAATTTTTTTGTTATTATACATACATATATAAACAAGAATTCACTGAATTGTTGAATTGTCATTGGCTTTGGTGGATAGATTTTTTCGCCAAGAATCTTTGTGTTCCTCTGTTTTTCTCTTGAACAAAAGAGCAGAGGATGAGATTATGCAGGGGATATTTTACTTCTTTTTTTAAAAAAAATATTTTCCTAATCTTTTTTTTTTTGGATATGGCCGTTCATGTCTGTGATTGTAAGAACCCAAATTGTTTCTGGTTTTTTTTGGTAATGTTTCTGCGAATCTCTTCTTCTTCTTCTTTATTAGATTCAAAAGAGGCTATTGTTGTTATCTTAGTTTCTGTGTGGAGGTTGTGCTAGCTACTATTATTTATTTATTTGTTTATTTAGAGATTGTGCCCATACAGCATAATGTAGTTACAGTGGAATTTATTTATGTATTGTCCCCACTCAATTCAATCAAAACTGAAAAGCATAGATTGATGGCTGCTTTAGCGACACCAAAGTCACCAGCTATCATGCAATTCAAATTTCCGCATATGCCATCTGTTCCTTTTCTGTTTTGGTATTGCTAACAACAGGCAAAAGCAAAAATAATAATGTGACAGTTTTTTTTTTTTTTTTTGTAAAGAAATGATCCCGTCCCATTGCATTGCAGTTGTCCTCCATGCACTGTAAAGGGGTTCTGTCTGGCCTGGCATGAATTTGATGGCATCTTTCTGTTGCTTGCTTCTATTATTTTAATGGTGAACGAAACTAAATGAATCTGATTGTAAACTCAAATTGAACCCTACTGAGTATCCAAATTAAATAAGACCTTCAAGTTCAAACTGAAACTTCCTCCAATTTTCCCACTTGAATCACATCCTCGATAAGGTGATTGGATGATCATTTAAATTTTTATTTTTATTTTTTTGGTTTTTTTTGGCTGCTTTATGAGTTTTCCATCTTTAACAGAGGCACCTGAGCCTGCTTCAAAGAAGATTTCAGGCGGATCACTTGACAGAGGTAAGTATTTCGTGCTTTTGTTCAGCTCTCATTTCTGATTTTCAATAGGGTAGCAGCTAAGGTGGGGAAAAAGATATAAAGAATTGAATCCGCTTATTTTTCTTTTATGTGAGATGGTCAGCCCAACATCAGTCCCTTTGCAATTTTCATTTTGCTGACAATTTAGTCTCAAATCAAAAAGTTTATTTATGTTGCGGACAAAGTGAGATATCCACAATTCAGTCATTGCCCCCATTCCAAGTTCCCACGCAGTTAATAATGGAGAAATTCATTTGACCGTTATTTTCCTCAAAAGGAATAACCCATGGCCCTATTTTATGCTTTCCAGATATTGCTCTGGCAGAGGTTGAAAAAGAGAAGCAAAATTCCTTCATCAAAACATGGGAAGAAAATGAGAAATCCAAAGCAGAAAACAAGTAAGACACTCTCTGGTATTGCAAAATGTACTTGCACCTGAATATTATAAAGATATCAACTTGTTATTGAGCAAGTATTGAGGAATTTGTTAGTATGGTGATACGTAGAGGGACATTGTAACTTCATCACTGTTGCAGTTGATCTATGAGGAATTTGATTGTGGAGATCTCAGCCGCTATCCTCAAACTGTTTGACAGGGCTCAGAAAAAGCTCTCTGCTGTTGCTGCATGGGAGAATAGCAAGAAGGCGGCTTTGGAAGCCAAACTGAGAACTCTTGAGGTGCAAACCCATGGGGCTGTTAATTCTTCCTGCACCTTTAAAATTTTTTCCAATTTATTCATGATATCCCAGCTCTTCAGTACTCTCTTGCTATATATACTCCTTAGAATTCAAGGAATTTTCATCACTAACAGAATCAAAAATTGGCAGGAAAAAATAGAGCAGACTAAGGCTGAATATGTAGAGAAGACAGAGAATAAGAAAGCATCGATCCACAAATTAGCTGAAGAGAAGAGGGCAATTGTTGAAGCCAGACGCCAAGAAGAAATCCTGAAGGCAGACGAGATGGCTGCAAAATTCCGTGCTACCCGTCACACTCCAAAGAAGTACATTGGTTGCTTCTAGGGTTGCAATCCTGGCATGAGAGCAGTAAATGGATCTCTAGTTTTTCTCCCCATGGTTTTATTATTGTTTGCAGCACCTTGTTTCCATCTTGTATACTTTCCGAACTTGGTATTTTCTCAGCGGAGAGGCCATTTCCCAATGTGTGTGTTTCCAAAGTGTGGGTGTATGGTAATGAGATATTTGACACATGAAGAACAAAGTATGCATATTTTCCAATTTATAAAGTTGTTTTCTGTTGCTTGAATGCCGCTTTTATTTTCTTAGCAGCTGAAATACTAATTATGAAAAGCAATTGATCAGATATTGTCGAGACTAATAACTGGTTAGCAGCCCAATCTATGCCTTCTGTTTGTGGTTTGGATTGCCCAAAAAGAAAGAGACGAGGCATTACAATGAACAAATGGCATTGTCCCATGGAAGCAATATGAGTACCATAGCATATCTGCAAATTTAATTGTAAAGATTAGATTGAAAAGAATGCATCATATCCTATACACATGATTAGCAATGTTCCCATGGCTACAACACTACGAAATGGTGACACCGATACCACTAACTGTGCTAAGCCTTAAAACACTAGCCACAATAATTATCTTCATAGTTCCAGCGTTCCATAAGCCTCTCTTCTATATTAGCTCAACTGCTTCTAACACCTAAAAAAGTAGGTCAAGAATTCAAGCAAAAGAATCCGCAAAATATGATATGCTCTCCTCAACGATTCATAGAGGACAGATAAGGGAGGCACTAGTTGACATAGCAGAAGTGGCATAGTCATCTGTGTTTTCTTCCAAGAAGCTCATGTCATTGTTGATGGGGAAATCCATCAGGAGTTGTAGTGCATTGTCTGATGAATCCTCTAACCCCATAGAGCTTGATGAATCAGATCCAGCCATCACATCTTCAGCATACAATTTGCAGCTTTTGCACCCCTTATCGTCTGTCTGATCACTTGCTGCAGCAAAGGATCCTGCTAAGTTATCGCCAATATCAGCAATGAGAGCTGAAACTGATCCACCTTTGGTTGATGAAGATGTCTGAGAGACTGGACTTTGGCATGAGACTTTAGTGTCCTGATTGAACCTTCGAAACGCTTCTCCAACTTCCGAGTTCCACATGCGCAGAAAATAATCAGGGTTGGTTTTTCCAGGAGCTGATGGATGGAAAAGAGAGGTCTCTCTTGAAAGTCTTGCTTCAGCTTCAAGCCTGGCACTCTCCCACTGCGCCATGTGACGAGTAGTAGGGGATGCAGGTGATTTTATGGCTGTTCCACAAGAAACCAAGGGCTTATGAGTTTGGGGGTCAAGTCCCATGCCAAGAAGGCGCTTTTTCAGATGGGTGTTCCACAAGTTTTTGATCTCATTGTCCGTTCTTCCTGGTAGTTGTGCAGCAATGGCTGCCCACCTGAAAATCAGGGATGCAACTTCGTCAGATACCATCAAACTGGCACCATCACAAAACTTTAAACAATCTTCCGCAATGTCTATTCAAAAATAAATTAAATGTCTGCTAGACATCCTCAAATTTCAGAAAAACGAAGGCTACAAGTCAATAATTACCTGTTTCCCAGAATGCCATGGAGTTGAACGACAAGCTTCTCTTCCTCAACGGTAAAAGGACCCCGCTTTATATCTGGCCTAAGATAGTTCGTCCACCTGAGCCTGCAACTCTTTCCACAGCGAAGAAGGCCTGTGAAAAAGAAAATTAGATAAACATTAATATTACAGCTGATCTGTTATACGCAAATGGCTAAGTTTCTGACAGCAGCATATAAGCCGCACTCCTTGGGGTCGCCAACAAAAACCACAGCAAAATACATGCCTGTTTCATAGGCCATTCCAACAATTTAAGAATCTTAAAAACGAAGCCTCCTCTTAAAAAATGAAAATTTCCTTACTAAACAGGGGCTAATTTGTGTCTAGATCGAATTGTAAACCTGTAATGGAGACAGTTAGATCGAATTGTAAACCTGTAATGGACACAGTTATACCATGCTGATGCTCTCGCAGATGAACAAAAAGTTTCAAAGGTGAATATTAACTATCAGAAAATCAGCAATTTTTGCACGCATTTAGATGCTAGCCATCCCGGAACCGGTAACACATATTATACATCTGCCTTTTAAGGCCACACAAATTAACCAAGAGACACATACATTACAAGGTACATAGCATTCGAGCTTGAACGAGTTTAAACCACTCAAATCACAATTCAAGTCCAATCAATCCAGCTCTAGGTCTCGGTCCTCAAGTCCCAGCACCCGCAACTGGCAATGAAAGCAAGTGCTGTTTCTTCTCTTTTAATAAGCTATATTTCCACAAACAATGGCAACCGCCTAGAAAAGTTAACATAAATGAACCTGCGAGCTTAGGCAGAGAGCGCCAGCTTCCATGACCATGCTCGTTGATGTAAGCCACAAGAACCTCATCCTCTTCAGGTGTCCACGGCCCTTTCTTCAATCCCTTCTTATCACAACACGGAGTCCTTCCCATCTCTATGTTTTTTCTTTTATGTTTGCCACTTTTTACACAACAGTATATTGAAACAACTGCTAAAAACACAACAGCCCAAGCACACCCCTTTACCATGAAAAGAGTGAATCACATAAAAAAGCAGGAGTCTTTCAAAAAGCACAGACACTTGTTAAAAGAGATGTCTCGAGACCAGGTAACTAGGAAGGAAGGAGTGAGAGACTTTAATGCTGGTAATATCTTATCTAGGGAAATCGAAAGTGGGGCAATCTAATTTATTTACTTGTTACGGGGAAAGAATAAACAAAAAAGTAAAAAAAAAAAAAAAAAGAGGAAAAAGGACGATCAGCGAGTTTCAAGCTGGCATGGCAATAAATATGCTTATAAACAAGCGTAAACATTTACGCAAGAAAAATAAAGGCATCGAGGAGTTGAACAATCATAGTCATTGAGAGCAGAAGGCTTCGTACAAACAGTGGGAATAGTTAATGGGGTTTTTCCTGTGTTGACGTTTTCTCATTTCAAAGAACTAATAAGAGAAAGAGAGAGACAGAGAGAGAGAGAGAGAGAAAATGCGGCTATGTTGAAAGTGAAAGCATTAAAGGCGGATTCCATTGCACTTGACAGATAGAAAAATTACAAAATTTGTCGGGCAAAGAGATAGGAGATAAAAAAATAAAAAAAAAAAGTAAGCAAGACATTTTTTTTTATAATTATCATAAAAATTTTGAATTACAATTAATAGTTATAATAAATTTATATTTATTTTATATCTAATTTACATAAAATTATAGTAAATAATGCTTGACAATGACCTCTCGTGCATGGAGATCCCACGAAATAATTCACTTTCTTTAATGCAACTGGGCAAAAGCCCACTTGCTTTCTTAACCAGGTTAGCTCATTTATGTTCTCAGTTTACCATTAACCTCGTCTCTGCTTGAACGAAGAGAGAAGGAAATATCACTAAAAGCGAGAACAGAGAAGAGCAGGGATCCAATCTGTGCATGGGATTATGGTCAACAAAGGGCTGAAATCAGCGAGTAACCAACCATAAATGGCATATATCAATCCTTGTTTCTTATGTGGACTATTTGTGTTGATTGCATTTATGGGATTTGACCAGACTTGGTTGCCACTATTCATGTCTGGGATTTCCTTGACCCTTGCCTGCCCCTACCCTTTTCCAACAAGCAAACATATTAAAGGCAAGTGTTTCTAACCAATCTTCTACATTTTGCGTACGGACACACAGACTCGCATGTGAAAGTTGATTTACCTGTCGATTTGTCGTGCCTTTCTCCTTTTCTTATTCCGCGTCAAATTCATTGTTGATGCGTTGTAGACTGCATAATTAATGTTTCTTAAAACCACACCTTGACGATGGTTCTTAGTTCTTAAGACCATCTCTGAGAGTATTACCCCTTCTAAGAATTGCAAGTGACCTCATTTACTACACCTTCAAAATAATAAAATCAAGTGGTTTGGGCGGCCTTAAAATATGGCCCAATATTCATACACTAGCACCAGAGTCCCCAAGAGGCCCCCACCTTTTTTTTTGTAGGTACCTGTACCCTGTGAAATAGGAAGGCTTTTGGTCTGAAAAAGCACCTTTTCATTTAAGATGCTACGTACCATGACAGTGGTTGTTGTTGCATTTAATACTGTACCACCAACCCAGCAGCTACAGCACACTTCCTCCCCCCAGCCCTTAAAAACAATCCCACCACTAGAGAGTTAACAAAGAAGTTACCAAAGCCAGTCCACTGCACAGACCCGCCCACCAGTTGCATATCTCAAACCGCCTACGTTTGGTCTTTCAGGCCGCCGCTCCACCTCCCAAGACGAGGAAAAACAATGCCAAAGATTAAACAGTCCTGTTTGCCCTCTAAATATTGTAACCCTCACCACAAGTTTAGGAATAAAAATAAGTTCCTGGATAAAAACTTATGCAGTACCCTCCTTGGGTTACAGTATTAAAAACAAGTCCAACAACACTTTAGACTTTAAATTTTAGAGTCAGGCGATAGTTACTCTTCCCCGTGTAAAAAAATTCAAACTGGCTCAACCCGAAAGAACCAGTGGAGCTAAAATCCTAGTAAAATCGATCAGAAGGAAATTTTGACCAAAAAAATGATAGGACGAAAAATCAGGAAATAAGGATGAGAGCATCAAAGCAGACGAGTATGCCTTTGTTATTACCACAGAAGATGACAGACAAAAAGAGAGAGGAAACAGCGAGTTTGAGGGGAGGAGGGTTGGCAACAGTGATAAAATGAAACGTCAACATATCAGTTAAGAAAATCCAGACGCAACAAGGAACTGACCCAGAAACTTGTTGGGACTCATCTTCAAGGTCCAAGCCTAAAAAGTTGTTTGTTAATGTTTTAAGGCTGCGAAGACCCGGAAACCAACAAAAAGCATATGCCATGGTCATACGCATACACAGCAATCATAGACAGTCTTCCACAAACAATACTTAGTTCTTCGATTCCAGAGATGGAGAGTGAATGGTGCCATCTTTCTTCAATCCCTATTCAACCAAAGAACAAAAATATTATTATTATTATTACATCCTTAAGATTTTTTCATGTGTTATAAACGGGAAATAAAATAAAAATTATATATGCATATATATAGAGTAGGGAAACTAAGGTATTTCACAGGCATGAAAACAGATAACGGGAGTTCAAAACTTCAGATAGCGTGAAATTTAATTAACTGGAAATTTAATCTGGTAATTATTAGCAGAACAGCCAGAAGCAAAGAGTCTAGAGCATTCCATGCTGCTTTTACAAAAATGGAATAGCAAGCTTTTGTCATTTTTCTGCTTCTAACCATCCATTCACTCCATACTCAATGATCAGCCGATCTGGCTGTGGTACCAATAGCATATTATCAGAACAACAAAGGGAAGTTGTTGATAGTTTCTGCTTCCCTTTGGTCATAATCTCTCTTAATAGCTCTCAAATTTCAAAGGCATTTTGTTTATCCCAAATCCTAAAACCTAAAATGAACACAAGAAAAAGATTGTAACAGGAGTCTGAGTTTAACTTGATTCCAAATTTTCTGCATAGAAAATGTCAGCACTTCTTCTCAACACTGGAAAAAATCCCTAAGAAAAGGGAATGGAGATGAAACTGTACAGGTGCTTATTCAAACAAAGATATAATTACATTAAGGGTCCATTTTAAACCCAATTCAATTGTCTCTCCCCAGCTCTCTTAAGCAAATTGCCAGTAAACATAAACATTTAATAAAATTCCACAGGCCTAAAGATTTGTTACTAATCTCCTATATCCACAATGGAACAACTTAGATGTCCACTTCAGAAATGTAGATTGCATGAAAAGTTATACTCAGCAAAAACAAGGATAATGCATATATTATCTTAGTAACCATACATACAAGGTATTCCACAAGAACTACTCACCAGTGCTACCAAGTTTTGCCACTCACTATTCTCGTGTGCAGGGTAAATCTACCACGAGTTACCGGCAATATATTGCCTGATCGATATGCGGAGGAATTTGCTTAATTTCAGTTCCAAGTTCTTGCTCTATCCTATACCTGGAAGATTAAGATTATATAAATTAAGAGCATCGAATGCTGTAAAGCTGAAAAAAGAAAGCAAAGGAATGAAAAATCTCACAAATTAAAGCGGTCCTCATAGGTGATCAAATTAACTGCTAAACCAAGATGACCAAATCTCCCTGATCGACCAACCTACAAAAAAGCCAAAAACTGTGAGGATGGAAAACATAGATGACACTGAAAATATATCCAATTGGACATACCCTGTGAAGATATGTTTCGGAGTTCTTTGGGAAGTCGAAATTAATGACAACATTCACTGCTTGGATGTCTATACCCCTTGTAAACAGATCTGCGTAAGCATTGTTCAGCAGTAAGTATACCAACCATTCCCAAAAAGAGGGGGAAATTTTCTCAAGCCATTACAAAAAATATATTGCCCCAAAACAAATATGGTTAATCAGAAATATAAACCACATCCAAATAACATGCATCTTTATAGCAACCACAGGTAAAGTTTTGAAAATTTCAGCATCCTCCAAATGCCCTAAAAAAAAGTAACATGTCCCTTAAAAAATAAAAATAAAAATAAAAAAGAAGAAGAAAGAAACATATCCCATTGTCTTCATCATTATGAGCCTCCCCCCATGAAAAACATGAAAAAAGAGAAAAAAACCAACAATTACAGTTGGAGATGCAACAGCTTGGATAGTTATAAAAAGGGTGTTCCAGTGCACAACTACCGTGTTGTAGAGTCTACAAAAGGGTCAAATGTACGTAGTTTTGTTTTTACAACAAGGCTGTTTCTGCGCCTCAAACCTTTGACTTCCAAGTCACCATGAAGTAATCTTATTATGACAACAAGGCTCTTCCTTCAAAAACTGACTACAGGATAATGAAAAGATTTTGACCAAGTAATATAACTACAAAAACTATCAATAACGAAACTTGGAGAGAAACATAACATGAATAGCAATGTCAAACTCCATAAGTACAATACCAGTGCAAACAAGATTTCTGCATGCACCATTGCGGAAGTCATGAAACACTCTGTTACGATGGTCTTGCAGCATCTTCGCATGGATATAAAAACAAGAATAGCCGAGTTCTGTAATCTTCTTTGCCAACAATTCTACTCGATTCACAGAGTTGCAGAAAATGATTGATTGGTTTATTTGCAGCTGCATGTTAACCATCAACATCACATCCACAGGTAAAAGACAAGGACTACAAAAAAGGCACTAAAAATTTACGTCCCACCAAACCTTAGAGAAAAGAGTGTTTAGACAGTGGACTTTCTGACGTTCTTCCACAAAAGCATAATATTGTGTTATACCCTTTAGAGTAAGTTCATCCATGAGATTGATAATATAAGGCTTCTGTAAGTATCTGTCTTTGAAGTCCTTAACAGTAACGGGGAACGTGGCAGAATACATTAGAATCTGACGGTTTGAAGGGAGAAAACGAATCAGCTGCTCTACTGAAGGTTGAAACTCTGGGGACAAAAGCTTATCAGCCTGCAAGACGAAATGAATATGGCATCAGATGCCTGCCACTCACAGAGTTAAGAGATAGCAAATCATCTACAATAATTAGATCACTCTAATCCAAAGAGCCTACAAATTAACAAGAATAAGCAAGATAAAAAATAAAATAAAATTAGAGTGAACATATAGTCATGTGACCAGTAACTTTCAACTGGCAACCAAATGCCCTCTATTAAAAATGCACAGCTAAATCAAAATCAATGACAAACATTTACAAACCCAAAAATTTTGCTTCAGTTGCACTTACTACAGACAAGTGGTCATGATAAACCTCTACTTTTCTTTTTCTTTTTCTTTTTTTTTTTGCATGCTACTAGACTACAAAATATTGCAAAGAATACCATTTGAAAATCATCAATTTTTGTTGCTTGAATGGAAAACCTAGACCATTCTTTCCTCTTGTTCTTAAGATATAAGTTTCCATTTTCATTACAAACGCCTAAACTATCTGCTTAAATTATATTAGTACACACATAATACAATAGAATCAATGTTTACCTCATCCATAACAAGCATTGTGCAATCTTTCAAAATGCACACCCCCTTTTTTGCAAGATCTAGTATTCTTCCAGGGGTCCCAACGAGCAAATGGACAGGCTGATATAAACGCATGATATCATCCTTTAGACTTGTACCACCTGTTGTGACCATCACTTGAATTTTCAAATTCTTTCCAAGCTCCTTACAAACTTGTGATGTTTGAAGAGCCAACTCACGTGTTGGCACGAGTATAACAACTGCAGGCAAAGAAGCACATCAGATTACAAATTGCCAAATAACACATACTAGAGATCAGATCAATGACTAGAGTGGAAGGAGAAGAATGATAATCTGTTGGCTTCATACACAGGGCAATACAGGTAAATAAACTTGAAAAACTATTCAGAAACATCAAAATTGTGTTAAGGTTGTGTGAACAATTACCAAACAAGGACTGCACAAATATATCAGCCAAGCTCACTCAAAGAGTAGCCCCAGCACAGCTGTACTCATTTATTCATTCCTACATTGCATTCTCATATCACTGACACATGACACCAGCAAAAAAAATGTTCCAAAATGCAACAAAAACTAAGCTTGCATATTTATCACCCCATAACCATGGCAGCTAAAATATAAGCACACCAAATACCCAATAAACCAAAAAAGTCCATAAGTATCCCAATTGTCGATAAGAATAGTAACTAACCAGAATAAATACAAGGAGCTATATCAGTCAGATCACACAACCGAAGCATCACAATATCTATGATTCCATGAATGCAAAAGCAGAAATTCAAAAGGTAAAATTTCAAATGGTGAGGAATAAGGTCAAACCTTGTATGACATTGTTATCTAGGTCAATTTTTTCCAATGCAGGAATGCAAAATGCAGCAGTTTTTCCAGTCCCATTTTTAGCTCTGGCAAGAATATCACTGCCAGTAAGGGCAATTGGTATGCTTTCTTCTTGAATTGGGGATGGTCTTTCAAACCCTTTCTCATATATTCCCATAAGCAACTCACGTTTCAGAAAATAGTCTTCGAATTCATTTCCTTTTGTGGCTGTCACATCCTGAAAATGGATATTTAGAAAGCAGGAAAGGTATCTGTAAAACCTTTAAACAATCTAGGGACACTTCCACACATAATTCCAGTTTGCCAGCCCATTCCCTAACTGTATAGAAAGTATGCACATGCCAACAGCCCCAAATAGATGGTTAGTTTAGAATACATCTCCATAGATATCCCACAGTTGATCATAGTTAAATAAATATTTCATGAAGATTCCTGTATCTAACTGGGAAAAGTGTGTGTGTGTGTGTATAACAAAAAAGGGGTGGTAGAGTCAAGATACTTCACCAAAAACTTGCAGCTACAATTGAATCTCACATGAGTTGCACTTGTCACCAAGTTAACTAATCAAACTTCCAATTCTCAGGAATGTAAATCAAAGACTGATAATAAAAGGTGACATACAAAACCAACTCCTCCAGGAAAATAACTGTCTATTGAATGCAGCAGGACCTCCTTCCCTTCTTCACCCCCCCCAAAAAAAAGAAAAAACTGGTAGACAAGCAGAGATCTTAAGAGTTAAAAAATCAAGGCTTGACATACTAAATGAAAGAAAGAAGGAATATCTGTTCATGAACTTCATAAGGAACTATGTCATACAAGAACATAACCATGACCTGCAGATATAAGGCCATAATTACATGCATGTAAATGTAAGATGATCTTACCTCTGTTTTGTACCGCGTATCTGTTGGTGGTACCTTTAGTCTTGCCTTCCAATCTTGTGAACTAAAGACAAATAACCAAAAAATAATAATAAGGACTGAGTCTATTTGAGAAACTGAGCACAGAAACATAAAAATTAGCAAATAAGGGAGAAACTAATGAGCTATGTTAGCTAGGAAAGAAAGAGAGAGAGAGAAAAAAAAATTTGGACAACATACTGAAATATACACAATAACACTTGCAAAAAGTTGCAAAGAAAAAATTTTATATGTAGGAAAATTGAAAACTCCCTTAAAAATTAAATTGAAGATCCCTAACCACCAGCACACTATAGAACAAGCTCACATACATGACCAATTATCCTCTCAAGTCAAAAACTCCCACCAAGTTTGTACCCCCTAAACTCCCATTTTACAATAACCCAAATATCTATCAGTAAACACAACAGCAACCACATTTATTCTAAGCATTCCAATATGTGCAGCACTTGGCCATCAAAATCCAAATAACTCACCCAGAGCCGCACCAACACGCATAAATGTATAAAAAAAACAAGTTTAAAAAACCAATGACGTACAAGAAGAAAGTTAATGACCACAGACCTGGAGTCGACGGCCTCAGATTGAACGGTCTTCTCAACCTCATCGATAGTGGAATCGGCAGAGGGCAACTGGCTCCTCCTCAACCACTGTTGCTGCAGTTGCTGCCGTTGATGTTGTTGTTGTTGCTGCTGCTGCTGCTGCTGATGTTGATGATGCTGAAACTGCTGGTGATTCTGAAGATAATTCCTCTGCACGTACTGCAGCTGCTGCTGCTGCGGAACCCTTGACTGAAAACTAGGGTTCACATTCACGCCCCCGCCTCTCCCTGCGCCGATCCCTGGCGGATACCTCCCTCTATTGTTGTTGTTGTTGTTCATCGCCACCCAAAACAAAACAAGAAAACCCTAACTCTAACTCCAACCTCAACTACCTATCCTCTGTACACAACCAAGATTTTTACAGAAACTGCGAGAAAAGAACCTACCACACTGGGGGCTTTCCCCAAAAATGCCACGCCAAATAGCTACAAAAATCAATGAGACCGAAAACGACCGCGTTTTAAAGAAACTGAACACGCCACTGCGGCGCGAATCAGCTATCAATCGAAGCTGGGTTTAAAAAAAGGAGACTTCTTACAGAACAAGAAAAATCAAGAAAGAAATATAGGGCTTCTATAGTTTCTGAACGGCGGCAGGCGGCCGGAGGAGAACGGATGGTAGGATAGTAAAATATGGAGAAAAATCGGGGATGAAAATGTACCGGATCCGCAATTATAGTTTGATTCGAAGCGAGATCCAACGATTTGGATTTTGATTTTGTGGCGTGGCTTACAAGAAATAAAAAGGAGGATTCATGGGCTCGGCGCTTTTTTGGTGGCGGTGGCGGTGGCGGTGGTGCTGAAGGTGTGCACTTTGTTGTGGAAACGCCAAAAAATGACCAAGAAACCGTCTAGGGCATCAAAAGAGTCTTTTGTTATTTGCGTTTTCTTCCCAACTGTTTCTTCATATTTCAAAAAGGCCACCCACCCTATCCACATTTTTTTGGGGGAAAATTTACATTTTACATTTTCCGTATAAACGTAACATTTTACAGTTTATGCTTTGGGTACGGTAAAACATAAAATACTCCATTAGAAAATTTTTGAGACAGTTGTAATATATATATATTTGAAAAAAATTAAGATAATTGCAAACAAAAGAATTTTTTTTTATTGAAGATTAACATGTAAGGAATTAAGCAAATATAATCACAAAACTTCTAAAAGAACACGTATCATGGGTTTTGAACAAGCAATTTCACAATCCGCCATTTTCAGCAGCACCAACTCGATCATCTTCAATTTCTTCAGGGGAAGATGCCAGTTTCGTCGTTGGATTCTCAAACCTCTCCTTGAATGTTGTGGTGTCCAGAGCAGCTAGAATGTCCTCCTTGATCTCAGTTTTCATTTTTTGCACTTTTCCTGGACTAGAGCCTTTTGCCATCTCTTACTCTCAGTTCCACAACTTTGCGACCAAGGCCTGATGCATTTATCACTCTTTCAATTCCCTCATATATCTGTTTATTGACCTCCACTATTTTCTCCAACTTTGCTGATTCAAGCTTCTCCTGCAAGCCCATGGAAATGAATGCATTAGTAATCTCCTGGTCTACATCTTGCCTGAGCTTTTCGATTGCTTGCTTCGAAACTGGATCAGACGGTCTTCCGCATTCTAGTATTGTTTTCCTTAAATTTTCAAGCTCTCTATCTACATCATCCGCCTTTGAATCGTTAACATCTGATCAAGAAATTAATATATATATGTACAGAGGAGTGTAAAAAAAAAATCACAAAAATAAGTAAATACCTTATGTATTTAGTTGGCGTGAAAGAAACTCAAACAGTTTAAAGTTTTTAAAACAAATTAACTATATATGGATAAACCTCTGTGGGGACACCACTTAATGCAACGGTAGGAAAACTCAAAACAAGAATAATACAAACAAAATGAAAATGCTGCAAGAGGAAAATATCTAGCAACAAAATTGATGGAAACAAATATTTCTCCAATAAATAGACATGGTAACAGCTTTTCTAAATATTTCTTGATCAAAATAGTTGGTAATTATAATGTTTAAACCTTTCATTTCCCCTATATATATATATATATATATATATATATATGTCTCAATATCTTTTACCTGGATGATGGCAAGCTTGATTTTCTCGGAAGTCCACAAAGGATCTGCATGTGGACCTCCTAGAGGCTCCCGTGCGCAGTAGAATCAACATTACTAATGACAATATAACTGAAGAAAGTTGCAGTGTGTCTTTTTGTTCTTCAGCTTGTAATGTTCTTGAGCTGTTATCCTTAGTTTCTCAGCAATTACAAGGAATCATTCACACAAAATGGTCATGTAATGAACATCTATGTCTATACTAACTATTAATTTCATTGCATCATACACGTTAATAAATTATATGCGGAAGACTATAGAATTAATGTCTTAGCTTATAAGGGAGAAGTTACGATCAAATTTGTTGTTCAATTGAAAAATTATACTAACCTATTTTTACAATCAATGGGAAAACGAATAAAATAGAATTGAAGAAAAAAATAGAGAAAATTTCACCCAAAGGCATATATCCCTAAAAAATAAGTTTTATTTAAATTGCTACCATGAAAGGGGATTGAATAAAAAATAAAAAAAAAGATTTAAAAAATATGAAGCTGATAAAATAAACTGTTAAAATCCTAGTATTGAAAGATAAAAGTAGCTTTAGTCTTAGAAAACAAGAATCTTAAAGAAACTCCTAGATCCTCCAAAGGTGATTGAAGTTATTCAAAATATGTTCTTATTAGGCAAAAAAGTAAAAAATCTGGGACCTTTTTATACTAAGAAACCTTATCAATGACCTTTATGAATGTTAAGTTAACAACTCCCACGAAAATGTATTGCCCCTGCAGGTCCTGCAAACAACTTAACAGAATAATAATTTATTTTTTAATTATATATATATATATATATTACAAAATATCAAATATTAAAAAATAAATAATATAAAAATTTTGCTTAAATTGTTTCTGTTCTTCTTCTTCTACCACTATTTTCTTTTGACAGTTGCTTTCATCGTAAGGATCTGCAGGGGATATAGTCCTCCGGCGGGTAGCGACTCGGATAACTGCATAAATGAAATGGATAACTGCCACCTGCATCGGGACCCACTTTTGGTCGACTTTTGTCTCCAACTAATTTGGGCCAGGGTTACGGAGACGACGAAGGCCCATATCAAAAGTGCATTAGAAATCGAACGGTGGGACTGGACCTAAGCCTGGGCCAGGGACTAAAGTCCAAACATTCAGTTTTGGCGTCAATCCCATTTTACCTTTTTTAGGCGCCTCGTCTCCGAAGTCCAAACACAGAACGAGGCTCCGGCTATCCGTGACCGGACGATCTTTCTCAGGCGTGAATGGAACATCAAGCAGGAAATGACATCCACAATTGCGTGATCGAACTGGTCAGATTTGGTCTTTTTTTTTTTCTCTGTTTTCTCCTGCTCTCTGTTTATTATTTTTCTTTTCTTTATTTTTTCTTTCTAAGTATGAACTGTGTAAGCAAATGTGTAGAGAGTGAATCCCGAAAGAAGGAGAGAGAAGGTGTGCGTAGGCTGCGGGGCTGGGTTTGGGGGCGACAGGCCAACGGCGGCGCTTAAGTTGCTGCAGAGAGTGAAAGACCTTAACTATCTGGTTCTTGAATGCTTAGCGGAACGCACCCTCGCCGATCGTTATCAGGCCATGATATCCGGTGGCAACGGTTACGATCCTCGCAGTATGTGCGCTGCATTTGTATCCTATTCTTTCCTTTATTTAATCTAATTTCGTGCCTTTCCACAATTTTCTGAAGTCGCGGACTGGATGCGTTTGCTTCTACCTTTGGCTGTGAATAGAGGAACTTGCATAATAACCAACATGGGAGCGAGTAAGAAACCAGTTGATAGACCTTTTTTCTTTTGTGTAATTAATTTTACTTCTCTCTTTTATTTACCAAATTTTTGAACCTTTTATCATTGTCTTGTGGTTAGTGGATCCGATTGGTGCTCAGGAAAAGGTGTTAGAAATAGCTGGCAGTTTGGGGCTTGAGGTTTCTGTTGCTGTGGCTAATGAAGTTAAACCTTCTGAGTTGTCCGGTATGGTCCCCAAGATATCAATGATATTTCAGTATTTGTATATATTATCATCAAAGGCATAGAATTGAACTAGGGATGTGCTTCTTGTTCTAATATTTAGGTTTGGGTTCCTCCTCATTACAGGAATCATGTAGCATGGACAGTGTAAGAATTTGGTACTCTTGCTCATACTTTTCATTTTGTGGTCAAATTTTCTATTTGAAATCATATTGTACTTCTTTTTCTATTTATTTATTATTCTTTTTTGGCTTAATTGTCTGTTGCCTTTACATGCTAATGACTTAAAAGGTACTGATGGAATTTGTATAACCTTTTTGTGGCACATGCATAAAATCTTATTACAAGAAAATGTTGTATTCGATGACAAGCACTGGATTTCTTTAACTTTTTCCTTCCTTACTTGTTGTGGCTTGATGTTCTGATCTTTGAAGGGTATAAGCACATATCTGGGAGCAGCTCCAATTGTTGAGTGTCTGGAAAAGTATCAACCAAATGTTGTAATTACTTCCCGGGTTGCTGATGCTGCTTTATTCTTAGCACCAATGGTATGGCTTTTTTCTTTTTCCCTGTTCCCCTTATGCCCCTTATTTCATTCTCTAAGAAGTTTGTTATCTTGTCAGTCTGTGATTTAGTAGTCAAATCTGCCCTCTGGCCTTGTATTCTTTCTTTCATGTTGGTTCTAAATATCTTTCATTTAGTATATGGAATTGTAGAACCTAAAACATGGTAGTTGGTTCTAAATTTATATCCTGAAATAATATTGATTATTAATAAAATTAAAAGGCATTATTCTGACTGGTGGTGCAGACATCTTTTCCTTGTAGAGGTTATGTAAATAAGATTTATCCAGACATTCATTGATGCAATATCTTTGATGCAAGCTATTTGCTAGTGAACTTGAGTCAATGATTACAATGTGATCAGGATTTGAGTGATCCTGTATTGTTAAGTATAATAAATTTTAACCCCCACTGAAAGCTTTGGTTGATTGTGCTGGTATGTTAGGTTTATGATCTAGGCTGGAACTGGGATGACCTGACACAACTTGCACAAGGATGTCTTGCTGGCCATTTATTAGAGTGTGGTTGTCAACTCACAGGTGGATACTTCATGCATCCTGGTAATCTTTGTTTAAGCATTTTTTACCACCATTTTCTGCTAAAGAGTCATAAATATATAACTGTGGTTACAGTTCAATTTTTTAATGTTGTAACATTGTGAATTTTCTATGGCACAGGTGACAAATACCGAGATATTTCTTTCCCTTCTCTCCTGGATCTGTCACTTCCTTTTGCAGAAATAAGTTGTGATGGAAAATTTTGTATCGCAAAAGCAGAGGGTAGTGGTGGGGTGTTAAATTTCAGCAGTTGTGCCCAACAACTTCTTTATGAGATTGGTGATCCATGCACTTATGTCACCCCTGATTTGGTGAGGGACATATCACATATGCATATCCAAAATCTTACAACATTTGAGTGTACTAAGGCTAAAAGCTGAATTTGGTCCTGGACTGTAGGTAATTGACATCCAGGATGTTACATTTCACTCATTATCGAGCTCTACAGTCGTCTGTGCTGGGGCAAAGCCATCTACTAGATCAGTACCTGATAAACTCTTGCGCTTGTCACCAAAGGTAGCTTTCTGTATGTCTAATTTAGGTTGAGCTTACAAATTGCACTAATCCTGACAGAATGACAACTCTCATGAACTGTTTCATTCTATGGCTTGCAAGTTCTTCTGTATTTTCTTTTCTTCCTTTTATTGAAAATATTTGTTCTTTGGTTTGCTTTTGAAATATTTTGATAACACATCCTCATTCTATTTTTGCTTTTTTGGTTGTAAGATATTGCTTGCTTGGAAACAAGCACAAAACAAATGCATCTTTTGTATTTATTAGAGTATAAGCTATGAAGGGCGAGCCTTGGTATAACAGAAAGATTACTTCATTGTGACTTGGAGATCACAGGTTCGAGTTGGTCATCTAACCCTTCTCCAGGCCCCTGAAATGTGGGAGCCTCGTGCATTGGAAATGCCCTTTTAGAGTATAAGCTGTTGGAGCAGGGGCCATATTTCTGGTGGTTGTCATATTTGCCTTTTGTTTTAAAATGTATTATAACTAACCACCATATTTGCCTTTTGTTTTAAAATGTGTTATAACTCCTCTATCAATTACTTATTCCCAGAACTGTGGATGGAAAGGTTGGGGAGAGATATCCTACGGAGGACATCAGTGCGTGCAACGTGCTAAAGCTGCTGAATATTTGGTAAAGGTCACTGTGTATGAGTGTGCTTTGAATTAAATGGTTGCAAACAAAGCCAAAGTTAGTTATAAGTTATTTATATCTGTTTTCTCTGCAAGTCTTTCTTCTGAAGAAAGACTCTACCTGTCATATTTTATTAGGTCAGGTCATGGTTTGAAGAAGTTTGCCCTGGTGTTGATGGTAAGGTAGTCTCATATATTATTGGACTTGATAGCCTGAAGGCAACACACATGGATGCCAAAACCCCATCACTGGCTACTGTAGAAGATATAAGGCTACGCATGGATGGATTGTTCGAGTTAAAGGAGCATGCAGTCCTATTTACTAGAGAGTTTACAGCTTTATATACAAATGGACCAGCTGGTGGTGGCGGCATCAGGTTAAGTTGTAGCTTTTTCTTCCTGTTTTCTAGCTTAATTCCTTTTTGTTCTTGACTTTTATTGGTTCTTTTGTTCTTAATCTTTGTGGCTGGGCACTTTCGGTCAACATGATTTTTCTGCTTATTTACACATGCAGCACCGGATACAAGAAGGAGATAATATTGGAAAAGCAGTTGGTATCCTCTCTTTCTTTCTCACACACACACACACAGTCTTCTGAGATTTTGTGCAACTAAGTTGGTCGTCTGGGAATGATTAGGTAAAAGAACATGTCAGTTAAATTCAGCTCAGTTCAATTGTTAAAAGGCATACAGAAGTTCAATGACAAATAAGTTCATGACCTCAATTTTTCATATTTACTGTGACAATTCATCCTGCATCTATTTTCATATTTACTCTGGATACAAATGACTTGAGTCTGCCTCACATTTGTTGAAACTTGTTTTTGTCCGTTCACAGAGTTTGAATAGTTTTTCAAACATTTTCATCCATTATATTGCTAACATCTATTGGTGCAATGAGAAAAGGTGTTAAAGATATTCTGTTGGTCATTAGGTTGGTCGTGAGCATGTTTTCTGGCAGACTGGAGTGAAGTGCACCGAAGGAATCACTTATAATAGTATTGTTGGCACCAGAGAGCCAGTAAAAACCTGCATTTCGGATGAACACCTGTTTGTTGCACTTGGAAAAGCTAAAATAGAAGATTCATTCGTAGAATGCTTTTCACAGTCAGGTAATACATCACCTGCACCGCCTGGCCAGAAGATTCCTCTTTATCATGTAGCACATGGCAGGGCCGGGGACAAAGGAAATGACTTAAACTTTTCAATCATACCTCATTATCCTCCAGACATTGAGAGGTTGAAGTCGATTGTAACCTGCCAATGGGTAACGGAAGTTGTGTCAGTACTTTTAAATACCTCCTCGTTCAGGGACTTGGATGCCATGGTTGTGAGAGACAATACCAGAGACAAATGGATTAGTGATCATCTTAATGTGGAAATTTATGAGGTCAAAGGAATCCATTCTCTAAATGTTGTTGTCCGGAACATTCTAGATGGTGGTGTCAACTGTTCTCGGAGGATTGATCGTCATGGAAAGACAATCTCAGACCTTATATTGTGTCAGCATGTTGTGTTGCCTCCATGATATTTCCAGTCACCCATTTCTTACCTTCGGGGTTTGTAAGTTGTCCTCGTGTGTTATGTTGGGCTTTGTTACAAAGAACCGTTTTCGAACTCTAAAACCAAGAAGATGTGAAGAGGTCACTTATTCGCATAATCTCATCACTCGATATGAAGTCTGAGCTTCTTCTTGACACCCGCCATGCTAAGTGTTTCTGTAACATGTTTTCAATTTTTTCCTCCTTCCTGGATTGTGTTGGGGCAGGTGTACTGACCTGTGGTTCTTTTTAACGTTCAATAGGTGTATGATTCCCAATAGATTCAACTTGGGGCAGCTCTACTTATGGTCGTTGGGCGACCATTTGGACTGTGCATAGCAGCATTATGCCATTGTTTTTAATGAATTGAGCGAATAAAATAAAACGAAATTCTGAACCCAAATGAAATTTTATTGGGTTTAAGCTAGGGTTCCAGTGGTAGTGTCGTGGCAACTAAAAAGACTTGATAAGGGTTCGTGGATTGCAGGCATTAATAACCACACGGTTGGTTAAGTTTGGTATGGCTTGCATGTCAAGCAATGATTAAATTAGACACTTATCAGAACGCAACCAAAGATGAAATGGTTCTTAGTGTTAGTAACACTAACGGGGCACCCATATCAAGATATTTGTTTTTCTCTTCTAAATTAGACTATTTTACGGCATATTGTCACGTCCAAAATTAACCTAAAGTAATTAATAATGTGAAAAAAAAGATTGTCATTGGTTAGGCTTTTAATCAACTCTTAATTTTGTCATTTAATATTATTTTGGAAGCCAAAAAGAAAACAACTAAAATTAGGATCTTGTAGAAGTACATGAAAACAGTTCTTATTTGATAGAATAATTGCACATCTTTACTGTAAATATTAGTTGACATTGATAGGAAACGGTTGCATAGATTGCATCAACCCACGTCCACATTCATGAATAATATTCCCTTTCATTTTACCTGATTTATCATTTTCCATTTCTCAGCCTCCAGATCTTCTCTCTAGAGAACGGGTCAGAGCACCAACCTTCATTTACTCCAATCCAGCCGGATTATACCCCACATTTAGAGCATTAACATTCCAACTTTGCCTCATAATATTGGGACCTCCAATCACGTGTCCAGGGTGTACACCAGCAGGGACAATGCAATCTACGCCATTGCAAGAAAAGGCAAAAATCTGTTATAATCCAAATATAAATTAGTTTTTGTTTACACAGAACAAAGACCTTTGTTTAATTTCCATATGTTTTGAGGCAAACAAACAACAACAACAAGGCAGGGTGCTTGTTGTTTGTAGCATCTCCCGATTCCTTTGACAACCTGAAATACATATACAGATATATTTCTTTTCCTTTCTTTTCTTTTTTCCTTTACATCTTCAGAAGTTTCTTGGGTTCATCAGGATCTTTTGGGAGGAAGGAAAAATTCTAACACAATGTCGTTCACTGGAACCCTGGATAAGTGCAAGGCCTGCGATAAGACTGTTTATGTTGTTGACTTGTTGTCTCTCGAAGGTGTGCCTTACCATAAATCTTGTTTCAAGTGCAGCCATTGCAAAGGAACACTTGCGGTCAGTTTTCTTCCTTCATCTATTTAATCCCCTCGTTCCTTCTTACAGGGCCTTTCTATATATGCAATTGAGACACAAACTAGTTTTCCTTAAAGCGCCTGAATTAAATTTAATTTTCTTAGTACAAAATGTTGATAAGGAAAAAGGGCCCCAATAGTGCAAAGTGTGCCTTGTGACAAATGTGTTATTGGTAAGAAATGCTTATGTCTATGCCAGTTTTCTCCACGTTTTGATAATCTAAAAACTTGAACATGACAGATTAGCAACTACTCCTCAATGGATGGAGTCCTCTACTGCAAGCCTCATTTTGAACGACTTTTCAAAGAATCTGGCAGTTTCAGCAAGAATTTTCTGACAGGCAAGACCTTTTCTCTTCCATCCTTTTCCTACATTTTTTCTTTATAAAAAAATTGTGTAACAAAAAGGGGTGTTACTGTTTACTCTATCGCTGACGGTCAATTTTTCTACGATGCTTTCTTTTCTTTTCCAGGAAAATCAGAGAGGAGTAATGAGCTGGTATGTTCGTTGTCCTCCAATTTCTTGCGCAAAGGGTGTGTTTTGGATGTCCCTAGGAAGTGAACGTAACCTAATCTTCTAGGAGGCAGCTTTTCCAAACATATCTGATGGATTCGTCTATTACCCTTTTCCAGGACATCCAAAACTGCACAGTATTTATTTGTTTCAGGATTAATTGCTTTCCTGATCATTAACACTAGAACATGGTATATTTGTTTTACAGTCTAGGACATCCAGCAAAGTCTCTTCCATGTTCTCTGGAACCCAGGAAAAATGTTCAGCTTGTGGCAAAACCGTCTACCCGCTGGAAAAGGTCGGTTTGCAAATCTCAAAATGTCTCTGATGAAATCTTTAAAAAGAAGGCAAAAAAAAAAATGATTACTTAATTGGTTATGTAGGTGACAATGGAGGGAGAATCTTACCACAAGACATGCTTTAGATGTGCTCATGGAGGGTGCAATCTCACACACTCATCTTATGCTGCTCTTAATGGAGTCCTCTACTGCAAGCACCACTTTGCCCAACTCTTCATGGAGAAAGGCAACTACAACCATGTCCTCCAGGCTGCCTCTCACAAAAGAACTGCCTCCAGGCCCTCGACGCCACCTCCTGAACCGGCTGAGGCAAACTGACACGGGGATAATGACCCGCTGAAAACAAATCGCAAGAGGAATCTCAAAAAGAAATATATAAACAATGCACACCCATATGGTCTTTTTGTTTTGCATTGTCATCATTTCAGGTTGTCCGAGAGAATTTAACATTTTGGATGGCAAAATATCACGCCATCATGCTGGAAATTGTTGTTCTAATCTCTGAATTCTTGTTTTTAGTTTTGTTTGTGCAAGTTATCGATACAAATGGGGTTGCTGCAAATACATTCAGTTGTATCATCTAAACTCATTATGTTAATTCTATGAAACGATGGTAGGGACCATTGGAAAAGATTGTATACTTATATGTAGGGCTTCCGGGCATTTTGATTGATCGTGCAGTGAGAATTAGAGGAATTAGAAGATGAGGAAGAGAAGAGTTGGGGGTGAGAAAGAGAAGAATCGACAGAAAGATAGGAACAGAATTGGAGGATAGAGAATTTGTTATTCTTTCTAATACCAACAACGAAAGATAAGTGAATAGGTTTGAATAGACGAAGGGTTACACATCACACGACCATTGGACATAATGAATTAAGATTAGAAATCCTTAACCCCCCCCCCTATTTAAGAGACTAAACCACTTGTATTAAATGCTAATTAATCTCTACCTTAATGCTACTACTAAATAAACCCTAACAAAGAACAAAATAACGATATAATCCATCATAGGACAAATAATCGTAAAATTTATAGGAAAGTCTTCGAAACAAAGCTTTAAGGAGCACCAAACTCCCTCTCATTTCAAGAATTCAGCAACCAGTAGCTTTCCCTGCCGTCTCCTTTTCTCTCACATAAACGGACCTTTTTTTTTTTACTTCTTTCCAAAGATGTCCTCCCAAACTAATCCTTATGGAGCACCAAAATCTCCATGTTTCAAGAACCCACTAAGAAACAGTTTCCCCCCATCTATCAATCTCTCCCTCTCCCGTCGCAGTTTGAAACATGACGTCCTTATAAGTCAGCTAAAGAATGAATGTGGTGGCAGTGCCGGTGAGATTGGCCAACCAATTCATCGTTTACTACTCTGAATGTTGCCTATCCCAGTGTTGTGGGTAAAGGGTCAGGCTGATGGCCACATTCTACTTTTATTCAGTCTTTGACCTCAAGATCTTGAGAGGGGGGGGGGGCTACACAATGATTGAGAGCTTTTACCCCCAACCAATCTTGTTATTCTGTTTGGCTACTGAGAATATGGATATCATTTTTTTTGAGGCAACGTGTCTTGCTTGCCGGGAGAATAAAAGGACATTTTCATCTGGGCGAATATATTTCATCTTGATAATGATGATAATTTAACGACAATTAGATGATAATTTAATGTTTTTTTAGGTTATGTCCTAAAAACATAGACGATGTTTGTCCAAAGTAGAATTAATGTCTGCCTCTCTCTCAGTCTCCCACAATATGAAATTTAAAGAACTGTCCTATTCTTTTTTAGATCGGATTGCGGTCTTACCTACGATGTTTTATAAGGAAAAAAAAAAAAGAAAAAAAAAGGAGGACAACTGTGACCTGGACAATGTTACATTTTCCTATATATTAGCATCAAAGTCATGACCCTCTCTTCTCTCTTTTCTGTTGCTTTACTTTAGTTATTTCTTTTATAACTTGATTCATGCTATCTAATGTATTATTCTATATAAATTTGAAGAAAGTATTGAGCATTACTTTCATTTTTTTAAATTAAAATTTTATTAATCAGTTACAAATATTATTTACGTTTGTCCCAAAATGCATATCATTCTGGAGACTGGATTTTCTATAAGAATATATATATATATATATAATTATTTTCATATTTTTATATAATCAATCATTATATAATAATAATATAATTAAAAAAAAATTATGCGGACTTGAGTAATTTTTTATAATATAGCAATACAATTGCACCAAATAAAAAAAAAACAAAAAGATATCAAGAACCTTGTGTCTCTTAAATAATAATAATAATAATAATAAGGTTTTTTTAACCTGTATTGCCGTCCAAGCCTTCAAATTTGCAATTTTGTTTCCGGGGCTTTTACGTCGTCGTATGGACAGTTGATTGAGCCATGCTTACGCAATCCGTTTTGTTTGCTGGTTGCATCCCGATCGCTTATCATTTTTGGGCCTGGGCCGAAAACCTCAAATCCATCTCCTATTTTTGCCAAGGATGTGGGCCAAGTGACTAAGAAAATGCCCGTGCTTCCATGAGTTCCTTTCGTCTTAATTTTCCACATTTCCTCTTCTGCCTTTTGGATCAATGACAAACAAATACAGAGATTTTTAGCTTCTTCTTTTTTTTTTTTTTTTTAATTAACACGAACTTTAATTCCAACACTCCCTCCCATTACATTAACATTGAAAATTTCACCATCTCTGAGGATGATGCAAATTTGATACAAAATTCGAAGCTATGGCTTGGACGGCACATTGAATAATTTTCAAGGGCTGCACAATTGCATGATAAATCAAGTTTAATTAATACGAAATTGAAATTTAAGTTGAATTTTTAAAAAACGGGAAGAATATATCCATAAAAGCTAGTGTTTCTTTTTGGTTTTTTTTTTTTTTTTTAAGTACAATCCTTTTTAGTTCTTCGGAAAGAAAGAAAGAGGGTGGCTCAAGCTGGTCAATAGGATCAATATCATGAGCACGCATGTTAATTTGATGCCTTTACACGGTGACTTTTTTCCACAATATTCTTTTTCACGCAGTTCAAGAAAAAAAAAAGAAGGGTAAACTTACTTTGTCCAGAAGCAAAATCATCCTGAAATTCGAGTCATTTCTTTAAACATATGCAATCTTACGGGTAAAAGAGACGTTCGGTGATTCAACCGAGATCAAACCATCGTATATTTTACAAAGTTGTCACTGGCACAAACGCATTTTTAAAATCTCAAGACGCCAAAGATACCTCAGCAAAGCTAAGTAGCTAACACATCATAAAAGAACACATCATTTGGACCTTAATGTAGAGGTACCTCGTTTCGGTAGTGGAGCTAACTTGATTTTTGCTGCATTTCGGACAGAGCCAACCCCCTCCGGAATGTTTTCAAAAGCAGGATCGCAACAGTCCATATGCATACCCACCCCACAACCAAGACAAGCACTTTCATTGCTACAAATCAGCATTACTTCTCTATCACGAGAACCCGCAGACCTGGCATTTCCTATCATCACTAGTGCTTCCATCTGATGATGTCAAGTCCACAAGAGTATCTTCTCCCATATTATTTAATGCATTCGTATTGTAAAGTACGTGTCTACGCAGGGAATACCCAAGCTTGCAGACGTACTCCACTAAGTAGTCGGCTACAACACAAGGCATTTCATGGTTGAGGAATTCTTGGACCCACAAGTCAATACGTAGCATGCCAGGGCTGATGATGGCATGGTGAACCCCAGATGACAGGAATCGTGTATGAGGAGGATACGTTGCTAATATAGTCCCATCTCCAGCTTTCACAACACGTTTGAGAGTATCCTGTTTGTTGAAAAGTCATATAAACAATGTATCAGAACCAAGAGCAAAAATGGAAACAAAAGAAGTAACAGGAAAATGCTTAGTCAATCCATTTCAGACTTTGTAAAAGGTCAAGAACAAGAATATATGTCAAGGAATCACACCAAAGGTAGTGAAATGCGCTCTCCTTAAATGATTATGTGCATCCCATGGAAGGCACCATGACCAGTTCTCTCCCTTAAGAGCCACCAGCCACTCCCTTGGAGCCTCTAAATTTAAATCAGAGTGAGATCTGTTGGCACTATTTAGATTAGATCCCAGGGCATTACTCTACTTTCCAGAATTTGGGGTTCGCACTTGCACGTGGTAACCCGGCACAACTAGCATCCATCAAGATAGAGGCAACCTGCAGCCAGGCACCACAGAGACAGAAACATAATCAAAACCTAGAACATTACCAACTATATTCTTTTTTATTGGAATCATTGACATTGGCCTGTCACTGGCAACAGCTGAGGGGCCTTCAGGTTTACTTGCATGTTGCAGCATGTCTGGCACTTCTCTGGTTGAATTGGGCAATTGACACACCTTAGGGGTGCCAGTTTCTAGATTTCCAGGAGTCATATTTATTTTTCCTCTACCAGCGTGACTTGTGCCCACAGCATCCTCTTCAGAATCCTGCGCCTCAGCTAGCATTATCTCCAACTCATAGGCGCTATTCAAACAGAGAGATAATAAACCACTTTCATCCCAGCCAATCAATTAAACAGATGAATAGATCGATGCACGCATACCTGCATCTCTAATAATGCTAGTAACACAAATGCCTACTTCTACAGAACTCAGAACCTGACCAAAATTCATCCTTTGAGTTCGTCGTTCTCATTCCCCCTCGTCTTATAGTTCTTCAGTCCTCGCTCATTGTCCTAAGAATAAGTGACTTAATAGTTCTTTTCTTTGGCTTTCAAGGAAGCAAGTAAGCAAGGAAGCTCTCCACCGGTTTCAGCAATCTTTCAAAGCATGAAGGCTATAATGTAAATAAGGCACCAAATGCCTGTAACACAGTGTAACTGTTCCATTTCACAGCATCGCCTAGCGCAAACTCCACTGGCTCAACTAATAAAACTTTTTCTACTTGTATACACCAGCAGACAGTTACGAGAGAGTGCAGAAGATGGGAAAAAAAAAACGCAAAAAAACAGAAATTCATCTTGATGCATACACGGTAAATCAAATTGTAAAGCTTCAGAATCGTCTACACGTAAATCAGTTTTAATCACAATGCCTCCCCACCACCGCCTACCCACCCCCCACCCCTCCCAAAAAAAAAAAAACTGCACAGAAGCACATGTATATTGACAACAATCCATCTGCAACCACACAAGACTAAGTTCATAAATTCATATACCTTACCTCTTGCAATAATTATGATCACGAAGAAGATCCCAATCTCTTAAGCTGTAATAATTAACCCAGCATATTAGAAATGACCAATTCCTTAATTATATATGCCTAATAGCTAAAAAAAAAAAAAAACAAAGAATGGCTTACCAATCTTCTAACCAGTGGTGATTAACAAGCTTTATTTTGTTTGCCTTTTATGCAAGCTCGTACTTCTCGCCTCCATGATTGGAAACGCTCGATCAAAATTCTGACCTACCCAAGGCCTCACGCATTCTCAAAAGATTTAAAAAGAAAAAAAAAAAAAAAGTGCACATGGTTGGTAAAGAAGGCACAAATGAAATTGATATAATCTAGTATTATATACAACTGAGATATTCAAAATTGAAACATTGGAAGCAAGAATTCAGTTCCACCAACTCAAGTTTCAAACCGAGCGCATACCATTTACCGGGGGGGCCATTGAAAAGGGAAAAAAGAACCAACAGAAAAAGCAAGGAAAATCACCTGACTTGATGAATAACTAAGGAACAATATTAATGAAACTAAAGGAAAACCAAAAAGTAAACACAATACAATACAAGCTAGGAAGATAAATTAAACTGCACCTTCAAATTTATAGCATATCAGATGAGTAACCTTGTTAGCTACCAATGACTTAGAAAATCGTGCCCCATCAAGTCAACCACCGTCTGAGAAACGAAATGAATGAAACTGTTGCATCATATAATCACATCAAAGGCCATCTGAACGGCTCCTCCTGTAGCAAGTAATGAAAGTGCAGGGAAACACATTTGCGCAAGAAATACCATAACGTCTTGCCGCTCTTGCCCTTGGTTTCCAGTCAAGCACATAATTAGACGCTTGGCACCAGGAATTCCATTTAAATCTCTAAGCTATCGATGCATTATCTGTGCATAAACAGCTATATTTGAATGAACCGGACAATCTTTCGACAAACATCCTTACCATTCGGTCAATAAAAAAAAAAAGGAACACCAATTGAATGCCGCAACCAAGACCAGTAAGTACAGGATTTGAGTGCAAATATTGGCCTTGAACATTTAATTATTATAACATAAATTGGAAAAAAAAATAAGAAAAAAATAAAAAGGAATGATTATGGATTTGAAAATCTTACAGAAGTGGACTCAGCAGGCATTCCAAGGTCAAAACTGTGGTCAACCCAAAAGCTAGTCACAAGTGTCTTCCCATCTTCTCTAGCAGCAATACATACAGAATCATTCTACAAAAAATTCACATCATAAAACTAAATGCAGGCAACCCAACTTACCTCTAATAATCTCGTGGGGAATTTATTATTATTTTCTCAAAAAAAAAAAAAAATCTCCATAGTTCCATGACCCAGAAAAAAAAGGATTTAATATATAGAGTCAATGGTTCGTAGGGGGGAAACAGTTTTGTTTCACATTTCATGCAAATACAAAAATTAAGTATATTCATGATATATATTAATTATATTTTTTAATCTAAAGAAATAAAATTAGAAATTAAAATATTATTTTAATATTTTCTTATGACTATCATGTGTTTCAATAACTCTTACGTAGTACTACTCTTGAACGGTTCTGATTAATCCAATATGTCGACTGTACCTGGCTTTCTGTGTAACGTTGTATAACTTTACCGGTTGTTTTGGCGTGGTTTCAGATTTTTTTTTTTTTTTTCTTTTTTGTGTTCTGGCGGGAAATGGAAAATTAAGTTGCCCCATGTGATATGATGCTGGTTTTTCATTTTAACGCTAGAAGTGGCATAAGGCCATAGGCCCACATTACTTGGGCTTAGGTGAAGGTGCTAAAGGCCCAATTTGGTATCCATGAAAGGCCTAAATGAATTTGCCCACACGACAAGAAGATGAATCTCCAACCACCCCTATCTCTATATACGTCAAAAGGATCGAAAGGGGACTGTCTGCCCCTTTTTCTGTTTATATTCATTCGTTTTACTTACCATCTGAGAGAGAGACAGGGATAGTGTGTGTGTGTGAGAGATAGAGAAGGGGAGAGAGAGAGAGAGATGGGCTGGTTAACTCGGTTTCTTGCAGCGGTGGCTTTTCTAGCCATCGGAGTGATATTTTCACCGGAAACCTTTGGATCAAAGTCGATCAGTCAGCTTTCGACCTACCTCAAGTTGGCTCATCTACTCACTTTCTCCACCGCATTCGGTGCGGCGCTCTGGGTCACCTTCATCGGCGGCATCATCATGTTCAAGTACCCTTTCTCCTTTAATTTGAAAATCTATCCTCTATAGTTTCAGACTCCTAGGTTCAGCTGTTTCTGTATACCTGTTTTTTTATTAGGAAAAAAAAAAACAGTTCTTTTCTCTGACAAATGATAGCTTTTACTTGGTAAGTCGCACATTTATGCCGTTATATGTTTAGTTTAGTTGCGGGATAAGTGGATAACTGGGAAGTCAGTTCTTTGTTTGGGGTTTTCCAGGATGAAATTTTAGAATTGATTGAAAATGCTAGTTTTGGCCGCTTAATTTTTGTCAGAAATAGTTTTAACTGGTGTGAACGACAATATTTGTGTGCGAATTTAGGAATCTCCCGAGACATCAGTTTGGGAATTTGCAAAGCAAGATGTTTCCTGCGTATTTCTCGCTGGTGGGAATATGTTGTGCGATATCTGTGGCATCTTTAGGTTATTTGCATCCGTGGAAATCAGCATCCACCGCAGAGAAGTATCAGCTCGGGTTTATGCTTTCAGCCTTCCTTTTCAATCTCTCTAATCTCTTTGTTTTCACCCCAATGACCATTGAGGTACTGCTTCTTTGTCCATCCAGATCTCCTGTTACCTGTTCACAGATTACTTGCATTTTCAATGTGTATCATTACAATTTTAGTTGCCCCCCCCCTCCCTTGCGTATCCTGACAATCTAAGGCTGGTTTTGAGTAACATGTCCTTCTCTTAGTAATCCAATTATTGTCTTGCATTGTTGGCGTAGATGATGAAGCAAAGGCACAAAGTGGAGAGAGAGAATAATGTTGGGGAAGAAATTGGGTGGTCGAAGAACATAGAAGTTGCAAGAGCTAACCCCAAGCTTGCAGCCATGAATAAGAAATTTGGAATGATTCATGGACTCTCTTCCCTTGCTAATATCATGTCCTTTGGCAGCCTTGCCATGCATTCATGGTACTTAGCTGGTAAGCTAAATCTGTAATCTGGACTACAATTGCACGGGAAGTGGTTTCCCTTTATCTTGATTAAGCTATTCAGACATGGATTTGTTCCCAAGGTTGTGTACTCTTAAACAATGTGGAGGATTAGAAATTTGTCAGTTTTCACACACGTTGCAATAAAAGTATGCAAGTTATCTGTACATTCTTCCTTCCTGTTCAGGAGATGTATTTGATCTTTACCTTGTTATCATTTAACCATAGCTCTAATCCTTTTAGCTATTGACATGTGTCAAACCAGCACCCATTTCTCATTTATATGATGGGTAGTACGACACTTGAGATTTGAAATCATGCGAACACAAAGGTTTCACCAACTTCAATCAACCTTAGGAAGGGGCAATTTTGAATCTTTTAATTCCATTTCTACCAGATTGTGCGAACATCATAATCTTGCAACTCTAACATACTGTCATTTGGTGGGAGCTGGCTTTCTTCAGTGAACAATATACTGGTTCAATGTCTGTAGAAATGTCCAAAGGAATGGTATCCAAAATCTTTTCAAGGAGGATTACACTGGATACACATGACAAGGTAAATTGAGTAACTGTGTCGGAGGATGAGAATACATCTTAGAATTAGTAAGAATTATTAGCCACTTTGACATGTTAAAATGTTAAATGTATGTCACCACCACATATTTTAACGATATGACTCAACGAAAATGTCCCAAATTACTAGATAATAAAGATACACGGTGAAGCCTATCAAATAGGCAAAAAAGGCAAGCATTGCATAACTATACTACTACCTTAGGAGAAACATTGGTATTTCGCATTTAACCAATAATACTACGTGTAGACGAGAGATCAACACATGAACGTGGAAACTCACGAAGGGATAATTACTATCAATAGCTAATTCTTTTGTTATTCCCATATCACAATATAACATCCAAAGACAATTTTGTGTTTGTATTACTTTTTGTATTTGTATAAACGTTTTATCATTCACCACCGTTTCTATTGGTTTCAAGGGTGATGAATTAATGAATTAGACAATTTAAGTTAAATGTAAAAACTTAAAATTATTGATAGCCAATTTGATTTTAAATAGCTACCTAGTTAATTCTAATGAACCTTTACCAGAAAAAAAAAAACAGAGCATTATTATTATTAGGTCAAAAAAAAATTATTATTACCAACAAAAAAAATGGAAAACGGACCTTTAAATTGAGATGCAGTCCTATACCATTTTACTGTTTTCATTAGATCTTTGTTTTTTTTTCCCCTAATTCGAACTTTTTTGTATTTGATTTAAGTGTCCAAGAGAGAAAGTTATCCTTCTGTTCAAAATATACAAGCCCCGAAGTTATGTAAGCGTCCACGGTATATAGTTGGGTACAAGGTCCATGTTACGAGGGGATCTGGACTTGGTTGTTATTACTAGAATATATCATTCGACCTACTCTTCCTATGTATAGACCATAGTCCAATAACTAATTGCTATGTGGGCAAGCGTTAAACGCAAAAACGCAAGAACCTGAGAATCCGCAGATTTAGTTAAAAGCAGAGTTTCAGGAGACCAGCTGAAATATTAGACCGTGGAGACATATTCTACCGGTTGCCATCCTATTTTTTTACCTCAAGAATACGGTTTTGCTTCGTCTCGTCAAGATATATATATATATATATTTTTTATTTTGGTATCATGTTGTTGGGATATGGCGGTGTGCATTTGTTTCTGCCAGTTGTTCCACTGGCTAGGTCCATGGCCCCGGGAGTTGGCTGGCCCCCGCAAGGTTTGACTGCCACCCGAGAGAGATAGAGAGAGAGAGAGAGAGAGAGTGGTGACATGTCTCTAGCCGTTTCCAACGGCCAACCCCATCAAATGTCATCCGACAGTTTCAACTGATATAAGAAATGGAAAACGCGTAGACGAATATTTTGAATTTGGGAAATCATCGAAAAGAAAATCCAGCCAATGGATCGAAGGAAGAAACTGTACGCCTAAACGCTGATGTAACGCGCACTTCCTTTGTCATAGAACAGTCAAAGAAGTTGGGGAGAGCTTTCAATCTAAGTTCGGCGCTACTAATGTTATTCGTCATTATCTGTAAAGAGACTTTGCCTTTTAAAATTCTTGGGCTAATATAAGCCTTTTCTGGACTGGGGGGACACTTATTTTTGTCTCCAATTGAACCTTTTTGTTCATAATCAATATATACATCTATAGGGACCGGCACTTTTTGTCCTCGTGGTTTGTCGATTCCGGGTTGTTCAACACATGTGAATTTCCACGTGCGAGTGTATTGTGTTTTTGAGTAAAAATTCCTTTTTGTTTTGCCCATTTGAATTTAATTATTTCCCCCTCTTGCTTTTTTTGTTTATATATATATATATATATTAGGATATTATCTGAGGTGAGCCACACATCTATTGCCGACAATATCAACTCCAAACTAAAGGTCTTCGAGGGGGTGGTGGGGTCATGGACAGATGCGCATGATACAATAGTTGCCGCGAACGAATTGTAATAGTAGAATGTTGATGGAGATCTTTTGGTTAAGTAAAAAGCAGCCACGTAACATTTGCGATACGAATGTCACGTTTATTACACTTGCTACGAGATCTCCAAGCAATTTGCGGACATGAGCCGACTCCTAAGCATATTCAGGATCTTTGAAGTTACAAGGCGAAATTCATTACATGCATTCTCGAAAGTACAAAACAGCCAATCATTATAGAATTGTAAGCCTTTGACCTTGGAAAAGCCAAGTACAAAAAGCGAATCGTTATAGTTAACTATCTTTTTATAAATTCTTAGTTATAAAAAAGACAAACTCTCTTTATTTTATTTTATTTTTTCAATGGAAATTGACTCACTAAAAATAAAGGACTATCTTTTTCAGTACAAAAATCATTCGAAACATACTCGTTAATTATGATAACAACTCCGTACTTTCGCAGAGAAAGCATAACACCGGCACCAAGTATTCCATAATTATATTTCCTACTGTAATTTTTTTTTTTTTCCATTAAGGTATTGCAGTTTCCTCTGCAGTGCATTTCTGACTCTCTGTCCAAACCTAAAGAAAGCATAAAAACAACCTGAATGATTTTTTATTTTTTTTCGTCTTTGGACCAATGAATAAAGAATCATCTGTACGATCTTTCCAGCCCTGAAACGAAGCATCATTGTGTTCAAACCAGAGAGCTTAGTCAATGAAAACCAATCACGCTGTATGCACCCAGGAGGAGCAATCGTGCAGGCAACAAGAGGACAACGAACAAATGCATGTGTTGCGACGCAATAAGCCTACTGAACCGTTTCAAGGACTGTCTCCCTGTCTGTAAGGCACCAGAGAACTTAAATTGGTTTTGGCCTATATCAATTGGTGTCACTTGCCTTCCCAAGATGACACTGCCGTTACCACCATAGGGTGCTAAGATGGACCACCAGAATTTCCGGCGATGCTCTCTCCTAGATCTTCTGATCTGATTTAGCTCTTGGCGAATCACATTCCGGACAGATTTTAAGTATGACTTCATGTCATGATCCCTCTGAATGGTTCCTTTGGATCCATATGCCGAGCGATCGCTAAGAACCTCAAGTGGGTGCGGTGAGTTTAAGAACACAGTCTGTGCAGCCCGAAGATGTTTCTCTGCATCATTGGAGTCGGACAATGGACTGGTAAGAAAATATAGGCCACTGCCTAATGGAAGGAGATGATGGTGAGGCGAAAACTTCTCATCTGGTTGTAGAATCAGCAGGTCTCCCATTGGAGCATATAATAGCTTCTGTAAACAAAAGCAAGCACAACATTATGAATATAAATGGACAAAATTTCCATGATGTTCGCACCCCGCAGGGAGTTAAAAATTTACCTGGTTAGTGAGACAAGGATGACTACGGAAATTCCCATTAACAGCCTTCAAAAGCTCTGCAATATGTTTAGGATAGTTGCAGGAGAAGGCTCGGGGCACTATATCTCTATGCATTGTAATTGCCTGAACATGACTTCGTGGTAATCCAAGCTTGTGCAGGAGATAGTCACCTCCACACATGATGGATGGTGCACCAAATGTTATCACAGGAAGTAAGGAAGAAGCTCCAACTTCACCTCTTATCAGCAACATGAGATTAATGAGTAATGACAAGCTTCCTCCAAGAGAATGACCCGTAAAACGAAAAGTAGCATGTGCACCACAAGATTTTAGATGAGCATGGACTTCAGGCAACATCTGCTCATACATACCTTTTGCAGCCTCATAAATACCTCTATGCACAAGCACATCTAGGCCCTGGACCACGGAGAAATCAAAGTTAGCTATTTGTAGCACAGTATTACAAAATTGTGAGATTCCCGTATTAAAATGGCTGCACATAGAAGATAGTCCATAAGCATCCATCAATTTATTATGAAATCATTTTGATTAAAATTTTGACAAGACTTCACCTCAAACTGAACAGGCTCAAAAAATAGATTTGCTTGCCAAGATGCCATTGACTCAGATCCCTGCACAACAGAAAATGAGACACCATCTAAGGATCAGATAATGCAGATTGCATACCAAAGATGAATAAACAAAAGTTTCCTGTAAGAGCCTTCATCATGGTAAAAGGTATCAAATATACAACCAGTACATTCTTTTTAAGCCTGTCATCTCCATGCCATATTGGAGTCCAGGGAGCAAAATCAATCTTATAATGGCATACCACTGTTGTGTAAAGATCACAAGTCAAACCCCAGGTATCATAATAGGATAAGAATTTTACTTTAATGTGTTCAATAGTGCACATCACCTGAATCGCAAAGAACCTCGTGCCCTTATCATCATCACATATAAACCATTCACATGGAGATGAACGTGTAGAACTCAAATCATCTGCAACAGCTTGCTTCACTTCTTCCTTCGCAGCAACCACTGCTGTCACTGAGTCAGTTGTTGCCATCAAAGAGGCAACCTCGAAGTCCATCACATTATTATTTTCATTGCTTCCACTGACCCCTTCAGATGAATCTTTCACAGCCTTGGCTTTTGAGGATTTGAATGGAAGGATGCTCTTTGTATGTGTGTGAAGATAAGAAGCAGCAGAGGCAACTATCTGATAAGCAGTTGACGCACTTATGGGATTACTACCATTCTTCTGTTCCTTGCCTTCTGCCTCCTCCTTTGTGATTCTTTCTTCTGGTTCTTTGTTTTCGGTTGATTTCTGAATTTTTTCAGCTTTTGCTGCTAATTCCCTTCTCTCTATCGAGGATGTTACAAAATGGAGACCCCAGTATTTCAAGAGACTTCCTCGCTGAATATACCAAAAGAAAACGATCAACCTCCCTAATCTGAAATCCTGAATCACAAGCTCCCATCAAACCTTAAAGATGTTCAATGAACTTGAAACTTGTCTAAAATTTAGCTGTGGTTAAGGCATCTTATGTTCCATCATATATACATTTGCAAAGAGATTCAATTGACCTAAGCTTGAAAGCACATACACAGTCCAATTCATTTTCTTTTATAATCATTGAAATTCTGGAACTCTGAAGCAAGTATTAGAACTTAGAGAAAAAAAAAGATAGGCAAAACAGAAAATTTGAAGATCTAAGAAGCAGGATCCAACAAAGATGAAGAAAAATCGACTGGAAATATCGGCCAGACCGATCTAAGATCCCATGATCAAATCAAGAACTTAGGTGGATTTTTTGTTCAATTTTTAAGGATATCAACACGCAAAAACAACCGCAACCAAACAAGTTAACTTCTGATATTAATTGAAAAAATGGAAAAAAAAATTTGGCACCTTGATTTTAGGAATAAAATAAGCCAAGCTACCAAGATACGACATTTGTGAATAGAGCTTGACTTCAGCCAACGACACTCTGCGTAGCAACCTGGAAAACGATTCCCTGTCAAATTCAATCCCTTTTTCCTCATCTTCTTCAACTTTGCACGCATCACATTCTTCCTCTCCCACCTCCTCCTGCTCCTTCTTTTGCTGGCTACCATCGTTCTTAGCATCTTTTTCGTGTTCTTCATTTGACGCTCCATCACCAACGCTGATACCTTCCTCCCCCACCTCCTTCCTCAGGGACTTGAAGTGCAAAATCTTCAATACCCAGTTTCCATTTTGCCTCTCTGATGTCCCCATTGTTCTGCCCTCCCCACATCCAGCACCATTACCCTTATTATTGTCTACCAAGACGGCGTCCTCTACGGCAATCCCATTGTACCTGCTACCCCTACCTCCTCCTCCAGGCCAGAATGATTGCAAAGGGTACATAAAAGAGAATCTCGACGCCGTCTTCTGCTGAGGCGCGGCCGCTGTAGCCACCGACGTTTTGTCCCGCCCCACCGCGCTCAAATGGGACACGTTCGCACGTGCCTCCGGGATCCCCGGAGCGATTCCTCCTATCCCTGTTTTTAAGCACAGAGTCTCCATTCCTTACGGACTACAAAGCTCTCTATTTCCAACGAAACAACTTCGATTCCAACTGTTACTTTCTATCGCTGTCTGCTTTATAATTTTTTTTTTTAAAAAAAAAATATTATTTTTTTATATTTCGAAAAAAAAAATGGCGGAAGAAATATTGTTGATGCCTATAAGGAAAAAAGAGGGCTTGCGTAAACCTCTGAAGTAGAAAGGCGTTAATAAAGAGGGAGATAAAGTGGAAAAGGCTAAAAAAAAGTCTGGCCGAGCGAGGCAGGTCGCCTGCCAACTCTCACGCTCTTTTCCTTTCTGACTATAACCATTTTTGGTTAATTTTTTAAGATTAAATGTTTCCAATATATATATAATTTAATTATCGTGCGCACCCACACACAAATATATCCTATAAAATATTATATATTCATGTATTTTTTTAAGGAGGACAAAATTTTAATACAAGAATAATGATTTAAATTAAAATAATCAAGTAAAAATGTAATAATTATATGAGATGAAAACTTTCGTACTTAATGATTTTGTTTTTAAAAAAAAATAAATAAATTACTTTGGGTGTGTACATACATACATACATACATATTTTAGGAGAAATGGAAGCATTAGTGTACTTAGCTGAGCGGTATGTGCATAGCGAGCTCAGGAGTTGGGTCCCTCCTCCCGCATTGAGTTTTTGCTGAGATTTACGTGGCCACGTGACTCATCTAACCGCCGGAATCATAAAAATTGTAGTTCACCTACTTGCAATCTAACGATTAAAATATAATTTATATTTTAAAGTTTATTTAATAATTTAAATAACATAAATTTTTTAATACGAAATATCAAGTTCATGCACTTCAATACTTCCGATCTCAGAAGTTTACTCAATTTGAAACTTGATTTTTCAGTTTGACCAAATAATCCGCTCCAATTCTAGCAACACTTGTTTTGACGCGTTTTGCAAAAAGTATGCATCTGAGATAATTTACAAAACTCATCGTTTATTTTTATTTATTTCTATTAAATTTTAATTTATTATAATTTAATTATATTTTCATATTATGATATTAAAATTTATAATATTCATTTTTCTCACTCTTCCTTTTTTTTTTCCTACTCATACTCATCTCTTTTTATTTATAATCATCGAGATCTCTTTTGTTGTTTTTGAATATGATAATTAAAAATTTTTTATGATTAAAGAGTTTAATTAAAGTAATTTTTTATTTTATTAAAAAAATTATAGTAAATGACGCATTTTAAATTTAAATTTTATTTGATACTAGTCTCACTCTCACTCACGAGAAACTCTCTCGTTTTTTGAAAGCCCATATTTACAAACTTTGATTTGGAAACCAACTCTCTCTCCCTCTCCCTCTCTCTCTCTTTTTCTTTGTTTTTACGTTTCTCAAATGGATGTTGATAAAAGTTTTTTTTTTTTGTTTCTAATTGGATTACAAATGTGAAAAATGGTTTTTATTTTTACATTTTTCTTTCTTTTAATTTATATGAATTCTTGTTTATCTTACTTGTTAAAAATTTATTGGTTTTGCAATTTTGATATTAATTTATCTTTTCATACTTGTTGAACTAAATATTGAATTTTGGCATCAATTTTAACAAAGCTGTACATACGAACTATGCAAGACATGGATAAACAAACAAAACAATGGAGAAAGCTGTACCGGCCAATATCGACTCGGAGACCGAGTCATATTGAAAGTCTCCAAGCACATGTACGCATCCCGTATGCTCAAAGAGTCCAATTATGCACAAACTACAGCCAATAATATGCACCGATAATCAAACCTATTCTACACACCCGACACCTGTCCCCTTAGGTCAAACTATGCGTAAGCAAATGGATACTTCAAGAAATGAAAGGTAAATTCTTTTTACATTTATCAATCATATTACAGGCTTACGTGATAAACAATATGTACGAAGCACATTCATCAATTATTTTATAAATTTAAATCAAAATTTTAAAATATAATGTTGAATTTTAAATTTAGTAATATTAAAATTAAATATAAAAAACTTATTTAAATTTAATAATAATAATTTTTTATTAAATAAGTTAAATTAAAGTATTAAGAAGTGATTTTAATTTTAACTTACAAATTTTATTATAAAAATAATTGCAATGCACCTTTTGGTGTAAAAAAAAAAAAGAAAGTTAAAACGTCTATAAATACGAGGCCGGCGGCTGAATGAAATGTAGCCACGAATTCTTGGCAGGAGTTATTATTGCACACTTAAGTAGCTAGAAGTTAGATGGACCCCCCCGTACTGCGTCTAGTTATTATTCAAAAAATAGCTGCGCACTGGACGGTTAGGCCACAATGCGATTTGGAAGGCTGGTTTGGGTCTTAGTCACGGTCAAGTCACACAGAAATTTTCATTGAAACGTTTTGAATGGACAACAGGTTTTTGAGAAAGAATGTCCTACCTGGCCTGGTGTGATCAATTGCTACGTTAATAGATTTATGAGTTTTCTTTTAAGCCTTTTTAAACTGTTCTTCTCGGTCGGGTAAATTCTCTTACCACGTCAAAATACGCTAAAATTTATGGAGTTGTGTTGGATTAAGCAGTAAGCTGTCGTTTGGTGTAAACGATGTTTTTTTTTTTTTTTTACACGTCCGGAAAAGAGATTGGCGTTGTTAAAGTTGATTGGATTATTGTGTGCTACCTTGAAAAGTAATGACACATTAGGCAGATGGTTTATATACTTCCATCATTTACAATAAAATTTTCTTAGCTTTAATTTAAATACACAATTGACTCTCGAAAACATTGCATTTTCTTTCAACTTTAAATTGTAGTCTATGGATGCTAGGTTTTTCTTCTTATTTCAATCTGCCCCTTCTTTTCGCCGGCCCTTAGTGCAACTAAGAGAAAATGATTTGAAAAAAAAAAAAAAAAAACTAGAAAACATGTGAATCTCTATCACCAGACTGGTAAAAAAAAATTTGAAATATAGAAAATATCATTGAAAAACTGTTAAACAACGAGAGGAATTTATATGCTTAACGCCATGAAAATGAATGAAGGGATTGAAATTAAGCTAGTGTGTTTCATTCTATTAATGGGTCTAGACGACAGCTACCTATTTAGGGCAGTATACTCACCATAGACTCGCCTACCATCCTTCAGGAAATTAGATCTTTATTTTGAAGTGTTTTTCAAAAAACACCCAATAAATTTTATTTTATTTTATCTTACAAGTTATCAGTTTTATTTTTAAAAATATAATTTAAAAATTATAAAAATAATAAACTACTCATATTATATAACTTACAATTAAATAAACTTTCTAATAAAAACAATACTCTATGCAAAGCTATATATATTTATATTTATTTATATTTATTTTTTTCATTTAGGGAATTTATGTTTTCTTTGGCGATCTAAAGGAGGACTATTAATTAAACCCTCTTCTCAAATGGCAAAGTCCATATCCGGAATGCTAGCCACCAAAATTTCCTTTATTCCAGTTTCACCATAATCACTCCTCTCTTTCCTTAAAACTTATTATGCATGGACACAGAGGTACGAAACATAATATAATACAAGTATAGAAATATACAAATTCTTAAAAAATTAAACTATAAATAAATAAATAAATATATATATATATATATATATATATATATTAAAAGTTTCTGATATATTTATTAAAAATATTTGATATACAGTTTAAAAACATTAAATACGAGTGTCCAATTTTTTTTTATTTTTTTGTCAAATACACCTTAAAATATTTAACATATGTATACGTATACACAGTGTGTCCCACACAGATACACAAGGTTTTAAAAATGCTTTATGCCTCCTAGCTTACAACAGGTCTCAGCTGGCTTTATTTAATTTGATTACGACATTGCGTCCAAAGTATAAATTCAGGCGTTCGAAGGCTCTCTTAACGCTCCTTGTTGTACCATGACCTCTGAAAACACCAGTATTAACAGTGAAAATTTCTGGATTTCTTGTAAGGTAGGCTATCTTTATCTTTAACAATGGATAAAAAAGTTTCACTATCGAATAAGGAAAACAAAAGCCTCGAATGCTTCTCAGATCTCAATTCTATATCATATACCATGTCTGACAAAAAAAAAAAAAGGGGTTTTTAACTCAATGTCCTAGCCTATAATTGCCTTTATCTTCGTCTTTTGATCCTCCATTAACGACGTGGGGAAAAGAACCTCAAATGTGACGTAAAGATCCCCTTTTTTTGTGCTAAAGTGTACCGGCATTCCTTTCCCTTTAAACTTTCTTACTTCCTTTGGCTTGGTGATTCCCTGAGCATAGTTTACATGTGTCATTGGCTTAAATCATATGCGAATGTCAAATTTAGATGGTTTGCGGATGCTTACCTTTGTGCCAATGTCTACTAAATGCTCGTCAAGATGGTTAATGGTTTTTTCAAAACCAACCAGTGCTTGAACCTGATCAAAAATTTATATTAAGAAAATCAACTCCACGTACAAAGTATCTCATGATTTTCTTCTCCTTTCAGAGGAAAAATAATCATAATAATAAGAGAAATAAGAGGAGAAAATAGTAGAAGTCAAACCATGAAGCATAAACTTACCAGCGTTATTGTAACAGTTGTATGCAAGTCATCGCCTTCCCTTCTAAAGCGGTCATGAGGAGCTGTGTGAATGCGGAACTGCCAAAATTGCTAAGGTTATTATTTGTCCATTACGCAATAACAACTATCGTGGATACTAGTTAGACACAAAAATGCTGCATCCGTGTCAAAGACCAGTAGACTACCTTCAAATCTCCAGCTTCTCCATCTATTTGGGGCTCACCATCTTCATAAAAAACGACCTCCTGCAAAATCCACCAACATGGAAGTTCAAAAAATTGATAATATTCCTAATAATATTAGCCACAATTCACAAAGATAAATTGTACTGTCGATAGAAGCACAAAAAACAGAAGGCCACAAACATATAACATTACATAGTTTATTGAACCCAAAACAACAAAAACACCCATTAGACCTGCAGCTTTCTTTGGTGCAGGCAGATGGGGTTCCATTAACCCCCTATCCCTCCTTGAACTCACAACACAGTTACAGGTGAATGGTCTTTGCTTGAGGGGGAGGGTTCCAAAGAAAAAACTATGATAAGTCTTCAGCATTTACCCAAGTGAAGTAAAATCATGTCAGAGGAGGGAAATGGCATATGGGCTAAGGCCGCAGTCTTATGTTATTAAAACCTCATCATTCTCTTGATAGGAAAATGACCTATCTTAAAATATATTGCCTCATATTATAGATGGCTAACCATTCACATCAACCACTAAAGGGCTGCATGCAGCTTTCCATTAACACTTCCACTTTGGAACTTTCAAAATGAAGAAACCTGGACTAGTATATGGCAAAGGACTTCCATAGCAGATGGGAGGAATTTTGTCTGTGACATGAGTAATTTGAAATGGAAAGATTTTTCCATTGAAAGGTGTTCCTTCAAATGTTATTAGCATAAGCTTACCTGTCCATCTTGCACGCCTTTCTCAATATCAACTGTTATAAAATATCCTTCCCTTTCAAATTTCACGTTTTGGCATTGCTCGCAAACCTGAATAAGTAAGAAAGAGGATGACAAAGCTTAAAAAAGAGCCTTAAATGACTAGTATCAGGTAAATGATGGGAAATGAATGAAATTTCCAGGACAAAAGCACTAAGCTACTCTGATTGCAGCAAATAAAGAAAAACTAATATTTCAAAAGATGTGGTATTGCCAATTAATTGGAGATAAGGAAATCCATCAGATTTTCGGCTGAGTAATGATCAAAACACAATATACCTGCTCTGTCATCTGTTGGAACATCCCTGGACCAATTTGCTCGTGATAGACTTCATTTCTGCAGTTACAGCGCCTTTTGCCTGGGGCAGGCTTTATAACATTTTTCTCCCTCCAGACCTAATGAATTTACCAAAGAGCAATTTTATTCATGGAAAATACCCAAATGCAGATTGCAAATCACCTCTTATTTTCCCTATATAAAGGATAATGATTGTTAAAAGCTGGCTTAGCTGCCTGAGTGCTTGCTTGCAAGGCAGCAAGAAAAGTATAGAGCTACAATGCCTCACAGTTTTCACTCTTTTTATATAAGCTGCAGTACATATTCTAATGACATCAACGCATCAGAAGCACAAAGCCTCTCAAAACAGGAATAGCGAATATGGATTTGCATCAAAAATCAGTGCTTCACTTGACAATATACCTCAATTAAGCAAAATCTCATCCAAATGCATTATCTCGTCTCGTCCTGGGTAATGTTATGGTCGATGTCTCTACCTCTCCTCACTTCTGAAGGTGTGGAGGACGGATGAGGTAATGGGGGATCTCAACTACAGGGTCATTACTAGATGGGCAGTACATTGAAACATAGATTGAAAAGAAAAGCATACATTACAAAATTTAGCGGCAATTAGGAAGGTGCAGCATGGCACAAATTTTGACTCTTGGAGCAGCCAGAACATTGTTACATAATTTCACAAAGAAAAGGTACCACAGGCATTATCTAATCACAATACATGGGGCACACAAACTTCTAAAATTTTCTTAATCTAGCGACTGAATTTAGCTGTTAACTGTGAATAATGACAATGGCCAAATAAAATAACTCACCTTCATTGAACCACCCATGTACAAGTCTTCAAGTGCAGCATCCAATTCAACAATAACATCATCACCCTTTAAAACTGTTTCTTCCTCTTCCATGGGACCTCCACCAAAGAAACTAGAAAGACCATATTGTCAGCAAAAAGAGATGATAGAACAAAATTTGTAGAAAGGCCAAATTCAATTTCTCTGTAGCTCATTAAGAAACTGAGGGTATCACAACACTCGTGGTTAGATTCATACCAATAGAATATCACAAAAACAGATTGCACAAGAATAACTGTTTCGATCTAGCAACAGCTAAGTGAGAAGTTGGCCTATAGATGGAAGGTAGGCTCCCCAATTTGGAGGAGAGACATCTCAATGATAATGCAGAGTACCTTGGTGCGCTTATGATGAGATTGATTACATGTCGAACAATAATATTTAGCACATACTGGTGAAGCATAGCAAAATGATTTACCACTTTTAGGACAATTTTGGTAAATTGCAACGCACCTTAATGCAAGGAAGAAAATGCTGGATTAAGTAAACAATTTGGTATTAATTATCAGAGCAGGTTGGCAATGCAATAATAGCATCATAAGTGAACTTGGATAACAGGCTAGAATAAATATAAATATTAAGAAAAGAGCTTACTGGCCAAAGATGTCTTGAATGTTCATTCCCATTCCTCCACTTCTGCCTCCACTAGCCATATGCTGTTTGAGCCCCTCCTCTCCATATCTATCATATATACTCCTCTTCTCGCTATCAGATAACACCTCATGAGCTAACCAACCCAAAACCAGATTAAGCATTCATTCAATTCAGGCAAATGGATTAAAAAAAAAAAAAAAAGAGTTAAGAACGAACGCACCATTGTTAATATCGGCAAATCGCTTATTGGCCTCCTCGTTTCCCGGGTTCTTGTCAGGATGGTACTTTAATGCTAATTTTCTATACGCTCTTTTGATCTGTTCGTCTGACGCACCCTTCGGCACTAGCAGTATATCGTAATAGCTCTTCCTGAAACCAGTTCTGCAGCAATTTTAGCGCACACGCACGCACACGCATCATAGACGATAGGAATGAAGAGAGAAGGAGACCAAGGCATACGCTGCAATGGCGGCGAGAGCGTAGGAGAAAGCACATACAAGGAACAAGAGCTTTCTTCCCCATTGCGTCATCAGGACAATTTTTTCCTTTCCTTTCTCGCTCCTTCGTAAAAAATCCCAGACAGCTGGGGTGGCTTGGTGCTTGCCGGAGGGGTTAAAACGCCAGAACGGAAAGAAAACGATGGCTTGACCAATTACTAACATTTGCAAACGTCCCTTCTCTTAAAACTAACCAATCATAGTAAGCCCTGGGCTGTTACAACCAATAAACTGTTAGGCACGGAAGAAATCCTTTTCATAACAAAGATTGCTCGCTCTTTCTCTCTCTTTGTTTTTTATCTGCCGAATTGGGCTTTGTAATGGACCCTGACAGCCATTTTGTTAAAAATATATATATATATGGCCTCCAAGTATTGTCCAGCGATACAAAGGAAAAGCCCTGGAGTCCAATAAGATATTAGGATCTACCGGAACATGTTGACTTGCTTAGTTACATCAATGGCGACACTTACAACAACAGCTCATTCCAATATTATAAGAAGAGGAATTTGGGAATATGTGAACTCGCAGAGGCATAAGAATGTAATTTCTGCTTTAATTATTGGGGCTTTTTAGCAGTCCAATCTATCTACAAAAAAACATTATTCAACTGAAAATCTCGATTCCTCCTCCCCTTAAAATATAAATATATTGAAATTACTCAAAAAGGGAATTATAAATATAAGTTTTATTAGGTGGACAGAGATGATTAGACAAAAATGAGATAAATTTGAAGTAACGGGTGAATCCTACACCTTAAAAATAAAACGGAAAGTGATTTTTTTTTGTGTGAGTGTGTGTAAGAAATTTAAAATTAATTAATAAGTAAAAGATAAAATTTTAAAGATATGAGCCCACATTTCATTTCACATTTATCTTTTCGGACAAGTCTTTTAATCTACCAATAATTTATGCTTAAAATATACATCGAGTTGCTCAAATGATTTAAAATTATTTGCGTGATTTCGTACATGGGACCCAAAAGCGGGCAACAGCAGTGCGTGATAACCATCAATCGACTAGAGGAGGAGAACAGAGTTATAAGGAGCCCTTCTTCTTCTTTTTTTTGTCCTATATTAGGTCTGAATCCGATGGTATTACCAATCAATTTTGAGTTGTACTGAGGTCTTTCAGAGTGTGTAATTGTAATTTGCGAATGACTAAAATAGCCAAAAGTGGCCAGAGTCTGAGTTACTATCAGTGGTAGTGGCGATCTGGATGCGGGCGAATCATCCATTGGCAATTCGCCAATGGTTGAGTCAGTTGGTCATTTCCAAACTAGTTGGGTAAGGTAGCTTATAATGATTTATATACACATATATATTTAGTCCTTACCACTTTCCAGTCGATAACAAATAATACATTTCCCTTCCAAGACCTTTCGTTTAATAATGAAAATAATTTGGATTTATTGAAAGATGAATCAAAATGTGCAAAATGTCACACAATGACATGCCTACGTGAAAATGAAATAAAGATGCGCAATTCACCTGTCTCAATCTCAAAGTGGGCATACGATGACTGTTCTGCCCCCTATGTGGTCCATTTTTAGGCCATGGTTTAAATGAGACCCATCATCAGCCACTGCATTTGATTGTACGTCTTCGAAGACCTGTAAGGTGGTGAGGCCGCCAATGACCACGTTCCTAACAGCTAGATGCAGGTTGTATGTTCCCACTTTTTTTTTTTTTTTTAAACCATGTATAATATTATGGATATTTTTTTTTTAACCCGAAAGAATACCCCTGTCTCTTATACACATCTAGATGTGTATAAGAGACAGCCTGTAAGGTGGTGAGGCCGCCAATGACCACGTTCCTAACAGCTAGATGCAGGTTGTATGTTCCCACTTTTTTTTTTTTTTTAAACCATGTATAATATTATGGATATTTTTTTTTTAACCCGAAAGAATACCCTATCAATGCAACAAAATGCTTGCCCGTAGATCTAATTTGGTGAAGCTTGCAAGAAGAAAAAAAAAAACATTAATTCAATTACAATTTACGTTAAATGATAATAAAATTACAGTACATTTTCTTTTTGATCTAATTCTATTAATAATTTATAATTAAAAAAATTTAAAAGAATTAACCTCGTATAACTTATTCCAAAATATGAACTCGGGAAATCTCTTCACATGCCATGTAAATTATCGCACTCATTAAGTGATTGAATTTAACAATATTAATCAATTAAATTTACTTTATTATATTTTTTTTTCTGGTAAAATTTATGCTAGTCATAAGAAAAAGAAAGGAAAAACATAACATAATAGAGATAGCCATGTCTAGATTAATGGATTAGAATATTGTTTTATGTTTCTAGTTTAGCAAAATTCATAAATGGGTTTTGATATGGTACTCCCATAATAGAGATATATCATGTCAAATAATATGGACAAATTATAATTTAATAGCTTTTTAATTATTTTATTAAAATTTAATATATTATTTATTTATAGAGAATTGAATTATTAAATTTATGATTAAAGAATTATAATTATATTCATAAAAAATTAAAATATTTAATAAAAAACATAATTAAAAATAATAATCAAATATATAATATATATTATATCAGTTTAATATTTTGCATTCAAATTTTTTCTAACAATTATATGCATAAAATATTATTTTATTTGTATTAATAATATGTTAAATTATTATAGTAATTTAATAAATCTGGCATCCGGTGGTACGATGGGGCGCCATCAACGCAAATCATTTATTTATTTATAGTGTGGGACCCGTGATGACAGAGCCATCTGAAATCCCTGGGCATCAACGTGGGAGATGGATCCCCATCAGAAGGCTCTGGACGGTGGAGATGCCACGACTGGATTGTTTTTTCTGGAAGACTCGTGGCATAACCTGCCACCATAGATATGTCTGCATCGCTGTAATCAGCACTACTGTCCCTGTCCCTGTCCCTACATAGTAATGCAAATTTAACGTTTCTCATTTCCAAGTCCGTAAAGAAGAGTCGTTAAGCTCACAGCTCACTTTGCTCTCTGTGTCTCCTTCTGGACAGGAAGAAATGGTAAGGGCACCTTGTTGTGAGAAAGTGGGATTGAAGAAGGGTAGATGGACAACAGAAGAAGACGAGGCATTGAGAAACTATATTGAAGCCAATGGAGAAGGGTCGTGGAGGACATTACCGAAGAATGCAGGTAAACAAAAAAAAAAGAATGCATTCATCAAACCTAAAATAACAACAAAATGTGGCTGTTTTGTTGAATTTCTTGATCTTGTTTCGTTTTAAATGTTTTCTTTGCTGAAGTGCAATTACGCCGTGGCATTGTCTTTGCTGACTCTTTGCTCCTGTTTAATTTTATGTTTTTTGTGTTGTTTTTCTTTTTTCTTGGGTCACTTTGAAGGATTGCTGAGGTGTGGAAAGAGTTGCAGGCTGAGATGGCTCAACTATTTGAGAGCTAACTTGAAGAGGGGAAATATATCTACTGAGGAGGAAGAAATCATCGTCAAACTGCACGCATCTTTGGGTAATAGGTTAGTGTAGTCCGATAATCCACTCACACGTAACCATACACGACGACACTCGCGCGCGCGCACTTCGCTGTCACTTTCTCTCTCTCTCTCTCTCTCTCTCTCTCCTCCTAATCTTATGATTGTTTTTTGCTTTTTCCTAGTCAAGTTATTATGATTCTCTCTTCCACTTCTTGTCCCGTTTTTTCTCTGCCCCTTATGTTATCTGTCTTCACTTGCAATAGGATAAAGTATTTTGCTAGAAAAATGGATAATGAGCCACAAGTCCATCTGTTTTTTTTTTCTTTAAAAAGGAGCATGGATGGTGGTGGGATGGCACTCTTAATTGAAATAATTCTATTTTTAAGTGAATATATGTAGCATATTTATGGACAATTTTTTTTTTTTTGATAATACGATATAGTTTTGAAAAAAGTTCAAATTTATTTTGTCGTAAATAAAAAAAAATCGAAAGAAAAAAAATTCTCGATCTTAACCCTATATTTCCTCGGCCCCTGACGTTCACCCAACTTTTCGGATTCAGAATATTCTTTGGATAATATATTAAATAATAAAATATTATTTTTATAATAAATAAATATTTTTTTAAATATAATATTTTACATTACTCGACGATATTGTGCGGTGCGTATCCAACGCCACTAAAAGTAGCACGAGACTTTGTGAGGGAGTTATGCTTGAGAACACTGGCCCGTGTGTAGGATCCAATCGTGAGGAGAGTGGTAGGCATCTGCCCCCTAGGTTTTTGTTTGGGAAAAGGGTATCATAATAACTTGACTAACGCTCTCTCTCTCTCTCCCCCTCTCCTTGTTGTTGACTTTTAATGATTTCTGTAGGGACTCCGGCCACCATTATTGAAGTTAAAACCGTTAGACATGACATAACATTGATTGTATCGATGAAGTGTTGATAGTAACTAAATTGAATTCCTTTTTTTTTTTTTTTACTTTGCATTAACTTAAAAATGTATGGTAAACCCTTCTTTTTTTTTTTTTCCTTTAATTGGCATAGATGGTCTTTGATAGCCAGCCACTTACCTGGGAGAACTGACAACGAGATAAAGAACTACTGGAATTCTCATTTAAGTAAAAAACTTCACAACTTCAAGAGGCTTGACAATGATCGCTCACCAATTATCGTGGACAAGACCAAGGTAGGCCTAGCCACCAAGAACAGGAGAGACAGAACAAGTAGATCAGCAATGAAGAACAACAAAAGCTCCAGCCGAAAAGATGTCAATGTGTCGAAAAGGAGACCTAAGAGGTCTTCGGACAAAGAAGAAATACCAAACCCGCTGACACCGGCCCTGGAAAATGAGCCTCTGCCAAGTGCAATTGATGATAATAATTTGGTTTTGTATACATCTGGACTGGATGAGAAACAAATGGACGCTATCGTCTCAAGTCCTTGTCAGGAAAGTGGAGAAGGGTTGCTGGGTACAAACGAGGAGAAAGAAACAATTGGTTTGTGCCCGGGTCAAGAAGGAATAAATGTGGACTCAACACTGTTTCCAACTGATCGGGAAGAAAATGAAATCTTAGAGCCATTTCATGTCTGCATTGACGGTGAGATGTGCTTTGATGACATTATGGATATCGAATTTCAGGATCCACATGGGATTCTTCTGACTTTTAATGAGTTCAAACAAGATGGGGACAGGGCATTGAGTCCCGGCAATACCGTTCTGGGAGAGGACCTAGAAGGTTTTGGTAATTTAGGCTCCATTGGAGAGATCAATGACTTTCAATCCTCTTCTCCAATAAGCTAATACTTCGATAGTTGTGAGGCTAATTGGTCGCGGAAGGATATAGTGCCTACATGACATGAACTGTTGGGTGACACGGAAGAATATGCTCTGCGTTGGCCGCGGGAGATCAACAGTGAAGGATAAAGCCAAAGAACAGAATGTTCGAATAATCCCAGTAAGAAACAAAATAATAAGGTGGCTCGGCTTCTTTCGTGAAGCCTCTCCGAACTCAGTTTTCTTTTTTGTTTTTCCTTTTCTTCTTCTGGTTTCTTTTCTCGTTGGCAGTCGAGATTGACAATAGAGAAGAGTAGATTTTTGTTGCAAATAAACCCTCGTTGTCCTTAGGTAAATGTTAGATTTGTGAGTGAAACTCCTCTCTCTCCCTTTCTTTTTCTTGGTACATTTGTGAATTTCGGTTTCGTGAGTGTTCAATTCTCACAATTCTTTTCTTTTATTTTCACTTAATTATCCAAAAAAAAAAAAAAAGAATTGACAATGAGGCTTCTAGGCTCAAAATTCTACCAATATTCTGAACTATATCGGATAATGTAAAATTTCAAATACAGCATTTAGTAAGTACTAATAAACATTTATTTTGAATAAAAAGTAAGTAATTCACTCGGAAGTAAAGGATAATTTACATGATAATGAGTTAAAGACAGACGAGAGGATTGGAGTTGATTTTTGTTTATTGAAACACCAAAAGTCTCCTCAGGTGATTGCATAATTGCATTGTTCCAACTTCCATTGATGAGCGTGAGTTTAAACCTTACTCTTACTCCCTCCAAGGCATGAAGGAGCTTCTTCATTTCCTGTAATCCTTTTTAATGGAACATATGATTGCCGAAAAGACAAAGAAAGAAATCAAATAGATCAGATTGGAAAGATTTTCAAGATAGACAAATCAGGAAGTGGAACTCCTTGTTACAGGCAATACTAGGTCGAAAGGTTCAAGCGAAGACATGGCGACGTAGCATCGGGAAAGTGGACCCCACAAATCGATCGTTCTGGGCATGTCTTGTCCCACAACAGTGGCCAAAGGTAAATCTAGCCATTGATGATTCCATAAATGGCTGTCTATTCCGTCACTTGTCTTTACACGAGGCTTGGTGTCAGTCTTTTACGAATCCTTGCAAGGGCTCGAGTTGGAGAAACCCGCCTTAAGCAAAAGGACGGTACATAAAGAAGAGCGATCAGGCCCAGTACGATGGTCCACACTATTGGTAGCATTGCTTCATTTTACTGGGCTCCATTTGCCAGGATGCTTCTTGTTGTCTGCACACTTACTTTCCCCACCATTTCGATGCGTGTAGACAAAAAAAAAAATGACAGACCGACTTTCACTTTTGCAAGGGTGTTTCTTATTTTTATTTTTTTCTTTTTAATCAAAACATAACATCTTCAATCGTAGGCACGATTGCTAATTAAAAAAACAAAAACAAAAAGAGAAGTTCTTCAAAGGAATAACTGATCAACCGTGTAAGATGATCTAATTATTTTCCAAAGTCTGTCATCTCGTTAGATTTTCTAAATCGTTAATTTCGTGCCTTGAGCATGGAGGGCAGCCGAGGTCCGGCAGGTCCAGACCGGTATTAAATGAACCAGACAAAGGAGTTACTCTACTGCCATTAGCTGCGTAGGTAGCCGGGTGATGGGGATAACTGAACTATTAATACAACTAGGGTTCAAAGTTCAATTTCTAATACTTACAAACATTAAAAAAAAAAGAAAGAAAAAGAGGTCGTGCCCTCAGTCCCTCACGATCAGTCCCATTCCGTGAATTATAATTTATAGTGTCTTCGAGACAGGATAGATTGCAGATTCTTCATTCTTACCTTTAGCATCTTTTGAGCTCCCGATCCCACTCTCTGGACTTCTTGCGGTATATAGAATGGATACGGACTACAATTCAAATGGTCATTCAAATGCGTGTGCAATCGTGCATGCATCTTTAGGCCTGGACCACCGTTCAAATGATTTTCCTGGTTGTTGATTAGGGTTTTCCACTGGTAAAGTTGGCTGCACTCCAGTCCCACACACATCCATTTTACCAGATTACGTTTCATTCTACAATTCAGAAAATGCAAAGGAATACCTTCAGAGCTTTCGCGTACTCCTAATCATCATCAATAACAGAGACACTCAGCAATGAGTCTGGAAAAAAAAAAATTCTCTTGGGTTTGTAACATTCTACTGGGATGGACCTCAGGAAGAGCCATTGTAAAATTCTACTGAGATGAACCCCAGAAGAGCCATGGTAACATTCTACTGAGATAAACCTCAGAAGAGCCATTGTAACATTCTACTGAGATGGACTGGACCTCAGAAGAGCCATTGTAACATTCTACTGAGATGGACTGGACCTCAGAAGAGCCACTGCCATTGCCTGGAAAATTTTTGTCATGGCTGTAAGAGATCCGAACGGATTTCAACAAGAGCCATAAAACAGGTACAAATTAAGGGCAAAGCCTCTTGAACCAGATTGAGAGCTAAATCGTGCCTTTAGTTTTCAGCTTTCTGATTTTATAGAGTCAAAAAAAGACAAAGAAGACGCATTCATTTTGCCTTGGTCCAAAGAAAATATTTATTTAACTATAACGATGGCTTTCACAAAGAAGAATGTTACAATAGTAGAGGAGAAGAACTCGGTGAACACACAAGAAAATAAAAGGAGAGAACACAAAAGAACTCAGGGACACAGTCTTTTTTTATTGGATTTTCAATTGTTTCGGGAGGTTTTGTTTAATTTAATCGTATCAGGCACAACCGTGTTTTTTAACCTTCTTGACGTATTCTTTGTTGGTGGGGTGAAGGTTGACTGCGATGAACGCAAGAGCCTTTGCAGCAAATATGAAGTTTTGGGATACCCCACAATCTAGTGGTTTCCTAAAGGATTCTCTTGAACCAAAAAAAAGTGAGGGTCATAAACTCCATTCTTCCTTTTTCTTTGTTTTGAAAAAGAGAAAAAAAAGAAGAAGAAGAAAATTCTAATGTTCTGTTAACAGTTTGGGAGGGATTGTGTGGCGTTAATAGGTATGAAGGGCCACGAACAGCAGAATCCCTTGTTGAGTTTGTGAACAATGAGGGAGATATTAGTCTTTCTTGTCAGTTGATTTGTTGAGCAAAGAAAGGTCTCGACGTTGGGAATTGATTCACATCCCGCAAAACCATGTTGAAATTATCTGAATGAGGCATCTTATCGTGTTTAAAATCCTTAAGCTAGCATGTTACAAAGCCAGGGCAGGGCAGGGAATTCACATGCAATTTTCCTTACAAAGCATCTGTGTGAATATAACTGCCTTTTATAAAATGTAATGCATTTTGATTATATTTTTTAGCTAATAAGTCAAATATTTGGAATTTTCACAAAATCGTAAGATAAAGGATTGAATTATCATTTAGCTAAGTAAAACCATACATAATTAACTTGTAAAGTATAAATAATTGCAATAATTTGATCGTGATGGGATGTGTACACTATGAATTATGATAATTGTCATCACCGAAGCAGTCAGTAATTCATGATGTCATTGTTTTTCTGGGTACATAAAACAATGAATTGCATATTGCAGTGCCTTGGTGCATTAAATTAGGTTATTCGGTTAAAGTGAATACCTTGAGATTTTTCATCTTCAGAAAATACGTTGGCTTGCAGTCATTGTAATAATAGGTCACCGATTGAAATAAGAAAAGCTTCATTGTGTGTTTGACAATATCTCAAGGGTAATGCGTCCATTTGCAAATACAACCCTTCCACAACATAAAAGCATAATTTCAATGAAAATAAATATGGTGCAAAGGACTGACAACTCCAGTTATTCAAAGTTATTTTTGAGATTTCTACGAGTGAGAAGTTGGTTTTCTGGAAGGTAGAAAAAGAAAACAAGAAGAAAAACAGAAAAGAAAAAGACACTCAATCACAAGTTCGGGCAAGCCCAGAAAGTGGAATGGTTCCTAATATTGACTTAAAATTCGAGGATGTAGAGCAGCTCGCAATTCTGACATTGACTTCAGCAGATGTTCCCATCTGAAGCAGCTCAGGCAAGCATTGCTGTTCTGCAATTTGGCCTAGGATTTTCTCTTTATACGGGAAATAACTGCCAAATGCTAAATATATCTGTCACTAATTGACAATGTCGCCAACCTTAACTTTATCCAAATAGTGCCGCCAAAATCAATAGACAACAGATGTCTTAAGTAGGACAGTGAAGTATGCAGTGGATCCTGAAAACAATGTCTTCCTCGGTGGATGAAATAAAAATGACATATTCTCTCCATATGTGGCAAAGACTGGTAGAAACTCAAAAGGGCAATCGTGTATTCAGCATTCACCACACAACCAGAATATGTTCAATCGCCAAATTTGTCAATTACTTTGAACTGCTTTGGACTCCAGCAATCTATAGCAAACAGATGCAAAGATCCCGTCAGAGTTATCTGAATAAAGAAACATTCAATCACCAGAATCATCCGCTTTTATGTCCATATTCAACACTCTGCATGACTTCTCCTCATTAAATGCAGGTTCCGAGATGCCCATTGATGAGCAGTCTTCAAGATGGTACTCCCTCTCATCAACTAATGACTTCATATATGAACACCGTCGCTCTTGAGCCTCTATGTTAGTTATGTTCTCATGTCCAGAACCAAATGGCGACTCAGAAGATGATGGGCTTGAAGGTTGAGTTCTCATCTGCACAGATCGCAAAAGTGCAGCCCTTCTCAAGTCAGCTGAGTGACAAATATCGCTAGGTGATGATGGAAACCGACCTTCAGAGTCAGAACCACGTTGTCGAGGTTGTGAGGAAGTAACACCAGTAAAGGTGGAGCCATGCGAAGAATATGAACACATAGAAGGTGCAGAAGAGAAACCACCAAGTGGTTTTTGATACCTATACGGAGAAACTGGACTGCTGGGCATACTGTCAGTTTGGGTGGTTACAGGGTTCTCGCAAAACCTAGAGTCTTCCAAGTCTTCTGACATTGGTGAATATTGTAACGAGATTTCGTCCCTGACATCACACATTTGACAAAATATTACAAAACAAAAGTAAAAGGTTCCTCCTTTTTGGAGAGATACTCCCAATCCTATGAGACAAGTCAAGGTAAAAGACTTTTTCAGGGAAGCTGCATCTATATTAATGGCTGAATTCATAAATGTCATTACAGACAAATATAAGCCGATTCTGTGTAATCTAGTGGAGATTGCTGCAGGTTAAGGATGCTCCAAATAGCAGATTCATTGCAGTCTCTTCTCCTCCTCCCAAATTCAAGTTACCAACAACTACAAGTTATACTAAGAGCCTTCTAACACAAGTCTAATATATTTTGATAACTCCCAATGGATCAGAAAACCTAATTTGTAAAAATGTTCTACTTCTCCATATCATTCCCTCGAGAAGGACTCACAGCCAAAAGACGAATTCCTATTTCCATCTACATAAAAATAACCCAGCAACAGAAGTGTCCCGGATTGGGTTTTGGAACAATGGAAATAGATTTCTGTCGAATTACAACAAAGAGAAAGTTCCAAGACCACATTAACGCCAACATCACACCACCTCACAATTTCTAATTTCTAAACTAAGAATTTACCTGAGATAATACATACTGTCAGACCGTGCAGGAGATTCCATAAGGTTCTCAGCAAGCGTGTCTCCAACAGTTAATCCATTCAAACTAGATGCCATCATCTGCGCAGACAAAAAATAAAAAATAAAAAAAATCCACAATTTTCCGAGACATATGCAAATATGCATACCAGACTAATCAAACCCTCGTAAGAAAACCTCGTAGAAACAAACTAAACTAACCCATAAAACCTGAACAATATGAAATGAACAACTTGTGTAGGAAATAATAGAACTTTGAGCTCTAGGTTCTAGAAACTCTACTGAAGAGCTTTAAAAAGAGTTCACAGAGAGAGAGAGAGAGAGAGAGAGAGAGAGAGAGAGACCTCGCTGAGATAACGCTTGTGAGAATGGAGATTGTCGAGATAAACCTCGTCTTCGGGATCTCTGCTTCGTTTCGCATTCGGAGACGCTGTTGAAGGGGACGTGGAAGTGGAGGTTGGTGCTGCATTCGAATCCGAACCCATTTAACTTCTCCTCTCTTAATCTCTTATCTGTACTCTTCTCTCGTTGGATTTTCGATTACTTGGAGTTACAAAAATCCAATCTATAAAATAAAACTGTAATTACGAACACCAATCTTTTTTTTTTTGGTCTTTAGAAAATACGCAGATGTCCCGTTGCGTTCTGTTCTCCCTGTAAAAGGTATTTTGGGGGGGCCGTCCGGGCGGTGGTGGTGCCGGTGTGAACAGAATGGCTCGATATTTTCTCAACTATTCCCAGATTCTGACACGTTTTCCAATTCTCTTTGTTGCTTTAAAGCAAACGGAAACGACGTCGCTTAATCTATTCTCGATTGGTAATTACTTCCGTATCCTTTCCAACGCCAGACCAGGAGGGAATCGATCTTCCATCCAAGATGACAAGAATACATGCAGACCAAAGCACAAGTTCCACATTTTTAATTCGAGAGTTGATTGAAGAAGAATACATTGGTAATTATAATTTGAGAAAAATTCTAGACTACCGCTTGGAATTCAAGGTTAAGGTTAACCAGTTACTTACCCGTACCATGTGCAATCTTTTTGTTTAATTTAATAAATATTATTTGTAAATTGTTTGAAAAGAAAAACATTTGTTGTTTACATTTAATAAAAACAAACAAATAAATATACTTTAAAGTCCCGTATAATAGGAAAAAATATATATCACATAAATTTTTAAAAATTTTGATGGTAATATAAAGTTAGTATCAAAATGTTTACCAAATCTCTCTCTCTCAAAAAAAAAAAAAATCATTTCTCTCATGTATTTTGTTGTTGGTAGCTTAATCCCTGCAAGAAATTAATGACCCAACTCCTTGTTTTTATTTTCTTGTAAGACCAAAAATTGTAATCAATTAGTAACTAAAATATAAATTAACAAAAAAAAAAATATAGTAAAGAGAAGTGATGTATGTCAATGATTATAAAATTGATGGTTGTCTCAAACACTTAAGCAATGGTTAGCTTAAATTTTTACTTCTCTGACGGAATGAGATAAAATAATGTCCAAAACGCCCAACGTCTCCTTTTCTCCCCTAAAATTAAGCTTGTCTCCAAACTGTGCTTCTAACGATTGGAAGTACTCCATAAACTCCTTTGTAGTTCCATCCTGCTCTCTTGCTTTTATCAACCATGTATTCTTTCTAAAAATATAAACTTGTATATTTGTAATAATACGTAAATTATATAATCACCATTTGTTAAACAGGCTTAGTAATAATACACTCTATTAAAAATTAAGTTCCCTTTTAATCTCTCCAATAATAACAGTTTAAGCAAATGACATGTATAAAAACATTTATGGTTGGATTAAAAATTGAGAATATATAGATGATAAAAGAATATAAACCTATGTGATTTTTGTTGGCAAAAGAATAACGGCTAGACTTTTGTAATTGATAAATGTTATCGTTGGTTAAAGTGAGCTGAGCCTTGAATTGACGTGTCTTTTTTTAATGAATAGAATAGTGCAATTTTAATTCATAATTGCAAATAATAAAAAAGAAAAATTGGATCAATTATAAAAAGTGACCTATATCATGAGATGAGATAAAAATAAGTATAAAAAATAAGAGAAATATGCTACTTAATAACCTTTCGTCATAAAATAAGTGTATATATATATATAATATGAAATATTAATTTAATTAAAATTTCAAACTTAATTTGTGTTTAAATTTATTGATTAATTAATTAATAAAAAATTAAGTGAATATAAAAATAATAAATTTAAGTGAATATATAAAATTTTTATATTATATTAATATTTTATATATAATATAAAAACTCTTTATATTCACTTGAGTCTATTATTTTTTGTTTACATAATCAAATTATAATTAATATTATTCAATAATAAAGTTTAGGTTATAAATTGATGAAAAAAATTATATTATATAAATATTTTATATAATATAAAATATTTTATAAATAATATAATTTTTATATTTACTTAAGTTTATTATTTTTTTGTGTATGTAATCAAACTTTCATTAATATTATACAATATGATCCGCTAATAAAGTGTAGACAATAAATTGCTTATTTATTAAGGATAACAAAGTAAGCTTTAGCAGAATTTTAAAGTCCAAAGATAATGGAGATAAAGAGTACAAGAGAAAGTCAGAGATAGCGAAGGACGTTTAAAAGAAAGCGAATAGTACTATGTCGTTTAAAACCCTTTTTGGCGAGTCATTGAGGGTCGGCCATTCGCCGGTGACAGGTTTATTCTTGGCAACAAGAAAAGTACGGGAGCGTAGGTCTCCCGCTCGGACATTAACGCAAACACATTGCCTGCAGATGCGGAGAAACGTGGATGGAAGCCAGGGCCAGAGCCAAAACGAAAGCGAGAGAAATAAAGAGAGAGGAATGAAGTACGTGGTGGTGACGGGAGGAGTGGTGAGTGGGCTTGGCAAAGGCGTCACGGCCAGCAGCATCGGCGTCGTCCTCAAAGCCTGCGGCCTTCGGGTCACCTCTATCAAAATAGGTCCTCTCTACTCTTCTTCTTCTTCTTCTTTTTTTAATTCAAACAGTTCCCTCCCCCCCTCTCTCTCTCTCTCTCTCTCTCTCTCTCTCTCTCTCTCTCTGTCTATATATATATTTTTTATTTTATTTTTTTTCTGTTTTGGCGTTGCTTGAGGCTGTTCTTTTTTGGTTCTGGCGTTTGTACTTTATGGCTTAACGTATTCACAGAGGACTTAACGTTGAATGTTCTTTGGTTTTGTCTGTATCGTTCAGATCCTTACCTGAACACTGATGCTGGTACTATGTCGCCTTTTGAACATGGGGAGGTTTTTGTTCTTGATGATGGTGGAGAGGTTCATTTCTTTCTGTTTCCCCTGCCTTTCTGTTTTTATTTATATTTCTCTTTTATTGTTTTTGGCCGCGCGATTAAGTTTGCAATAAGAGGCTTATGCCTTGGGTTTCTATTAAAAGGTTGATTTAGATTTGGGCAACTATGAACGTTTCCTTGACGTAACGCTCACGAAAGATAACAATATTACCACTGGAAAGATATTTCAGGTAACTTAGAGTATGTTTGGCGTAGAGACTTGTGTATCTGTTTCTGAGTTCTGTAAGACATTCAAAGTAATTTGTTCTCCCTTTATTTTTAATCAGTCCGTCATTGAGAAGGAAAGGCAAGGTGCTTATCTTGGAAAGACTGTTCAGGTTATGTATCGTGCTTAATTGATTCCATTTTATTTTTTTCGGAATGTTCTCTTCGTTTCATTGCATGCAGAGACTGTGCGTGCCTTAATCCATGTTGCCAATGTGCTTGTTCCAGGTAGTGCCACACATCACTGATGCCATCAAGAATTGGATTCAGTCAGTTTCTGGCATTCCTGTGGATGGAAAGGAGGGCCCTGCAGATGTTTGTGTGATAGAGTTGGGAGGGACTGTGGGTTAGACCTATGTGCCCTAGCCTCATTCTTTCAAATTTATGTCACTGTTCTAAATGATGTTTAATGCCTTTCTTGTAACATTTAGGTGATATTGAATCCATGCCCTTTGTTGAGGCTCTGCGACAGTTATCCTTTTTGGTTGGTAAGGTTACATGATATGCAGCACTTTTGAAGGGCATTATTACACTATGTGCCAATTTGCTTATCATGTTCTTGCATGTCCTATTTACTGCGTTATCTCATCACTACTGATGGTAATTTTCATCTTCATTTTTGAAATCTTGTTCAGGTCAAGATAACTTCTGTCTCATTCACGTGAGCCTCATACCTGTGTTAGGTGTTGTGGGAGAGCAGGTAATACCCTTTATCTTTTTCTTTTCATTATGAAATTTTTTTAGTGCTTCAAGTTTTTCATTTTGAGAGTTTATTGCTTTACACTCCAAGTTCATCATAACACTGGATTAAATGTCTACCTGAGTGCAGAAAACTAAGCCTACACAACACAGTGTCCGTGAATTGAGAGCATTGGGCTTGACTCCTCATCTTTTGGCATGCCGATCAGCTCAGGTATAATGCTCTGCCTTAGTGTCTATGATCATTAGAGCATTGAGTGCTGTTTGAGAAAAGAATATTCACAGTTCATTTTCTCTGAACTTTGCTTCCACACTTCATTCTTATTGCCACAAGCTCTCCCATCTTGATTATTTGTTCACTGTAACATGGTATTCTGACAGCTCTTTTTACACTTTTATATTTTTAAATCTGAAAAATCTAACTCATAGGATGAATTTTGCTTATTGTATTGCAGCCTTTATTGGAAAATACAAAGGAAAAACTCTCTCAATTTTGCCATGTGCCAGTAGGTTTAAGAACTTTGGTTCCTTTCTTACATTAGTGCAGTTGATTATTCGTTTGAGGATGATATGTGTTTTAATGGTGTCCCAGGCTGCTAATATCCTGAACATCCATGATGTTCCAAACATTTGGCATGTTCCTTTGTTACTTAGGGTGAGTTGGATTGGGTTGCTGTATTTTTTTATTCCTCTGAAGCTTCAAATTGCATTTACTTTTTTGTTCCATATGTGTCACTTACTACTCTTTTACATGCTGTCCTTTTCCAGAACCAAAATGCTCATTCTGCAATCCTTAGACAACTAGACCTACTCAGGTTAGTTTCTTTTTTCCCGCTTTTTAATATCTGAGGACTGAGTAATGCACTTCAGCAATTGACTTGAGCCTGTTTGATGGGACTTTGTACTAATTTTTTTCGTACAATGATTTAAAGTCAACATATGCAGCAATTTTAGATTTGTTTTTTATTTTTTTGATGGCATATACCTCTTGTTTCCTCCTTTTGTACTTGCTGAGACTTTGTTTGCAGTATTTATAAGATTATGATTACCTACCATGTGAGGACTGCTGTTATTTGTAACTTGCTGGACTCTTGCAAAACAAAATGCATCATTAAGTTGAACAAGATAATGGGTGCAGCCATTTGATTGTATCAGCTAACTGGTCATGAATTCTATTTCAGCATCACGGCACCTCCTGATTTACAAGATTGGACCAAGATGGCCGAGACCTACGATAGTCTTACCCATTCGGTTAGTATTATTGCCAATTGGATTGCAATTTCCTGATTCAATCAGCTATGTCTTGTTCTTTACACAAGAAGATGCAATATTTGCAGGTGAGGATTGCGATGGTGGGGAAGTATGTGGGCCTAACAGATTCTTACCTGTCCGTTGTGAAGGTTTGTTGTCTACACAGATTTGAAGAAAATGATTCATTACCTACTTTTAATATTGATAGGAAATCTAGTATTGTCTCACATATTTTGTCCTCAAAATGCTTGGGCATCATTTTCCTTAAGTCTTCCCTTTTACTTCTTTTAATAGATCACTGGAATGTGGAAGGATAGACTATCATAGTTGCTCAGAACATAATCATCATCTTGTCCACAGCTTTATCTTCTCTTTTGCTTGCAGGCCCTTCTGCATGCCTGTATTGCATGTTCATTGAAGCCATCAATTGATTGGATTGCAGCTTCTGATCTTGAAGATGACAGTGCAAAATCGGTATTATATCTTGCTAGTTTCATGATTATGTACTTTGCCATATATCATTATGAAAAATTTGCCACCTGAAAGTTCTTTGCTTAATACAGACGCCAGAGGCTCATGCTACTGCATGGGAAGCTTTGAGGGTAAGCTCAACAACTTAACCCTTGTATTTCCTGTTTGACTCCTATTTCTCGTGACTTTTTCGGGGAGGTGGGAGAGGTGGGGTGGTGGGGAGGGTTAGCCTCTTTCTTACCTTTCAAGTCCCAAAGTTAAATATTGTATTTCTGAAGACTTCCAGCTCACATAGCAATCCTGCTTCCATTAAGTCGACTGAAGTTCATGCTCTTCTATTTTCTCAGACCCCATTATTTTCTACCAAATTCTTCTTTCAGTGCATTTATTTATTTATTTTTATTCTCATTAAAGAACCAATTGTACCATTTGAAAGAAGGAAAGGAAAAGCTGAAATGGTGGTCAAAACACTCGTGTCTTTGAAAATTGGTCTCTTTTAGAGCTGATTTTGGCTAACTGTTTTTATTTGCAGAGTGCAGCATGTGTCTTAGTTCCAGGTGGATTTGGAGATCGTGGTGTGAAAGGAATGATATTGGCTGCCAAGTACGCTAGAGAGAATAATATTCCTTACCTTGGCATTTGCTTGGGCATGCAGATTTCTGTGATTGAGTTTGCCAAATCTGTAAGTTGGTTTTTCCTTTTTTAAAAGGATTAGCTTTTATTTAACAATCATATAATCTTCTGTAATTATATGTTTTAGGTTTTGGGTTTAGAAAGGGCAAACAGTGCAGAGTTTGATTCCGAAACCACCGATCCTGTTGTAATTTTCATGCCTGAGGTAGGCATCTGCTGCGACTTGATAATCTTACTAACTAACATGCATGTATCAGCATCTGTGTGGCACCTTATCATCAGCTTAAATGAAACTGCAGGGTTCAAGAACACATATGGGAAGCACGATGAGATTAGGATCTCGAAAGACACTATTTCAGACCCCTGATTCTGTTATTTCCAAACTGTATGCCATTTCTTTCTTAACCCTTTTTTAAAATACTTGAAAGCTACCTGTTGGTGAAGAATGCAATTTGACTTACCTTTTATGTATTACTCTGCATATCATCTTTTCTGATTGTATTATCAAAAGCCACATACTGGATTTGTGGTTGCTGCTGATCTGAAATGCTGTGTACTTAGTAATTTGTCTTGACTTCTATCCCCAATTGACTGTGTTTTATTGTTAGGTATGGTAATCCTGAGTATGTAGATGAACGACATCGGCACAGATACGAGGTAGTTGCACAATGTTAACGAGGCATCAAAACAATTTTGTAACTCATTTGATTTCTTCTAAATAGATTTGTCTAACTTTACAAGGTGCAGGTAAATCCAGAGGTAATCGGAGCATTAGAAGAAAAAGGTTTGAAGTTTGTTGGGAAGGATGAAACAGGAAAGCGGATGGAGGTTGGTCGGCTAACCAATGAACTTCTTTTCTAGATTTATTATCCTCACTATTGGAAACAGTCCATCTCCACTGAGTTTTAAGCTCACTGGCTTGAGCTCTTGTAGTTGCTGTGCTTTCTGAGTAGATAAGTCAATCCTATGGGCATGACGGGATTGCAATATTAGGCTCTTTGTTTCTTTCATGTTTTGCAGATTTTAGAGCTTCCAGGTCATCCCTATTATATGGGTGTACAATTCCATCCAGAGTTCAAATCACGGCCCGGAAAGCCCTCACCTCCATTTTTGGGTACTTTCAGTCTACGAATTAGAGCTTTGTGTGCATCAATTGAATGAATCTCACTAGCAGTCTACATATGTACAATTTCATATCGGGTGTGCCCATATAAAAAGACACCAACAGCATGGAAAACAGCTTGTTTAATTGGTGAATTCTGACTTATACTTCATGTTGCATCTTGTTCTTGTCTAGTAAAATTTATCTTCTATAATTTATTTTGTTGTCCAACAAGAAAAATTGCCTGCATTTATAACAAATTATGAATGGTACTTTTTCCAGAGAGGCCTGATTTTTTCTCTTGATACAGATTGGTGCAAACTTCTCTCGTCAAATACTGTGGTTGTGCAGATTATGGGAACTACTATCCTCATCACTGTGTTTGATATGCAGGTCTTATATTGGCAGCGACAGGACAACTGGAAGTATATCTTAAAAGCCACCAGAATGGAATTTGATTTACTCGCAGTTTCAGAGCCATACTTTCAAGGTGGACCTTTGTTGCTTTGACTAATGTTTGTGCTTTAGCAATCATTTAGCAGAGAGAGTTTTCTTGTTGGCTCTGCAGTTCCCAATCCAGAAGTGCGTTTTTCTTCTTTCATTTCTTGAGGGGTTCAAGAAAGTTTTTTTCTTTTATATTTAGTGTAGGTTCAGCTGAAGTCTTTTAATGATGCAACTTGAAGGGGAGAGAGTAGGGTGCTTTATAGTTTGTGATTTATACAGAAAACATTTGTGCGGTGCACTTATTTTCAGCGCAAGTTAGGTAGTCTATCAAAGTGGTCAATGTAGAAGGTTGGGGCAGAATATGAATGTTCACAAGCATGCTTCTACCAGCTGAGTTGAATCAAGCTCAACATAATGGGGTTTAGCAATGGAGTTAACGATTTGCAAAGCAGTCAGTGGTGTTGGCTAGACTAGGACCACCTAGGAGATATTGATGTTCAGACATGGTGTTTGGTTTCTGGACTTAATTTTCAAACACAGGAGAAAAGGCTATGCTTTGTGCTGGACCAATAGCATGGAAAGCCCTTAGTGCACGAATTAGATGTTTGACTGAAAGATAACTCATTGTTTATTGCAAAGGATACCTATATGGGATGTCATTTTTGGTTCCCTTCATTCGGACTGGAGAAGTGGCTGCCCCATCTTGGGATTTACCAGATGCAGAAAATGGTTCCTTTGGAATGCTTCTTTCACCCATTTCTTGGAAAGATTATGGCACTGTATTCTGTGAGTAAAATCACAGCAGTAATGACCATATGCTTTTTAACATAATCAAATATATAGTCCAGTGTTTTTTTATCTCTCATGATCATATCTGTCATGAAAATTAATTCTTGCTAGATGTTCTCTACCCTTGATCGTTTTTCCTGATATATTAACCCTAATTCATCCATTATTATTCCAGAATTGTTAACTGCGTCCTTGTTACTATTTAACAACGGACTTTACGCAATTTTGCCATTCAGCTTATGTCCTTTTCCGGTTGTGAGGGCCAAAGCTGTTCGACTTAAATATTTGTTTGTATTTTCTTCAAAATTGACCGGATAAGGAAATGTATGTGTCTAATCGCATACGAAGAAATTACAGGAATCAAAACTCATAGGAAGATACCTGTATTTACAAAGATTATGCAATGCCTCCTGCAAAAAAAAAAAAAAAAAAAAAAAAACTTTACGGTAATGGGAAAAATTGCAGTCTGAGAAGGTACTAGGTACAACTAAAAAAAAAAAAAACATGAAGCTGGTTTCCCATTGGATACAGAATCAATAAATCTCATTGATAATACTCCAAGTACGAGCTCTGTCTTTGAAGTTTCATTTGCTCATAGAACTGAGCTATGAATTTCTCAGCTCTCAAATCAATCCCTTCTTCTCCAGCCGGAGTCCTGTAACTTCCACAAGACTCTCGTCCATAATCTTCGCTGCCGTTGTATTCGTATACTTCATCGTCTTGGTTATAACTCGATTCACCATCCAAGTCGACTTGTGGGGTTATGCAAGGGATGCTAACGAACCGGAAGGAGGCCGAGCGTGGGCGGTGCATCTTGATATGGAAAATGGGGGTCTTGTCGAAGGAGAGCTCGCGCTCTCCATAGTAGATTCGGGCCCTAGCAGGAGCCGTGCGGCCCAAGCTCTTAAGAAACTCGGTCCCCCCACGTAGCTCCCTCATCAAACGTCCCCTGAAGACCCCTCCTTTTCTTGCCCATAACAATGCCAGCCGCAGCAGCTTCCACGCTCTGCGAGCAACACCATTGTTTTTATTCCCCATTCTCTGGCCTTTGTTATTATTGCGGAGAAACAAGAGATTCGAAAGTTTGTCTAAAAATTAAGATCAACGACAACAAAGAGAGTTTTTTCAGCTTAAGGCGTTCTGCTGGCAGATGGCACTTTAATAGTGGGAGGGGGTGGTAGTGACAGTGGCTATTTATATCATATCATATCAAATAGGCAGACGCTTAAACGCGGTTTGTGTGTTTTGTGCGCGAGAGACAGATGGAGATAGCTGTTTAATGTTCAGCTTCTCTCTTTCTTTAAAGCCGAAAGAAAGTTCACGTTGATTGTTGTGGGAACGTGGGGCGCGGGCGGTAGGGACCTCGCAGTGACAAAACTTGCTGTACGCGGACTGTTGCAGCTGGGAGCTTTCTTGCTTTTCAATTTCAAACGAAAGCCTCGCGCAAATTACCTTAAACAACAGGTAACACGCTCCCCCACCCCCCCCCCCCAAAAAAAAAACTCTACTGTAGAAATAAAAATAAATAAATATTAATTATTAATTTCTTTTCTTTTCTTTTCTTTTTTTACTTCTAAATTTTGATTTTTTTTTCCTTTTCATACGCCAAACCTTTTCTTCGTTTTACGATAATAATGCAACAACATTAGTAACAAATTAAACAAATTCAATGTGTTTCTTTTCCTCAAGATTTGTAACAAATGCCTGCCATCTAAATTTCCCGAAGAGTGACGCGACTCAATTTGTTAAAAGCAATGACTGACAAAAAAATATATATATTTTTCACAGCTAGACTTTGCATTTTTTTTCTACTCGATTGACAAATGATTGGAGCTGGCCGTATGAACGCTAGTTATTTGGTTGTTGGAAGTTTCGTCCTTCTCCCCCAAAATAGCTTCAATGAAATCAACAAGTCTGTAAAGGCTCCTTCGCTTAATCACTTTTGTCTTTTCTGTTACAGGTAATTTCACAAGGTATTAAGTTTGCTTCTCTGATCTAGTTAAAGACAACGTACACATCTTGTGATTAAAATATAAATATAAATATATATATATATATATATAAATACATTTTGTAAGGTGATCCCTATATTTGAACCTTTGATTAATAAATCCACAAAGTCACTAGTTTTTTTTTAGTTAAGTCATTGTTAGGATTTATAATATAAATATATAAATTATATAGTTAAAAAAAATTAACATTAAATATATCAAAAAAAAAAATAGTATATGAATAAAAATATTTATAAACTTAATATTTTAAAGTTTTAGGTTGAAATATAATTAAGACTTTAAGTTTGCTTGTTTATTAGTTGTTTTCTTTCGTTTTTTCATGGAGGAAGAAAAAGGACCAGAGCGAGAGAGAGGGTGAGTGGAAATCTTATCATTTGTTGCTTTGAAATGGGAATAAGGGACATTTAATCATTTGATTTGTGCTTCGGTGGCAAATGCCTTGTAGAAAGCATTTTAACGATGATAATAGTTTAATGATGGGAAAAATAACGAATTGAATTTGGGTGACGAGTGAGCATATTAGTGCAAAACTTCTCAAGCATCCAGTTGGACTAAGCTGCAATTATTGTATCATGGGTCCTACAAACTTGTGGGCTCCCCGGCTTTCAACCCATTGCTTGTGCCGAGTGATGAGAAGGTCTCAATCCTCACATATTTAAAATGAAATTCGGGGTGAAGTAGGTTTGAAGAAAACATAGTGCATGTGCAAGTGATAAGGACTCCTCTCTAACGAGATTGTGGTCTGGTATCAACGGGCCTCCTCAGTCCAGACCTCATGGCCCATTCCACCATGACTCGCCTCAGCTATCTATCTATATTCCCTAATGTATATAATTCCAATCCAGTCTCTAAAACAAATAACAAATCGAGTTGGTCTACCAGCTGGGAGCATACGTTTTTTTTTTTTTTTTTTTTTTTGTTGGAAGCCTTAATTTTACAGCAACAACGAATAGTCTGGCAAGAGAAAAGCCATGCATGTAACACAACAATAAGTCATGTTGGTTTAAAGAACAGTAAACGTGTAGCTATTATTTGTTGGTGAAATCAAACAAATACTACTTCGGCTTCCCATTTTTGGCAGACCAACCAAGTCATTGCCTCGTTGGTCATTTCAAACAATTTCAACCCTCAGTTGTTGTAACTGCGTACCCGAATATTCTGTTACTGTGCCTAAAAAGTTAAAAGGTCCTACATTTTAGGTTCGCAATATATATTTCCCGTTTTCCACTTGTTCTCCACAAGGCTCTCCGCTTTCTCGCCCCTGTATCCGAAGGGCGGGGGGCCCTTCGAAGTCGAAACATTGACACCCAACAACACATCCGGTTGGACCCTTCCAATGGAGTTGGAAGCCATTGTCGCCCCTGCGGCCACCAAGAACAAAGCCCAGCAGAAGGGTCCTGATGATAATCGCTGTCGCATGCCTGAGCCCAAGAAGAAACGCAGTGTAATGCACCTCGTCAGGGTCGCATTGTACATGATAAAATCCGGCAAATCAAAGCCTGTTGCGGCCTCGAAATGGAACAAGCTTCTGGGATCCATGCGCCCCCTCCACGTCCAGAGCAACGAATCCCCGCCGCGCCTCATTAAGGATGCCCCGCCAAGGCCTACAGGCCCACCCCCTCTGACGTTGACGCAGCTGCAGTTTGCTGAACAATTGGATTCTAATCTCACTTCGCCAAGGTCGCCAGCAGAGACTAGCGTGGGTTCCGCCAGCATGAGCCAATACGCATCCGCTTTGAATCTTCACGAGCTTGATGATCCATCTGATGATGAGCAAGAGGAGGAAACTTTCTATGACGGGGAAGGGGACAGCATGATAGACACCAAGGCCGAAATGTTTATTGCTCACTTCTATCACCAGATGAGGCTCCAACAAGAGGCTTACACGACTCGTCGTCGCAAAGAGCGTACCGGAGAGTAATTAACTTCCAGTTTGATGGTTGGTACATTTACGTATATTTACATTTTGCATGCATGTATATTATGGTTCAACGTCAATTTCTTCTAGTTTCAACATCCTTCCTTTGTGCATCCTTTCTCGTCGGTGTGAAAGTTTGGGATATGGAGTTCCGCGGTGGAGAACAATAATAAGGAAGCACAGACATGGCACAATTAGTAACGATCCTATGATTGTGTTGTTTCCTTTATAATATTATGTTTAATTGTAAGTTACGGTCTATCATCTTTTTTGTACTTTAGGATTCAGCTTCGATATCGAATTGGGAAACATTGGGGGAAAAGGCTGTGTTCTTTGAATTTGTTACTTGCGCGTTCCTTATACGCTGTTCTTGCTTCTTCCTCCTAATGCTTTGTGCCAAAAGGTAGAAAAGGGCAATATTTTTGCCCTCGCCGCCCCTTTTTCTAGCACTTTTTCTATCATCTAACGATGACCACAAGTGGACGCTTTACAATTCTCCTTTCCCTCTTCTCGAGTTCATAACCGTAAACAAGATGTTGCCATGTGCGTTAAGAGTTTGGAGATAAAAAAAAAAAAAAAGGCTGAAAATATTTTTACACAATTTTAACCAAAAAGCTGGCCCTTAGATTTGCTTTGATAGGCTGTTTTTAAAATGGGTCTTGAGCCCTTTTCGCTGACCCTGCGGCTGCAAACAGGCGGGCAAATGGTGGGCTTTTTTTCCCAGAGACCATCATTTGTAGACCTGACCTTACACGGTTGGCATAATACAGGAACTGTAATTGGGACCTGAGGTGGCAGTCAAACAAAAGCAAGGGAAAATCCATTTCCAATTCACGGCCAATCCCTCGCTAGATCAGATGCAAAAGCCACAAAACACCCCAGAAAAAAAAAAAAAACAAAAACAAAAAAACGAAGATAATGAAACCGAAGTTGTCGTTGTCTGTCAGTTTACTTTTCAGTCAAAATGAACTTCAGTTTGCTAACGAAAATGCACTTCGGCCAACTACGTCGCTCTAAACGAATTAAAAAGAGTCAAGGTTTTCTCGTAGAAAATCAAGCAATTTTTTAATGCCAATCGAATGCAATAATAATACCTTCTCCCCAAAAATTGAGAAAATATATATATATAATATATTTAAAAAAAAAAAAAAACGTACAGCTGGTTTACCAAGGATTTTTGCAATTTGCCAATCTCAGCCCTAAGGCCACTGGAAATGGGACCCCGCAGAATAAGCGTTGAAAAAAAATCTTCCTAGTATCCATGGAAAATATGGGTGCACCTGTTCTTGATCCACTGAATCCCTTTCCTCAACGAAGTCTTGACCTTGCCTTCTACCGTATATACCCTGTACTTGGCAACCCTCCTCCTCCTCTGCATCTCCGGGTCGCTAAAGCCTCCCCAGGGCTTCGAAGCGCTCTGACTTGGCCGGGTCACCCGAGGCCCGACCGCCGCCGGGTCCGGCGAGCGTGGCCGGGTCTCGTGGATCTGGTTGCCAGCAGGTCCGGAGCTCCTCCCGCTCACAATCTCAAGCCTCCGGTCACCTCCGTACGCCCTTTGACCCGATCCGTATCTCTCCATCAAAACAATCGAGTTTTTCGATTTGGGGAGGCAGATGCAAGAATCGTCAACAAGAAATGGCGTTTGATGCTTATGTTGAGATCGGTGCCGGAGAGAAACAATAATTTAGTCGATTATTATGCTCATCGAGCCAATAAATGAAAGCATAATCTTTTTTTAGCCCTTCTAGGCAAGCACGTGTATCTGCGCTAAGGAATCTTTTTGAAAAGAATTTTTTTTTTCAATTACAAAGTAACTAAAAAAAAAAAGTAAAAAGTATCCTACAAAGAATAATAATTTGAGCTCTATGATGAGTACGGAGAACAAATAAGGAAATTAAATGTCAATTCATATAATTAAATTAAATTATAATTATTAATTATTATAAAATTATTACTTATTAATTATAAATAACAGTTAAATTTTAATTATATTAATTTATATTTAATTTCAATATATATATATATATATATATATTGTAATAATTATGTTGTGTACATGACAATTATTAGATGGACCGATTATCTGGATAGAGGGCACTAGATCCGCCACGTGCATTTTGCATAGAAAAGATTGCAGGACCCAGAGGAGGTGACGAATATTATGTACAATAATATAATTTTTTATTTTTAAATAATAATAATAATTATTATTATTATTATATCTATCTGTGTCATCGCTCTTCTGTCCAAGAAGTGTCTTCTTTCTAATATTCAAACTTCCTCACCAAATTGTTGCCCTGCGCATTAGCTGGAAAATGGAAACGGAAAAACTTTTTCTTTCTTTCTTTTTATTGGGTGGAATGAAATGTTACTCGAAAGTGAAGTTTTCAAATCTCTGTATGTTTGTTGACCACCTCGGTAATGTTCCGGTGTTCCGGTATGCTCGTTAGACATCTTTATTGATGCAATGATAGTTCAGTGGGGAATAATTGGGCAAAGGTGCACCGTGGTTCGAATTTTTCCGGCAAGTATCATATCGAAGTCTTTATTTTATAAGAAAAAATTATTGGATTGCATCTTTTGAAATCTAATTTTTCTTTTTTTTTTTTTCCCACATCACCTCGACGAATCATACCTAAATGAGTCCTGATTTTCTTTGTACCACCAGCGCCAAATCGCCAATATTTCAGGTACTTTCCAAGTAGCAACACAAAATGTTGATTATATAATTATATAAAGCACACAAATTTAGCATAAGGGATCAAAGTCACCAGGATAAAAATACATCCATCGTCTGAAGTTGTTTCAAGATGAGAGCCAAAACGTCACTTGAAACGTAATAATGGTTCAAAGTTCAAACTACTGTTAACCTGAAGGCGTGAGTTTGAGGCATAGATCAACCCCAATTTCTTCCTCGGGGAGCCCAACAAAAGATGGTATTGTGGCTGCAACCTGCACCGATTGCGACGTGTAAATTCTAGAAGGAATCTGAGAATTTGATGGCGAGGCTTGAAGTGGAAGCAACAGGGGCGGCGACGGAAAATAACTTACTTCTGCTGCCCTATTCGTCATTTTGGCCGCAGCAGAACTATGGCTAGGCAACCCTGCTGATCTTGGATAGACAGGCTGGGCTGATTTCACAGCATTAGAGCTGGGGAGCGGTGCAGCTGCTATGGAGCGTCGCTCCCAATGAAATTGGGCGCGTCTTGCTCTATGGCGCTCCCTTTTGTGCGCATTTTGATGGCCGCCAAGTGCTTGCGAATTGGCGAAGGCTCGGTGGCAAAAATCGCACTCAAATCTCCTGTTCTCTCCAAAATTTTCTGTTTTATCCTGTATTCTGTCGTGTTCATCAGTTAATGGAAAACCGAAGAGCTTCAGTCTTGTTGGTGTTGATTTTGATTTATGATATGATAATTGGGATGTGGCTGAGCTTTCTGTTCCCATTTTATTTTCGGGGAAACGATTTTGGTTCATCTCATGCGATATACGAGTCCTGTATTTATACACAGCCGGTGACATTGTTTTTTTCTTTTTCTTTTTTCTGTACTTTTTGTTTGGGGATCGGTAATTAAACTAAAGCTTTCATTCGTAGTTAAGACTTGGAATATAAGGTAGGAAAAGTTACGTGAGAGTGAGTTGACAAGTGAGATCTACCAAATAAAAGTTATTATTATTATTATCTTCAAAATTAGAATATTATTTTGAAAAAATTCAAGAAATTTTTGAAATATATATTTATGTTTAAGATTTTGACTTCAAAGGACAACTAATTTTTTATTCTCTTCCAACCAATTTTCTTCTTCTATGAAACATTATAAATATTAGTGTTTAACATATAATGTATTTTTAATTTTTACATAGATTTTGAGTTAAAATTTAAAACTCACTTTTTCCTATTAAGTCTAATGAATTTTCTGGTGAGGGAATCATAAATTTTTGCATTGATTGATTTTTTCGATAGTACTAAAAATAGTTTATTTAAGCATCTGGGATTTGATGTTAGTTGATAAACAAGTTGTTCAAAGAAATCTTTATCGTAAATGGATTAAAAATATTTTATATTTAAATAATTGCAAATGATGGATTACTTTCAGCTTAAAAAAATGAAATAATAAGCCATTCTAATAATGAAAAATTTAAATAAATAAATAAAAAGGTTCCAGTATTTCTAAAACAAATTGACGTAGAAGCCACATATATCTCTTGCCAACTAAACGCAGCGGTGAGGTAGAAAAAACGTAACGGAATTTTGACGGAGAAACGCGAGACACCGGGGCCTTTTTGGCTCTCTTGCTGGCCTAGAGGCAAATGATTTGGTTCAGTCGTTGTACTTTTCCGTCACCGTATTCTGACACGTGTTGGCAATTCCTTGACTACTATACTATATGGGCTGTCCGAGCGTCAACGCATTCTCATCCGTCCCCCTCCCCCAAAGAAAAAATTAAAAATTGTTGACAAAAGCTACCGACAAAATGATCAAATAAAATATAAGATTTTGATCAATTAATTGACTTATAAAAAAGGGCAGAACCACAGACAAGGATAGATAAAATTAATAAAATAATAATTTTTTTAAATTTTTTTGTGTTTATATTATTTTATTAATATTTAATATATCATATATGATTTTATTATATTTATTGAAATCAATATTTTTATTTTTATTTTATTTAAATAAAAACTTAAAATTATTTTTTTATTTTTCTTAATTTTAAGCATTTGTATTATGTAGATTTTGGATATATATTAAAACTTGTTTATATGAATTAGTAAATTATAATAAATGATAGTTTGTAATTGAATAAATTGAGTAAATTTAATGTATATTGAAATTATAATTTTATTAAATATAAATAATTATTAAATTAATATCAAATACTATGAATAACAGAAATATTTGAATTTAAATTAAGTACTTAGATATTTAATTTTTTTTTATAAAATACTACTACATAAATCTTTTACTAATTTTCGCTTAACTTATATAGAATATACTTACATATATATATATATATATATATATTAAATTATTTTACATAATTTTTTTAATTGTATCTAACCATATTTATTACTACTATTTTTATCATGTATTTTCGTTGACTTATATATTTTGATGTGATGACCAGACTTAGAGATTGAGATCTAATCACATAATTATAGGATGAGTTAGCCTTTTTGATAATTCCTTATGAATGATTAGATCTACAACTTTGATTTCTAAATTAATGGTTGAAATTCACTGAAAGATTAAACATATATCTATTCATAAAACTACTGGACTAACACTCAAGTCGACTCAAGGAATATACCATCGTAGCTAAACTTTAATTGGCGCAAAACCAAGGAATTGACACAAACCTTCACCTTAACGTGTTTTGTACGACATTAATTGTTTGGTTTTTCAAGCTTCCTAATCCAGCAAGAACTAAGATTCCAAGGGAATCGGCAAAACTTCAAAGGGGTTGAGCCTTATGGATTGTGCTGTTCGACAATTTTTGTTTCGTAACCCACTAGGAGCAAAGAATTCAGTGGGTGTATTTAAATATTTCCGTAGGGGTTAAAACTTTATGGATTGTAATTTGCCGAGAGTTCATATATTACACGATACTTATCAGTCGAGAACTTTAGTCATGAGTGAGAATTTGTGTTATTGCTCAGCATTTACATGAGATATTGACCTCTCTAAGTTGGTTCTATGCACATTTTTTTACGGCTATGCGCACCATCTCAATTCCTGGATACACAAAACAATTCACGTGTCTACGATGATTCAGAGATGCCTCACAAATAGGCTAAGAAATTAACCTGCTAGCTAACTTTTCCCCCACCTCTTTCTTATGGTGTCAAATCATTATTTCCCTCCGTTGTTTGGATTCCGGCATGCAGTCCATGAAAATCAACGAGTTGCTACTAAATGACCCTACCAGTGTATTATATGTATACATGGTGCCACGGATTCATTTTCACTATCAAACGCAGCTGTTGATAGAATTCACGCTTGCAGACAGCAATCGTGGCTTAGATTTGTTTGTCTTACCACGATATCTGCTGATTTTGAAGTTACTGAAAAATAATAATAATAATAATAATAATAATGCTGATTTGAGGGTACCAATATTCTTTGTATCTGAATAAAAAATGTAATCTTAGTGCGCTCAAAAAAGAATGTATATCTTAGTCGTCACGCTATGCATGCATGTCAGTTTTTCCTTCTTATTTTTTTTTCGGATTTTTCGATAAGCAAATGAATATTGGCGTTTCCTGTATTTATGTTAGAGAAGATTTGAGGATAATTATTATTCTCTGCCAAAACACTTCGTAGCCTCAAAATGGGAGTTGCCCAAGGCCATGACCAATACTCGACAATTTTATTTTATTTTTGCTTTATGTATTTATTAAAAGATGTATCGCATTTGTCAGAAGTATAAGGAAAATAATAACAATAATAATAATTACTATACATTATCGCAATTGTCCCTCACTCGGTTGTCCAGTCGTGATGGGTGCCTTCTTTGTACTACCTTTTGGAGTTAATAAATGATAAAAGTACACATTATTGACATTGCCACTGGGATTCGAGTTATCTTTTACAAATCCTCGAAACTTAAAGCTTATGTGGGGGGCCAGACGTTTTCGTTTTTTTCCTTAGACCTGGAACCGATCGTGTCAAACTAGCCTAGTGCTCTACTGGAGATACTGGGCCGCGCGTAGGAGATCGAAGTACTAACCTTGAAAGAAGCTGAATTATAGTTGAAATTCTAATTGTTCGAACCAACAGTATTTAGTGAATAACAACATTTTGTCTTCTAATTAGTAACAATTAAATACGCATGCCAATTGCCGATGGATAACAATGGCTAACCTTCCGATTACGTGCCTTGCACGCGGATCTCTACTCTCAAAGTGGAGATGGTGTCCAAGTTGAACATGAAATCTTCAAGGGAAGATACTGTTGCCTTAATACGACAAACTCGGACCAATGAAAGAGTGGTGGCATCGGTCATTTGTCCATCGGGACAGGCTCAGAACACCTTGGATAGTGGCTACAGGGTAGACATGGACAGGATTGAAGGCAAAAACAAAAGGTTTGTCCTTGTGCCTATCCCGACTCAACACCTGGTCTTAGACCCAATAGGTTATCACATCCCTCTTCACTCGGCCTTTTCCCTTCTAAGCCATTCCTCGTACAATTAAAATATGGCTTCCTTGAAAGAGACCCCTGTACAGCCCAATAGCATTCCAGCACTGTCATTATGAGGAGCTAATTAGTTGATTAGTGAACTCTAATCATTGTACCTTAATGCCCCTTATAGCTAGAGCCGTTGATTCCCCAATCTAATCACATGATTAATCATTCGAGTACTTATTAATCATGTTAAAACAATTGGCGATTAAGCCTTCATTTGTTTATAAAAAAAAAAAAAATAAGTATTGCATTCAACTTTTCAATTGCTAAAAAATGTGTAAACTAAAATGTATAATTGTATAATCATTAATGCTTGTTGAATGACTTAATATGCTTTTGGCTATTAACTAAGCTATTAGATTCTAGCAGCCACTTCAATTTGTTGGGATAAAAAAGCCTACCTCTAGTATGGGACAACGTCGCACAACTGTAGAATCATGAACCCGTCTCAAAATACTCTTGCGAAAGGACTGTTCTAGACATGTATCTGCATATCATAAGAAACCGTCTATCATAAAAAGTCCAGAGGGTTTATACGTAATTTGAACATTCCAAAACGTTGCCAATTGTGCTAGCTTGACATAAAACTAGGTTAGTCCCCCAACTGTTTGGCTGGCGAGAAAATCAAGACGAGAAAGAAACTAAACTAATCAATTTAAACGGTATTGCTCAGAATCTTCTATGTATTGAGAAAGATTTGGCCTTTCCATTTCATTAGAATTTTTTTTTCTGTTTTTTTCCAAAATTTATTTTTTAATTTTCAGAAAATTTAAAAAGATTATCATGTCGTCAATTTATGATGATACGACAAGTTACTGTATAAGTGCTCGTTTACGTGGCGAGTGACCGGTGGCTATGTGGCAATGTTAACTGTGGATTAATGAAAAAGTGTGTAAAACAATGACTAAATAAATGTGAAAGGCGAAATGTCAAAAGAATAAAAAAAGGTGGGTGAAAGTCGGAAAAAGAGCACCCGTTGCGAGTGATATTTTTTTTTATATATATATAATTTTGCCTAAGCTTTTCAACAGAAGTGATAAAAAATTGATTTAATCTGTATAATATAATTTAAATTATATTGATTTAAAATTATAATTTAAAATTTAATTAACTTAAAAATTCAATTAACTTGATATCCAATTAATGTAAAATTCGAAAAACTCAAATTTAAAATTTAAAAAATATTAAAATTAATAAACTCAGATTTTAAGATATCTAAAAATTAGATAACCCGAGAATAATAAATATAAAATAAAAAAAATATACATAATATAAAATATTGAAAATCTGAATAACTTAAGAATTAATAAATAACCTGGTTCAAATTTGATTCAACTTGCTTATTGCCTCCTTTACCTTGAGGTGGGGTAAAATACCATTTTGTTTCCCTAAAGTGAACATCAATATGCAACTGAGCCCATACCAAAGGTTTTGTATATAATCCAACGTTTAATATTACCAAAATTTCTGGATAGATTTTTCCATGCATCTCTGTCTTTGTCCCCCTCTCTCACACGCACAGCCCCGCCCCTCCCCGCTGGCACATAGAGATATATTTATGACTCATTGACCCCCTCCTCTTCCCCCGCCCCCCCGGAAAAAAAGAAGAAGCGGAAATGAACCCCTTCGAGTCCATCTCCGGTAACTTCTTGTGCGAGGAACTTAGATCACAAAGTCACATCATTATCCCTTTTGATGGTTAACTGCAAATGCGATGAAAAGTCAATATCCAGATTGATTTGAATAATTCTATAGCACTAAAGATAGAGCTGCACACAAAATGATCTAAAAAATCGTTTTACTAAGGGTGAAATGCTAGGGGGCAATTTGTTATCTCGGCCTATGATGCAGCCTGAAGACTTTTATTGGATGGCTAAGAATTGATCTCCTAGTGCGAGGACAATCATAAATCCCAATTCCCCATGGGTCAATTTCAATAGTTTGCATGTGGTGTAAATGAGACGTGACACATATCTTGATCCGAACCCCGCAAATCATGCGATTTGTGTTTTTATACACGGGTGCAACGAAACAATTAGATGGGCCCTGTTCCCTGCCCTTGGGATGATGGTTTTGGACCCATTTGGTTACGTGGTCGAGAATGGCTCACAGTACCCAAGCTAGTCATGGAATTGCGGGCATGCGTCGAAGCGATATGGCCTTGGCTTTCCTAGTTCGTACAATACTTGAACGCATGCGTTGATGTAGAAATTTTTAACTATTAATTGACTTCAATATGGAAAAGCGCCAGAAGTTTGCTGTGCAACGTGTGATTGTAACGTCAATAAACTTCTAAAGCCCCCTAAAAAAAAAAAACAAACAACTAGCAATCCACTTTGCTCAACACAGTGGACAAGATGGCTTGTTTCTGTTAAAATTTAATGTTACTCAATTATCGATCTCACACAATAATTTAAACTTTTTGAATTACACGATTTGTTTTTTTATAGTGCATCAAAATTTTTATAACGGGAAATTCTTGGTTTCCAACCACGCTCCATTCAAACATAATTACAAACCATCAACAATTGACTAAAGGGTTGACGCAGATACAATATTTATAAGGGTTTAATTATAACATAATTGGGCCCTGAATTTAAAGAAAGCTATGCTTGTGGCCCAAATACAAGAGGCTCAGGCCCATGATCAGCCTGCCCCCACTTTGCAGCTCCATCAGCAAAATTGATGGTTGCCGTGAGGCGAAACCGGCGAAAAAGCGCCACATGTGTACACTCCCGCCACGCGCTTCTCATGCGAGCCGTTGATGCATGAACTGCTCAAATCTGATTGGCGACGGACTTAGTCGTCCGATCTGTGCAGAAAGGCCACTGGAAAGTGAAAACTCCATCAGACTGAATCCAACGGCCGACAGTTAGGCCCTGCAGATCTCAATAAACTCGTGCCCCCCCCGCCCAGCGCACGATAGTTTATTCACGCTGTTTCAAGCTATCGTCTCCCACGGATGCGCGTTACTCACCCTCCACTTGAATGTTCATAACCTGCAGATTTTCCCCAAAATTTCAAATTCCTGATTCTCGGTACGTAATTTTCCCGATCACATCTCTGTTTGCTTCAATCTTATTTTTCTGTCACTTCCTCGTGAACGTGTCTCTTCAATTTCAAGGAAAAGCAATAATGGAGCTTTCTTGCGAACGATCTCGTGCAATGCAGGCATTAACTTCTCTTGTTGATGTTTTCTAGGGTTTTAATTTGAGTTTCTTGCTTTACATATTCGGATTGAGATTGGGTAAGGGTTTCAAACGAGCCGGAAATGCGTGGCTTAGTAGTCCTGGTTAGGTCACGAGTTCCCTCTATCATAAGCAGTGGCTTGGAGTCATGGATGGGATATATGGCGATTTCTGCGGTAATGTAGGAGAAAAAAAATGATTTTTTTTTTAAAAGGAAATAATATTATTAGAGATTCGAAAAGAACTAAAAAATTTTAGGTGTCTCGACTTTCTTTATTTTTCTAAACGACTTTCTAAGTTGGATTTTATAGTATCTTTATACTTGCCATACATATTTTCTTTTAATAAAAGTAAGCCTTATATTAGTTATAAGAGAGGACTGGACTATAACGGTAAAAAGAAAAACTCCATTGGGTGTAATTTTAAAAATTCATTTAGGATGTCTGTTTTTCTTTCGAGAGTACAATTTAGAATTTATCTATTACTATTCCTTACTTTTTGGTCAAAAGAGAGGACTGGTGGCCAAAAAAAAAAAAAAACGGAAAATTTGTATGGGGGCAATTTTTGAAAAAATTCGTATGGGTCGGTAAAGGAACGAGTCTAAAAGAATTTTTGAATGGGGAAAATGAAAATCTGAGTGGGGGAAACATCATGAACTCTAAGTAAGTTACATCTATGCTTATGTTTTTGAGTGGGGGAAACTGTTCCTGCTGCCCAAGTAAATCCACCACTGATCATGAGGTATAATGTTACACATTTTTTGGAAATACAGTACTACCCAGTATGGAAATGCACATTAAAATTTTCAAAGAAAGAAAAGTCATGAATCTTCCACTTTGTGGGGTTTAGGAAAGGTTATTACCTCCAGCCCCTTGGTTTGATGTCTGATCCTTTAAGCTTCAAATCTTGGACTGACGAACTGAAAAATAAACTATATGGTGAATGTTAATGTACTTGCACATATATGTTTATTGGTGAAGAAATGAAGATGAACTTAGAATGAGAATTGAAGTGTTTGGTGGTGAAGATTGAAAGAAGAGTTTTGTGGAAACTCCTGATAGCTATAACCAGAACCACTGACCTGATTCAACTTGAAATATGACTTGGTAAATTCAATTTACCTTATTTTGTGTTTGCAGAAAGCCCAACATGATTGTTTGGGAAAAGTTCGGAATGTCAGCCCTAGAATGAAATATTAGCTAATACTGAATATGCGTACTTCAAATTAATCCTAGATGTTGGATATTTCACATTTGTCCAGTCCATTGTTTTGCTTTATTGGGGAAGAACACAAAGATGCTTGGTTTACGAGGGCAAAGTGTCATGCAAGTCAGTGCAACAGCCAACAAAAAACATATCTTTTGTTGATATATAACTATCTGCTGCCCAACGATGAACTGAAAATCATGCACACAATCCTCTAAGGATTAGAAATCGACCAAAAAAAAATGCAAAATAACTTTTAAGAAAGTTATCAGTGTTCTTTTGCTATGCCAGTACTTTTGGAAATTTCATGCAGGTGTTATATCTGCCATAGCATTTGTCTATCATGGAGATGATGTCACAATTGATGAGTTCAGTGAAAGAAACTTCTGATAGTGGCATAGATTCATGTCCAGAAGATAATGGCACTGTAGAGGAAATGCCAGAGAACATAATTTTGTTGCGGCAAACATCAGTTAACCTTGTTCCATTTATTGGTCAGAGATTTGTTTCCCAGGATGCTGCCTATGAATTTTATTGCAGTTTTGCAAAGCAGTGTGGGTTTTCAATCAGACGCCATCGCACTCGAGGGAAGGATGGTGTAGGCAGGGGAATTACTAGAAGAGATTTCACATGCCATCGTGGTGGCTATCCACAGGCGAAGGCTTCTGATGATGGAAAGCTTCAAAGAAACCGAAAATCATCTCGATGTGGATGTCAAGCATATCTGCGAATTGTTAAAAAAGAAGATTTTGATGTTCCTGAATGGCGAATCACTGGTTTCAGTAATGTCCACAACCATGAACTGTTGAAGTCAAATGATTTGCAGCTGCTTCCTGCTTATTGCACCATATCAGCAGATGACAAGAGTCGGATCTGCATGTATGCTAAAGCTGGAATGTCTGTGAGACAAATGTTAAGGTTAATGGAGCTAGAAAAGGGTGTTAAGATTGGTTCTTTACCATTCACAGAAGTAGATGTCAGAAACCTTCTGCAATCTTTTTGTGATGTGAATCGAGATAATGATGCTATTGACCTTCTTAAAATGTGCAAATGCAAGAAGGATAAAGATCCCAACTTCAAGTACAATTTTCAGATTGATGCAAACAACCGCTTGGAACACATTGCTTGGTCCTATGCCTCATCTATTAAATCTTATGAAGCTTTTGGAGATGCTGTAGTGTTTGACACCACCCATCGTCTCGAAGCTTATGATATGATTCTAGGGGTTTGGATTGGGGTGGATAATCAGGGACTTAATTGCTTCTTTGGTTATGTGCTTCTACAGGACGAAAACACTCAGTCTTTTTCTTGGGCATTGAAGGTAAGAAATGGCGAACCATTTACTATACATGGGGAGTTCACATAGCAATGTTGTCTTAGAGTTATGTGTTCTTTATAAGATGCCTTAATTTTCATTTGCACAAATAATAGCTGTTTAGCTGCATATATTGTCTCTTTAATGACATGAAGGTTAAAGCTAGCAAATAATTGTTTGTTTCCATTGATTGGAGAGTTGTTATTTTTTCCAATGGAATATGCTTGAACTTCTTCACAAGGAATGGATTATTTTTCCCTTTTTTTTTCTGCCTTTTAATCATTTTCTTTTGTCCACACTTAATTATTCAACTATTGTGCATGTGTGTGTGTGCGTGCATATTTATTTATTTGCATTATACACTAAAAAATCTCCCAACTTCATTTCTCTGATCTTCTCATGGCTTTGTACATTATCCTATAAATGATAGCCAATGGCAAATGCATTCATCTAATGGCCGCAAAAGTCCAGAGAGTTCAGTTGTGTTTTCTAGTTGCTCTTATTTTCTTTCATTGTGACCCCATTATGTTAACATGAAGTCAACAACAAAGCCTCATTCACAACTAATTACATATGGGTCGTACTATTTTCCAGGATTATTTGTTTTTGTCTCACATTCCTTAGCATTTAACTCTCTTCAATATCTGTGGTAGACATTCCTGGAGTTCATGGATGGTAAGGCTCCAGAAACTATATCAACCGATCAAAACATGTGGCTTAAAGAAGCAATTGCTGCTGAGATGCCAAGGACAAAGCATGCTTTCTGCATATGGCATATCATGACAAAGTTCCCTGATTGGTTTTCTGTTCCACTAGGACTGCAATATGACAAATGTAAGGCTGAAATCCATCGTCTCTATAGCTTGCATTCAGTTGAAGAATTTGAAGTAGGCTGGAGAGAGATGGTTGATGCATATGGGCTACATGGAAATAAGCACATCATCAGTTTATATGCATTACGGACGTTTTGGGCCCTTCCATATCTGAGATGTTACTTTTTTGCGGGAATGACTACTACATTTCAATCAGAGTCAATTAGTGCCTATATCCAACGGCTTCTAACTGCTCGGTCTCTGCATAACTTTGTGGAGCAGGTTGAAGACTTGCATGTCTCTCTCATTTTCTTGATCAGTCTTATTGGTTATAATATTTTATCTCCCTTGTTGCAGATAGATGCTATTGTTGAATTCAAAGAAACTATTGGACTGAAGCAAAAGATGCAAAGTAAGGTCCATAGGGTTTCCCTCAGACTGGGATCTCCAATTGAGTCCCATGCTGCTGCTGTTCTTACACCATATGCCTTTATCAAACTACAAGAAGAGCTTGTACTTGCCCCACAATATGCATCGCTAATGTTAGATGAGACTTATTTCATTGTGAGACACCATAGAGATATGGATGGGGGATGCAAAGTTCTGTGGATTCCTCAAGATGAATTTGTCAACTGTAGTTGTCACTTGTTTGAGTTTTCAGGAATTTTGTGTCGGCATGTTATCCGTGTTCTGTCCACAAACAACTGCTTTCACATTCCAGATAGATATCTACCAGTCCGTTGGCGTGATGTTGCTACTTCTTCAACAAGGCCCTTCCAGGCTTTCAATTCTGAGGAACGTGGAAGGAAAGCACAGCTATTGCAGTCCATGGTTTCTACCCTTGTTTCAGAATCAGTAGAGACAGAAGAGCGTCTTGACATTGCTTTTGATCAGGTTTCCGAGGTGTTGTCTCGTATCAAGGGAATTCCAGGGCCAGAACATGGTACTAATGATATTGAATATGATAGTCCATCTGATTCGTTGATCCTTCCTGAGGCTGAAGATTCTGATGGATTTGTTCATAGTTTTGCTGCTGGGAATTCTAATGACTCTACAGCCTTTGGAAAAATGAAAGATAGAAGAACAAGAGATGGGATAACCATCTACAGAAAACGTAGACGTTGCTCTGTGCCTTGCTGTGGGCAGTTTGGACATGATGCAGCTGATTGCCCAATGATAGGAGATGATGAATTGAATGGAGATGGATTAGGATTCCTGTAAGTAAATTGCAACAGATGTTATTAAGGTTAATGGTATTATTCTTGCCCTAATTTAGTTTGCCAATATCAGTAATTTATAATCTTTCCCAATTTGTGTTCTATTCTTTTCTATTTATACGTGTCTTTTTCCTACCATTATATCAATAGTGGAAAATTCTTTGCATTGCTTTGGGGTCAATGGCTGTGCAATATCCTATGTTATTTTAAAACTTTTAAAATTTCTATTAAGATTTTGTCTTGTCTGTGTTGTCACTAGATGCCAAACTGATGGGCAGCAATTCCTTCTGTTGTTATGCTACTTGTGTACATTTTGGGTCGTTATATTACTTGTTGCTGCTTGGTTGTCAACACATGCTGGGCAATCTCTCCATGGCCAACTTATTTTAATCCAGTCGAACTGGCACTGGCTCTTTTATCTGAAGTGAAGGCACAACTATTATCCATCAGCCATCAGAATTGCGGAAATTTACCCTGTCTGTTTGGTAAAGCATTAGAACAATGAAGGTAACAAATGGTGGCGGATGACAATTTTACATGGAATGTAATGCCTAGCTCACTTACATCAAACATAATAAAAAGCTTACTTCTCTAGTTACGACTCTCTGTCATCAGCCAGTGAAACTCTGCTTAGTCTGCTGGGCAATGTTTTGACTTCGTCAGTTCTGACCTGCCTGCCTGCAGCTCGGCGATTGCTTGGACCGTATAGTGCTCTGTATGCTAGCGCTTTTCCAAAATGGGGCACGGTGGATCTCTTGCTGTTGGATTCTGAGGAGCTTTGCTTGACTTCGTCGTTGTGGGCGTCCAAAACCTCAGCAGTTGTCTTCTCGGTTGCCATCTTTTCCTGTCCCTTACCTCAGTGGCAGAAGGGATTTCCCCAACAGAGAAAACAGTTCACTAGATGTGCAGGGAGACAGCTCTAAATGGCCAGAATTATATGGTTTGTGAGAGAGACAGTTTTCGGCTGGCATAAATCTTTTCTGTTTTCCTTTTCCTTTTCCCTTTTCCCCCTATTTTTTACTGTGTTTTTTCTCAAGGTACAGAGACCAAATCTGAGTTTGTCAAAGGAGTTGGTTTTTCCACCGGACCAAGTTAATTGTTTCTTTGTTCAGATTCTGTTCGTCCGTCTAAAAAGGCCACATTTGATAAGAAAAAAAAAAACTCGGGACTGTTCTTTACCTCATGCTTGAGAATTCATAAACTTTAAACTGGTGTTCGTGTGCAACGACAGAAACCTAAAATCAGTTAGATTTTGTCGCTAATTGCTATCAGAATGACGAATTTCGTTGCTCAGAGAATTCAAATGTCTTAATTGTTCAAGGGATGTACATATCATGCTAAGGCCGATGCCCGTCCCTTGTGTCCTTGTACAGTCGGGAATTCTTTTTCCTTGGCTGAATCAGTCGAAAATAAAGGCGGCGTGGTGTCTAAAGGTGATTGAGATAGAGAAAAGGCATTAGGTTGTTTCATTGTTACGCCATCCACCTGACCCCAGAATGACTCAGAGGGGAGCAAAGTGAAAAAAGAAAAAGAAAAAGAAAAGGTGATAAAAGCTCCCAATGAAAAAAGAAAAATATATAATGAAACTATTGAGTGCCTTCCAATCACGACTACTCTATATAATAAAAAGATGGAGACACGCGCACTCTCTCCCCCCCCCCTCTCCCTTGGTACACTGTTGGCCTGGAGGCAGCTACGAAGGCTCAAAACTATAACCAAGTTCAAGTGGTCCTAAACTAAATGTCCAAGGCCATGTGGAAGTTGAATAAGACGAAACAAGAAAGAAAAGAAAAGAAGAGATTTTGTTGAGCGGCATCATTTAGTTACTTTAGGAAGTAGTTATGTGAACTTTTGATTTGCTAAAAGCCTTGCAGCAGAAGCTACCTTCATAATTGCAAATTTGTGTGTGTGTGTGTGTGTGTGTGTGTGTGTTTTTTTTTTTTTGGTTGAAAAAATTAGTTATATATACAATATTTAGTAGTACGTACCTCAGTGTTACATATCAACATCATATAATTTTTACAGAATTTGTGTAATAAATAAATTCATTTTTTTATATAGATGATATGCCTCCTACATTTTGATTATTATATTTTACCAGAATACATAATTTAATACAAAATAAAAATATCAAAATAATTTAGTGATCTAGAAAACACAATGATATACCACAATTTCTATTGCAAGCAATACTCCAAAACGTGATAATAGCATTAATTGAGACGTAAAAATAAAATCAAAATTTAAGTATTGTATATTACACCAAAAAGACAAGTCTGTTATAACAAATAACGACAACATAACCTATAAAGAAAAAAAAAAAGAGTGAAGAAAATAAACAAAATTTGGATACATCAATTTATCAAAATATAAACGGACATCAATAGTAAAATATACATATCCCTACACCAAACTTTTGTTTTGGAATAAACTTGCAACATAAATTCAACAAAAAATATAAGATTATATTTTGAAAAATTGCATTAGATGCCAACATGTGAAAAGTATAAATTTAAAATTCACATATTTAAACGTCTAAAATGTCTTTGACAAATTAGTAGAAGGCGTGGAAAGCAATTTTCTTGTTATAGTAAAAGTATGGATTAGTCTCCCTCAATTACCACCGAGTTCGATTGAAGCAATTTACACGAAAGAAGTGCACATAAGTTGAAATGAACATAACAAATGTGCAAATAGTACTCGGAAATGGTGAAGTCGAGTTGATGGTCGAGACGACGTCGTTTTTGGGGTTGGAAGGAAAGGGAAGTCGGGTCTTTGTGGTGCGGCCCAATTCAAAAGTATAGTCAGTGCGGGTCTTCGTACGTGGGCCTTACAGGTTCTGTTCATTTGTGATGGAAGGCAGCGGTACGTTAGAGTTGCGGGGGCTTGCTATACCAAACTTCAAATTCAAAAAAATTCACAGCTCATAGTGGCAGTTCCCGTTATTAACAGCTAATCCAAGCCCACTTCCAGGCTGCCCCTGCCCCTGCCCCTTATGGGTAGTTGAGACTCGAAACCTTTCCTTTCCTTTGGAGAAAAGCTAAAGTATGTCCGTCCCATCGCCGACGGGCTTCGCGACGGTTGATATATCTAGACCGTAACCTGTTTCGGGGGCCCACCACATACAATTTCAACAAGATGCACATCGACGGCTGTTGTGCTTGTTTACATTTGTGAGCGGCGGCAGGCAAGCGGACCCATTCCTAAAAGTAAACTCCTGCCTTTCCCTTCGCGTTTTGAACCATTGGGATGAAATCTCCGAAAACCCCATTCCCTCCTATTTCAGTCTTTTGCCTCTCCTTTTTCACTCCACTTCCGCTCTCTCACTCGCCATCTAATCTCAATCAATCGGCTTAGGTTTTAGGAGAGGGAACGATGTCGTTGAGGCCGAGCGAAAGGACGGAGAACCGGAGAAACCGGTACAAGGTGGCGGTGGACGCAGAGGAAGGGCGGAGGAGGAGGGAGGATAACATGGTGGAGATCCGCAAGAACAAGAGGGAAGAGAATTTGCTGAAGAAGCGACGCGAGGGACTTCAAGCTCATCAGCTGCAAGGAGCCAATTCAATCTTTGTTTCCGTTTCCGACAGCCAGGTATTTTCTTCTCCGATAGCCGCTTCGCTGCGTTTTTTTTTTTATTTTTTTATTTGGACTCTATTGTTGCATCGTTCTTGTTTAACTTTATCTTCTGATCGTAAGACGAAGATTAGGGTTAGCGTTTTGCTTTGGAGAATACAGAAGCTATGACAGATGTTAGCCTTTTGCTTATTGTTGAAGACCAAGGAATGAATTGTCAAAGCTATTTCTCTCTGTGTGACGTGCCTTTCAATTAAAAACTTCATTTCTTGCTTTTCGTGCTCTCTTCATGTGTACGGATCTTGAAAATTTTATTGTCTGATTGCAGTTGGAAAGTGTTACAGAGATGCTTAGTGGTGTTTGGTCGGATGACCGGAAATTGCAACTTGAGGCGACCACTCAGTTCAGGAAGCTGCTCTCCATAGGTTGATTTTAGTAATCTACTTGTATTTTCCTTACTGATTCAACGATTTATGACGTATTGGTAAAACTAGACCCCTGCTTAGTGCTTACTACTTGGCATCTCTATCTAGAGCGTTCGCCTCCAATCAATGAAGTTGTACAATCTGGTGCTGTACCTCGCTTTGTCAAGTTTCTTGCAATGGACGATTTTCCACAGCTTCAGGTTTAAATTTGCTCTCTATGTTACAATGTTTTGGTTTCAGGTTCATTTTTTACTGTACTTGCTAAGTAATCTATTTATATTTTTCGTGTGTATTGTTTGATATTTCTAGTTTGAGGCAGCTTGGGCTCTTACAAATATAGCTTCTGGGACATCAGAGAACACCAAGGTTGTCATTGACCACGGGGCCATCCCAGTATTTGTCAGACTTTTGAGTTCTGCTACTGATGATGTCAGGGAACAGGTAGATTGTCCTATTTTTGTTGATCACTTTGTTAAATAAGTCATGGTTTGTGCAAGTTTAGTTTATTATTTTGTTTTAAGTTATGTATTGATTAACCAAAAGGGCTTAGTTTCCTTGAGATCATCAGGAGTCTATTTTCAGAGTCAATTATGCTTGCAGAGTCAGTCTGCAGCCTTGGCACTGCCTGGTAGAGTCATTATCTGCTTAAGAAATCAAGGTCATCTCATTCATGTTACAATTTGTTCTTTTCATCCTTTTAATTGTAGGCTGTTTGGGCACTGGGAAATATTGCTGGTGACTCGCCTAAATGCCGTGACCTTGTCCTTGAGCATGGGGCTTTGATGCAATTACTTTCTCAATTCAATGAGCACACAAAGCTATCTATGTTAAGAAATGCAACTTGGACATTATCAAACTTCTGCAGGGGCAAGCCACAGCCATTATTTGACCAGGTTTGAGCTTTAATATTGCTGTTAGGGACAATGGAATATTTTCCCTGCCTATTTTGACACTCATGCCGTTAATATTTTTGCTGATTAATGTGGCAGACAAAGCCTGCTCTCCCAGCTCTTGAACGTCTTACACACTCAAATGATGATGAAGTGCTCACAGATGCATGCTGGGCACTGTCATATCTCTCAGATGGAACTAATGACAAAATCCAATCTGTTATTGACACTGGTGTTACCTGCCGACTCGTTGAGCTTTTACAGTGAGTAATAAAATCCTATGGAAATCTTATCTTTCAGATGGGGAAAAGAGAGCCCCATTTCTTTTGGGCATTATATCTGATTTGCCTTTTCCATCTTTGTTAGTCATCCATCTCCAGCTGTGCTCATCCCTGCTCTGCGTGTAGTGGGAAATATTGTTACAGGGGATGACATGCAGACTCAGGTACTTGATACTTGGGCTATCACTTTTAGGCCTTGTGAATGTTGTAGCACTCATGCCATGTTGGTATAAACTTTTACATTCTGAGGAAGTGGTGATTCTGATGCTTCTTGGGATTCTTGTTCTCAGTGTATGATAGACCATCAAGTTCTTCCATGTCTTTTGAACCTGCTGACAAATAATCTTAAGAAGAGCATCAAGAAAGAAGCTTGCTGGACAATCTCAAATATTACAGCTGGAAATGTAAATCAGATACAGGTTTGTGGAACACTATCTAGATTGCAAAGGAATAAATGATTGTTCTTATCTGTGCCATCTTTAGTTCTATTATGTTGATTATGGTATCTTAGATCTCCTGGCCAATATTCTCTTCAAAATGTAATTTCTGCTACTTCTATTAAATTGCTCAGGCTGTAATTGAAGCTGGTATCATTGGCCCCATTGTCCAATTACTTCAAAGTGCTGAATTTGAGATCAAGAAAGAGGCTGCCTGGGCAATTTCGAATGCTACTTCTGGTGGCACCCATGAACAAATCAAGTACAATCTTTTTCATAAGCATTGAGTTTTTGTTTGTTTAGTTTACTTGATCCATGTTTGACAATAAAAAGACTTGGTTGTCTCTGTGCTTTGCAGGTTCCTAGTGAGTCGGGGGTGCATCAAACCATTGTGTGATCTCTTGATTTGTCCTGACCCTAGAATTGTTACTGTATGCTTGGAAGGGCTTGAGAACATTCTTAAGGCTGGGGAAACAGAAAAGAGTTTAGGCAACACAGGGGATACAAATATGTATGCACAAATTATTGAAGATGCCGAGGGGATAGAAAAGATTGAGAGCCTTCAGAGTCATGACAACAATGAAATATATGAGAAAGCAGTAAAGATTCTTGAGACATTTTGGGTGGATGATGAAGAAAATGAACTGTTGCCGCTTGGTGACTCCCAGTCTGGATTTCGCTTTGGTGGAAATGAATTTTCCGTTCCTTCTGGTGGATTCAATTTTACTTAAAAGGTATGCAAACTTTTTCCTAGCCGAAAGGTTTGTAAGAGATGGTTGTGTCTTGATCAGCAAGGAAACCCTGCCTCAGACGTAGGGTGTTTTCTGACTTGATGGGACTGTTTTTACTTTGTGGAGATTATAACTAAAGTTTACCTGGTCAGTCCTGAATGTAGGTGGTTTGCATTTTTGACAAAAATCATAGGATATTTAGCATAAATGCCAAGTGTCATAATCAAGATCATGAGTAACTCACCTGGTTTAGTTGCATAAAATGAGTAAATTGAATGTCGTTCTGGGGCATCTGAAAGTGATATAACTATCGGTGCCTATTGTTGGTTGCTTAAGTCTTATCTGGTATATGGTTAGATCTTATAATTTTTTAAATCTTTTGGTCAAAGTAAATGATAATATTTTTTTCACTTTAATATTTATTTTTCACCCTGCAATTGCGCAGGGCAAGTAATTGGAGGTGGAACGAAGCGGACCGTCCAGGTACGAACCAATGGTCTGCTGTCTTTTTCCATTTTTCCGAGTCACTTAGCCTGTGGGCTTTGGATTACGGTTCGTAGTTCAAGAGATATTGGTCTATGTCGTTCGCTTACATTGGTTGAATAAAACAGGTCAATGTAGCCAAGAACTGTATTCAACGGCCCTAACTTGACGCAGATCCTTGCCATCGAAGGTAAAAAGCACATAAAAAAAAATGTAGAGTCTCTTCAATTGTTTTTCTTTTGTCGGTTACTTTTTTTTTTTTTCTCTAATTCTCAAAGTTGGACATGTGGGGATTGCAAGTGAGATTGCATCTTCTTTCAAAAAGTAAGGCATTTTCCATGACAATTGGGGGTGGCAAAATTTTGTCTTGGTTTGTAAAGATCTGTTGTTCCTGCATGGAGCTGAGGAAAATATTTTTAGGGTAGTATGCTTAATTGCAGTCAGATTTTTCTATGACGTGAAATCTCCTCATAACTTTGGTGCTATTTGTATTATCCGGCTCAATTTTTGGTTTTGAGGTTTTTTTGCAAGATTTTCCTATTTGTTTATGTTCCAAAGATTATGTTTAGAGAATATGTTTTACACTTCTACTACCAAGAAAAAAAATATATTAATCTCTTAAAAAATATATTAATCTTTTGAATAGTTATAGAAGGGAATGAAAAGTTCATGTGCGGGTTGTTGTGATGCCATTGGCTTGATAAATGAAACGCACGTTGCTCATTGAATTGTCGCAAAAGGATTACAATTGATAGGGATTGGACATCGGCAAAATCAATGACAGTGAGATTGGCATTCAACAAGGGGAAATTAGTTAGTTATCAACCCAAAAGAAGTCAAAATCTACAACCACCTCAGACAAGGATTTCCAAGGTGCCCGTCAAGAGGGATGCCAAGGGTAGGGGCTTGCATGTTGGACAGAACTTCAATTCAGGTCCGTTTGTTTATCAAAAAACAAAATATTTTCTTTTTTTTTTTTTCTCTTGTTTAGCACCATAAAAAGGTTAGAGTCAATGAAAAATATATTTTTGAAGTCAACAAAAAATAATTTATTTTTACTAAAAATAATTGTAACTTGTAACGAGCTAAAATCATCTTATGTAACTACAACACAGCAAACTTGAGATGTTAAGAGAGGACACGAACCGGGGAAAAAAAAAAAAAAGAGGTACTGTCACCAGCCTACTTCATGGTTGGTGTTGCTAGTCACGAGTTGTCGGTCTTCCCATCTCCGTCGCCAACTTACTCAATGGCCAGTGTCGCCAGTCACTGGCTGCCATGTCGCTAGTCACTGGCTATTATTCGTCGGTTTTCTCATCTCGTTGCAACTAAACTAATTAATATCATTGTTTCGGTAAAACTCTACTCCCAAAATTAGACCCATCGTCAATCTTACTAAAAAATGGGTCTCACTTTTTTTTTTTTTGGGGATTTTGGCTTATGTAAAGAACAACTGATTTTCACCATTTATTTGTATACTTTGATCTTCCGTTGTTCTGATAAATATTTTTCTTTTATTTTAAAGATAAATATCTTGATAAATAGAAAAACCAGTTTAACTTATTATTATTTTTATGTTAGTTTGTCTTCTTTTTATAATTAATTTACTTGTTACGACAATAATAATGTTGGCGAACATGACAATAGGAGGGGAAACTGAAATTTTTTATTGGGTGAAAATCAAATTTATGTTTGGTCATAGCAATACACACTTACATGTGTTTTCCATTTTGTTTCTAAAATTATACTTGGTAAATAATTAATATATATTAAATAATATAAATAAATAAAATTATTTATTTTTTTGAAAAATTTTGTCCCAAAAAAATATGTTACCAAAACAACTTATTTTCTTACAAACAAACAAACAAACCTTACTTTTCAATAAAGGGTTTCTGATTTTCGTCTCTAAAATATGCAATTACTCCCTAACAAAATCGACTACTGATTGCCCCGGAAGAAAAAGAGCTTGACGTTGGGAGATAAAGCAATTCTCTAAGGAAAATAGAGAGATTGGGAAGGTCAACAAGGAACCGGTCGGGCTTAATGGTGCAACTTAACGTTCTGTTCACTCTGCTCGTTGAGCTCCCATTTGGTTGTCAAAAGTTGAGGTCTTTCTGATTTTGCAAGGCGGAAAAAAAAAATGGTGGATACACCTCATGGTCATAGACAAGTGGCAGAGAAGCCTTTATTTTTAAGCAGGATGAGTCCAAAACAAAACAAAAAAAAAACGGATAAACTGCATTGTGAATTATAGCATAGAGACAACTTTATAGATATTTGATTTGTTTATTTGTTCTTTTGTTTGACACTTCATTCTTAAAAAAAAATAAATTCTAATTTGACTTATCTATTTTGAATTTGAGTGAAAAATATATTTAAATATAATTTAATTAAAATAAAAATATAATTTAATAAATTTATGTGACGTAAAATGATATATGTATAGATATATATATATATATATATATCGTAAATAAAAATAACAAATTCCGTTTCCAGACTGGATCACAGGGTGGGTCCTGGCAAGTGCGATGGATGCCAAAAAGTCAAAACAGAAAATGCATTCAGATCCCAATTCGTCGCATTTAAAGTGGACAGGCCGCACCCCCGTCGTGCGCTTCTATTTCTTTTTCTCTCTGATTTTTTAGAAAAGGGACAGCATCTACCTCTTTCCTTTTTTTTGTGTTTGATGATAAGAAAAGGCTTAAAAATCTGTGGGTGCAATGCATTTACGAGCGACGTACAGGTAATACCGAATTTATCAATTCTCCACCCACCCGCCTCTCTCTCGCACTTCATCACCGAAGATTAGAGAGAGAGAGAGACAGCGAGGAAGAAGCCAATTGCTTTAGAAATTTGCAAACAATACCCAACTGGGTATATATATGTACGCGTGTGTGTGTATATATATATAGAAGGTTTTGTCAGTGAGCAGATTTACGGCAAAAAAAAAAAAAAAAAACAAGAAGAAGAGAAAAATGGGAGGACATTGGCGGTGGAGGAGAAGAGGCTACGAAAGGATTAACGGGTCGGGTCGAAGGCGGACGAAGAATGTCAGACTGGGTTCGTCGTCCGGGAGGCAGAAGCGAAGGGGGTTTTTCTGGCGGATGAAGATCAAGCCCAAGTTAAAATTCTTGAAGATGAATTCCCCCAAGAAGTGGCTTGCTTGCCTTCGCGATGCGTACGTGAAGATGATGCTGGGTTTTGCCAACTCCCAGGTGGCCACCGCCGGCTCCTGGGGCGCAGGTAAAGGCATTGATTCTTTCGGCAAACGCCCGCAGAAGGAATACGATGAGAAGGTCATCATTGAGATCTACAAGTCCCTGATGGTGGCGCAGGCCGGTCAGCTGATTTCCCGGCCGCCGGATGCTGCTTCGGCTGGGTTTGGCGGCCCCGCCACCACCAACACAAAGCTTGCCGTTATAATGGAATAGTAAACAGGCTGTGAAATCTGCGTTTGCTTGCGTAGCCATCAAGAAGACGAGGCATCCATCCAAGTCCAACCTCATGCAGAATGGAAAGTTTTAGCTTTAAGATTTGCAAACTTCATTAATCCTGTTTCTTGTTTCGTTGTTGAAAGTGTACCCACTAGATTCTCAATAATTGAAGTTGGCAACAAGTAGTCATTTTTGGTTTTTAATACAAAATTTATCCTTAAATGTCTACAAATACCGGAATGGAAAGAAAGGCAATCTTCCTTTTGGTGCCTGACCAACTCGGACAAAAGACAGTTGACTCGGGCCAGTTGAGCGTGAGATCTAAGCAATATCGTTATTGAAAGTTATAACTGAAGATCAGAAGATGTTTATCACAGCTGCGCTTGCTTTTGCAGGTGTTCTTCCTATCTGTTGTTAACGTGTAACTGGGAAAAGAATGTAGTTACACAAGTAACTTTGTTTTAGCCTTTGCAAACTTTTCTATCTTTCATTTAAGAATGTCGTGAACTATTTTCTTGTATAATGAAGTTTGAGTACGACTTTTGTAATCACTAATAAAAACAATAAATTCAAAATTAATATAACAATACAATGAATTCCAAATGTCACAATTAGCTCACTCCTGATGTCATAAGCCCGTTTCATTATTAGATGTCCTTTGTTTAGGTCGGCGTGTTGCATGCTGCAACAACCAGAAATCCAACACATCGATGTCACCGTAAGGCATCATTAAAAATTTGTACTAGCAAATCCCAATCAAGGTCCCACTGAAACGTCATCGAATCTTATATATTACTTTTTGGTTACCCGGAAGAGTTGGCTTTTCCTATTCCTCACTTTTAATTTTCTGTTACGGTAATTGTTTTTATATTTAATTTTATTTATTTATAATTTTAAATAAAATGGGATTCATTTGTATTTTTTTGTTATTTTAATAAAATTAATTAAGAATATAAATTATAAACACAAAATAAACATCAATCTATCTTAACTTTTATTTATAATTAATAATATTTATTTTTACACAGTAATCATCTTTGCAACGATCATGATTGAAATGTATCTACTTTGTTCAATTTTTTTTGGCTCCTTCTTAACTTTTTTTTTTTCTTTTTAGTCCTTTAATTTGTAAGGTGTGGACACCTCACAACTTTGCCGACCATGAGGACGAACCTTAATGAAGTTTGTTAGGAATTGATAACGAATTGACAACGAACAACAAAGCTTATTTAAGTATTTATTATTATTATTATTATTATTTATTTTATTTGCCCAATTAACTTAAACTATTCTTCAGCTCCTGTTTTAACGTGGGACTGATTAAAGTCATTATCTGCTCGGTATTGTTTTTTTTTTTCTCTTTTGTACAAACTTAACTAACGGCATAATAGTATAGACATTAATTTTCCTGGAGGCCTTCTGGCTCTGCCTTAGAGAAACATTTCAACCACGGTCATCTCTGGGTTAGAATAATGTGGCGATCATCTTTTTATTGTCATTTGTGTCTTAACAATTTATTGCAACTTTTTGTGTCTTTACTAGCTTTTGTCCACACGTGAATTGAAATATTTGTTAAGCAAAAACTAATATTTTAAATTTCCAAATGGAGTTTTAGAACAAATCTAAAATTATTTACTAAAATTTTAGATTTGAAAGGAAATTTCTAAGAGTAATTGCACAGCAGATAGGCAATAGGAGACACAATAGATTTTCTAATAGAATGCGGAAGGGCCCGTCCAGACAGTACGAAACTGAATTATAGTGCTTTGGGCTGTGCTAAAAATAGATTTTTGGGCCCTGTTTATTGTTATAGCCTTTCGTTCGTAAACTCCCTCTAATAATTGGGGGAGTTAAATATTGTTGTTAGCCTTAGTCTTTCTTCCTTTCTTTTCTTTTCTGTTTTTTTTTTTCAATTTATTTACAGAATTATTGAATCGTAATCTGAGCAATAAAAATAAATAAAAAAAAACTATTCTCATTTACATAAATCTCATAACCTTTTTCTAAGATTAAAGATTAAGATCTGGAAGATATAAATCTATCTAAATTCTTTCAGGTGTCCCCTATTTTTTAGCTTGGACCCCTATAAATCGTGGAAAGGGACAACATAAAATACCTTGTACTTATGAAGATGTGTGGTGGACCAAAAAAAAAAAAATGCTGAGAGGAGGACGTAGCATCTTGTTATTGGTTGAAGCACCACATTGTCGAAAAAAAAAAAAAAAGCAAAACAAAAGGAGGAAGAAGAAGAAGAAAAGCGGAGATGCCTTGATGGTACGGCAAAAGCATTATAAATTGGACAGAATCGGCAATCTTTTGAACTATGAAAAAGTTTCCTTTCGTGTAGAGTAATCGCTTGATTCTTTTCCTTCAAAGTTTCTTCTCCATTAAGCATTAAGCATTAACCATGGATGCTTTTTTGAGGGGTAACTGAGGGCTTTTACTTTTTATTCAGTTATTGACGGGAAAAGAAGTAAAAGATACCATTTCCGATGCTCCCCTGAAAAAGAAAAAAAAAAAAAACCAAAAGGAGCCATTTTCTCCGAGGAGAATCAAAGCAATTTCTGTCATGTATGAAACAAATCAAATTTAATATTACTATTTTCAGTTTTTATTTTTTAATTTTTGCTTATTTTCTCCTAATTAGAAGTGTCAGGATCATCTGGATGGCAAATACGTAACTGTGCATGCACCTTATATGCTAATGCTTTGATCAATTACTGAGCCATAGTCATTTGTATAATGAGCATGGCCAGCATCTCTGTGGCAAGTTGAAACTTAAAATCATAATCGTGAACAGTGGAGACCCGGAGGCTGGCCATTACGAACTTTTCTAATGATGACGTAAAGGGTTGCCGCTTTCTTCTTCGATTGCTACGACAGCCATGCGTTCTTTGCTACAATGGTCATCAATATGAACCATGTGCACTTATTCAAAATAAAAAATAAAAAAATAAAAAAAAGTGCAATTAGTGATTATTTTATTTTTATATTTATACGCGGTCAAGTCTTTCACAAAAAAGTCTCAGTCAGAAAACATATCTCCCAAAAATTAAGAAACCAAAAAAAAACTTTGAAACCAACCAATTAGGCCAAAAAATGTAATGGGATCGACAGCTTGATGGTATTTTCCGAAGACGCATGCTCAATTACCATTTAGCAATGGAGTTTTTATGTCGAGGTTAACCACAAAACAACGAACAGTGTTCTCATAATTGTAGACAAACGATATAGAAAAAGAATTAACTGGACATGGACAAAGGTCTAACAGCTTCTTTTACTAAACATTTAAAACAAAATACAAGCACTACGTGTACGTCTCTGTGTGTATAAGTACATATATATATATATATATATATTGGACATCACTATGTATAAGTTTTCATCCATTCAACGAACACAGATACATGGATCTCCAAGTGCAAACTAAAAGCGGGGTAAAGGACGGAAAAGTACAACATATATGGATTCTTTATTCTTGTATTCAATAGTGACGTTTGGCCTAACGGAGTAAAATGTTTCGGCATATGAACTACGGACATACGGGGGCTGGCTATAGGGTTTCCCACTCCAGCTTGGGACTTGGGAGTTTGGGAATGGGACGTAGGGGCCGTAGCTGTGCTCACCAGCAAAGCGTAGGTAAAAGGATAAAGGTAATCCAGCTGTGATTTGCAGAAGCGCAGACCACCGTACACCTGCAACTTCTAAATGGACTTGACACCACTGGACAACACTTTATCTACGTGGGTTTGTAGACCGGAACTGATGACTCTACCTCACCCCCCTCATTCATTAAAAAAAAACTTTAAAAAATAATAAATTCGGTCAGAAATATTAAAAACTATTCATGTAGATAATTTGGTAAGTCAATCTAATTATGTTATAGTTTTACTGCATTTATACAATTTAATAGAATAAAAATAATAAGCTAAAATGCAAGCTAAATGACGAGGAATTGTTGTCAGATTCAAATGGGGTCCATCCATTCGGCGGGCCCTTTTCCACCGAGATAAATTGCGTTCAGAATTATTTTCTAGCTCACGTCATGTCTCTTGCGAGGCCCTGGTATCCAAAGTAGATGCAAATTGCAGCCTTCTGCTTTGTATTCTGCACTTAATTTTTAATTCCGTTCGTCTTTCTGTTTTTTATTTTTATTTTTTTGTTCACGTTCATCTAAATCTCTGCAGTTGGGAAGATGCTCTTGCTATTTTCTTCTTTATTGACGAAGGATTTTGTTTCTGCCACCAATTCACAGGCTCCGATTCCAACGTTCACAGGAATAAAACAATTCAAAATATTCTCCTCTACGTCATTTCTTGAACGGGAACTGAGGAAATGAGAGCCGAAATGATAAGAGAAAAAATTTATAAAATGATTAATTTACTCATCTATGACAAAATTTTTTTTTTTGGAATTCATAAATTTCTTTTTATATTTAAATTTTTACTTCAAAAAATCGTCTTAATAGTCTTCTTGCTCTTATTCTGAAAAGGAGAAGGATTTGACCTGAATCAGATTGTAATTTTATAGCGTTAACTGATTCAAAAGATAATAATAATAAAAAAAATTTGAAAGAGTAATGCGGCAAATTAACACTGTAAGAGTTGACACGATTGAAATAACTATATAAATTTAAATGTTCCATATTAATCAAAAAAATAATTCCAAAATAACAATAAAAATAAGCAAGCTTAGTTTTCTTTTCTTATCATTGGTGCACGTTCACTTGCTTATCTCCGCAAAATCAAACATAAAACCCGCAACCGACACATCTCTTGTGGATTGCACAGCAGTGTAAATGATTATTATTATTATTATTATTATTTATCACGCTTAACACATTCTTTTTATTTATTTATTTAAGTACTACAGTGGAGAAACTTCTCTTTAGTACTCATTGGGAAGGCGGGGGTCACCTTGACCCGGTTTTTACTGGATATGTGGATAAGCAAAGGGTAAATTTAAACACTGGAAACAACATACATAGATACCAAACAAACATACACACATACATACCAAACAAGAAAGGGAATCACGTGTGCGGTGGGCCCAGCCAGCCATGAAGCAAACAAATAAGGAAGCATGCGTTGGTGCGGGGACGCCAACAATTAACATTTGTTTACTGTTTGGACAAAAAAAAAACATATATTTGTTTAGTGTCCATATACGAATCGTATGATACCAATGACAGAAAATTTTTGTTTTTTGTTTTAATCTAAACCCAAGGGTAATTAATTATGATTTACCCTAATTTTTATACTTTCTTTTTGGCCGGGGATATCTATGGTGCGAAGGTGAAAAAATAATTAAAAAAAATGCAAAAGGTAAGTTACAAAGGAGAAAAGAAACGGCAAAAGAAAAAAAAAAAAAGTCAGTTCTTTCTCCCTCCCTCCATCTCTCAACTCCTTGTATTGTATTGTATTGTATCTGTTGAGCATTTTTAACATGGTGGTGAGTGGCAGTGACGGAGGCAGGGGGTGAGGGAGTGGAGCGCGCACGGCGGCGGCGCACGGTAGCACCACCCTGCGGCGCCCTGCCCGGGTTTCGGGCTTAATGGATTCTTCTGCTTTTCCTATCTCACCTTGAAGATCGCTTCGTTCCCACGGCAATCCTATTTTGAAGCGGAGGAAAAATATTGATTTGAAGATTCTTTCCTGCTCTTGCTGTTTCTTTCTTCTTCTTTTTTTATACTTTCTTTTTTCTTTTTCTGAAGTCTCTGATTTTGGGGGTTTGTACAACACTGGCGGACCTTAAAGGAACCCTTGCGTTGCTTGTGTTCTCTATCCTCGCAGATCGATTCGATTTCAAATCGAAGAAAAGAAAGCGGAGAGGGGTTTACCTTGGGAAGATGCTCTGGGTTATGCGTTTCTCGGGCTTGGTCTCTGCTGTTATGGTGATGATCATCTTCTTTCCTTCTCTCCAATCATTCCCTCCAGCCGAGGCAATTCGATCGTCCCAACTCGACCGATTTCATCTGTCGGAGCCAGCCGACCGATATTCCTTCCGAAAGGCCGCCGTATTCCGCAATGCTGATGAATGTGGCTTCGCCGAACCTCTAATCTTCGAGAAACCCGATGTCTGTAATCCTTCTCTGGTACACGTTGCTATTACACTCGATATCGACTATCTCCGTGGCTCAATCGCTGCAGTTCACTCAATACTGCAGCACTCGAGGTGTCCAGGGAGCATTTTCTTTCACTTCTTAGTCACAGAGACCAATCTGGAATCCCTAGTGCGGTCCACTTTCCCCCAATTAAAGTTCAAGGTGTACTATTTCGATCCGAGGATAGTTCGGAATCTGATCTCCACTTCCGTTAGGCAAGCGCTCGAACAACCGCTCAATTATGCCAGGAATTATTTGCCGGATCTGCTTGAGCCCTGTGTTCGCAGGGTCATTTATTTGGATTCTGATCTAGTCGTGGTTGACGATATTTCAAAGCTGTGGTCCACCAGCTTGGGTCCTAGAACAATTGGAGCTCCGGAGTATTGTCACGCAAACTTCACGAAATATTTCACGCCGGTCTTCTGGTCGGATAGACAGTATTACGGCACTTTCGGTGGCCGGAAACCTTGTTACTTCAACACCGGCGTGATGGTGATAGATCTGGTAAAATGGAGGCGGGTCGGGTACACGAAGGAGATTGAGAGATGGATGAATATCCAGAAGAGTGGCCGGATCTACGAGCTGGGTTCACTGCCGCCGTTCCTCTTGGTTTTTGCTGGACACGTGGCGCCGATCGAGCATCGGTGGAACCAACACGGATTAGGTGGTGATAATGTGAGGGGCAGCTGTCGTGACCTGCACCCGGGTCCAGTTAGCCTTCTGCATTGGTCCGGCAGCGGTAAGCCATGGCTCAGGCTAGACTCCAAGAGACCGTGCCCACTTGATGCACTGTGGGCACCATACGACTTGTATGGTCACACGCATTGAATCTCACAAGATGTAATTGTCGGTAAATTCCCTTCGCGACTGTTTTGTGTCACATTTTTTTTTCTTCTTCTTTATGATTCAATTTCTCATTTTCCATTTTTTCTTCGTTTTAACTTTTAAATCCTCTAATATGAAGTCATTCCGAGGCGATTTGTATTCAATTTCTTTTAATTTGCCCACGAAAATAAAACAAGACAAAGAGGAGTCACTCAATTTGCTATTCCCACCCACCGTGCAGAGTTTGAATGGAGAAATTAGGCATTTGCACATAATGAAGTTGCAGTTCCCCCCCCCCTCCTCCCCAAAAAAAAAAAAAATGCTCTGCAAAGAAGGAAAGCGACCCCTTTGGCGAAGACGGTTCATGTGGGAATAACAGGGGAAGCGTTGCCCAAGGCATTGAAGTGGAAATGTGGTGGAATGACCCATTTGCACTTATAAATTTCTTCTCTTTAGTTGGCATTTTCTGTCTTGCCCCTTTTACCCATAGCTGTCCTTGAGATGCTTTAGTGGGATAGAAAGGCAGCCCGCAATTCCTTTCTTTGTACAATATTGTAGGCCATGTAGGGTAATGCGTTACAGCGCTGCGGTTGGGAGGGAGCTTTTTTTTTTTTTTTTTTTTTTTTTGGCATTTTGCACCCTATTTTCTAGAATATCATAGTAACTGTCACTAGACAATGCGAGAAAAGGAAATTATAACCCAGATTTTGGAGTATTTATAAAAATGTCATTGTTTTGGCCGTAATTATCCTTTTTTCCTGTGTTTTTTTTTGTTGTTTTTTGGGTCTTTTCTCAAATATATGATAATAGAAGAATATATGCAAATGATGGAAAGGTTTAGACAATACTTGATATGTGAGATGTGTTTGATATTCTAGTTGGTTGCTCATTTTTCTTTGTATAATGGCCAAAAAAAAAAAAAAAAAAAAGAGGGAACAGGTCGCGGATTCTCCAAAATTGGGAGGGTGAGCCGGCTGGTAGAGGAGCCTAGTTAGTGGGGACTTGGGGGGGGGTGGTAGTTGCAAAATGTCCACGGACGGTGATTGGATACCGTTTTGCTGTGTGGGGCAAGCAGCGGACGAATCGTGAACATCACTTTCTGTGGCTTTGTGCCCTTCCCAGCGAAAGGCAATTCCCTCATTTGCATCGGATCTCTATTGTCTTTATTTTTCTTTCCATCCTTGTATGGCCCTCCATAATCGTACGCTTTCCAGCTAGCCAAGTTAATCTGTTTATAAAGCTCAACCGGCTTCATTGGAGGAATCCAGGACTTTCCGATGGCTGTCAGCAAAGTGTCCAAATGTGTACGATAGGGGGGAACGATTCGCTCTGCCCCGGCATCGCACGTGGCCAGTCCCTTGGACGCTCCTGGAATAAGCTATTTATACGTGGTCCACGTAATACATGATTGGATTAGTGCTATCTAATTGATTCGACCTGACCTGGCGAAAGGCACACTGTTAATTTCTGTTGTTTCTGCATTGTTGGCTGCTGGCCTTTTGCCAGCTGTTTAGTATATACATTTTAAGAAAAAAGAAATGTTTTTTCAAAAAAGGCGTAAAGTACTTTTTAATCTTTTACATTTTTTTACGTGAATTATATATATCTCATTTTTTTGTTAAAATTAGTTTTCGTCTTTTCATTATTATATATTTAAAGTCTTTATCGTTAGTCAATTCTTTAAATATGTGATGTGTCATGCCATAAGATATATCAAATGTCGCGTTGTAAAAAGAATTAACTCTCAAATTTTAAAAAAAATTCAAAAAATCCAAAAAAAATAAAAAGAAGAGACAAGAAAAATACTTTGGATTTTTTTAATCTTTGGAAAAGTTCTAAAATATATAAAAATATTCAAAAAATTTGGAAAAAAAATAATTTGGAAAGAAAAATCAGAAAGTTAAAAAGATCCAAAGCTTTGTTTTTTTTTTCCCTTTTTTTTTAATCTTTAAATCTTTCGAATTTTTAGATTTTTTTTTGAATACTTTTACGGATTTTCAGAATTTATATTTTTCTTAGTTTTGAATTTTTTCTGAAATTTTTTTCATTAGATTCTGTCTATAATTCATGAAAGGATCAAACAATAAACAGGTGATTTATGGCTTAAAAAAAACACCCACGAGATTTCGATCAAAATCATTAGTCTCTTTCAAGAAAAAAAAAACGAAAATTTCTTGAAGATTTTAGGTCATTCATGTAGATGGAATTGGCCCCTTCCCCCCCCCCCCCACAGTGATTATACATGATATTCAGATTCTTTGTGTATCGCCTATATCCACGTCTACAGACCCTTAAGAGTACATTACAAATTACCATTTGTACAGAAAACCAGAATCTCAAAAGCTTCAGCCTTTAGCGTTTTGAGGGTTATGGAAGCACTTGACCCATTAGTCCATAACATGAGATCAACTTTACATTTTTATCATCTAGTAGGCTTAAACTACTACAACCATGTACAAATTTCGATCTAAATTTAGAAGCATAAATTTTCCAAAGGATGATCACGTCGTGACATGGCTTCCGACAGATATTTATAGAGGGGAAAAAAAAACAAAAAGAACTATCTTTAGCATGGATTTAAAAGAAAATTCGAAGCAGTCGTCCTCCTTCGTTAGTCTTGTGCTTCTCGACAATGATAGACTTTGCAGCTGGAAAAAGCGATTCGGTTGATATCAGGAAAGGCCTATTAGCATTTCTCTTTTACATGTATGTTTACTTTGCCAGTGTGCACATTAGCCTTTAATTTAATTCAACGCCACAAGACAGCTAGCTGCTGCTTTCTGCTTTCGTGTGGGACAGGCACGTTTGAAATTATAATAAAACTTTCATTGATTAAATATCGATTAGTCTCACAAATTTTCTCCTGAAAATTGACGTTCAAAATTTCAGTACAGGCAATGATTGATCATCATGTAAGCAATGGTTGATCATAAGTTTGCAACCACGTTACATGTATCTGGAAAAGTTGACTTAGCCTCCCTCGAGGAGCTTCTAAGGGCTGCACATTGGGGTATGATAGGTCTAAGACCATTACTGGATAGGTACTTGGCATTGGGGGCCTGGGTGTTCACGTTAATTACCATCTCAGTTCCTGTCATGGCAAATTCCTACATGCTGAATGTAGCTAAGAAATGAAAGGGAACTTCCTATCTTGCGGGTTAAGTGGGACAAATTCCTACATGTCATTGCGCCACTCCTGGAAAAAATGTTACCCTGTCTTGATCTTGATTTACAGGACCACTTCTTGAATCGCCCTCCAAATGTACCCGTTTACAAATGTTCATCTTCACCAATGGCTAAGTTCGTGCTTGAACATCTCCTGCAACTTTATGTTAGTTGGAATTTATAAATGTGAATGTGCTTTGAGAGTAACATTCTTGAAATTTTGAGTGAAAAACATGGCGACAACGGTTGAAAAGTAAAATTTGTTCATCCTCATTAAGAGACAGGCAAACCAAATTACATTGAACGAATAACGCAAGAAAAATAAAATCTACAAAGACGAAGTTGAGCAACTTCAACTTGTTTTTTCTACAACTGCAAGAGATACATGGAAAATCAAGGGAACTCAAACTTCATATAGTCCTGCTTTCCAGAAGGAGGGCTAATGTACATAGACAGCAAAGAAATGATGATGGAGAGCAATCCAGACCATACATAGACAATGGTTGGTATCCTTCCCCTCCTCCCCATCAAGCCTTTTGCAAACGGATAGAGATGGGACAGAACCCAGAAGCTGAAGAACACCCCTCCAATGAGCCTGCTCCACTGTGGAAATGGGCTGTACATTGTCCTTGCCACTCCTACTGCAATTGCAATCAGGTTTAACAACATTATGGTGATCGGAGGAACCATTAAGAAGCTCCACTTTACCACATATAAATCAGCAAACTCATCATCTCCGTCATCAGGTGCAGCAGATTTAGATGTCAGCGTGAATGATATGTCAACTCCAGCAATAACCTTCAACAATCCTTGTAACACTGCTGCGGGATGGGCACTTGTTCCACCGATCAACCAAAACTGTTCATTTCTCCACCAGTCATGGAGAGTGATTCCTGACCATTTAATTTCTAGGATTGCAAGCAAACATAAAGTAACTGTGATTGCCAACAAGAAAACTAGAAATGTTACACTGAGGGACTGGACAATGAACTGGCCGGAGAAAAGAGAGAGTGCAGGCAGGATGCAATAGACAAGGAGGAAAAAAGATGTGAATGGGTAAATTCCTACGTTAAAATATGCCACCCTCTGTAGGAATTTCATTCTCCGAGTGGATAAAAGTGCGTTGTTCTTTGAGAAAAAGATTTCAACCGAACCAGTCGCCCATCGAAGTACTTGGTGGAGCCTATCTGTTAGATTGATCGGGGCAGTACCTCGGAATGAATCCCTTTTGGTTACACAGTAGACAGACCTCCATCCTCTATTATGCATACGATAACCAGTCACCACATCTTCTGTCACAGAACCGTAAATCCACCCTACCCTTTTGCCCCATTCTGTTTTATCCTCATAGAAGCAAGAGATAACACTAATTGCCTCTGCAACAGTTGCAGCATCCAAAGGCTCACGAGGGACAGCAAGAGAACCTGCTGGTCTTCCTTGAATACCCTTTCCTTGCAAATCTTGAAGCAGCCTTCCTTGATATTCTGCAACAGGGATAGATGCAGCCAGAGAAGTAGAGTTCCCAAACCGTTTGGGCAGAAGCAGGGACTCAATATCGGCATCATCATCATTGTCGTCAACAGGGATTGGTAAAGCAATCTCATCCTCTTGTTTTTTTCCTATCTTAGATTTCCTCAAGAGCAGTTTGAGTTTCCTCCTCCCAAACCATCCATGGTGTTCTGTGGTTCTGGGAGGACTAAACCCATAGAGAGCAGTTCTACGGAAAATGCAGCCTGTTCCTACGTACATTGGACCCTGCAGCCCATCAAGAGCTCTCATGCTTACATCAAAGAACACTGTGTTATGGTTAGCATAGCGATCACTTGGATCAATTCCCTCAAACCTTTGTGGGAACTGAACATAGCAGATCTTGTCACCGCCTCTATCAAGCATAAAACACATTCCTTCCCTTAGAGCCAGAGAATTATAAACGTAGTGATCACAGTCCAGATTGAGAATGAATGGACCATTCGACATGATTGCACTGGTTCTGACTAAGGCATTCATGGCTCCAGCTTTCTTGTTGTGATCATAGCCTGGCCTCTTCTCCCTAGACACGTAGACCAGCATTGGCAATCTAACATCAACTTCTTTTGTGTCAATCAATTTCTCCCCATCTGCTTCAGCCCCAAAAACAGGTTCTGCATTTGGTGGAGCTAGCATTGCCTGCAAAGGAAAAAAAGAAAATGTTAAATTAAAGCTAATACAAAATCATGAATAGGTAACTTTACACCGGAAGTAATAGTTACCTGAATTATACCAGCATGGTTTCCTCTTGAATGATCTGCATCTCCAGAAGCCCAAGTCCCAGGCCAGTGGGAACCATCTGACATCCAAGTAGCCTTCGGTACCTTGATTGTTTCTGCTGGATTGCCCCCCATTTCCATCTGTTTCTTTCTTGCTCGAAGCTCTTCATGGGCATTATAGGCATCTGATCTTCTCCTTATTGAGTCAGGTAGTGAGTTGATCCTCACCTTAAATTCGTCGTATTCTCTCTTCACTCTTCTCCTCTCTCTAACAAAATCAAGTTTCACCTTGTTCTTCAGAAAATCACGTTTCTGTCCAAAATAAGACTCGGGGTTCCTTGGCTCTATATTGTGTTTTCTACAGAAAGGAACCCAGATTCTTGCAAAGCTGGCAGTCTCAGCTAGAGCTTCAAATGTCAAAAGAGATCCACCATCATCCGATAGGTAACAAGCAAGCTTTTCCACCGGATAATCAACTGCAAGTATCGAAAGAATGGTGTTTGCAGTAACTAGAGGGGGTTCCTTTTCAGGATCTGCAGTTGAAACAAATACATCAATGCCCGGAAGGTCTGATCGGCCTTTTGGATTACGGAGATTAGGAGATTCATAACGCTCTTTTAGCACAGAAAGGTCAGTCACTCTGTTTACAGGGCAGAGCTTAGGGAGCTGGTCAAGAAGCCATGAAATGGCAAACCAGAGTTCACATGTTACCGACATTCCCCATAACCACATTGCTTCGCGATTGGGGTGCCGGATTCTCCAAGTAATAAATAAACCAAGCGCCACAAGACGGGCCATGATGAGTAGTCTGCGTAGCAGTAAATAGAAACTAATCAAACAGCAGCAATAGAGTAAACAATATCTCATATTTTAGCCCTAAACCTCAAGCTGAAGTAAATTAATTCTACATAGAATTATGAATTCCATCTGATTTTATTCACCAAGACTATGAATTCGAGTTGAAGTAATGAAAAGAAAGACTTCTCATGTACCTGTATGGGCTGAGAATAGCAGCAGATGCCCCAACTTTTCTGGTCAAAGGCCTCTTGCTTCTTCCTCCAAAATTTGGAGGATGCTCAAACCCATTGGCTCCTGACCCACCACCTCCATACCCATCATTAGGCCACACAGCACTCCCGTATCCGTAAGTTCCCTTCGTTTCAAACAACCAACGCGTGTGGTCAAAATCAGGTGGATGGCTCGTCGCCTTGAAAGATTTCACAAGGGAAAGCCTCTTGTCCAACTTAGGCAACGGCAAAGCCTGATCATCTGCTTCACTCTCAGCTTCATCATCATCATCAATACCTTCTTCGTCGACATCCTTATATGGCTCCTTGCAACCGGGACAATTACCCACACCATTATACCCCACACAATCTAAATAACAGTCTCTGCAAATCTTGAACCCACACTCGCATTTTCCCTCAATTGCCTTCTCATCGCAACCCTTCATTCCACAAACTACCCCCGTTTTGGGTGGCAGCTCAGCTTTTTCTACAGAGCAATCAATGACATGGCCACGTGTGACCGAATTGAATCCGCCGGTGAAGATAGTACCTGAAATGAAACTTTTATCTGGTTTTCCAACACCCTTAATCTCTTCAGTGAGGCTGGTCTGTGAGGCTGACAATGGCTGGTGATCTGGAGTTGGAGGTAGATGGACAGTGTACGTGACGAACTCCGAATTGACCACCTCCACCTCGTCCGCATCTTCCACGGACATCGGACAGTATCTGCCTCCGCTAGAGGCTCCGTTTCTGCTGTTACTCAGTGGAGAATTTGGATTGTTTGTTACAGAAGCTCTTGGTACTGGACTAGTCAAGCCCAAGCTTCTAATTCCTCCTCCTTTGCCTCCTGACGAGACCCTTATGCTCACCGGAGAAGAAGACGGAGAAGTAGCAGTTTTCACCATTTTTGCCCAGAAATTTCACTGTGTCACAGATTTGAGAAGAAAGGTGAAAATTTTCCCAGAAAAGCAACGGAAAATGGGGCGAGAAACACAGAATAGCTGAGAAATGACAGAAATCTCAGGTGGAAAAAAAAAAACTAGAGAACCAAAAATCAAATTGGGTAAGTTTGAGATTGGAGAATGTTGCAAGAAATAAGCAGAAGAAAACAAGAAAAAAAAGACAGTAATCTCTTCAAGGGAGGTGTGTGTGTAACGGTTGAATTTGAATCTTTTGGAAGAAAGAGAGTTTTTGTGGGGTAGAAAGGATTTGATCATAACGGTCGGCTGTTGTGGACCGTCGATGAATGAGATCCTACGGTACTGCTTAAAAGAAAACGGTCGAGTCTGGGACGTCGCGTCAATGGACTGTCAGACAAAAAACAGTCAAAAGGTGAAGGCCTACTTCATTTGAAATGCCAACGGTTCATGTGCTGCGTTCTCCGCCTGGCGTTAAAAATTAAGCAATCATATTTGGCTAATCGTTTGCGTGGTGCTGCAATTAGGCTGAGGAAGTGACACAGACTGAGGATGCCAATTAAAAGTCTGTAAATATGCAAGGGAAACTGATTTACAGTGTTCCTCGATGCTGCCTTGGATATAACATATGATGTGGTGGTATTCACTGGAATCTCCTCACTCAGTGGTCAAAAACATTTTTTTTTTTTTAATCTTGCATGTTGTCATACTCAAAATATAAATATCTGAGATATATGTTCTAAAGTTCAAGAAATGGTCTCCTTCCATTTCTCAGATACTTACCAAAAGAAGAATTGCTACAAACAGAAGCCCTAATCAAAAAATGGGAATTGGTTATTTTGGTTGGGGCTTGGACTGCTTTGCTGGCGATGTTGACTAGTGACGAGCTCTGAATTTTATTTATTTTTATTTTACTTTTATAAATCTCACATTTATTTTTCATAAAATTCAAATTCATAAATTTTAAATATAAATCTAGATCTTAATTATTATTGAAATGTCTCCCAGTATATTTGTTTAAGCGTTTTAGTACACAAGTCAGAAATTGGGAACTGGATTGCTGTTTGGATCGGCCTTGTTCTGCTAAATGGGCTTACGTTAGCCCAATCTCCGAGGAGATGTGACTGGTTCTACCACAGGTTTATTCGACGTCTAGATGACAGAAAAAACTATTATTGGACATCCTTCCTACAATTTGGCCTTTGAAGCTTGGAGGAATCAGTAATGGTTGGTTTCCAAACTTGCTAAAAGAGTAATGCAAATTAACAGCAATGCGAACTCATGCTAGAGTTTGTTTCTCAACTTTTGCAGCTGGAAGCTCTTTGGGGGCGTTAAGGAGTGTACTGCTTGTTCTCAGACCCTTGCGTAAATGTCATGGACCATGCTAGTGGATATGGCCTCTAATGTGTAGCCTATATAGGCCGTCCATTATTTTCTGATCTACCAGTCGACTTGGAAATCATGTGTCTTTAATTTATGGTTGAATTCTCTGGGGCAATTTAGTGGGTTTTATTGCCTCTCTCATACGTCTATGCAAAAAGTGTTCTGTAGAACTAAACTGCCCCCCAAGTTTCAAACTTTGTGACATGCCAGGTTGCAGGAGACAGCTGTGGAAGAGAATCTGGCAGCTTATCGGTCTATCTCGGTGTCTCTGGCAACTCTTGTGAGACAGTGATGTTACTATCAAATAATGTGTTACCTGTAGAAGCTAAAGCAAGTTACGTGTTTCTGGCCTTCGGATACCTGTTTAGAGAGTTGGAAATCTAGGCCACTGGGTTTGGAGCAGAAGTCATCATCAGTGCCTAGTAATATATTTCCATTTTTCAAAAATAAGTTTTATATTTTCAAGTTATAGTTTCTATCTGTAGTTTGCTGATAAGTGGAGGAGTGGAGGATGTGTTGGAGCACTTTACTCCATCTATTCACAGGTTTATCTTGCTTGTTGTGCACGAACAGCTACCAAGAACTAGAGCTACATCAGCATTTCACAGGTGTCAATTCAGATTGACCTAATTATACAATGATGCAAAAAATTCATCTACTTTGGATTTGCTTGTAACCCTTTGATTAGGCTATTTCATTCCGGTTGACAGATAAGCGTGCAAGTAAGATGTAATCGGTCAACTTAGCAATTTCCAACTAGGATGTTTTCTTTTGTAGTTGGGTTTCTACACTAATATGTGACCTTTCCATCGCCTCTTTTCGCCAGCATTAGAGATAACGCTTGCTGGCAGTCTGGCACCAGAAGCCACCAAGCTTTATCGTCCCAATTACAACATTGGACAAGTTGGGTATCGGTACCCCAAAAAAATAGAAGACGAAACATAAGTCTTTCATTAAACACAACAACTTCTCAAACAAGGTGCATTGCATTCTTACTCCATCAATAATCTGGGCTAATTTGATCATTCTAATACAAGGGCTATATTTCTTTTGGTACATCACCTAGCCTAGCTCCACGTCAATGAATTATAGACCTCTCTGCTTTAATCTTTAGTCAACAATCAACACTGCTACATTGAGTCTCGTTCACAAGCTGTCATCAAAGATGGTAGACAGTAACAGTCCCTGTACAAAGTCACTTCGATTTGCCTTCTCCGTGTATTCCCTGTCTGACAAGGGAGAGGGATGAATGCTTCTGCAACCACAAATCCAAGGTGGTACAAAAAAATCAGCTAGTTGAAATATATGAAACTCCTAATGCAGTAAAGAGCTGATGGCATTTTATTCGCCCTGCCACCATGCGGAGACGACTCCTCGATGTGGCATTTAATTGGATAACAAATGACATGAAAAAGAGCGCTGTAACACCCTGGTATGTGCTCGCATTGTCTTCTCACTCAAATAAATTTCCAGCATAATCATGTCCTGGAGTTTGCTTTTTCGGGTAAACAGAGCACCACATCCTCAGCTTGTGATCTATATAGCTATCAAAGCCACACCACAACGGCTCTTTGTCAACAAACTCAACATCCTCTGTTTTAGTGGATCTAATTTGTACAGTCAAATAATTTATACTCAATTACTGAGTTTTGATTCAAATAGCTGCATAATGCATAACCTCAGGTTAAACCATCTCCGGTCAGACCAGAATAAAGGGAGGGAAAAAGGGATATTAAACTACCTTGACTATTGTTCCCAATTTCTCTCTATTTAAGTTTTAGTTTGGTTTCTTAGGACACAATAAATTAATATACATAGAGAATAAGGAGGATAATGCAATGAAGAGAGGTGAACAACTAACCTTTCTGATGCTTTCTCATTTGAACTTTGCTCTTCTAATGTCAATTCTGTTGAACAATCAGGCTCTAAAATTTCAGGCTTATCTGCTGAAGGTACATTGTAAAGGAATGACATGAATGGATCAGGTGCCAACTTTGGAGAAGAAGTAACAGATGATGACCCGGACAGTAGAGCTCGCAAATATCCCTCCTCTATCTCCTTCTTTAAAAAAGAAAGACTTGGATGAGACTCACTTTTCTGTTTTAACTTTTGCAAACTGTGGTTTATAGTCAAGGGATACAAGCATATTTTTACCCAAAGAGGGAAAAAAAACAAAATACAAAACATACCCTCAACTCAAATTAAAACTGGAGCTAATAACAATTAAACCTGCTATTAGAGGAAAGATGCAATGATGATATTTCAAACAGAAAGCATATAAATGAGGGAAAAGGATATCTTGAACATGTCCCCATGTTGTGTTGTGATGTGTCCAACGATATTCATTCTCACACTTTCTGCACAAACAGGGCATACCTGCAACTGTAAACCTTCCTGTAAGCAAATTGCAGTCAAAGAGGATCATTAGACCCTCACTCAGTCATGTGAAAAAAGAACCTCATCATACTGATAACATGATAATCCAATCACAAAGGTGATAGCAGTTCAACCAAATTACTTGGATGCCCTCTCCTTTTTCTCAGCAGCTATCCATTTAACATCACATAGGTTTTGCAGTAGATTCATGCTAGCAGATTAGCCAAACCTAAACCTTTCTCAAACATTAAACCAAAACCTGAATTCTAGAGAGTCATGGAAATATTAGTTAGGCTCCTGTGGGATTCAATGATAATCCTTCAATTGTATTGTCTACACAACAGAGTCAGCAAAAAGGGCAGCGTCAACCAGTGTTTGTCAGCAATGATTTTTTATCTATAGAACTCAAGAATAAGTCCAAAGTTCAAAAAGATACTTTTGAATCCAAAGACGCGCTCCAACAATTAGGACATATAACACTAGGAGCAGGACAGATCCTTGGCCAAGAAAGGCACTGTAAAGATGTGTAAATGTAGCTCAAATGTGATCCATAAAATCAGTGTTAGAGAGGCCAGGTTGAGGCAATACTGCAGAAAAGGACATATTTATGAAATAGCTAAGAAGCAATTCGATACCCAGGATTTCTGAAGGTAGACAGGAATTACGTATAGACTATGAGAAGGATGAAAAATCACTGGACGAAGGTAAAAACAAGAGGCCCAAGATTCACTTGCATTTGCAGCTGAACAACACTTCAACGTTGATGTTTCCAACACAAAAACAAGTCTTGCAGGTTCGAGTCTCTCAACCCACAGTAACCAAAGATTCTAAACAATACAATAGCCCCAATCAATAGCCCTTGTGAACAACACAATAATAAGAATTAACAAGATGATTTAAATTCAGAATCAAATAAGAACAAGGAAGGAAAATTCTAAAATGTTACAACCCAATAACAAAATCGAGAGGGGCCAAAAATGGACCTTCGAAGTGTTATCAGCAGCCAATACAGAGCGCATAACTATGAAAAGAACAAGAGATTTTAGGAGAGAAAAAATAGTTACCCCGGACTTAGGTTCAAAAGGGTGCTCGTCATCTATGTGGTAGCACAATTCAACTAAATCAAAATCTTCTGCACAAAACGGGCACGGATAATCCGCCCGTAAGTCATCATCCCCTTCTATTTCCATCTCTTCAAATTCAACGCAAAGATCTGTTTCAACACCAAATATTCACAACAACTCAGAATCACAATCAACAAAATAAATAAATTAATAAAGTCCACAGCATAAAGCGCATAACTCACAAAAACAACAAGAAGAAGAAAAATCGATTAAAAAAGAGACAATCTTGAACTAACCAGAGAGAGACTTGAGAGCTGATCGATAGCTTCTGGAAGAAGTAGAGAGACCGAAGCTCCATGTACCATCATCTTCCATCACTTGCTTTACTAACTTTCTCTACTTGGAAAACAGATTTGAAATAAAAAAATAAATATATATATATATATATATTTGTGTAGGTTATATGTAAAAGATAAGGTGCAGTATACAAAGAAGGCACCGACAGAAAGAAAGAAAGATAGAAAGAAATAACGAAAAGTGTGTTTCAAAGAAGAGACGAAGCAGTCTCTGATGATGACAGACGCGGATGCGAACGCGGTCGTGGGGCGTAGCTTCTTTGAAGGACAAGAATTCCGACGCGCGGCCCAAAAGACCTCCGAATTGCCTAAAATTGCCCTCGACTACCCCCACAATGTATTTGCTATTTACTTTTATGGCCCCCAGCCTCGGGCGTGTATTCTCAATTTTGACACAGAAAACTTTACCGGGAAATGTTACACTCGGTTGACGCGGATTGACAAATAAGTTCATCGATATAATTGTGAGTTGTACGTTCATATTTATATCTGTGTGTATAGTAGATTTAGTTAATGGATTGTGTAAATTTTAAAAATTTAATTAAAATTTTTTAAATAATAAAATTTGAAATTTTATAAATAATTAGATCTAATTTAAGTTAAGTCTACTTGACAATTTAGATTTAAAAAATAAATAAATATTTTATTTTATTTTATTTTTTGGTAAATAAAATTTATTTATTTATCCTCTTAAGAAACAAAAAAGAAAACTTTTAGATTATTTTTTAAAAGAAACTTCAGAATAGTTTAAAAAAGATATAAGTGAATTCAAAAGAATTTTTTTTCCCTTCTTAAAAATAATAATTTAATAGTACTTTTTTCTTTTATTCTTGATCCTGTTATTTTTATTTATGAGAAAATTATATATATATATATATATATATATATATTTATAATTAAAATTTCATGAATAAATAAAATTTTATTTAATTTTAATTAAATTTATATTGATGATTTTATTTCAATTATAATCAAATATTTATTATATCTTTAATTTACAAGTTTATCAAAAATTATCACATAAATAATATTCACGTTTTATTTTTTCAGTTTCAAATAGATATATTCACATACAACTTAATATTATTGAAATAAAGAGAAATTTGTTAAATTTTAATAATTTTTTAAATAAAAAAATATTTATATTACGATATTTACTTAATCTTAAGATTTTTTTTTAAAAATAATTTATAATATAAACTATTAATTTAGTAATTAATTCATGATTTTTAATAAAATTATAATTTTATCATATATTCACTTTTTTAGAATATAAAATTAAATATACTTGATTTAAATTATTATTATTATAATTATGAATTTAATTATTATTCTCAGACAACAATTAAATTTAATTTTTCTTTTAATCAATCACTCTAATTTAACTTCATTTAATATATTCAATATCAGTTTAAATTTAAAAAGTTTTAAATTAATTAAAATACTAACTATGATTAATAATTAAATCAATTTCAATTTTAATAAAATAATTTTTATTAGATATATAGAAGTCCAGCGGCGGGTGTGTATTCTGTCTTTTTTCTTGGTTGGTTTATTAGGTTATAAACTACACAACTGTCATTATTTTTTTATTCATAAATTATATATATATATAATTAAAATTTAATATCTTAAAAATAAAATTTTAAATTATTAATTACTGAATTTTCTTAAAACTCGAGAGACCGTATATTCTTAATTTTAGCACAAAACTTAATTGAAAATATTATACATTTTGATGCGGAATAAATATAAATTAAAAAAAAATTCTTATTATCATAACAGAAAATATATCTTATTATATTATTTCTAATACAAATTTCACCCACTTATTAAAAAATAAATCAAAATTATTAAACAAATATGTTGCTAAAATATTAATCGAAACAAAAAAGGTCTTCTTCTTTTTATTCTTGGCTTGTAAGCGAATACGATTTCTTTGTTCTTGTTTCATGGTTAACATTAAGTATACATTTTGGCTAATTTTGGACCAAGAAATCGCCAGATGATTGTCTATATTCCACCGTCTATACCAACAAATGGTCAAAAGTTCAGAACTACTTCCGCGTCGGCGGACTATTTGACGAGGCCCTTCATTTTTCCCTCTTACTCAAAGTTGCTACAGCACATACTTGACTCATTCGACTATTTTATGCCTAAGACCGTCTAGATTAAAGAAAAGCCAATTTGTATTTGCTTTTCAAGTGTAGAATTCAAAGGGGTTGATGAACCAATGACTGGTCCCAGCAACCCAAGTACAGATTTCCAGAAAGATAAATAGAAATCCAAAATTCAACCTGAAATTTTGAGTTATGGATGTGATGGCTTCTTTTAGCAGACATACCAACATTGCCCAATTCATCCAGGAAATCAATGTCATAAGCAGTGAATTTCACATTATTTGAACAAGGTACATGGAAATAAGTTAGAATAAACGAAAAAGAAATACAATATCTCCATTCATCCATTATTAATGGGATTTTAATAGCCGATCAGCAACTATGTATGATGATGATTAACAGCATCTCCTCCCTCCTTGCCCTTACGTGCAGCTGCCCGAAGTTTTCGCTGCTCTTCCTTGTAAATTCTGTTTCTTCGTTGAAACTGTGATAAATGCTCACATTGTTCATTAGAGGGACTTAACAATGAAAAACAAAACTGAGTGCACATCAGCATGAGTATGCGTCACCAAGTTAGGATGGCATCCACAATTCACACTCAGAAAATCAAAGATCAACATCATGTTGGCACTAAAATCATTAACTGTAGCAAGCATTAGATGTCCTCACACTGGATAAATAAGCTTGCTGATTATATTCCCTGGGATATCAATAACTGTCTGATGTTTTCACTTGTGCAATCAAATCAAAATCCTGTACACAATTCTAGAAAAGAGGATATCTTGATCTAGATCCCCAGTGGAGCAGTTTCATACATGATTATGCCAAGAATAAACAAAAACATTATGTCCTTTTGCAGCGGCTTTGGCTATTGATAATTGCAAATAACATATGATGAAATATTTGTACAACCTAGTTAAATTATCGATGCAAATGTGTTTCTCTAAAATTCTTATCACTGTACACTATAACATCATATATCTCCCAATTTCTCAGTAATGCCGCATCCCCCAAGAAATAACCAAGCCTTTGATCCAAGATCATTCCCATACGTAAGTTGCATATAATGCGGATTCAGATGATCCGACTGGAAAGAATGATAAAAAGGTTATCAGTAGAGTTTTATAAGATTCTGTTGGAAGAAAAAGCATAAAAGAATCCAGCAAACGTGTAAACATCGCTGAGGTCAAGATTAGCTGACTCTAATGTTACTGGAGCATGATCATTATAATGACCCGGCTCAAATCCCCACCCTAAGTAATAAACCTAGCAATTGACTTGCTCTATTTCCCTATTAGCTCAAAACCCTGTCTAAGCAACAAATCTAAGAGCAGATTTTTAGCAAGAAAAGAAAGAGTCTATGTGCTTGGTTTTGCAAGTCATTCAACCAACACTATTCCTTGTAGAGAAAACTGATAAAACAAGATACCCAATAGCATTCAATAAACAGATGTTAAGCACATAAAAAAATGAAAATTCTATAAAGCCTAGTTCTCATAATTCTGTTAAATAAAAACAAAGAGAATTTGACACGGATGAAAGGATTTCTTGTCCCTTATTGTTGTTAAGTCCAAGCCTTGAACAGGAGACAAGTGTGGATGCAGCATAAAATTCTTTGACAACTGATTCTTTGGACAGTTAAATGAGACTGTTCTTTGACAACTGATTCTTTGGACAGTTAAATGAGACTGAAGAGTAAAGTGATGCTGTTGTTAATTGAAAAAAAAAAAAAAAAAAAGAATCACACTCCTCTCAGTCCTCTTTTTCATTTTCACTCTGGGAATTGTCCAAAACCGGCCAAATGCCAAATTCCGATCAACAAAAGCAACACATGACTGATATCATGCTATGATACCAAGAATTCGGTTATGAATCAATTGATGAATGCAGTAGGCAGCATTGTACACCAATTAAACGTTTGCTCCAAGGACTACAAATAACTTTTAAAGGGGAATAGAAAGAGGTTGCACCAGATATTGCAATCGATTCTATAACAATAGGGTTTTAAAATCGTAACAGCAACACAAGGCACCCAAAAGGACCAGACAGAAAAACCCCACATAGCTAATTGGGAGGACTAACAGTTAAGCATCAACGACAAGTTAAAATAAGCCATAATCAGAAAATTTCACATCAAATTGATAAAGGGTGTTATTGCTCACAATTGATTGGTAACGAAATAAGGAGTTGGGGCCGGTGGGTGGGGTGAGATTTACCTCTTTGGAATGGTGGAGGCACTCGAGGTAGTCTTCGCGGAGAAAGCCGCAGTCCTTGGGCTCTCTGCAACGAGACATGCACTCGCTGAAGTCAACCCAGAAATCATAGCATCTGCCTTTTGTTCCGTTGATCCCCCACCCCGACGCCATTTCTCGTCTTCGCTTGCCTATGCCCCCCACCCTCTCCAACTGACGTCTACTGGTTCAGTTTTGCCGTTGTGCAAAATGTACAATGGACTTCACGAAATGGCCATTCCTTAGCCCGTTTTGGATTTTTGGGCTGCAGTTATGGCCCAAACATTCTATAGATAGAGAGAGTCCAGTGTAAGTTGCCTTTGCTCCTCGCTCTTTTTTTTTTTCTATTAATATTTTTTCTTTACATTTAAAATCGTTTGTATCATATTCTTAAAATAATAATAATAATAAAATAATAAATAATAAATCGCTTGTTTTGTATCATAATGGATCGCACTAGAAGGTCGTTTGGCATGACTGGCCCGTACCTATTTGCTTGGTCCAATCGACTAGTAATCTTAAAAAGATTCTTCCTTAAGCTATCCATCCATCGCACGTGTCCCCCATGACTCGCCAGCAAAGGTTGACTCTAGGTTGTCCTTAGTTGCACTATTAGCATTTAGTTTTATCCAATCACTATCCGGAAGAGTCTAAACTATTTAGTAAACTGTTGATTGTGTCCGTGTAATAGACCTAATTTTTCCAACATTCTATACAAATTCTTTTAATTATTCGTCTGCACCCATTCTTCTTATTTGTAAATTATTTATGATATACGAGGAAAACTGTTGAATTACCGTAAAATAGGATAAAAACTTATTTTGGAAGCTATAAAAGCACTCGCTATCATTGGTATTTTTCTCTTAATAATTATAATTATGTGAAAAATTTAAGTGTAAATTATATAATTAATTTTTTAAAAAATTTAAATATAATATAAATATATTATTTACTGAAATTTTATTTAAAAATCTTTTACGTAAAACTCTTAGAGTTCAATCTCCAAGAAATTGAAATGAGTCGATGTCAGGTCGATGGTGCGTAAATACTTCTTTAAATTTTCTTATTTGTTAAACTTGACTTGGACTTTGTGGTCACGTTTTGGTCAATCACTGGGTGGGCCACGGCGTGATGCAATGCAAGCCGCTGATCAAATCGGGTGTGTCCGTCCAAATTATGCAATAGTCACTGAATTTCCCCCCCCCCAAAAAAAAGGCTTTGGCCCCACAACAATTATTCTCCGGATTTTAGAAAGGAAAAAAGTTAGTGTACAGAAAAAAAAAAAGAAGAAAAAAATTAGAATGAACTAACATATAAATTTTACAAAAAAAAAAAATTATGTATTTTTTTACAAGTAAAATTTAGAAATAAAAAAAATTATCTTTTAATATATAAAATCTACATGTCTATTTATCCTTTCACTCTTTTTCTTTATCAGCACCCGCGCCTTTTGGAAAAACATGTTTGCCATTTTCAACTAGTAGATTTCCAACAATGACTCCTTCACTCCCAAGTAATCTCCCCTCAATACCACGTGTTCTCGTCCGTCTCTGATCTCCGCTCACGAAAAGGGTGAGGCGGGACAGAGAGGTTTTCTTTTCCTCTATGCTCTGTTGCTACGTAAGGCTTGAAGCCGAAGGCGACATAGTTTTTATTCCTTTTCCCTTTTCCCTCCTTCTCCCTCAGTAGTAGAAGAAGAAGAAGAGAAAGAGCGAGAGAGAGGGGCGGTGATACGCCAGGGTTGTGAAAATGTCTCGGCCGTCGTCTCCTGCGTCTTCTGTTTGCTCGTCCCAGTCCGCTTCATTTTCCCAGTCGAACTTCTCTTCTCTTCCTGTGATGGCGATGAAAGGGAAGATTGTCGAGAAAATCTTGGAAAATCGCGTCACTCTTATTGTTGGGGAGACTGGCTGCGGTACTCTTATGAAATCGTTATTTCTTTCTTTTTTTTTTCTAAAAAAAATTATTTGACTTTGGTTATTTTCCAGTCATTCTCCTTTTTTTCTTTCTTTGTTTTTTCTTTTTTTTTTCGCTTGATCATTCATTTCTAAGGCCTTGTTTGGGCTCCTAGGTTTTGCTTGACTGTGGATATGTTTCAAAGGAAAACAGATAATAGGCATTGAACAAATAAACTTTAAGTTATAAATGCTGAGATGAGCGTAGGATTTAAGATATAAACTTATTGAAACATTTAGCTCAGTTTATATACGTTAAATGGCCTAGCTTCTATTAGAGGATCAAATATCATCCTAGATGAACTTTCTTTATTTCATTCAAGCCTTTATATTTATGGAAGAGAGGAGTTCAAAATTTGATTGTATAGTGTTTTTTTTTTTTTTTTAGGGTCTTAGGATGGATGGAGAAATGATGTCTTCTTTTTTCTTCAGGGGTTTCAACTTGATTTTATTGCTGACTTCTCTCTCTCTCTCTCTCTCTCTCTCTCTCTCTCTCTCCTGCTTTTCTTTCTATGCCCATGAATTTTATTTTCTAGGAAAGAGCTCTCAAGTGCCACAGTTTCTTCTGGAAGAAAACATGGAACCCATTCTATGTACACAGCCCAGGAGATTTGCTGTGGTTGCTGTCGCTAGAATGGTTGCCAAAGCCCGCAATTGTGAGCTGGGAGGAGAGGTTGGGTACCACATAGGTCACTCCAAGGTGTTATCGGCAAGGTACATTGTAGTTCATACATTTGTTATGCGTGGTCCCTGAGCTTTACTTATTACTTCTCAGGTATGTTGGTGTCATCTGTTGCATACTTTCCTTTGTGTCTCTCCAGCAGCCTTCCTAAGGTTGCTAAACTGAATTTTCTGTATTTGTTCAACAGACCAGAATTGGTTGTAATTAGGGTGATAACCCCATGATGTTTCCTTGGATATCTGTGCATTAAAAAGAGAAGCATAGGCTGTCATTTTCATCCAGAGTCAGGTGTCGGATATTAAAACTTGCTATATCAGCATGCATAATTATTTGTAAAGTAAGAAATTGTGTTGCTGAATGTTAAATAAAATGATCTAAGCACAGGTTTGACGCTTTGTCTAGAAAGGAAGTTTATTTAATGACAGCAACTGCATTTGGTTGAAAGTGTTGTCCAGGGCTACCTTTCCATTAGATAAACTCGTTCAAGATATTGGCACCCACATCTATCACATCCTGTTTCTCTGATGTGCTTATCATACATAATAAAATTAACCAAACCTGAAAAAGAAGTTTTGTAGCACCTTTCCAAATGATTGTTTGCAGTGTACGATAGGTCAATATGTGTTTTTCATGTTAAATATGGCTTGCTTTGGGACAAGGAATTATCTGATAGTTGATTGTAAGTGATTGACTTTGTGTCTTAAGTTTCTCTGCTGTGGATTGTTCTCCTCCTTTCCCACTTTTTTGAATCTCTCAAACCACCATTCTCTACCCAACTGAATGATGAAAGAGGAATAGACGTGTGTGCAAGTTTGTTCTCAATTTCTTTGGTTAAAGGTTTCCCATTTTTAGGAGTGCATTTTAAATAGGTGGTGGTGGTCTATATGATCTGTTTATTCTCCTGTAGATCGAAGATTGTCTTCAAGACAGCTGGAGTAGTGTTAGATGAGATGCGAGATAAAGGGTCAAATGCACTTAATTACAAGGTTATCATTCTTGATGAAGTGCATGAAAGATCTGTTGAGTCTGACCTTGTTCTTGTTTGTGTGAAGCAGTTTCTGTTAAAGAGCAATGCCCTCAGGTTGACATCCTCTTTTTACTTATATGGGTATTATTAACCATGCTATTGAATTTTGTTTTCCCTACTTGAGTCTTTTGCTTCGATTTTTCCAATTTTACCTGTTTGTTAACATTTTGACCGCGCCTTCCCCTCTTGTGAACTCTTTGCTATGATTAGTTTCTGCAAGAGTTGACATGTGCGTCATATTTATCTGTGGCACTCAAGCTTGACGATAAGATGATTTTTTTTTTTTTTTAATCTTTGCAGGGTGGTATTGATGTCTGCAACTGCAAATATATTAAGATACCGAGATTATTTTAAAGATTTTGGCAGGGGTGAAAGAGTCCAAGTGCTTGCAATCCCTAGTTCAAACCAACAAGCCATTTTTCAGCGGAGGGTTTCATATCTTGAACAGGCAATTTGTCTACTTGAGAATTTTCCTTTTTCTAGAAGTGGCTTTTCTTAATTTTTTGACCTGATGTTATATGAGATGCTATTGTCTTATTTGTTCATATTTGGGAGTCATCAGCTGTGAATATAATGTCTCACTTTTGGGACTTTATAGAAACATAAATTCTGTTAACAATTATTGTCCTTGTTTTAGCACTGCCTTTACTAAGTGTTCTGGCTTTGTGTTTCTTTAGTCTAAACAATTGTGGTCCTCTGAATGTATTGTATTACCATCCTTTTAGTTGTCCCACATCTTAATTTATCATGCTAAAACAGTTATTATTTGACAGAAAAATTTGGGGTCAGCACATTTAAAACAGCTTTTTGGTGTGTTTACAGCAATTATAGTGTCACAGACTTCATTTAGTAAGAGCTGAGGGTAGATGGTGTAGTTGTTAGGAAAGGGATTGTATACACATGAAAGAAAAGATTTTATGGGGATCAAAAGATGGGACACAACTTCTTCACTATCAAATTGACTATAGGGATGGATCGTAATTGGCTTACAGCAGACGGACATTAACATGGAAACATATTACCAGATTTTAGGTATTATGCCTCTTGATGTTGGGTGGTGTATGTGTGGGCCTTGGAATAATTCCAACAAATGAAGCCATATAAGCAGTTTCTGATCTTTCATTGGCAATGTGATCTTATGATATGGAAGCTGTAACTGATGACTAACTAAAACTTCTCTTAATAGGTGGCTGATGTTTTTGGAATCAGTTCAGAATTGCTGATTTATAGATACTGTTCAGGGCCAACTCCTTTTACGGCTGCTGCTGCCATGAAGCCTGAAGTGCATAATCTTATTCATGATCTGGTTATGCACATTCATGAAAATGAACCAGACATTGAAAAGGGAATCTTGATTTTCCTTCCAACATACCATGACCTAGAGAACCAGTGGTACCTCTTGAAACCTCTCAGCTCATCTTTCAAAGTCCATATCTTACATCGAAGCATTGACACTGAACAGGCTCTCATGGCTATGAAAGTTTGGAAATCCCATCGCAAGGTATGCTGTACACATTGTTAACATTGCATTGTTTGTTTGCAGAAAGATGAGAATTTGTATCTGACATTTGATTAATGAAGAAAGGGTGCCCAACTTTTCTTTGGCTTTTAGTTCTTAAGTTATTCCTACTCATGGTCAGAACTCCTTTTCCCCTGTTATTCTGGTGCTGCTTTTCTGCATGACATAATTATGGACCCTAGATTCTACAATGCCATTTATTTGCTTTTTTGGTTGTGCAAGAATCTAGCTTTTAAATTTTCTCATTCACAAATATTGTTGTGCTTAAAATTTTACTCATGTAGTCAGTTACATGTGGCAAGTTATTTCTTTTTTACTTTAAAGTACCTTCGTGCAGGTTATCTTGGCCACAAATATAGCAGAATCATCTGTTACAATTCCTCAAATAGCCTACGTTATTGATTCGTGTCGATCTTTACAAGTTTTCTGGGATAATAAAAGGAAAAGGGACTCAGCTGAGATTGTCTGGGTCTCTAAATCTCAGGTATTGAGGGCATCTTAGTGGTTGTTTTTAATCCTTACCATGTCATTCCTTAATTTATTCAAATTACACTTCAGGCTGATCAACGTAAAGGGCGAACTGGTCGAACATGTGATGGCCACATTTATAGGTTGGTGACAAGATCATTTTTCAGTGAGCTTGATGAGTATGAGTCACCAGCTATACTAAGGTTGTCATTGCACCAACAAGTCCTTGATATTTGCTGTGCTGAATCAAGAGCCATAAATGATCCCATGGGTATGCTTATATATGTGGTTCCATTTTTTTATTAAAGTTCTACTGTGCAATTTGACTGCTGAATGTGATGTGGGACCAGAATATCTCCTTCGATGAACACTGATAAGTTACCTTATGACTAAAGATGCTGAATTAGAAAACAAATTTATTGCATTTTGAAAATACACATCAGTGGAAGCTTTCTGCTCATATAGTTGATATAAATCTTTTAGTTGGCTCAGATTAAATGGCATAACTAAGATACACACACACACACACACACACACACACATGTATGTATATTAGCAGCATAACTAAGATAAATTCATACATATATTTGTAACTGCTACTAATTGGCTTGTATCAAACTTGAGCTGAGCTTGTTCTGTGAACCTAAGTTGCATTGTCATAACTGTTGTATTGGCATCTTCAACACCTTCCGGAGTTAATATCAGTTGCATGTGTAACTTTGTGGACCATACTTGGTCTTTTTTTCTCCTCCCTCCCTCTCTCTCTTTATCTTGATCTATCTGTCACTCTTAAATCTAAAACATTCATATCTATATATAATTGATGACATTACATTTGTAATTTTGTGTGTTTAATAAGATTAGTTAATTGCTAGAAGTTTGCAATTGCTTGTGGAATTCATGTCTAAGATTAAAGTTGAAAGGTTTCAAACTCAACAAAATCAGTATGAACACACTGAAAATTGACCGCAGCCTAAACTCATGGAATTTTGATGCCAGCATTGTGTCGGAAGGCTTTGGACCCCCCTAATCCTGAAGTTGTTGGAGATGCGGTAAACTTGCTCATTGACATGAATGCATTGGTTAGATCTGTAAGAGGTCGATATGAGCCTACATTTTATGGGCGCTTGCTTGCAAGCTTCCCGTTATCCTTTGATGCTTCAGTTATTGTGCTTAAGTTTGGAGACATTGGAATGCTGCGCGAAGGCATTTTGCTGGGTGTATTGATTGATGCACAACCCCTACCAATTCTTCATCCTTTTGGAGAGGAGCCTTTGGTATTGTCTAACAATAGTATTCAACTTGTTTTTGTTTGAACATATTTGCCTGCATGATAAATTAATTTTCTAGTTCAGTTTGCACAGTATGCTTACCACCACTTTGGTGGTGGTTGTAACAACATCATCCAAATTGGGCAAAAGGAGATGGTTTTAATGGGAAATTTTGGAGCATATCATTTTTGGGAGCGTGCATTTAAAGTAAGCTATTCTTGTCTTGCTTGCTTAGAAAGAGTAATTTTTTGGAAAGATTTTTTATGCATTGTTTTAATATTTTGCTGTGTGTAAAGGATAAGATCCGCCTTGAGAACCTGATACAACATTTAAAGTTTGATGAAATGAAGGCTGCAGCATTGTCACTGCCCAAGTTGGAAGAAGAATGGTGCTCTTTCCATAACCTTGTGCAGTCATCGCTACACCATGTCTCTGAGATATGTATGGATTTAAGTACTTCAACCATTCTAATTATCATGCATGCAATTGTTGCCTTCTTTTTCTTCAGGAAACCTGCAGGGATTTCCATTTCTGTTATATTTATGCTCCTCTTTCTTCACTTTTTTCCCCTTTCAAGCTTATTGCAAGTTTGATTGCCCCTTTTTCCAGATGAAGATATACTGGGTTCTTTGCATTGTTTTCGACCAAATTTTCTGGGTAAATGTGATGGTCTACCATGCTGCTATGATCCTTATGAATTTGTACATACATGTTGTGTAACCTCTCTGCCAAATGGAGATGTGGGTATTGTTGCTGCAGATGATGAGCAGCCCACACCACCTAATGAAACAAGGAAGTGTTTAGCTTTTCCATTTGTTAATTCTAGCCATCCTCAAACAATCAATGTTGCTGAAATGCTGTTAAAAATTATCAAGGAGGTAGTGTGCTATTTAGCCCTCTCTTGAGGTTGTTGTTGACATTTTAATTGGAATTTTAATTTTGTCATGTTTAACAGATAAGATTTCAGAATGCTGGTGGCACATCTAGGAATCTGTCCAAGCATTCTAAAGATGGTGAACCTTTTATCAACAGTGAAAATCCTGCATGTGTTTATTATGCTAGTGGATCCTGTAGCAAGGGAAGTCAATGCTCCTTCTCCCATGCACCTGAAGCACGAAGACCTACATGCAAATACTTTTTTACTTTAAAGGTTCCTTAGCTTCAAAATAGCACTATTGATCTCTTAAAACCATTTATACATTCTTTTGGTGCTTTCATTGTGCTTGTTTTTCCTAATGTTTCTTTGTGTGTGTAGCATGCCAGTTTTGAGTGGGATTAGTGATATCTGTTAAAACAGCACCGCACCACTCTATTTTCCGATCTGATGGTTTGAATAACTACCCTTGGACCAATCAAGCATGTTTCATGTTGTCTGGGAATTTAAAGATGTTGATTAGCGGTAATTAATATCCCATGTACTTCAGGGACATTTAGTGTGCAAAACTTGATTGGTACCATACAATTCAAGACTTAATAATATTATCAGTTAGTTATTCTTCCCTGGAATAAACATGTGGCCCTGTACTTTCCATGCCAGATAAGATCTAGACTTTTTACTCACTTTCTGGGCCTGAATGATTTGTCTGGTCAATACTAAAGCATATTATTTGTTAAGTTCATTATTAAAGTACCCAAGTAGAGAATTATAGACACATCTGTTTTGGACCTAAAAATTTTTTGGTTTAAAGGATATCTTTGAGGAGCTTGTGAGGTAAGCTTCTTGTTGCATTTCTGCCTGATGCATCCCTGCATTTTGTATCATTTCTTATGTTTGTGAAAGTGAATTTGCAGGGTTGTCGAAATGGAGAATTGTGCCCTTATTCTCATGATCTGGATCCATTATCACCACCAACATCATCATTGTTCTCAACTCCCTGTCAACCAGAAGATGGCAATGTAAACACCACCTATCTTCTACAGTTGCTTCCCACGTCACCAGATGGACTCGTACTTTTATTGGATGATACTGAATTACATTTCTCCTCGAATTTAGCTAGCTTCTATGACCCGTCCAAAATAATTGCCACAACATGTATGTCATACACCTCCTTTTTTAACCCATCATTGACTGGTGTCAAAATTCTGTGGGGCGTCCACCACCCACATCATACGATCATTGCCAGCAAAGACGAGTCCCCAATTCCATGGAGTGAAGTTGAATGCATATTCTGGCTACCTCATTTAGATGGTCACAGTGAAGATATGGCCAGGCAGAAAATTCTTGTCCAGAATTTCTTCAAAAGCCTAGCCATCCGAATTTTGGCTGATGCCTTACATGAAGTGCAGGTTATCCTGACAATGAACAATATCAAGTTTTCACAACTACAGGTAATTAACTGTTTTCTCAAGAATATATTCCTCCTATATTCACTACACAAATTGCTTATGTCTGGTTTACACCAAGTGTGCCCTTTCCATAACAATTAACAATATTGTTCACTTGCACATGTATGAATTGTGGAGCTTACTAATGCAGTTGTTTGCAAAGATGATGTGGATTTAAAGCATATTGTTACTGTTTCAGGTTGAAAAGGTGGCCAGAGATAGCTTCTTTTTCCTGAGGGAATCCTTTCCATTTGATGAACCAAGTTTTGGGGAGTTGTCAGATATTGTTACCACCAGGAGACCAATGTTGGCATCAAAGCCCATCTGCTACATTTTTGAACTGCACCCGCCCACTGATGTTCAGTTTGATAACTACGTAGTGGCAATAAAAAAATGTTTGCACGAAGTCCAACGGGAGTGCGTGGAGGATGTCGAGCGTTTGTGTGCAGAATCTCAGAAGTTATCTATATAGGTAGTTTGTACAAGTCGGGATAATTTAAGTCACCAAAAGGATCTCACTGCAGGCTGTTCCCTCCTCAACCCTGTAGTAAACATGCTGTTTCAGGATCAGATATTCTGCGCTTCTCATCTCACCATTCTTTTTGGAGTGGCAAGGTTTTTTCTAGTCTAGATTCTCTTTGATTTGGAACCTTAACCAGACTGCTTCTTCTCACAATTTTGGTTCAAACTGGAATTGGATTAGCCAATTTCGATTTAGTTTTCGATTTTAAAACGATTCGAATGCCCGGTTCAAACTGTCACTGTGTAAATAGGAAATGGATGAGACAAGAGGCTGAGTGAGGAAGGGAGGAAAATGGGTCTCTTTACGAGACACGTGGAAGGAGAATGGTCAATGTTCCTTGGTCACGAATGGCTGGTTAACGCTCCTGTCTCGTGGTGGAACCCACAACTCCGAATGTCACTCCGCGCCTCCGGTTCCTTCACTTCCTGTGTCTCCTTTCCATTTTGCCAGTTATGGGGACCTGCCGTTGCATCCACTCCAGATCCCAAGCACATCTAAGCCGTGTATGCAGCGTTATCATTCTATTCTCGTGACTAAAGTCTCGCCCATGCGCAAGTCAATTTTTTCGTTTGATAACAACCAATTATTCTTCATTTAAGCAAAACACAACACTTAATTACTGGGCATAATTTAAGACCCAGCAAACTATCTACTCGGAATAAGCTTGGTATTCGAATTTTAGATTTGAACCCTATAAAAATTCCTTCTTTCTAATTGAGACGAAGGAAGGAAAAAAAAAAAAAAAAGAAAGAAAGAAATGAAGAAATAAAAACCACTATTGTGTGCATGTACACATACATTAGGGGAGAAAAATTGCACCGCCTGCCCGTCGTCCATGACATGAGTGCCCATCACCCCACCAATATCTTGCACCGTTTGAGGGGAAATTTATGATCATAGAAAAATTTTATTGCGATTCACATTATTTGGTATGCAATTTTTAATGTGAAGTCGTAATTATGGCGCAACAAATACAAATGGCATATATCGCAATATATTAAATTGATGATCATTTATTTAATAATCAGATTCTTAAAAGTGACTATTAATTAAATATTATTACAACTTTTACAAATATAGATATTTATTATATATATATGTAACTTTTTCTTTCTTTCTTTTTTTATAATATTTTTATTATTAATATTTTTATTTATAATATTATCTTAAAAATACTATAAATAATTTAAGTAACAATTCTAAAATTACACTAATTTTTTGTGAGGGTTTAATTTGAACAGTATAATTTGTAATCAATATAAAGAAATTTATATAAATTTTTATTATAAATTAATAAAAATAAATATTAAATATATAATTTAAAATAATTTTTTTAACATTTTCAGTATCATTCATATCTTTTTGCGCAACATAATCTATACGTGGCAAGTATTCAATCAGTACCATGTATGTAACGTTCCAGCTCTGTAATCCACGAGCCTTAAAACTGAGATTTCCTCCTCCCCAAGTTTTGCAATCCTACTCAAGGTTAAAACGATGCCGGTTACGAGGGCTTATTTGTAAATAAATACATTGAAATACAATCATTAACCGCGTCTTGTCCAGCGTTTATTTAGTATAAATAAATTAAAAAAATAAAAAATGAAAAAAGGAAGCAGGGGCACTTCTGCAATTCCATTGAGAGACAGACCTTGTGTAACGCCGACACCCGACGCGGTCCTTAAAGTTTGTTAAAACCCAGACTCACATCCACAGCACACCAGCTAAAGCCGGAGCACATGTTTTGCACCCCCGGCTAGGCCTGCTCCATCTCTAGTCTTTTATCTCTGTAAACGCCGGTTAATTTCTCAAACAAAATTGTATCGATCCATATATAGAATTGGAGTTTGAACTCTTTTTGCAGACAATTTTGGGTTGGGGAGGATGGGATCGGAGCTGATATTCAGAGGGCACAACGAGACCGACCCGACTGCTGATGCGTACTCGCCGAAGCCATTAAAGGCGTGGTTTTCCGTCAGCCGCCCGATTCGCTATATTCTCCTGGAGCAGCGCCTCGTGTTTGTCCTCGTCGGCATTGCTATCGCGACCCTTTTCTTCACCCTCCTCCCATCGTCCTCTCGCTCCCCACATGGACACCACAGCAAGTACGAGCGGGTGCCCGACGACTCTTTCTCTTACTTCTCACACGATTCAGCCCCCGTGAGATACAAGTACTACGAGCCGCAGCAGGCGGGATTCCGAACGGGGAAGGTTCCGTTGGGACTCAAACGGAAAGGGCTCAGAATCGTTGTCACTGGTGGGGCTGGGTTCGTGGGGTCCCACCTGGTGGACAGGCTGATTGCCAGAGGGGACAGCGTGATCGTGGTGGACAATTTCTTCACGGGTAGGAAACAGAACGTGATGCACCATTTCAACAACCCGAGGTTCGAGCTCATCAGGCACGACGTGGTCGAGCCATTGTTGCTGGAGGTGGACCAGATCTACCATCTCGCTTGCCCTGCATCACCCGTGCATTACAAGCACAACCCGGTCAAGACTATAAAGACCAATGTGGTCGGAACATTGAATATGTTAGGTTTGGCCAAGAGGGTTGGCGCCCGTTTCTTGCTTACCAGCACCAGCGAGGTCTACGGCGATCCCCTCCAGCACCCACAGGTCGAGACTTACTGGGGCAACGTCAATCCCATCGGTAGGTTCATTCTCAACGTCTTATCATTATTATTATTTTTCTTCTTTTCTTTATTTTCTTTTGTCTTGCTTTTTAGCTTTCGTTACCATCAGTTGAATTCTGTTCCATTTAAAGTCGTGTGGGGCGTACACGTTGGCAAAATTTAAGTCATGGGTCTAACGTGCGCTCTTCATGTTTCTCACGTTTCTGTCCGAGTTGTCTTTTCCAGTGTTTTTTCGTAAAAAAAAAAAAAAAGTGAATAATGGAGTTCAAATCTCTTGGATCCCGTAATTAATGGAGTTTATCTGGTGTTATCTCGAGTGATCCGGAGCCATAAATGTAAAATAATTGGTTAAAATTTTACTTTTTTTTATTTTAATAATCAATCAAGATATTTTTATATTTTTTAAATAATTAATTAAATTTATTAAAAATATATATATTTTTATTTACATCTTTTTAACTTATACTCATAATGTTCCCCTTTTCAAAATTCGTTTTCTATTGTTATTTAAAGAAAATTGTCATCTGTCTGTTTTCCTTTCTTTTTTTTTTTTTTTAAAGGGTATTGGTGAGAATAGGAAAGTGGCGTAGAGTAACGTGTAATATAGAAAAATACCTTATTAAGAGCATAAATTTGAACACAAAATGGATATTATTACATTATGATTGTCAATTATAAATACTATAAGTTTTTATAATAATTAATTATAATTAAAACAAGTAAGAGTTATTTTGTGTTCAAATCTCATGTCTTTTCCACTTGTTATGGTTTAGAAAAATGATTTTTTTGTTGTGAGTCTAATAGTGTCTGTCCGGTCTGCTTCTGACAAACGCAGCTAATAGTGTCCAATTCTGGAATGTGTGGCAGGTGTCCGAAGCTGTTACGATGAAGGAAAACGTACGGCCGAGACATTGACTATGGATTACCACCGAGGAGCAGGCGTTGAGGTAGCTTTTAGCCATTTAAGAATCGCCTAGTAGTATGTTCTTTACGTCACTTGTGCCCCTATAGTTATTTCTTCTTCATTTTTTTTATTTTCTTTTGCAGGTTAGAATTGCTAGAATTTTCAACACCTATGGGCCCCGCATGTGCATCGACGACGGCCGTGTCGTTAGCAACTTCGTTGCCCAGGTAGGGTTTTCTTCTTCTTCTTCTTCTTCTTCTTCTTCTTCTTCTTCTTCTTCTTCTTCTTCTTAACCTATGATTTTGAAAATAGTAGCGATTATTTTATTGATTGGTATAGATATATTATTTTCATGGACAAAGTTTGGTGGCGAAGGTGACGACTAATTGAGTATAAATTGACGGGCATGGTGCAGGTTTTGAGGAAGGAGCCTTTGACTGTATACGGTGATGGCAAACAGACAAGGAGCTTTCAATATGTTTCTGATTTGGTGAGTTCCTCTTAAGCTTTCTTTAAAGATGGGTGGTGGCCGGGTCAAGTGTGTAATTGTTTATTTGGTCACGTCGTTGTTGCCCAATACATTGATATAAAACTTTCAAGATGCAAAGAGGTGAAAGCGATATTGCCCATATGAGCTGGTAATTTAACAGTGATTTGGCACTTTGTTGCTTTTATATTTGCCCAAGCTTGAGTTTGTTTTAGAATTTAAGGTTTTAGAATTCAAGTTTTATTTTAGCGTGGCCACCTCAAAATAAAAAGAAAAATTATATCAAGCGCATTGTGTCAGGTTTGCTTGCTGGGGCCTGTTGGTGCCATTTGAGCTCATGCTCTGGCCCTGCGCAGATGCACATGTGAGTGCGTTAAGGTGGGGCAGTAGTTAAGTAAATTCTGACTTTAACCGTGTAGATATTGTACTGACAGCTTAAAAATATACCAGTTCACTTCTCTGCGAGGCTAAAGGTATGCTGCTGTCAGTTTTAATGGAAGTTGACATGGCTTGTGCCTCTCATTAGAGGCTTAACTGGACCAGCAATCTTATAGCCCATGTGTTTGCAAAAGTAACACTTTCAAAGCTTCCCTTTGTTTTCTGCATTTTTCAATGAAATAAGGATCTTCATGTAGCCTTATGCATTGGATTTCTTATTTTGGATTACATTGTAGAAATTAAATTTGGTCTTAAATGGTTTGAACTTCATATAGTTGAGATGGATTGATGATTTCTGTTTCTCACGGATTGATGGTCGTACATCTACATTGTATACTTCCCATGCTGGGAGGTTTGTTTTAACTGTCATGTCATATGCATTCTGAGTTCAGGTTGAGGGTCTGATGCGCCTTATGGAGGGAGAACATGTGGGACCTTTCAATCTTGGAAATCCAGGGGAATTCACCATGCTTGAGCTTGCTAAGGTGAGTCTCCTTGTCTGTTTTGCCTGCAATCTTGTAGGCAAGTTCTGCATTATTTCGAGCTCGTCGTCTTGTCCATCTTTTGCCTGCTTTTCTTTCATATAGAAAACTACTGCTTATGTATATGCCTAATGCCTAATATATATGTACTTGTTTTTCTGTCCATGCACATATAAAGTCACATGAATTATAATATGCTCTAGAGTAAAAATTAAATTCTAAAATTTCACGTATCATTCTAAAATAAATCAAAAGTTATTTATTCAAATCTTAAATTTGAATAAAAAATTAAAAGAATAAATTTGTGAAATAAATTTTATAATACATAAATATAATATAAATTAAGTAAATATCATTCTTTTTAGTAATAAATATTACATATATGAAATTTTAATCAATAACTTTTAGTTCAGTCAATTAATTTTTTTTATTTGTACTAACTTTGATTAATTAGAATCTTGTATAAATTTATATACGACTAAAATTTGAATTTGTTGTGTAGGTGGTCCAGGAAACTATTGATCCGAATGCAAGGATAGAGTTTAGACCCAACACAGAGGATGATCCACACAAGAGGAAGCCTGATATTACAAGGGCAAAAGAGCTTCTTGGTTGGGAACCCAAGATATCCCTTCGGAAAGGTCTACCCCTAATGGTCTCAGACTTCCAGCAACGTATTTTTGGCGATCACAAGGAAGATAGCGCTACTTCAAACACCATGTCAACAGTTTAAGTTGCAAGATATATTCTTCATTGGATTCTCCTTTTTCCTCAGCCAAACTATACAAAACGTTGCAATAACCGTAGCAGCAGTTAGCCTCCTTTGTTCTGAGGGTAGTCTTGGATTTGATCCTCTTGCGTTTGTTCTAATGTAATATCTATGCACGTGTGCCCTCGAAAGCGAAGTACCTATCCTATTTTTATTCATTAAGATTTCTATGTTCAGGGTATACCATACATTATTTTTGCATTAGCAATAAAACTCAACTCACGTGTTCTCCTTTTATTGTTCTGTTGTATTAGCTTTTTTCACTTGCATCACTTCTTTTCGAAAGTTCGCTATTTCAGCCCTACATGAACGTGGTATTTGCGCTGGCCGATCATGGCTTATTTTATTGCACCGGAGCATTCCAGTTGCTCGAAACCAAACGTTCGAATTACAAGTATATACAAGAAGCGCTACACATGGTTACTAACAGGCTTTTTTCACGTAGTCCGGAGCATTCCAACTGTATCGTTAAGCTAAATGATGAAAGAAAAGTGTTGGAGATACGAGGGAGCCCGAGATTTTTAAATGAAATTCAAGTGATTAATAGATTTATAAATTCAAAAACTAAATTTCATTTTTAAGTAAACAATAAACTTATGAATTTAATATTATATTTTAATATAAAAATTTTAATTTATAAATTAATTTTCACTCGCATAATATTTATTTCTTTTTTATTTTTAATATAAAAAAAAAATTTAACTAAGCTTTAGGACTTTAGTTGAGCACCATTTTCGCTTGAGGTCAGATTCCGAATGATCCACATGATCCATGATAGCGATTTAAACCAACTTGTACTGATTGATTAAAGAAAGGTATGGCCATGTCATCGTACTATAATTACTCGTGGAGTCATTAGTGATTTATCGGCAAAGAATGTAGGTCAGTAGTTGGTTGAAGCACCGCCAGAATTATTTATTATAAAGTGAAGGAAAAAAAAAAAAAAAAGAATCCAATGAGCTAAACTAATAAGTAATAATTAAAGAAAAAAAATATAAAGAAAAGGTACTTAATTATTGGTGTAAAAGAATACAGAGCACTCAGGAGGGTACCCACCGCAAGTTGTGGCCTCCATGTTGGAAGCAATAAATCGAAAAAAAAAAAGAAAAAAGATTAACTTATGCCTTGGTCCTTATAGGTTGAGTATACACACAAAAGGATAATCTTTTTCTAAAATTACACCTCACCTCAACACTGCAACATAAACCATTGTAGATTCATTTAAAATCATCAATTTAAAAATATTCAACTAAAATATAAATAACTGACTTTCAAAAAATTAACCACCAGCTGTTATTTTTGAATTATTATTAAAATTTAATTTTACTGTACATTTTGTATGTATCAAGTCAAAAAAAAAAAAATTGAATTTTAAAAACAACACATAAAAATGTAATTATAACCTTTTAACTTAAATTTGGGAAGTAGAATAATTTAATCCTCGAGGAATTGCATGTAGTTTTATCCTCAAAACAAGGGAATAATTGAGGAGAGGAAATTATTAACTGCACTCCATGCCATACCCTGCAAGCCTCATTAATTAATTAATTTCGTAGTTCGCCCTTCACACCCAACTGTGATTTATCCATTAACCTCCTAAAAATCAAATTATCGGAGAAAAAAAAAAAAAGAGAGAAGAAGATCGACATGAAAATGGCATCAAGATTTCTAAACAGGGATGCACATGATCTGGAACCTAAATATACTTGGATAGACAAAAAAAAAAAAAAACGAAATCAAACTGAGAAATGCAATAATATTATTGAAAATTTCACACACGAAATGAAGCATAAGAAGACATGATTCATCTGTAATTACGACATTGAAAGTCAAATTTCCAATTGTGTTTGTCTGCGATAGAAAAATTCCATAACAAGAGGGCACAAAAGGGAACGAAAGTCACACGAAACTGGTAAAAACCCCAAATAGTGAATGGTTTCTTTTATTTTTATAAATTTTATATTTTTCTTAAAATTAAATTTTAAAACCTTAAAAATAAAAATTTAAATTTGAAATTTTTACTTAAACTGTACAAAGCAGGGACAAGGAAACGGTGCCGTGGGATATTTAGCTGGGGCCAAAACCCTAGGCCTGTCCGGCAACCACTCCCCAAATACTAGCTGAAAAAACGCGGAGCGCGCTTTCTGGTTCTCAAAAGCTCTGTTAGACTACGAATCCTGTGAATTGCAGGAGCCGAAGGCCGGAGACAGCAAGATGAGTCGTGGGACGGCAGCAGCCGCAGCCAAGGGCAAGAAGAAGGGGGCATCGTTCGTCATCGACTGCGCGAAGCCCGTGGAGGATAAGATCATGGACATCGCCTCCCTGGAGAAGTTCCTCCAAGAGAGAATCAAAGTCGGCGGGAAGGCCGGTGCTCTCGGCGATGCCGTCACTCTATCTCGTGACAAGAACAAGATTACCGTTACCTCCGAGAGCGCCTTCTCTAAGCGGTACTCAAAATACCTATCTTATATATGTTATTTATGCTTAGCTATTAAACTTCGCAAGTTTTTCCGATGTGTCAATTGAAATGGCTTTAATTACGGTTGCAAACGACTTTTAGTTTGTGTTTGTTTGGTTCAGGGATGAAGCAAATCCTCCTGTTGGAAATGGAATTCAATGTATGATTAGTAATGAACCGTATTTACTGTATGAACTGTGTTTTTGTTTCAGGTATCTTAAATACTTAACCAAGAAATACTTGAAGAAACACAATGTGCGGGATTGGCTTAGAGTAATTGCTTCGAACAAGGAGAGGAATGTTTATGAATTGCGCTACTTCAACATTGCTGAAAACGAGGGAGAAGAGGAAGAATGAACACTATATTCAGTGTTCGTGGAAATGGGTTTTCTTTTTTTTCTTTTTTTTTTTTTTTGTCTTTTTCTTCTTTGTTGAAATTTTGGGCTCTTGATGCTTGGGATATATTTTTAACGTATCAGGTGTTACTGATACAATAGGAATTTCTTGATGGTTAATTATAGGCATTTACCTAACTGTGTTTTTCGGGCGGGTATTATTTGTGATATAACACTGCGCCCAGTCAAGAAATGGTGGTGCTAGCCGCAGTTTCTTTGCAATAGTAGTGGTTTCAGTCAAAAGGTTTTGCCGGATCTTCAGAGAAAATTAATGTCAATTCGTGATTTTGTAATGGCTGATCATGTTTCTCTAGTTTCTTGTTTTGATGAATTTAAATGTATCGCTGCAATGATACATGGTAGTTCAATCATAGTCTTGGGGATCAGGTTATGGAAGGTGAAAGTGGCTGAAATGCACGACGCATTCATGTTTTGAACATGAAACCTGCACCAATTTTGCAGTTGGATAAGAAGTTTGACGGACTTAAAGTTGGGAACTTCTGCGTGTATTGCTTGCTTCTCGGGTAAACGTCCCTAATTTGTACCATAATAAACGGAGATTCTGGCCACATGCTCTGCCGATGCATTCTTTCACCATGTAATGGAAGATCTTGTGTTAAGGTTTATCTCAAATGTCATGCTCTCCCCCTTTGGCAAACTCATAGCAATAGTGTTGCGAATGCACATTGCTGAAACCTGGCGAGATTATTTTACTATGGTAATAATGCACCATTGAGTAATTCAATTGGGGTTCTATTATTTTTCGCTGGGGTCAAATACTTACTTCAAGCACTGCGTGAACGCAACATCAATATATTAGTACCACAAGCTTATGGCATATAAAAATGGATGTGGCTGTGAATATAATCAAGAAATGTAGGTGAACAGAGCACCAAAGAACAGCAGAACCTGGGGATCTCTTCATCACAACAGGCCACAATAATGCAGAAAATGCAACTTAACAACATTTTACTTTGGCAGAAAGAGCTGGAGGGTGACAACAGAACTCTTTCTGAGCCCACCTACTCCATCATCTAATGGTTTACAAACTTTAGTTCCACTGCCAACCTATATTCTAGCCTAAGCAAAGGCACCCGTACAAGCTGTGGCTGGAGTTGCTTCGAGCTGTTTCTTTGGGGAACTGTATTTCTTGGTAATGAACCTGCAAAAGATCAATGACATTGAACATTAAGATGACAGTTCATGGAACTTGGCTTGATACTTCAACATGAAGTCTCCACCAATTACCATACAACAGGAATGGAAAATCAGCAACAAAGGAACTGCAAGGGACATGTTTATCGACCAATAGTGACATCAAAAAATGCTGATGAAAATAGGGGCATGGTTATTGATCAAAGTCCAATACTTGCTTAATGGGCAAGTTGAATTGTTTGTCAAGCTACCTGAAGAAATCCCTCCATAACAACTCAAACATCAACCAGTTCATTCCAGTGTCTGGTGGGCTGCTACCACCACTGCAGTTTGAGGAGGCAGAAATAGTTCTGTCAATCAATCATTTCATTAACAAGAACATAACTGTGTAAAAGATTGCCATAACAATATAGTAAAAGTTGAAAGGGAAAAAAGGAATACAATACACCAAGACACACCTGGTAGCATCTTTCTTTAGCTCATCAAACATATAACGAGGAGAAACACACCCCACAGTGAGCCATGGAGAAATTTTGCAGGAGAAATTTGCACCATATATGCCATCATGGCTGCCATTGGTTGCCTTGGGTGGTTGTGCTTGGCACTCAGCCGCAAATTTTTTAAGCCTGTCAAGTGCTTCAGTTTCTCCTCCCACCATGGAAGCATTAACAGTTGGCTTTCCATCCTGCATTGGAATTACACTAACAGTATGATTACAGCAGTTGAAATAACAATTACACAATTCCATATAACCATATGTTGGTTATATTATTTCTTGAATATATTTGAGGACATGGGATAAGGTGACCCTTAGGGTAATGGTAATAATATTCTATTGTGACCTTGAGATCATAGGTTTAAGTCACGGAAATTGCATCTTTGTGACAATATGGGAAAGGCTATGCACATCTAACCCTTATCCAAACTCACACTCAAACCAACCCACAGTGTAGGAGTCTCATGCACACTTTTATTATTTGAGAATATGGGCCCATGGGATGCCTTTGTTTTCTCTTTATTTGAGAGTCTGGATTAGAAGATGCAGCAATATCAGAAGTTAGGAGGAAAAATACTTTAATAGCAATGCAAGTAGTAAAGCAACTCTTCTGGTTAATCAGAATTGATCCCTATTCAGATCAAAGAAGCCAGTAAACAACTGCCAACAATTCCAAATGATGTGATTGAGAAAAAAAAAGAGGAAAATAAGAAGGCCGCATTTCATTTCATTTCATTTGGTTTTAATTCTCTTCCAATTATCCGTATTAATGGTAATGAATCCACTTTTGTTGGAATCTTTAAAATGATCAAACAAGTTAGGCAAGAACTTCAGTGAAACATGAGCGTAGAAAGTAATACGTAATAAAAAGGAAGTAAAAACCAAAACCTGAGGGGCATTGAGACCCAAATCCAACATCGATGGGACCTCCCCAGGCTCCACATCTCCTCTTGATGGCAAGCCCTTCAATTGATCCAATGCCGCAATGGTTTTTCTAATCTCCACTCCCCGAACTTTCTCTCTGAATCCACCATAATTAGATGGCATATCATCCAATCTGAAAGGCAAATCGTCGACGTGGTACAGAGTGCTTCCCCAGAAGTACTTGACCTCAACACCCTCATCTTTCAGGGCGGCCTCAATCTTTTCCTCAGCCTTAACCTCATTATGGGTCACCTCTCTGTGAGCATACACAGCATCAGCCCCAATGGCCGTCGCCAATTGGACCAGAACGGTTTCCGGTTGCCCGACCCGGACAACGAGATCGGACCCTCTAGCCTGCAGATTCTTGCGAAGGTCGGAGACGGATTGGATCAAGAAATTGGCGCGATAAGGACCAGTCTTGTCAAACCCAGAAGAGGATTTGCCATACTCTCTTGGGTCGAAGCAGTAAACAGGCAAAACGGACATGGACTCATTATTGGCAGCGGTGAGGCACTCATTGTCGTGGACACGCAAGTCGTTGCGGAACCAAACGATGGATGCTCGACGAATTGCAGCGGGGTTAGAGGGGTCAGAGGAGCGGCGCGGGCCGAGAGATAGAGGGGTCTGGAGAGGGCTGGCAGAAATGGTGGACTTGGGAAGAGAGAGAGAGGGTGTGGGGGAGGAGGCAGAGAGAGAGAGGCGAGTGAGGGAGGCGGCCTGAGTTGGGATTTTGACCTTGCCTGGCGCGGGAGAGGCAAACAAGACGGAAACTTTGGGTTGGGCAAGCAAGTTGGTAACGGTGGGGACGATGGTGGAGAGCGAGAGAGAGAGAGAGGCTGCCGCAAAAGGGGTTTTTGGTGGTAATCCGGTGGATTTGGAAGGTACAATTGCAAGGTGTTGTCCTTCTTCTTCCTCTCCTGTTGCGGAAGGTTGGGATTCTGGAGCTTTTAGAGTGTGGAGATTGGGATCCATTGCGGTGGGAGGAGGCTCGGTGGTGGAGGTGTTGGAGTTTCAGATAAGTGGCTTCTGCGATTTTGGTTCGTTTGCTAAAATCTCAAGACAATCTAACAAGGCAGCGACTTCTGCGGCTTATTTGAGCGACCCCCAAGCAGCTGCTACACCTAACACTTTCCCGTTCAACTTCGAGGGGTGTTTAAGAGATTTGCACCGAGGGAGTTGGTGGCAACATAAAATTAAAATAAATAAAATAATAATAATAATAAAAGCGCAGAAACAAATATTTTCTAATATGATATAATATATTTAATTTTGTGCATCTCCATTTTACTCCGATTTTGAGAGCTCAAATCTTCAGTTTTCATTTTATTCCATTTTTAAGCGTTTATTTATTTATTCATTTATATGTTTTATAAAAAAAATAAATAATAAATAATAAATAGTAAGGAAACAGGGTGACACCTCCAAAATTTGAGAACTCATTCAATTTCGGTTTCTCCTTAAGTTGAAACTTAGAAAACAACCTAAGTTGTTTTGGGTGGATCAATTTTAAGAGCTTTAACTCTTGAGTTTTCGTTAGTGAATGTAAAAGATAATTCTGACTCTTCTGGTGCCTCATTATTGCCGATTTATTTATTTATTTATTTATTTTTAAAAAAAGAAGTTAGTTATTTGGAAAATAAAAGGTTAGAAGTTGAAAAGATTTAGAGTTATGGGATAGTATTGTAACAACAAGGGCCAAACAAATATTACCACCCTGGTTTCAGGAGTCCGCCACCGTGGTTGCCTCCTTCTGCAACGACCTTCTATTGTGCTGCACAGCCGTTGTTGGATGGAGAATGTTTATTACATCTGCAATCCACTCACCCTCGAATGGGCAGAGAGCTCCCTCCTCCTCCTCCTCCTCCTCCTCCCTATGAAGCCATTTTCGAAGAGGGTCTCCAATGCGACTCTAATTATGAATATTGCTGTCTCTTATACACATCAGATGTGTATAAGAGACAGCCACCGTGGTTGCCTCCTTCTGCAACGACCTTCTACTGTGCTGCACAGCCGTTGGTGGATGGAGAATGTTTACTACATCTGCAATCCACTCACCCTCGAATGGGCAGAGAGCCCCCTCCTCCTCCTCCTCCTCCTCCTCCTCCTCCCAATGAAGCCATTTTCGAAGTTGGTCTCCAATGCGACTCTAATTATGAATATTGTCCTGCTGCCGCTACCTCTGCTTGCCAATACGCAGTGGTTCGCGTACGAGAGTTAAATAAGAGCACCGTGTTTAAAGTCCAGATTTTCTCGTCGGACACTGGAGAATGGAGGGAGCATGTCGTGTCCTGTGCTCCGAGAAAAATTTGATATGGGTTTCGCCGGCCGAAACGGCATTCCCTTTAACCGATTGATGTGCCTAGCGAATTTTTTATCTATTACAAGTGCTTTGGATACCGAAGGCTCTGGAGTTTGTAATGGAAGATTGAGATTGTTCAAGATTTCAAAAGACCCTGTTCTCGAGATTTTTCTTCATAAGCATTTGGGATCTTGAAGAAGGCTAAGAGAAAGGCGAATGGATACTGACTGAAGAAACAGGTCTATTTCCGCGATATGGTCTCCAAACATTCTAGTAGGCTCACGGAAGTCGTGAAAACCCCAGAATTTTCTCCCCCGAGTGCTAGTTTGTGAGCCAGATGACACCGATGACCTGCACATCATGAACCTGTCGTCGTCAAGGTTGTATCGTGCAACATGCAGATGGGAAACACTAGAAGAGGTGTGTGATGTTCCCGGGAACTCCGGGTTTTTTTTTGACGTCTTCGCCTATAAGCTTTCCTGGTGGACAACTCCGATCAATTCTCCTTCCTCAAAAGGGTGCTTAATCAAAAATATTCATTCATGCTAGTTATGTGGTGGTTGGCCATTGATCGCAGAGTGAAAGAGGACCAAATGAATAAGTATTCGTAAATAAATAAACATTATTTTTTTTCTTATAAATAAGGATATCTAGCCATAATGTTTATCACCTCTCCATCATTAACATCACACTTATACTTTATGTTCTCAATAGATGGGACATATATTATCAAATCTCTGTAGATAAGCAGGCGGAGGAGCTACCTACTTAAGAATGAGCATATATAAATACTGCGGATGTCGTCTAGCCAATTAAGGAATTTCTCATGCTACGTTGTTCTTCATTTATTGGAGTCCCAAACAGTAGAAGGAAGCTGATGTATAAAAATATGTGATAAAAGATGCAACATTGAAATTCCTACCTATCTTAATATAAAATTCATACTCCGACTGTTTTAAATGGTCAGTCTTAAGCGTATCTCTAACATGTCATCGTGCAAATCCCTGAGAAGCCGGTGACGGTGAGGCTCAAGTTTCTCGAAAGACAGGTTCGGCCCACTATTTTATTGGATTTAAGTTTGTCGTTCTTCTCATCTCCATTTACTCGATGTGCCGAGGACGCCGTGTTGATGTGATGCCTGCTCGTTAAAGCCTTTCTTTGATGCTATAATCGTAAAAAAAAAAAAAAAAAAAAAAAAAGAAAAAAAAGTCCTGCGTGGAAGTAATTGGAAGGTTAATTCAATGCCCTTAACCATAACTTAAATTTAGCAAAACTTGAAGAGACTCATGGGTCTTTTGACCTTTTTTGTTAGGATCTCGTGCCTGTTTGTCAATCTCATTATTAGGAAATCCTACTCTGTCAACCTCCACGAAGCAGAGGTTTCGTAGCAGTTCTCTGGCTATTATGCTTCTTTTTCTGGGCAACGAGGCATGTGTTTTGTTCATACAAACTTCCTGTGGACGCCCATATAGAGGAAAACAGTAGTGACCTTAAGGTGATCATAAATGTGTGTGTATATATATATATATATATATATATGTATTTGGGATCGTTAGTTGGCTGCTAATTCCCACTCACTCATAGGGAGTCACAATCTGGGGCGTTACAATCTTTTGAGCATAGCATTCCAATCTTCTGTTTTTTTTTTTTTTTAATCATTAAACTTATTTGTTTGGTTTTATATCAATTGCTTATCATAATACTTTGAGGATTTAAAATTTTTTTAATAGATTTTTGGGGGCCATTAACCTTCGAATTTTGCTTCCTATTTAGCGCACAAAGGAATGAAATTGTGACAAAAGATTCATGATGTCGACTCCAATTGAATTTGAGACGTAAGACTTTATCCTTCTTATTTATGAATGCAACATATATATATATATATATAAAAGATAAAGAAACGTTAGCTTTAAAACACCTGAGTTTCTTAAATAGTTGTCTGCAATATTATCTTGCATAGCTTTTGAAGCCAACAGCAACATGCACAAGTGTTTTCTCTTATGGGAAATTGCGGCCTCGATCTTGAAAACATGGACAAACTTGGTTTGGTGATGTCAGCCTTCAGTTAATAATCCTGGTGCAGTTATTCTCTTGATGTGTGTACAAATTTTCTGTTCTTCGTTTTCGAATATGTAAAACGAAGAAAACACGGGCGGGCACACGAGGACTACGTAGATTCAGAACAAGGAAATATGAGGTAAATAACTAACTTCATTAACAATTGAAGGCTGAAACGTGTGCTCTAGTAATATTAGGAGACTGAATAATGAAGGAAGATACAGAACTGTGCGTTCTGGTAATTAAGAATTGCTCGAGACTCATTTGTAGAACGATTTTACCTGAAAGAACATGCACCGGCAAGCTTGGATATAGGAGACTGACGAGACGAGTTGAGGGTTGATGAGGAGCCCATGTTGGAGAAGGGGAGCACGTGCAGAAAGTTCGTCGGGATTTGAGAAGCCAATTGGGTTTTGCACGTGCCCTGCTTCTCCAACGAGGGATACTCATCCTGTCAAAACCTTGCACACTTCGCTCAAATCCATAAAATCTTATCGGAAGACACAAGAAGCTCCCCCTCAATTTATAGGTGAGATGTAGAGAACAAGTTGATGCATTTAAATCCAAGATGGGAGGAATGAGTAAATTTGAAGTGTTGGTGTGAAAGTAAAATCTTACGGCTCTGTGCAAGCCAAGCCATGACATGATGCAATTATGGTGGGTCGCCAAGAAATTCAAAGAAGAAACATCTAAGTAAGACCAAGCAACGTCACGTCTGCCTTAATTTCACAAAAGCCTCCGTCCCGTTGTTCTTTTGCAGGATCCAATGCACAGAGAGACAAGCACAAGCCTCCGATTAGAGCCTGAGATGAGACCTACAAGATCACTTTTTGCTTAGCTAGCAAATATTAGCCTTTGGATCAAGAATCGCATGCCAGGATTCTGGGTCCCACAACTGTTAGAGTGGGGTCACACTCTCATTTCTTTTTGGGAGGAACCTTGTTGGCAAAACTTGTAGAGAAGAATAATGTAATAGTGGACCTAGGCTTTGCGTGTTGCCGCGGAGGTTTTCGAGTATGTGGAGTGGTGTGTGAGCTTTGGAGAGGACTGGGGAAGCCCCTGAGGTGGATATGATTCTCTCTATGGTGTAGTAGGTACCAGCTTTTTCCCCCAGAATTTATGGCGGGTCTAGAACTCTTGGAAATTACTACGGCGTTGCATCGAATGCTCGTAATCGTAATTCTGCCCGTCCTCCATCACCAACATTGGGATGGATACCGTTAGAAACAGTCAACAAAGAGCTTAATAGCTAGCAATTTTGCCAGTGAGGGTGATGAAATGGTGCCACGGACAATAATGGCAGCCATAAGCAAGGTTTCCAGTAATGATACTGTTAACAATGGTGATGTCTGGCAAGAACATTACCGTCAAATTTGCAACGCAGCAGAAACGTTGCCGGTATCTGAACGCAATAATAACCAACGACACTGAAATTGTAGAATTTTATTGTACCATTTTACATACTCAAACACTACTTTCTAATTGAAATTCCAATTATAAGCATAATGCAAGTTCCATGTTCAATAGGCAAGTCTTCACAGTTAAGAACAAGAAAAAGATGTGTTTCTGTGGCTCATCCCTTATGGCCCAGCTTAAAAAAAAAAAAAAAAAAAGAAAATTGAACAGAGACATCTGTTGAGTAAACCGTGTGTCTATTTACATAGATTGGCAACATGTAGAGCTCTGTAGATGTTTCAGCTTCTTTTTTTTTGTTTTTTTTTTGGTGAGCGGGGGGGGGGGTTTGAACAAACTTTTGTAGATGCTTCACGTATTGATTTATTTGTGGGTTAATTAAAAACCATGAAAGAAACTTATAAATACCCTACGGTGACAACGACCTTGTCTCAAGAAAAACGGCAACAAAAGCAAATAAAAACCACCCGAAATTAATTGCATGCCTAACCTTTTGGTTTACCCGGAAGGCCACCGACGATTAAGGGTGAGCAAGTAATCTGAAAGAAAGTAGCTTTAAAATGGATAGAAAATAGGACTTGGTGTCACCCTCAAATCACCATTTTTGTCTTTGTGGAGGAGGAATATAGATTCTGGAATGAGGTCATCATCAAATCTAGGGATATAAATGCTAGCGTGTGCACCCTGCTTTTGTTGTGTAGTAAATGCTTTATTTGGTCATACACTCATATCCATTCAAATGCTCTTTTGAAAACCCACTCGTGCTTCCACGGAGCTAAAATTCCACCATACTTGATGCATTCTTTGACCCTGCCTCGGGAGCTAAGGGGAACAAGAACAAAAACAAAACAGAAGGTGATGACGTCCCAAAGAACAGGCTACCGCAATTATTGCACTTGTGCGTGAGTCAGAAACGGGATACTCAACCAAATTCCCAAGATAGTTTCCCTTCAAATGTAGATCATATAATTGGAATCAGTTGCTACAAGACACTTAGTTATCCATGGACCCTAGGCATAGCGTGGGATTATGATTCCACTGTACCTTATAAATACAGTAAATATAATGTGAAAGTGGAAAATTTTCACTGATAAGAACTCACCCAAAATGCAACATTGGAGAAGGACAACTATTACAATACAAGCTCATGGAGAGATCATAGCATATCAAGGGAACGTGATTGCATTCAATTATATGCTCATCAATCTGCATTTCAATGGAATAACATACTATATTCACTTGCCTAACAACACACCTTGCTTGCATGATGGGAGATGCAGATGATAGCCTCCTTTTTTTTCATTCTCATTTGCAAGAAATTTACTTGGCTGAAGTGAAAAATCAACTTTGCAATTGCAAGATCTCTCAACACAGATTGGCACCTCTTCGATTAGATTCTCAAACCACCAGCAAAGTTGACAAACATTGCAAGATCTCTTTAGTGTCAGTTAATATTTGTATTTGAAACTCACGTGAATCACATAACGCATTCTAATCTGTTCCACATTGTAGACTATGTACTCATTATATAATAAAGCACACTGCAAGAAGAATCCAACTCAGAGTTGCAACATCCAACTCAATTCAATTACAAAAATACATAAAATTTTAGCGTGGATTTCAGTCTGGTGTGTGAATGGGTAGGGTTTGGCTTATGCAATCAATTGTCTCACCTTTGCGCCTGGTTGCTCTTTTGGCTGCCCTAGGGGAACAAGGACACCATCCTCAAGTAATTTAGCTTCTGACAGATCTGGTGCAGTTCCACCAACTATTTTTGTGCTGCAAAATTTAGGTTTAAACCACATGAGCTTCGCAGTTGTTTCTTTCTTAAAAACTCAATATATCTCCTATTAATTCCACCACAAAAAGACATGGGTTCATAACTCATGTTGCGTTATGAAAGATGATTCATACTTAAACAGTGCACCGTGCACTGAAGCTACTGAAAACGGGGTAGGTCAGTCATGCACAGTACAATCAAAGTTGTATATCTTATCATGAGAGGTAAATTGGGATTTTGAGGTTTTATTATATCCTAGGATATAAGGGTATGCTGATGAGAACCCCAAAGCACACAACTTGCAATTCTGCTAGCCTTTTTCATAGTGAAAGAATATGCAGGTGGCTGACCTGTGGACATAGGCAGTAGGCACATTGCTGAGCCACGTGAATTTTTTGTATTCTCTTTCTTTCCTAATTAATTTACCATAATCTGGAACTAAATATATCAGGAAAATACCAACAACTTATGAAAGTAGAGTATATTCATCGTAACAAACAGAAGCAAGGACCACTATAAGACCCCAACTTTGGAATTTTAAAGACTGGTGTGCAGATTTTCAAATTTCCAGGTAGTAGTGTGGAAGATGAATCTTATCTAATCATGCAGTGTCACATATCTACAACTGTTCCATTAAGCATATTACTTAACTAGATCTATCAAAAAGCATAAAGCACATGTTTGAGCAGGTTGTCAATGAAACAAACTTCAGCTTTCCCTGTGGTAACTTATGAGCATCATGTTTTGCACATAGAAGCTCCCCCATGTCCCCGAGTGCCACCTACAATCAGCGCTTGAATAATTTATTAGAACATTCAACGATTAGAAAGAAATAGGCAAGTGGGACACAATCAATCTCGGAGTATATACGCCCAGTCATGAGGTAGACAAGTCCAATGAATTATTTAAAAAATTTAAAGTACAAACATTTGGGCATACTGAAAGTTCAAGAAACGTGCTGCTTATTGCCCAACAGTAATTTTCTGACAGTAATCTCTGGACAAATTTAGACTCTAAGGATATGCAACACATTATTTTCCTTTTATTATTATTGTTTTTTCACTTGATGTGCAGAAATATTAAAACTTAAGGCAGGAATTTATTGCACGTATACCTCACATAAGAGAAGCACACCATCTGGTGCTGCACTGCTTGCACAGCAATAATTAGCACTTTGGAGAATATATCAGCAAAGTAAACCCCTTTTCCAAACATGTAACCTTCAATGGCTGTCAGTTCACAATGTAGTAGACTGTAATGACAATACAAGGGATCTTCCTGCAACAAAAACAGAATATCAAACTAGGGAACCCTAGAATGTTCACGAGCATCAGAGATGAGAAAGATGGAGCTCAGGAGTCTCCAATACTAAATTGAAAAAACAGGGGGTGCATGAGGAAAAATGCTAAACAAGAGAGTATGCATGCATTTAACCCAAAACAAGGGCACCACAAAATCCACACGGCATATTTTAGAGAAAAACAAAAAAAACACCAATGGTCATAATTCCAAGACCTAAATTTTTGTAATAGAAAGCTGACTCAGAATTAATCAGTTAAGTTAGTAAACATCCTGAGTGCAACCAGCTCCATGCAACTGTGATGGGAGAAGAGAAGAGCGAAAGTAACAAACCAAAGAAAATCAGTATTTAGTGGGAAAAAAAAAGCCAGAAAAAACAATCCATTCACAGAAAGAGGGCAATTAAACAAGAAGTCATTTTCGAACTCCTGGATACCATTCATAAAAGAAAAGGGGGCTGCATGATAGATTGTGACATCTACCAGCACTCTAAATGTACAAAAATGAATTCAAACATCAGCAATATCCAGGCACCTCTAATCATCTACTCAAAAGACTGAAAAACAGTACCTGCATCCGAGGTTTATCCTCCAACAACTTTGTTGCAACCTCAATTTCACCTAGAGCTTCAACCTTCATTGGATACAAGGATTTGAGAAACAACTTTTAAAAATTGAAGGAAACAAATTTATTATCAGTTAAAAGTATCACTGAAAGACTGTACTCATAAAATATGTAAAGAATGACAGCGTCATCAATGGAACCATTTAAAAATCAGTCTATTAGAACTAAGGATTGAATAATTTAAACCAGCAGTAGGCAAATATCTAAAAAATATCAAAATCAACAAGAAGATTTATTGAGTTGTTGGAAAAGAAATTACCATTTCCAACTTGAATTTTAACTTCTGTGGAGTGTCAATGACAAATTCACCTGCCATAATCACAATTTCATATATGCGGGCTTCCTTTAAATAAATTATAAAATTGTTAGTTATGCATGCAAACTAGTCTAAAGTTCAGGTTAAATTGGCTGGGGAGGAGGGGGTGGAAGGAGAGACAGAGAGAGGACTCACACATTTATTTGAAACCAAAGTCATGAGGAATAATGGTGTAAAATTCCCTGCAAAACACAAGTTTTACACAAATTAAGTTTTCCCAAACTGAGGGAAAGGAACAATAGTCCATGTGAAGGCTGATGACATGATATTCTTACCCACTTAATTGCTCAAGTTTCTGCCTATCTGCTGTGCTCATTACGTCAGCAATCCTTCTTAACACATCATACCCCTACACAAATTCAAATAAAAATTTTGTCAGGTATCTGCAAACAGCAGACAAAGAAGATACCCATTGTGCCTGAACTCTCACCTTCAATATTGTTGACCTGCTTAACTTACCAAGTGGCAACTTATTAGCATTATATCCTAAAAGAATGCACACAGAATTTACCAATGAATATTACAAAAAAAAGTAAAGAATAAAATGCATATATAATGGGCAGTGAATGGACTACAATATTTATTATAAAGAACTTTCTGGGAGAGTAGTAATGTTAAACAGGAAAAAAAAAAAAACAAAACTGAACATAAATAATGCTTTTGGACTTGAGTAAATGATGAGCCAACCTATTTTCATCATTTGCTGCTTCATCATGCTGACGTGGCTCGAGTTTTGTTTCCCGACTTTGAACTGCTAGAACAGAGTCTGGCCTTTCTTTGACCTAACAGAACAATTATATCTTAGAAGTGAACTATGGCCCCCTTAGAATCTCAGGAGTGGTAGCACTGAAAATTCTCACTATCCACCAACCAATTGAACCCTTTCATCAATTGGACACCTGACTTTGTTATAAAACTCAAAAAAAGGAAAGAAAAAAAAAGATTGATTCTGATTTAACAAAATAAACATTATTTCCGTTTTCTTTGAAATGGTTATTTTTTCAGTTTTTGTTACTTATTTGGGAGAGGGAGAGAGAAGGATGCTGTGATGTTAAAGAGTTTCAAGATAAGAAAATATCTTGGTCATTCAGTAACATCTCAGATATAAGGATAATGCAACTCAGTTCTTGTTCTTGTTCTTTTTCACTGTAGTCTGTTTCAAGCCGGGCATAGCACTTTCGATAACTTATGAACTCCTTTCGATCAGACCAATGGTTCTTTGTCTTTGTGTAGAATTTCTGTTCAAACTCGGAAATTGCAGCATCTTGTGAAGTGTATGGACCAAATATTTTATCTTGACCCTTCACTCCAACCCTACCCCATCTATTATAGACCATGAATCTACCACCATCATCAGATTCTTGAAAAAAACGCTTATGCATAAGAAAATGAGAATAGGTGATAAAAAACTGTAAAACATTAGAGATTCATGTATGATATATAGCTCTATGATAGCTAATGTTGGTGAAACGCCAATCTTTACATATTATTTTTGGACCTCCAAGTATGACAGCTTACCTAGGAGCCGAATGACATAGAACTTGTTATTGTTATCCCCGACATTGCTTTGATTCAACATGGCATCGCAAACATCTTCACCCTGAATCATTAATAAAGCTAACCACAATGTGGAGTCAGCGAAAACACACCAAAAAGAAAAAAAAAATAAAAATCCAATGAATGCTGTAAACACTTCTACACATATAGTGTGGTGAATTAGCAATATCAATAAGAAGTGGAAGACTTGCTCGCTGCATAACATGAAACTCTGACTTTATCTGATCTGGAAAGTAATGGTCCAGAACTGCCGTCCCCTTCATGGTGGCAGTCACAATTTTCTCCCCCTCGCTGTCACGGGCTTCCTCTTCAACTGCCAAGACAGTTATCACTATAATGGCTTGTTTTATTCATGAGAAAGGGTTTTCTAATAATAAAGAATATATATTATAATAGCAAACAAGGACTTGCAGCTGCTTTCTCTTCCAGTTTGCTTCGAGGCAAAAGAATAGCAAATAAACTGACACAAGAAGGATAAGAGAATTGAGAACAGGTCGTACAACACAACAAGGATTTAAAAGAGCGCTAGAAAGAGAGGATATTAAAAAAAAAATGGAATGGAAGGTGCCTTGAAGAGGATCAGCAGAACCGTCACCGTTGGATGCGTGATTGCAAAGCCTATCCAGTACTTCTTTCTTGGAACCGGCGGTGGAAACCCCCAGAAGCTTCGCTTGCTCGCGCAATTGCTTGACATTCATGTCACAGTAAGTTTCAACGGCCTTGATTTTCGACGCCCCATGGCAACCGTCGTCTTCAGAATCCCTCTCTCTTTTGTTGCCGTGACCATTGCCACTGGCCGAACCGGGTTTTTGCTTGCTCTCTTGCGCGAGAGCCGATTCGAGTCTCCGCAGCTTCAAAGTAATTACTACAAACATTAATAAACATTTGACTTGACCATCTAACATATAGAAGAGAGAGAAAAGAATGCCAGAGAAGGATTGGTTCCGGCGGCATTGAATCCGCGTTTAGATAGTTCAGCTCGAAGCTCGTCCGCTTTGAGCCTGTTCGCCATTTCAAATTTTGTGGTTTTAGAAGGGGAAAGCAAATTGAGAGCAAGCGGAAGATAAAGAGAGAGAGAGAGAGATGATTTCAAAGGGGGAGGCAGGGAGGGAAAGCGCTTGTATAGACAATGGCGTCGTTAGGAAGACTTAAGAAATTTTCGGAGGACGATAGGCGCCTTTTTTTTGCCCTTTCCTTTAGAATCGGCCATGGCTTAAGGCCGAAGAATTCGGTTAATTGAGAAGAACACGAAAAAACCACTAGATCGCACGCAGAGTAGACTATGAGTGTAACAATCTGCTCAACTCAGTCATTTCTACCCAAATTAAATAGAAGTTGTTAACAATAAATTAATTATAAATTTTTTATTTAATCAAATTATATTTTTAAAAATTAAAAAATTATCCAAATCAAACTTATTACTTAATAATATTTAAAAAAATAAAAATATATTTTATAAAGACATTAACCACTTAAAAAAAAATTCAATTATTTTCATTGAATTTAAAAAATCAATTAATTTATTACCCTATTTTATGTGTGCATTTGTAGAGCGTTGTCACGCAATGATTTCAATTGACAATAACGGGCTTGGGCCTGCCACAAGTGTTGTGGAACATTAGTTTCTGGGCTTGACAATAACAGGCTTGGGCTAACCATAACATAATTTTGGAGATTCATTCATTTCTGTATTTTGAATTTGAGTTTCAATCCACGCTAGTTAAAATAATAATAATAATAATAATAATTGAAAATGTGTTGCAGAGAGGGAGAAGCAATATTAGTTAAATAGAAGACATGGCAGAGAGACAAGCGGTGGAACAACAGCGGCAATCGGTCGACCCACCAAAACAGATGCAATCGCCGTCTCAGCAACAACAGCAGCAATCGCCGGCGGGAGAAGACATGATACCGTGTGTGATGGCTTTGGAGGCGGCTTTGCTTCCGTGCTTGCCCGCCAGAGAACTCCAAGCCATTGACCGCTCTCCTCACCCTTCTCATCAGAGTCAGTCACCTTTTCCCACTCTGAACCCTATCAATCTTTTTTATTTATTCTCAATTAATTCTCATTGCTAGCTTCTCTCTTTGTTTGTTGAAAAATCGTTTCTGGGTATTAGTGCCAATACATTAATTATTTTGCTCTTCTGCTGCGCAATCTTCTGAAGTGAAACGACCATACATTTGTAGAATTACAAGAAGAAAAAAAAAACAGAGAGAGATAGATGCTTTATAGTGATTTTCTGGGATGTCATTCGTATTAAATTTGGAAGTCTTTGTTTCGTGCAAATTTGGAACTTCCTTTTGGTTGGGGGGGGGGGGGGGGGAAATGATGGTCAAACGTTTATGTGGTGCAAGAGTCTTTTAATGCATTCCAGACCTTGACTCAGCGGAGGCGAGTTAGCAAAAATAAAGGAGCTAAATTAGTAATTTCGTTGTGACTGATAGCACAAACTTATAGAACTTGGAATCTGAGACATCTTACTGGGTAGTTGGATTAAACTTCTAGGTTTTTTGAGTTGATAGCTTACTCTTCCCGATCGTCTTTAACATGTTATTCATCATCCCTTCATTCACAAAGACAACAATACAATGACAGTAAGAAAGGCTTAATATTCAATTGGGATCAGCTAGGCATATCTCGCCATTCTTGTTCTATTGTTAGCCTAGTTTGATGAGATGCATAATTATCTTAAATCCTTCCTAAGTTTCTCTAGTCATCTTAGTCGTCATCTCTTTATCCTCTCATCATCCACTTTGTTTTAGCCACCTTCGAAATTTAGAGCATTTCTAGGTTTACCTTGGATATGTCCAAATCACCGTAGATGTCACTCATAAAGTTGGAAATGGTGGGAGCTTCATTTAATGTTTTGTGTGCAATGTAGCACTTCTATTTAAGGAGAAAGGTGCCTGCAATTAGATTGGCCAACTGTTGGGGGCCCATCTTTGTGCTTTCTTTCATCCTGCTCAAGAAGTAAAATGAACTTACTGTCAAAGCAATGAATTACAGCCGAAGCTGAGGTATCTAATTTGTGATGGTTTTAGTTGATGTGGAGAGACATGCCAGGGATTTCATGGAGGCTGCCAAAAAGCTTCAACTGTATTTTATTGGCCTCCAACGTGAAGATCAGCCAACTACGGTCGAAACTCTGAAAAAGGTATATACTTGTTAATTGCAATGGTTTTTTTTCCCCCACTGCTTTGCAGCATCACTGGGAAATTAACATTGGTTTTTGGCCTTCTGTTGTAACAGGAGATTGCTATGATGGAAGAACAGTTGAAGATAAAGGATGAGATCATTAAGAAGCAAGAGAGACTAATTGAAGGATGGAGGAAGGAGCTGAAAGACCAATTGGAAAAGCACAAGACTGAATTAGAAAGAGTTTAGTGAGCATACAATTGACCCGCACAATTTTTTCCTTTTTATTGAGGAATGTGGCTAATGGCTAATGGTAATTATGGAAATTGATATTGTTAGGATGTACTAGGAAATACCTGATTGCCAAATAGCAGCTTGCATCGGAAATTGAAACAACATTTTGTTTATCAAGCAAATTTGCTGTTTATCTGCTTTAACATGTTTTCAACTTAAGCAAGGCCGTTATTCTTGAAAGCTGGGTTAAAGTCGCACCAGCAAATCAAATTAGATTTTAACTGCACTATAATCCGTTCAAAATTCCACCGATCAGTCTAACTTGCGCTAAGTTGTCTGAATCACATCAGACTGGAAATGGATTGGAAATTTGGGTAGTCATAATGGTCTCACAGTTAAAGGGCTCTAAAACCGCAGACCTCCATTACACTACCATGCATATCAAGTCAAAATGTCTCATAAAGAGCAGATTTCCTTTACACTATCGTACAAATCAAGTCAAAATGTCTTAGAAATAACCCACCATCTGCAATGACCTGGAAAAACTTTAACACTGCCTGCTAACCTTGGTATGGGACAGATACAGGGTGGAGCCGTTGCAAGTTTAAAACCATCCAGTTCAAAGTTCGCCCCTAATTACATCCCTGATTGCAGTGTCCTCTAAGCCGCCAAAAACTTAAGCAACTGTCTCTATTTCTTTGCATATGCGATTGACATAGGATTTTGCTGTATCTTGAATCCCTGAAGTTGATGCATCGCAACGGCAGACTGCATCTCATCTCCATACTCAACAAATGCAATGCCAGGCTTTGCTTCCACCATTCTAACCTCCTTAAAACCAGGATACTGCTGGAAGAGCATCTGAAGCATCATTGAAGTCGTCTCATTTGGAAGATTTTGAATAAAAAGTATGTTATTGGGTGGAGCTGGGGCCTCAGGAACCATAGCTTTTGGACCACCTGGATAAGGTATTTGTGATAACTGCACCAATTCAAAAAGGGCCAGTTATGGCATATAGCATGAGAACTAAAATGGTAAAAGCTTCTTGTCTGAACCTAGGAAAATGATATAAAAGTGACCTCCTAAGCCTCAATTCAATTTAAAAGCAGGCTACGTATTTCTTTGAGGCATCAAGACAACTCTTTCATCAGGTTTTACATGTAAAGGTAGTTCAAACATATAGTTTCCAGATTGCAGAATGCGCTTTTTCAGCCTCTAACTGACCAGTTTCTTGACTTCCATAAAAGAAAAACAAAGCAGTGGAAGAAAGTCAAGTTATGACATAAATATGCTTTCCTCCTTTTGTTTTCTTTGCTTTTGACTCCAAAGATAAGTAAAAAGTAACAACAATAAGACAATTATGGTCTCCTTCTGCCAACTTAAGTGGTAAAAGAGGTTGATCCTGGCACCAAATATTGGAAAACGCCACAAGCCATGATCCACAGGGATAAATAATTAACTTACAGGAGGTGTTACACCATAGGCACTGGCATAGGCAGGATTCAGACCCATTCCCACTTGATTAGCATCATGTTGCTCTTTCTTCTTTTTCCCTGCCACATCCGGGACAGATATTCTCAGGAAAGTGTAAATTAAATACAACAATATCTAATCTGGAATTGTTCATTAGTTCCCTCTCTCTTATGATATAAAACCACAAAAAATACAACTGAAAGGTATAGCGTAAAATATATATGGAACTGTTACTCTTTCTTTGCCATATGTTGAAACATCGCCCATCCCATTTTGTTCCATTTTTTAAGGAATGTATAATGATACTTATAATTGAAAATGCCTTCTATGTCTATGCAAGATTGCAAGCCAATAACGCATTTATATATTTTCCAAAGATGATTATCAATTCCAGTGCACAACAGCAACTGGTGCAGTTTTGAATATAAGGCACTGACATCTAAAAATGCTGATGATAATAAAACCGGAAACTGAAGATTACCAGCATTACTTAACAAATACACAAAAGAACATGGTAAGCATCGGTGAACTTCTCTCTCTCTCTCTCTCTCATACACACACACCTAACCTGCACGCCAGATACACACAAAGCACACTGAGTGCCTCACCTTTCTCCTCATGCTTCTTCCTTTTCTCCCGGGGAACAAATGTACCATCAGCTTTTGCTATGACATCAGATTTAGTTTTTGCAAATTGTATTCTCTGCATAAAATACATAATGTTCTTCAGCCTTAATTTATGGAGAAAGAAACACAGTTGTGCTTTATACAGTTGACACAACAAATTTAAAAGAAGCCCAAGTTAATTAGAAAAAAAAAAAAAAGGGACTTTGAAACTGACCCATATTCAATTCCTCATCATCTAATTTCAACAACTTTATGTTGCAAACTAGAATCAGCAACAAACACACAATTAAACCCCCAAAAGATATAGCAACCATCAAAATTGCAACAAGCAGGAATCTTGCAGTAATGGAAACAAGAAGAGCACAGAAAATACTATTCTCTATTTTCATGCAATTTTAAAAACTTTCAAAGTCCAAATTTATAACCATTGTCCACCATAAAGAGGAAAAACAGAAAAATAACGAAAAGAGTTTCAAAAAGGCAGTAAAAAGCGCTAACAAATTAGAAACGTATACCATGGGCTTGTCATAGAAAGGAAAAGACTGCATTTGTCTCATAGCATTGGTGGCGGACTGAACATCCTCGAAAACAACCCAAGCTTGCCCTTTGTGTTTCAGCGTCTTGAATGCCAGTATCTCCATTATCTTCCCAAACTGCGAGAACACCGCGTGCAGCGATTTCTTCAATACTGCTCATTAGTATTTCAATGAAATGCAATTAATTTAGACCCAACCTATCACAGTCTAAAATATATCACAAATATGTGTGTATAATATATATATATATATATATTAAAAAAAAGTTTGAAACTAGCTGTTACCGTCGATCTTGATTTTCTCGTTAAGGTTGTTGATGTAAATAGTCATGTTCGCAGGGATTTCAGTCCCCGAATTAATAGTATTCGCCTCCGCCATAGCCGTTTCTTTCTCCCAAATTCAAGCCAATGCTCAAATGGAGCACCGAGGCAGAGCTCGATCTGTGAACGCTGACACGCGCACTGGCAAGGCAAAACCAAACAAGGGGCTTAAGTCCGATGGTGTATGCACTTGCAATGGCGAGGGCCAGCCTGGTTTTAGGCTTGTCAAATTATAGGCCGCAAAGGAAGTCCTAAAGGAAAAGACTTAAACAAACATACAATTGGGCCATCATGGTTCGTTTCTTTCAGCTGTTTGAGTTTAAGCCTGCTGGGTCTGACTGTCATCGATTTTGGATCATGGTCAAGGCCCAACTATTTTGGTAATTAGTCTTCCGTCGCGCGGCATTGATGGTCTTCCCCCAGGATATGTAGAAACGAGTTTAATTTCATTGTCATTCAATTTTTCCATTTGATAAAACAATCAATCTCTATTCAATATATATATATATATATTTTTTTTTTAAATTCAATCTCTACATCCTATTTTTTTAAGAAATCAATGAAACAAAAACACACAATTTGAATATTGAACAAGTTCGTGGCCTCTAATCCAAAGTCACAAGCCATGGATTGAAACTGAAAGTGATGTAGTTGTTTGCGCTTCAACATTCTGTTTTCTTAAATTCCACAGATTCTTTTATTTCTCTGAAAGCCTTGCGATTTTTTAAACGTTCTCCTGAACATCTAATTTGTAATTTATCTGATAAATCACTTTTTTCAATTTATCTCTTAAATGTAATATATTAATGAATAGTCCATTCCTTGAAAATTAGTTTCACTAATAAACATTGTAATGCATTTACATGTATCACATATGTATGCCAAACTAGGTGTAAAGATCGGCATACAAATAATGATGCACTTGAAAAGGAAAAAGAAAAGAAAAGTATGCCAAAACAGGCAGACACTAGAAAACCTTGTACCAGCTAGCTCAGCTTTTTCGATACATGAGAAAATATTATCTGGAAAGCAAAGCAGGTACGTTAGGACAAGGGAAATAGTGTGTGCACTCGCTGCAAGCTGTCTTCGAATTTCCAATTAAAAAAAAAAAAAATTAGGGCCAGAATCACTGTAAGCCGTAAGGTACGAGCTTCTGAGTTTTAAAGCGTCGCTGCGGCGCCTCGATTGGGAAAGCCGTGTGTGTGCACTCCGTCGTGGCATCGCAGCTATTGATTTGCTGTGTAGCACAGACAGAAAAGAAAAATAGACAATAGAAAGGCAGGCCATGCCGTCTCATTACCTGGTTTTTACAAAAAATGATGGCTGTGTCTGTAATCTTACACTAAACACGAGTTGAAAAATTTAATGAGTATAATTTAGTAATTATTAAATTTAAAATTTAAAGTAAAATTTAACGTTGGAATTTTATATTTCATTCATGAACAGAACAAAATAAAAATAAAAATACTCTCCTCCTTACTCTAATTGGAAAAGAAGAAGAAAAAAAAACATGTTAGAAAAGTTATATGTCTATGACTATGACATTATTCATTTGAATAAGACTCGACTTAGATCATATCCATTAAAAATTGGACTTTTTCACCCACATTCGGCTTTCGGCTCGATTGAAACACGAAGTCCATTTTCAAGGTCACCTCTCATTTGGTTTGCGACGTCTAAAGTAGTAATCGGAGAGTCAAATGAATTGCATATAAAAATTTTGACGATGCAACTTGGCATATTTTTAGTCGGCACAGGATATTGTGGGAAATTATCAGCCATTTCGATGAGGAAGGAAGCTAACTACTTCCAGGAGAAATTAGAAAGTCAAAAGAAGGACAAACACGAGAAACCTCAGGAAGACGACCTTTTAACAACCTTGAACTAGACTCCGAGAAGGCTTTGCTCGTGCATAGGTAAACGTGAAACACACCATCTGCCCAGCGACATTGTCTCACGAACCTCCTAGTTGTTTTTTTTTTTTTTTTTTCTGTTGAAAAATCAACTTAAAAAAAAAATTAATTACTAAATTAAAGTCAATATAGCGTATAAATCTGAAATCAGATTAATGAGATATTAAATTCAAGTTATGAAATTCGAGTACCTGTTCGACAGTTTCAGGTTGATGTTTCTTGGAATCAATTTTTCTCTTATTATTTATCAAAATAATTAATTAGTCAATTATTTACAAGTACTCAGTCTTGCTAACAAAACTTGGAATGGTTGAAGGAAGCCATCGACTTGGCCGTGACCCTTATTTTTTAATTTTTTATTAAGTAAAACGAAAAGGTAAAGATAACACTTTCGGTTTCATTTTCATTGCATATGTATTGTAAGGTAACAAGTGACATTATTAGTCTGAAGTATAAAAAGAATAAATTTTAAAATTAGTACAAATAATATATTATTATAATATTTTATAATATTAAATTTTATTTAATATCCTAACCAACATTCGAACTCATCATATTACGATAAGGGCGAATACGGTAAAGGTATCGTGACCTCTTTGAACTTGAGGTGAAAGGACCCAGAAATTCCAAGAGCTAAGAAATACGCTGCCGACTATCGCGCGAGGGACGATAGCGTTCATATTGCTTCACTCTTTAACAGCTGTAAAGGAAGGCGGCAAGGCCATACACGTTGATTATTTTAATTGTCATGCTTTTTTTAATTGCACGATGGTTCAAAGCAAGTTCTTTATTCACGTGTTGGAGTATGATGACATCCCGCATCCTTCATCCTCTATCCTCCGTTGGATCAAAGATAATTATCTGACAAGCCATCTCCCATCTCCCATCCTCTATCTTCCGTGGGATCAAAGATAATTATCTGACAACTAAAGATTAGGCAGAAAGTTTATTTGAGAGTTAAAATTTTAAAATTTTAATTATATAAAAGAGTATATAGGATTTATAAAAATATGAAAAATTTATATAGTTTTCGATTTTTTAGTAGGAAAAAAAAAAGGAAAAATGACAACGTTGACCGAGTCTTCTCTTGATACGGCGCGGGGGAGTTTATAGTAAATTGAAGCCAAGAAGCGAACAAGAGCGGCGGAAAGAGCCAACCACAAACTGACATTGGGCAGATAAATAGAGAGAGAATCCAGAACGCCTAATTTGACGGGTTGTTTAATCCAAGTGGAGGAGGGCAATTCTGAAGGCTCTTATTTTACGCGTCTCAAACTCTCCGTTTCTATATAAACCAATGAAGCCTTCCATTTTGCTTCATCAACAACAATTCCATAGGAGAGATTAGAGAGAGAGAGAGGGAGTCTCAGGAAAGAAAGAGGGCTTCCGAGATAACCTTGGGCAGCCGTGCGGAGGTAGCTTTTCTTTATCTTTTTAGATTTTGAAAAAAGAAAAGCTTCTACAGCAGCTACCTTGAACATTTCTTGGAATCCTCTTTCAAGCTTGCGATCCTCTTTTAAAGTTTGAAATCGTTAAAAATGGCACGCTCTCTCTCAAGCGCAAAGATTCTCTCTGCCATGATCACCAAGGCAATAAACGGCCGCGGGTTTGCTGCTGCTGCGTCACAAGGCGTTGCGAAAGGAGGAGCCACCGCTGCAAGCAGAGGGGCGATGATGAAGAAAACAGCCGAGGAGATTGTTAGGCCCGCCGAGAAGGTCTCGTGGGTGCCGGACCCTCGCACGGGATGCTACCGACCAGAAAACGTCGCTCAGGAGATTGATGCAGCTGAGCTCCGAGCTGCCTTCCTCAAGAAAAATTAGAAAAATAAAAAAAGAAACTAATTAAATTTTCTGTTGCATCAATCGAAACTTTAATTCCTAGACGAGGGTGGATGTATAATCGGACGTGGCGGTTCGGTAACCGGGATTTCTTAGCCGCGCTTTCGGGCTCTCGGTCGGCGTGCTAGCCGGTACCTATGTCTTATTTAGTTATGGTCTTTGTCTTGATGATTGCTGTGGCTCCTCTGTGCCAAGGTAGACATTTTGTAACCTAGTTTCATATGATTGAATGATTAATCAATAAGGTTTTTTTTTTGTTTTTTAATAAGCACCATCATACATGTCCACTTTGTCTTCGTAATTGATGTGGTGGCTGTGTGTTGTGGAGTCCACCAGCTACAGAAACAAAAACTAATTTTATTGGCGATGAAAACATGCTCACCTTGTCCACTTTGAAGGTCCCGTCATACCCATCGCGTATGATAGAGGGCGGAGCAATGTTCAAGTGCATGGCATCTGTTTGATTGGTGGGGCCGACGAGGCAAACGCCTTCGAACTTGTCGTGATTAAGAAAATAATATATCGTCTACTAGAAGGTTCGGAGTTTCGAGACCGAGGAGCTGGTCCAGAAAAAATAGCCGTTATTTTTAGGGATGTGATAAAATAGAGAGAGGATACTGCCGAAGTGTTAAAAGAAAGAAAGAAAAAAAAAAGGTGACCACAAAAACGTTTATAACCGAAAGCAGAAAACAACAACCATCTAAGTCTAGGGTTAGAAAGGGTTAAATGCATAATTTTTATCTTTTGCATTTGATTTTTTTTTTAATTTCAATTTATACTAAAAGACTCACTAAATAATTTTTATTTTAGGTAATTAAAATTCTCTAACGCGATTTCATTAATTTTGAAAATTTTATTTTATTTTAAAGAATTTATAAAATTTAAATATTATGAAATTCTGGTCATCATTGTTTTTGAAATTTTTTAGATATCATTTTTTTTTAATTCTTTTAGAAATAGAAAAATTGATATAAAAATAATCATGATGGTTCAAAAAAAAAAATTTCATAGTATTTAATTTTTTTATAATTAAATAAAATTTTTAGAATTAATGAAATTATGACAGAAGGTCTCAATTGTCAAACATTTAAAATCTTCTTGATTTTTCAAAATTAGAAATGATATAGATCTTATAGTCTACACTAGTTTTGAAGACTACAACTGAGAGAAAATTTAGAATATTACTTATCATAAATTTATAAATAAAAATATTAAAATATATTATAAGTTTAAAATTTTGATTTAAACATTTATATTATGAAATGTTTTGCAATTTTTTTGCGTTCTAGTTAGTGCACGGGAGTGAATCACGTAACGTAGGCAGGCAATAGGCATTAGAGAGCGAGATGGCAAGCGCACAGGAACAGGATAATTACAAAAGCAATCACGTTTCCACTTTGCCGTATAAGAATTCTTTTTTTGCAATATTTTTCATCAAAGAACAATGATGCGGTCAATGAAGGTTGGATAACGGAGGCAAGATCCAATTCTTCGACAAAATTCAATTTCTTCAATAGCTTGAGTATTTTGGAATTTATAAATATATAAAGCATAAAATAAAATAAAAAATAAAGTGACGCACTGGAGCCATGATGGAGCATATTGGGACGGCAAACGCTTTGATTTACCGCCAAAATATTGGGTAAAGCAGAATCCAATCGGCATACCGTGCAATGCATGCGGTGCTAATGCTATGTGACGCTGCCAGAAAGGAAATAAAGGTAAAAGAAAAGGAAAGAGACGCAAAGAAAATTCATCCATCTCTTGGAATGCAACATCTAAGGGAAATAAAAGAAACAAAAGAATGCCCCTCGCTGGGGCAATTATGCGTTTAGCCGCCTATTGACCTAAGCAACAAGCATAACTCACAGAATGGTCCTGGTTGGTCTTTGTTTCTTTACGCACTAGCCTTTCTCTCTTGTTGGTCTTTATATTAACTCTCAACTCTTACCCCAACAAGAAGCAACAGAGCAGCCTTGGGGACATGTCTTGATCCAATTCTTCCAAGAATCAACGATGATCAATCGTATAACCCAATACCTAGTCCCAGCACGAGCCTTTGGGTATCCAATCAAATGGGTGGCCCCTGAAATTATAAAGTGACTGCAGAAGACTACCATGTCAGCATTATGCCTCAGTGATTAACTTAATGCTGCTTTCCCATGCCAAACTGCCATCGCTGGTATTTCTTGCCAAAACTGTCAAGAGGAAAACAAAAACATATAATTTCAATCACTCGACCAATGCGAGGCCTATGGTTTCCACATCCTTCCTCCAGTGTCAACCAGCCTAAGCCTATCACGGTTTCTTCTACTGCAAACATGCAACACATACAATACAAGGCCATAATTCTAGGAAAGAGACCTTCAGCCTATATACTAGCCATCGAACTGCAAATTATGCAACCCACAAACCTTTAATTGGTATTAAACTAGTAAACTACAACTTCAGAGAAAAGAAACAAAGCTATAAATTTGTGTATACATTAATAAGAACAAATAACATGATCGCATGCTCTGCCACAAGAAACAGCCAGTGGGGTCACTGTGGTGCACAGCTGATCCAAATTTCAGCCCACAGAGGCTTCTAATTGCCTACCATGTTCTCCTTTGCATGTATTGTGTAATATGAAATTAAATTCATTGTGTAAATCCCTTCTGAGTCGCCACCCATATGGCTATATCTAGCCATAATAAACTTGTAGTTTCAGAAAACCACAGCTTACCTGTCATAATCACATTCTGCAAATACTTTCAAGTATCAATTGTTCCCTGCTGCCATGACTTTCAAATATTCATAAGAATATTGCTGCACAATGCAGAAATCAGCAGTCATAAGAGCTATGGTCAGTTCACAAACTACTGAATTCTGATGGTGTTCCCTCACAGCTATGAAATCGAAGTTAGAAACTGGGGAACTAAAAATGATTCAAGTCACTCCCAGTTCATTGAGGCTAATGTTTTCCATGTTGTACTGCTAATGACATTGAGAGTGGATGCTTATCTTCATGCAGAACAAGATCAAATGTAGCAGAAAGGACCAATGAACATTAATACAACAAAGCAGACTGTAACTAAGGAAAATCTTGAAATTGAAACTACTGCACTTGAGCCAAACAACGAATAGAATAACAGTCAGACATACATTACTTGAAGTGGAGACATAAACTACCGTTACATATCTTGATGTCACTTTTCTGGAATGTGGCTATACCGCAATCACCACACGATGGCTGATACCAACAAATACAAAATTAGTTGTGAAATTGTTATCATTAGATTGCAGAACATGCACGGATCTGTGTTGCAAATTATGGACTTACAATGCTGCTTCATTGCCACTTTAGGATTGGCCTTGAACAGCGCCTAGGTTTTATAAAGTCAACATCATTCACACTTTTTGACAGATACTAAGTTATAAAGTTCTTATAGGCACATCTGCAGCTACAGCTTCAATTCAGCCTAATATACTAAGTGATAAATTAAATGCAGATAGTATGAGCAAGTTGCTGTCTTGCCCCCTTGAGCCATAAGCACATTCTTAAAGAACTTTTTTCTACCTCCTTCCACTGGCCATGTAATGGCCAACTGGACCATTCAAGGCCATTAAAGAAGCAAGCAACTGTAGGGTTTTGCATATATAGCCATCCATATTATACTGAAAGAAGAATTGTCAACACATACTACACGAAGTTTAGTTAGCAGCACTTGATCGCTTCTTGGTTATTTCTTGTAAGAAGTAGCCAGTAGCTAACGCATTTGAAATTGCAATTTGACTCCAGCGATGAAGTTTCCATTGAAGTCATAATATAATAGACTCTCAGTCTCCCTCACGATCAACATTGCGCCAAAACTAAAACTAAGAAATTGGCTACGTATCCAAAAATTTGCCTATTAAAAGTATTGAAATCCGGGAAAAAGCTCCAGAGGACAACCATCACATGTCATTTTTCAATTGAACTCACAGAAGTATTTCCAGATCCAGGCCAAGTAATTGAGACAGGAAACCACAGGATTATAGTAAACATCTCCTCCCACTTCCCAGACAGAAAGAAGTGGACAAAGACTCACAATTTCCAGCAAAAAGGCAAAGCAATGCCCACTTCTCATCTCACCCCGATTGTAAAAAAAACAAAAAAACAAAAACAAAAACATTAGATTGCCAAATGCAATATTTGAAACAAAACATCACATTATTCAAAATCCAATAACACATAGAGAGAGAGAGAGAGAGAGAGAGAGAGAGAGGAAACAACAGACCATTGAAGAGAAGTAGTATTAAAAATACTAGAAAATTCCTAAAAGGAGGAAACGAAAGGGTTGGTTCTAAGCCGGCTTAGGCGGCGGCCATTGCAATTGAGTCCACATCCGCACTGCGGACACTCGTAGAAATTATCGATGGGGAAATTGGCGGACGCAATCCCGACAGAGAATTGGAGCGTATCCCCGTCTCTAACCACCTCCACGATATTCAACCATAGAAACAGGACCTTCACGCTAACCCCAGTCAGCTTTGTGAGCTTGTTTTCGCTTATGTGGCCGCTGATTGTGGATTTGTATTTCAACCGATACCCACCTTCCAGTGAGAACTCGCACGACCCGTCCAGGAAGGCGTTGAACTGGCCGGTGGCTCGGTCTAGCTTGTACCCCGTGGCTCCTTTCGGGAGGATGCCAATTGGGAAGTTGTATCCTGCCAAAATTTCGTACGCCGTGGGTGTGTCGTCGGAGACGGCGGTGGCTGACGATGCGGCAAGCGCCGAAAGTAGGAGGAGGAAAAGAACTGCTGCGTAAGACATGGGCATAGGCTGTCTTATTTTCTGTGCTTTTGTTCTTTTTTGATGCAACGGGGCGACGTTTGTTTTTTCTCTTCGGAATGACTAGGGGATTAAGATGGATGGACAATCTTTTTTATTTTATTTTTATTTTTATATTTTGAATGCTTTCTGTCCCTATGGCAATTCTTGTACAGACAAACAACGGAAGAAAATGAACGCAAAACGACGGCCGGCCAGAGAGATTAGGAAAGCATTGAGATGGTCAGACAAGCATAAAGAAGATTACGGAGGATTAATTGAAAAGATAATGAAAATTCACTTATCCATTTTGGAAAAAGTGAAAACTAATAAAGCAACTGAAAAAAAAATATATAAATATAAATATAAATATATATATATATACACACACTAAAACCTATCGCTTTTGAGTTTATTTAAACGGATTGGACTCTTTTTATTTCGGAGCATTTGTTTTTTGGTACAAAACAATATGTCATTTGAAGATCTGATGGAGTCGTGGTGAAAGGAAGACGCCTTCAGGTCAGAAAACACGACCAGGTGGGTTCAACCTTCCAAAGCATGAGCGTCCCTGGTGATCTGATGTAGAAAGCACGACGCCATTGCAACTTGGAATGCATTTGTTCTTTCTACCATGAGTTTTTTGCTTTGTTTTTTTTGTTGAAAAGCAGTTCGTCGGCCGTCCCTCCTGGAATTTACCCAAAAGGGCCTTGCCTTGCCTTGCCTTGCCTTGGTGCAAATTAAAACTTTGTCCTTTTTGGGGAGGGTCTCTTTTTACCTTTCCAAACAAGCCTCAGAGAAGTGCATGCACAAATTGTCCGCATTCAATTTATTGTGGGGGACCAGCGCTTCCCACAAGTCAAGCAGCTCACCAAACCGACCAAACACGTTTAATTCAATTAAAATAATTATATATAATACGAAAATATTAGATAATGGTGCTAAAGTTGAAAAAAAAAAAAAAACTTTAAACTTTTACGATATATTATACTAAAAATTTATATATAATTCAAACCCATTTCTTTTTCCTTCAGTTTTTTCCAGCAAACCGAACAGAGATGAAAAGCTTAATTCAGGGGTTACTAGTGAAGACATATCTAAACCAAAAGCTCGGCATCTTGCAGTTGAATGGCAATATATACATAACAAAAATTTCAAGCACGGCGTTTTTTTAAAGTTCAACATGGATCAATGGTAATCAGGAAATGGACAGTGTCTGCACGAAGCAATCTCCTCCTACAGGTTTTTCAACCAAAACAATGATGACAATCAAGCACGCTGATAAATGGCTGACTGGGGTACCCGCTACGCACTCCCTGGATTATAGAAAAGTGGGGCCCCCCAAACACCGCTCACTGATAAATGATGACAATCAAGCACACTGATAAATCAAAGCTTAAGAGGACGACACCAGACCCTTCCTCACATTGGCAACGTCACAATCAAAGCCGCACCCACAAGTGGGGCTCTCATTGAAGTTACTCACAGCAAATTCTGCAGAAGCAATCCCCCAGAAGAAATCAAGATAATCGCCGTCACGGCTCACTTCATCAATTTTAAACCACGACAGTAGAACCTTGACCTTGATACCTTTCAAGCTAGATATCTTGTCTGTGGTTATATATCCCGTGACATTGGTTTTGTATTCGAACTCGTAAGTGTCGATTGAGAAACTGCAAGTGCTGTTGAAATAAACTGTTAACGCACCTATAGAATTGTCTAATTCGTAGCTTTTGACTCCCTTGGGAAGGAGACCAACTGGGAAGTCATATTCTTGGAGAACTTCATACACAGTGGGTGTGTCATCTCCAGAGACTGACTGGATTGAGGAGATCAGAAATAGGAAAACGGCACAAAGAAAGGCCCTTGTAGAGATGAGATGAGGTTTCCTTGTATTATATTTGTGAAGCTTAACCAGTATGTGTATATGTAAGGTTACGTTTTTTCGTTAATATATTTGTCTGAAGCTAGCAGGTTTGACAACTCGTTGAGAGTGGGCACGCGGGAGTTGGAGCATATATAATTGTGAGAAAGGTAAAATGACAGAGCATATACAATTTAGAAATGCAGAGCAGATAGAATATGCCATTCAAGAAGACCTCATGACACATTGTGAAACCTCTGCTTTGAAAAGACCTGGTCGCACATTGTAGCCAACAGAAAAGCGCTACAACTAGAACCAACATCTCTAATCAAAATTTCAAAACCCCATGCTTCTCCCGGAACTTAGTCGGGCAAACAACCAAATTACCAGGTTTGTAATTGGCTTGAAATCTACAGAAGATCCACATTCATTACTGACGAGTCCTGTCCAACAACAACTTGGATAAGGCCAAACCTATAGCAGACATTATTGCTCTCTCAATTTGACTAGCATGAATTCATCAGGGATCAGTCTATCCCTTTTTTTTATATATATAACAATTTAAGGGATAGTTTTATTAATCAGCAAACATAAATATTACAACTAGGATGATATCCGCTTCGGCAGGTTGAAAATTATGACACAACAAATCTGGGCCTATAGTTCGCATAACACTCACAATTACATATATAGAAATAGCAATCACCGTCTTGGTCGTACATAATTAATAGATAATTAGAGTGATTATCTTGCAACAACTTTAAACTCGAAAAGTGCATAACTTTATAAAATCGGAACCCTCAGATTATAGAGCAAAGAAGAGTAGCCCTTACCTAAATTAAGCGGAAGAAACGAGCCCAGCAGGCTCCTGCAGCATCAGATTGTTACAATCAAACCCACATCCACACTGTGGACTCTCCAAGAAGTTGTCAAACGGAAAATTGGCGGAAGCAATCCCGACAGAGAGGTTAATTTCGTCGCCATCACGGTCGACTTCAACAATACTAAGCCACAAGAACAGAACCTTAACGTGGACACCCTTCAAGTTCCCGAGCCTGCCCTTGGATATGATGCCCGAAATGGTAGGCTTGTACTCGAGCTCGTATGATTCGATTGGAAACTTGCAAGTTTGGTCCAAATACGCTGAGAATTCACCCGTCTCTCTGTTTAACTTGTACCCAGTTACACCTTTTGGAATCAGGCCGACTGGGAAGTCGTATGCTTCAAGCACTTGGTACGCTGTAAGCTTGCCGTCGCCATGAGCAAATAGGGGCGGGACACAGGTTGTCAGCAGAGCTAATAACAGAACTAAGCGTGAAAGAGGCATTTCGATTCTGGTAGACATGTTCTTGGAAGAGGGTTCCTGGTATTTTTCCTACTTGAAATACTGGGAGTTCTTTTTATTTCTTCTTTGTCCGATTACAGGGGGTGGCCCTTAAAATTTTTGCAGGAAAGGATAGCCTTCAATTCTCAATTCCCAATTGGAACAAAAACAGAGAGTTGTTACTACCTCCAAGGAGATAAAGACAGAGACGAGGACCGAGGAGAGCAGAGGAAAAGAAAAAATTTAGGTAGCTGTTGTTGTGTGAGTTTATTTATTACTATATATTTAATTTAATGTTTTAGAGTATTAATTATTTTTATTTTAATAAAAAAATTAATTTCATTATTTATACATAAAACCCGAAAAAAGGCAAAAAAAAAAAAAAGAAAAAAAAAGAAAGAAACTTCAGTGTTGCATAAAGTCATAAATGTTTTGTTGACAACTCTGTTTTGTCTCCGCTCTAATTACAATATTTTGAGCACATGAGAGAGAGGGCAGCGAATGAGAATTTTTTTGGTTTTTTTCGCAATTGTTCAATTCGTAAATAGTTGGGAAAACTATCTTTTCAAATCTGGGTTATGGGCGAAACTAAATAAACTTTGATGGGATTGTGTTTTTATATATATATATATATATATATATATATATCTTTAAAAAATATAAATAATGTTTATTAAAATGAAATAAATAATAAAATATATTTTCCTACATAATATATAAAAATATTTAACTTCAGCATGCTTATAAACTAGCTTTAAGTATTGATCAGCGTATATGGGACAATTATGTCAATGGCAATGACACCCTATTGTAAAGGCCATAGTAAATCCTAAAAAAACAAACAATAAGTTGTCGCATGCAAAATTAATTAATTAATTAGTTACCTTTAATTTTTTCAGGTTCTATGTGTTAAATCTTATACAATTTTAAGGAATTTCTTTCAAATTATAGAAACGATTCTTATAAAATTAAATTTCGTTACCTTTAATTATGAACTCTCTTAGATGAATTCATAATAGGAATAGCTTTTCTCACACGTAAAATTAATACACGTATATAAATAACCACCGTTTATAGTGGGCATTTCTATTCGTTGATTAAAATTATATAATTTTTGAAAGTTTCAATATTTTACGATATGATTTTATTATTATTTTTTAAGCAGCTTTCATTTTTAACTCTTTATTTCCAACCTTTTTCAATAAAGCAAATACGCTGATATACGGAGGGAGAAAATGCAGTATTCTTACTCTAGCATGTGGATATGCCAAACAACTCTCGGTGTCCAGATGCTCTCGCAAGCTGATAACGACATGTCGCCCTAGCCAGTTGCGTGATGTTCTCTAACTCTCAATCCTATCATAATCGCTCGTGGTTGCCTAGCATTTCTTTAGCACGGTCACCATCATTTTTTGTTAATCAATCGAACAATACATGAAAAAAAATTCCAACCATCCTCGCATCTATGCATAAACAGCCAAATAGTAAAGAAGAAGCTTACAGCATTTCTTAAGTTTATCTACCTCATACCTACTGATAATTTCCAATTCCCTGCCAACTCAACAGAGTTGACCTTCATTTCCTTTCTTCTCCTAATAATTTCCTTCATTTATGCGTTGCCCATGGGCTAAATCGGAATCCCAACATCACTGCCCACAGTCCCTTACTCCATCTCAACTTCCACGGCCAGTTGGGGGCGGCGAAGCCCTGTTCATACCTGCCAGTGGCAGCATCAATTGACACGACGGCAGCTAGGCCTTGAGTCCAGGACACTCTTCAAAGGAGGCCTTCAACCTCCAGGCTAATCCAACAAATCCTCTCTACCCTTAGCAAAGAAACTGGCGAAAAGAATTTCTGAGACTCCTACTAGCCAAGGACGAAGTTCATTGTACAGTTAAGATTGCATTTATTGTCCCCCATATGCAGATTTCTAGCTTCAAAATGCACACGTCCCAAAATTATCATGGATTAAAAGGAGTAATAGAGGAACTAGACCTTATCTTGGTGCAGTTTTAAGCCGGTTTCAATTCCGAACCAGCAGTTACCATTTGGGGAAGGGACGAGCCTATAACCCAACCAACAGTTCCAGGCCAATTTTAGTTCCAATTCGATACCAGCTTTGGTTTGGCTCCCGGTTAATGCTCTAATACAGTCTAGTTTTCTTCCCCACCCACCCCGCTGGGAAAAAAAAATTAAATTTCATCCATGTTGCAAGGGGATTATAGCTCATTTATAAGAAAACATATAAAATCAAAGAAAAAATTTAAACAGCACTCTTTTTTATTTATTAATTTGTTTTTGATTGGATAGCCAATTCATGCGGGTGATTTAGCAGTTCAAGGTGACCTAGAACCTCAATCAGCCCACCCCCTAACCAGTTCTGATCCAGAGCTATAACTTTGGAGCCAGTTCGGTTCAATTCTGGTTCAAAATTGGGTCGATTATGGTCCAATTCTAGTTCAAACTTGAACTATGGTTGGGTCAAGGTGGATCATTGATCAATCATCAATGCTAATATCACAAACACTAATGCCACTATCATTGATGATGCCATGGTCCAATCTATATTCAAAAGATAGAGAAGAATTTTTTATACAGGTGTTTATCACAAAAGCCACAAGTGATCCTATACACACCAGCATGAATGTCACTAAGCTCAGTGGGTATGTATATTGATGAATTTGTTCAATTAAAAGAAACCAATATTATCAATAAAAACAGGCAGCGCACAAAATTTCAGTTGATGCCTCCTATTCCCTGTTCTAAGGATCCATGTTTAGACACACTCTGGCATAGAGTGAGTATTACAATTGTGCTTTGGCATTAATCAACAATAATTATAACTAAAACTTTTGAAGGAAGGACTGAAAAGTTCAAGAGTACAAAAAGGACTAGGAAGCTTGATTGGGGGCTCCTTTTTGGATTTGGAGGGAGGGGTGGTTAAGATGGGATGGATTTCTTGTCCTCTTTCTCCATTCTCTCTTTTCCAATAGTGGACTTTTCTTTTAGCAAGAGAAGAAAGTATCTAGTATCTCTTGTTCTTATTTTTCAAAATTCTTTTTTGGTTCAGGGAGGGGGGGGGAGGGGTGGGTTCGCTGTTGTTGCTGGGGCATATAGCTTGATCCTAAATCCGCTAATAATGTCTGGAAGCAAGATATAACAGATCTTGTGACTCAAAAAAACACAATATAGAAATATGATGCATCTGTGTGAAAGTAGGAAGCATAAAAACGGTTTTTTAATCTATTGATACAATCAAACGAAAACAACCAGAGGCAAATATAACTAGCAATGATCAACAGCATAAGGGTAAATCATACATACAGCTCAAGGGATCAGCTGACATCCTTAAGTCTTTTTATCATTGCATCAAGTGATTTCTTCTTTGGATTTTGCCTGGCTCCCCTGCTACCAAATGTTCCAAATATACGATCGGTTGGATCCTTCAACTTCTCTGATATTGTCACTACCTTCCTATAATCCAAAGCATTGTAACTCCTCTCCCTAATCACAGGATTCAGGAAATTTTCTGGGTGATTGCTCAAAAGGAGATTAATCAGTTGTCTTGCCTCAACAAGGGCTGATTTCAACTGATTTACATCTCCTTCAGAAAACAGAGGAGATTGATTATCTGCAAAAGATTCTAATAACCGTATATCTACATCAATTCCCATGATAGCATTTACACTAAACCTCTTAACTGACTCCCCAAATAAAGCACCAACAATTTGCTCTGAAATGTGAGAAAGAACATCTTGTAAGACACGTTTCAGAACATGAGATGGCAATATCTGTTGAGCAGTTGACACTAGAGTTTCCAAATATATTATGACCTCATTCACATATTCATTTCCACTCTGTGTGGGCTCATCATTCATCCAATTCACGTTCTCAATCAAAGTCATGAAGCTATCAACCTTCTCTTTAAGCAACCCAGATAGCATTTCTTCAGCTGCATCACGAGCTTTATTTAGAGGAAACAGCCTCCTACCCCTCTCTACCATTCTCAATGGGACGCCCGACAACTGAGCAGCGTGACAAAAGAAAAAGTCACAAGCACGTTCCAAAACCACCATATTGGCTGCAACCTGCATAGCCTGTGAAACCCCATGTAATGAAGTACCGATAAGCTTCAATAATGCTCCATCCAAAACCTCACTCAATAGTCTGTCCAAATATTTCTTAACTACATCAAAGAACTCAAGCTGCCCACCGTAAGACATGTAACTCACAGAATCCTCAATAAAGGATCGTACAATCCGACAACAATCAGGTACTGTGGAAGAAAATGGTGCAATATAAGGAAATGCTGGGGCAATATCCGATGTTTGTATCTGAAATGAAAGAACATTCATGGAATACTCGTACTCTTTCTTCATCAACATCTGCTCAAACTTGTCTGCCGCAAGAGCCTCAGAAATCTGCTTACGGCAATCAGACAACAGTAACTCGTGGTACTTGTCCCTATGCTTGCTCAAAACATCTAACAAGGCATCCACAGGGTACCCATATCTACGTAAAGTCACACCAAGCAAGCTCACATAGTCCTTGATCAGCAAAAGATGATTGGCTGTTTGCATCCTAGAAAACTGATCCTCCAGCACAGAACACATCTTACTAACAGCAGTCTCCCACAAATTCTCAACTTCTAATCTTGAAATTAAACCACCTCCGGTTCTCAAAATCCGATCTTCTACTATAAAAAAGCCAGCAATTTGAGCGAAAAAAGTTTGATGAGATTCAAGAAACGGAGTCATGGATGAGACCTGGAAATCAGAAGTTAATTGAAGCTTCCTATTCTCAAAATAATGCTTCTTAAACCGATCTTCAAGCCCTAATGTCTGGTGTATATGATAAGCCCTGTATAAAGGAGTTAAATCAAACCCTAGTAATCCATTAACACCATTGCTGTACCCATCCTTACCATCTTCTCCGATGGAGACGGTGAGCCCATCTTCATCATCTTCCTCCTGCAAGGCATATACGCAGTCCCGCAAACTGAGTCGGCTCTGTTCTTCGGCTTGCCTCTGCTTGATTCGTAAGTCCTCTTCCCGCTGTCTCGCTGCAGAGGCTTGACCGATCGCCAATTGCCCTAAATTCCGACTTACTACACGGATCTCCACAAGCCAATCGCCAAACTCCTTGCTCACTTTCCTCTCTATGTAAAATCGAATCTCCGGAATCTTCTTCTCCAACATCATCTTCAAAGTAGACGACGGCGTTTTGTCCAAGAGCTCGCTCTCAATCGAATCCAAGCACTTCAAGGCCATGTAGAAATTACCACTGGACAAATGGTGGTTTGCTCTCGAACAAAGCTCCACAAGCTTGATGCAAGTCACGATGAGAGCAAGAGCTAAGTTAACGTTCTGAGAGACGGTTTGCGCCTCGAGGTACGAGTCGAGGGCTGCTAAGAGAGGGCCGGCCACCGACTGCAGCTTGGAGTTAGAGTCCCATAGAGCGGATTTCAGCGTATCGACGTCGGAGAGGAGAGATCGGAGGTCGTCCACGGCGAGAATGAAGTCCTGGTAGTGAGCCTTACAGACTTCCTCTATTTCCGATTCTTTAGAGCGGGCGAAGTGGCGGAGATGGTGGAGGAGCGTCTCGGGCTTCCCCGACGCAAAGACCTTGCGGATGAAAGGGCCTAGATCCTCGCCGTTGCAGATGGCGGCGGATAAGAGTAGCAGCTCTTGCTTTTCGGCGGAGTTGTCGAGGTCGCCGTTGGCCGGAGCCACCCTCCGCCGCACCTTCGTGGAATACATCGTCAACTGCCACGGTTGTTGCCTTGGCCGGTACTGTCTAGTGGGGGCTGAAATAATACGGAGCAGTTACTTGGACACAACTAGAAACAAAGACTACTCCATCATCTGGGCCCTCTTTTTTTCTTTTTTTTTTTTTTTCTACTTTTTTCAATTTTCTGACTGACTAATTTGACAGTCCGCCGTCAATTGTGCCTACGGTTTGGTAATTTGATTCTAAGAGGGATTGCCTACTACTCGAAGTTAAATATTCGTGGTCATTTAAACGTTGACTGATTGATTACCTCTGGACAGAACGGTGTCGGATCGTCTAAAGGGAATTTTTATTTTAAAAAGTAAATGCTATTGTAAAAGCGAATCGAACTCGCAATGCCTAGCATCTTTAACAATCGGCAGACGATATAATCATTATGCCTTCCAGCTAATTTGGAATATCATCTTCAACAAGGCTTTCCCTAGTCGCCATCCATGAGTTCAACGCCTCATACCACTTTGACCAAACCGCGTTTCTCCAAAGAGACCGCTGCTTCTATTTTACTGGGAAGTAAAGGGCTTCGGCTAACCTGATTTCTTGTGCCATTGCCACAGGCTGAAGGTCGAATCCTGTCCAGTTTTTGGTTCTAGTCCAAAAATATACGCGTAAACAATAAACCTGGCTTCAGATACACATATTTTTATGAAAGAGGTAACATTTTAAAATTTAAAAATATATATATATAAAAAAAAGAAAAATCTAGTTTTGGGTCACTAGATTGATTGGATTGACCAACTCAACTCCCCGTCGAATAGATCAATCCAGACCAATAGTTTAATTGGGTTTTCTTTGATGAACTGAATCAGTCTAGAATTCAAATCATTGATTCATCTGTCCAACTAATCGACCAAACTGAGTTTAGTAACTGTTATGATACGAGGTATCCAATTTGAGTAGGAAACAACGTCGTGCATGCACTATGAGAATTGTCCGTGTATGACAAGGTGAGATTGGAGGACCGACCAGAGGAAAAAGGGGAAAAGATCAGAAGAAATGCCAAAAAAGGGGGGAGGGGGGGGGAAGTTGAATCTCTTTAACAGTGGAAGGTTCCAAATCCTGAGGTGTTGCTGAGTGGCTTAACGTTAGCTTCCTAAAGACCCCACTCCATAATCCATACAATTTCCCTTTTACAGATACTTTGCTCTTGGGGTTGAAACACGAAGAAGAAAGAGAAGCAATAGAAGCTGCCACAAACCTAGAGCATGATGATTTAAAGTTGAGACTTAGTGTGCACCAGGGTCCCCTGCATTAGTTAACACCAAAACTGTCAGCAGAGTTACTAGTACCATACCTAAGGGAATATAACATTTTCTGGAGAAAAAGGCATAGGTAATTATGGACTCATCTAATGCCTACGCCGGTGGAAATGAGGGGAGAAGCAATCCATGCTTGATAAAGTAAATGTGTTCTGCTGTTGTTTGGAATTATTTCCAAACTATTGAAATGAAGCAGTGCCGTGAATTTTCATATAGCGCTAATTCAAGCAGTATGGAAATTTCCAGGATTTCACTGGAAATGGAGAACACAAATGGATAACATGTGACACAGCATGGCTCACAGTTTGCAAGCAAGCATGGATCACTCTAGAACATGAACAAGAAAGAAAGTTTTATGCAGGAAATGACTAAGGACCTTGCATATACACATGCAGTTTTATATTTTTAGTCATGCAGCTTTTAAATTCTCACCACCATATGTGTAATTACAACTTCCTTTTCTGATTTTCTTCATCTCTCACTGGAAATTCCCTTTGTCCTTTACTTTTAGGATGAAGAAATATAGACACAGATGTAAGTATATAAACTTCTCACCAGAGAGACTCCTTTGGATGCTGTATCTGACAGATGTGCACAAGGTGTGAACAATGCTCCATATTTCGTTGACCACTCCTCCAATTTTGAACAAATATGTCTTGACCCAAACGAATTGGCCCAGAAAATGATTCCTCCCCTAATTAAATTTTTTCGCATTAACTTTGCATTTTAAGCCAGGAAAGAGAGTGTTCTGCTGGGAAAGATGCATGCACACAAGCATGCTCCTACCTGTAGGCAGGGAAGTCCATGCCCATAACAGCAGCAACATCAAGGTCAGATGCCTTGACAACAATGCCTTCTTCGAGGAGGCGGCATGCCTCATTGACAACAGGAAACAGCATCATCTCAACTATGTCTTGATCAGAGATCTTTGTCCACTGTGTCCATATTTGCAGAACAAGGGAGATCATGAGTTGGATGATTAGTTACTGATCAAATGCAAATAAGAACTTTTATGCTTCTTGAAATGCTAGCAGCCAAAACAACCAACCTAACTGACATTGTGCAGTGAACTTTACTTGTCTGACAAATAAAATGAAAAGCATGAGGGTGAAAGAAAGGAGACCTCATAGTTAGTGACAATCCCAGAAATGCCCTTTGCTTTCCTGACATGCTTCCAAATTGCAGGGTCAGGAGTAGCTTTGTGCTCACTGTTGTTGTAGAAACCACTCAAAGTAGTTTCACCTATACTAATGGGTTAGTCAGTTTCTAGTCCACCAACACTATAATTAAAATCCTCTATTTTTTGAAGAAACCTGCTCGCTTGTCTTGTTGCATGACTGAATTCTGCACTGACTTATAGGATCTATCCGGAAATTTTTCAGTGTACTGGATTCCACTTGTGATTGATGCCTTGGGGCTGACATGATCCATCATTCTGCACTAGAAAAAGAATAATCAGAAAAATATATATAAAGTCAGAAAGAGATCCACTACAGGTTTCTGGAACAACTGGAAGCCAAGAAGTCCAGTGTATTCACATGTGATTCCCAAATTAACCAGTATTTTCTTGGAGGCAATTAGAGCAAGTCCTGCAATGTGTTTGTTTTTCAGCGTTTTAGCATATATGCAACAGTATGATCTTCATGCATAATTTATATTATGATAAGGAACTTCAATAATGCTCAAGAGTACCTAAATGGTCCCATTCGCATTCCAAAATTGGTTATCACCCAATCAATATGATAGATATCCACACCATGTTCAACAAGCATGGCTGCCACTTGCAAGAAAGGAAAGAACATTCGGTTCACTGCAAAACCTGTGCAATTGCCAACAAGAATTGGAGTTTTCTTCAGCTTCTTCCCAACATTTATGAGGTCAACAACCACTTGAGGAGATGTTTTTTCAGTACGAACTATTTCCAAAAGAGGCATGACATCAGCTGGACTGCATCATGAACACACAAAGTGTTGGACCAAGAATTGAAATGCAAGAAGTATCAGGCACACAATTATAAATCACCTAAAAAAGTAGGCCCCAACAATGCGATTTTCACATTTTGTCCTCTCACTAATAAGGTTCAGGTTGATTGCAGAGGTGCTACTGGCAAAAATGCAGTGGCTTGGGCAATTCTTTTCAAGGTCAGCAAAAATTTTCTGCTTTATGGACATGTCCGTGCTTGCAGCCTGCTCAGAAGTTAAAACAAAACGAAATTAATCAACCATGATTGGTCCTATTCTGCATTGAAGTTATGTTTGAGTTTATTAACTACAATTTTCTGGTGTAGCTAACATTCAAATGTTGTTCACTTATCAGTATTAGACTGAAAATTTTCAGTCCAATCTAGGCAGGTTCAACAGACCATTTGCTGGTCCCAGCAGAGAGATTGCAAAGAGCAGAGAAGGAGCAACTTTAAAACAAAGAATTTAATGGCATGCTAGGGCAAACCTCTATAACCACATCAACATTGCCGAAGAATTCATAATCAAGAACTCCTGTGAGAAGCAGCATGATTTCATTGGACTGCTTCTGTGTCAGTTTCCTTTTCTCAACATGATTTTGCAGATTTGCTGAGATGGTAATAATAAACAGGGAAGAAATGTGATGTTACATCAAAAATACATTTGTGGAAAATATATGACTCTTACCTTTTATTCTATCAATCCCAGCCGATAGAAACTTCTCATTTGCTTCCTTTAAGATAACAGCATATTTGCTCAGAATAAGAGCTGTTGCTATTCCAGAACCCATCAGTCCTCCTCCAACTACAGCAACAGTATTCACTTTCCTGGGTACCAAGCCCAAGTCAGTAATCCCAGGAATCTGCAAACCCAATTGGAACTATAATTGGTTAAATACTGAATGGAGTAGATGGAGATCTTTGACCAAATAAAATTCCAAGATAATTGCATTCTCCAATAATCAAGACAGGTTTTCACCATGTAAGGCTTGGGAATTAAGACTTGATTAGATTTAACTATCTTGGAAAAGAACACATCCATTCATTTTCAACCCATGCCTCACTCTGTATGCTGACATTGAAGAACCTGTCTTAATCAAGATGACTACTTATCCATTCAAAACTGAGCTTCAGCTCCTCCTAGGAACAGTCTAATAAAAAGCCATTAACACAATCAGTAATTCAGCTTTCCATTTCTTTCAAATTTGATCAACAAAACAACAGCTTTCTCATATTTGCAGTCCCAAACCTTGGTGGCATTATGTTGAGCTAAAAAGAAATGAACCAAACTCTTGCATGCGTCTGATTGTCGAAGTTCCAGTAAGGCCTCTGACTCCTATCAAGGGCAGTGAAAGGGCAGAACATCATATATGGTAGCTGACACCATCATACCAAGAAACCAAATTACTATTACTACTACTATAATAATAACAGAAATCAATGAAACAGTACCTTCCAAAGTCCAACACGAGGACTGGATGCGACACCTTCTTCAATGACATCTATGCAAACCAAAGGGTGTCTGAGATTTGGAGATTGAACTTTGGCATGTTCTCTGGCCTGTTTTAAAATCAATCTAGCATCTGAGAGTGGCTCTATCTTGTCGGTTCTGTAAAGACTAGCAACCCATGGTTTTCTGCAGTGGTATATGTCTAAGGCCCAGCAGCAGGCTGTATCTACTAAGTTTTCTGTGGTACCCATGGCATCTACTAATCCTAAATTATGAGCTTCATCCCCATTCACCAATTTTGACATCTAGAAACAAAGAGTGAACTGAGATGAAACAAAATATGATAGAAGACTGTTGAACTAAGCACAAAGGTAATTCAAGAACAGATGCTTCAAGAAAGAGAATAGGAACAGCATACCAGCATCATCTCAAGAGCCTTCCAAAGGCCCACTAGGCGTGGCAGCCTCTGAGTCCCTGAGACAAGAATGCAGTTTGAGAAGCATCATCTAGATTCTGATGTCAGTAAACAAAAGAAGGCAGCCATATGCATGTCATTGCATGAAAATCTACTTCAACAATCAGGTACCAATTATGCTTTCAATTTCTCCCTAATACCACTAAACATCCACAATGACATGGAAGAATATTTGAATGTGTTTAATTTAGGGAATAAAACCATCTAATCATAGGAATCCACATCCAGAGACATGGTTTTACCTCCAAGTCCAGGAAGAATTCCATACCGAAGCTCTGTCAGGCCTAGTTGAGCAGAAGGAGTAGATATACGTGCATGGCAAGCCTAAGAAGTGTATTAGGTTATCAATAGTAAATCTCAGTTAAGACAAGATGATATTCATCTTTTGCAAGCCTACCAGTGCAATTTCTAATCCACCACCCAAAGCAATGCCATCAACTGCAGCAACTAAGGGTTTTCTTGCAGCTGCACAACAAAACATCAAAATGCACAAGCAGCATAAATCTCTACAAGAAATTGGAAGAAAACATCAGATGACATTTAATATGATAAGTACCTTCTAAAGTGTCCGTGATAAAATCTATTGACAAAAAGCCAGGCCTTTCATGCCTCACTACAATACAAGCACCAAAGCTTTAGATATTTAACATGTGGATCTCTCTAAAAACTTAGGAGATACATATGCATAGTGTCATTGCCATATATGACTGTAGAGTGGCTATAAAATATTGAAATAAGACATCGGACCTTAGACCTACCCTTTTTTCCAAAGACTGTGACATCAAAGCCTCCAGAGAATTTATGTTTTGAACCTGCTTAAATGAAATGCAATATTAATCAGTTATATCCATTATGTGCTCCCATGGCCATAATATACTGCATCTCCATTTCACATTACCAGTAATAACTACAGCTTTCACATCATCTCTTTTAAGAGCTTGATCAGTGGTCTCCTTTAAGCTGAGCAACACTGCCATTTAAAGAAAAATTATCCACCTTGAAATACTCAACAATGAAACATACACCCATAAAAAAAGAAGTTAAAAAGCTTATAAGATGCTTTATGCTCGCAGCTTGATTCATGCAATAAGCAGAAGTTAACAAACATGTAGTTCAGATGAGCATGAGGATAGATAATTCAGGAGCAAAACAATCCCGCGTTCTTTACCCAGAATCATTTAATCTAGCCCAAAACCTTGTTTCTAAAACCAATTGCTTGTCAGCAGAAATTTGCATTACTGCTTCTCCAAAACTTTTTTCTTTTTCTAATAAAAATCTAAAATGTCCCATTTCTTGATCATCCAGGAAAACTACGGCAGGGTCCATGTTGGAGATAAGTAATCTACATAACAAGTCCAAGAGAACAGTTATTGTATATTATTTCTCCTTCACAACATAGGAATATTTCTCATATAGTGTATGCCCCTCTGATAAGTATTTGTTTTCTCAAACCATCGGCATAACGCAAGTCAGATTGATAAATTAAAGACCAGATTGGTTTGTACCTTTGGAAAATGAAACGAAATAAAACCAGAGACATTCACCAGAGTTCTCCGTTAATATCATAATGAATAACCGACTACAAACATTGTCAAGCAGTGTCATTCCAATATTTCTAAACAGAAATCACATTGATGAAATGCTGTCATAGCAGTAACTCCTGCGTTCCAAAATTTCTCCCCATATTGCTGGGAGAAATCAACTATTCGCTACAACTGCAACCCTTTTTCCCGCGGCAACCAAAACATCAAAAGCCAATCAAATTACAATCCCACAGGCAAACTTGGCATACACATTTTTTTTCCAAAAAAAAATAATAATAATAATTATTAGAATGATCAAATGAAAGTAAGAAAGTAAGAATTATTGTAAAATTTATCGAGCCAGATACCAAACCACAAACTCTAAAGTGATGGGTTTAAAAAATAAATAGATAAAATGGTAGAGACGATCAAAGAATTGGGAAAATACCATCAACAGAGAGCAAATTGAGAGGTGGGTTGTCAATGCTAATGATGGCCACTCCATCAGCTCCAACTTCCAGTGACGTTTTACCTTTCCTTCCGCTATTACTCCCCATCTTTCTTTGGCTCTTCTTCTTCTTCTTCTTCTAGAATCTCTTTTCCAACTGTTATTGCCACGATACGACCTCTCTCACATCATGCGTTGACCATTGTCTTCCAGCTACCTGGCTATTGGGAGACATGTTATCGGGAGCCAATTTACGTCATCAATTTTTTTTTTTTCTTCATAAAGGGCAACTATGTCTTTATACAGTTTCTATTTAGATTGATTAATTAAAGGTGACATTATTCAAAAGTTTGCAATATATAAATTTTTATATTTTAAAAATCTAAAAATAATTAAAATTTTGAAAATTTATTTTTAGGACTGTAAATTTTAATTTTAAAAAATATACTAAAACAATATATTTAGAGCAAGGAAATATTTATAAAAAATTTAATGTTTGTCACATAATTAAAAAATTTTAATTTTTTAAAAAACTAATTATGAGAATTAAGAGAATTTGAACTCCATCAAAGATTTGTACCCCAAATTAGAAGAGAGAAAAAAAAAAAGTGCCTGAAATCTTAATTTAAAGGGCGCTAGAAAAATAAAAATCTAAAATAGAAAACAAATACAAATATCACGTGCAAGGCACGTGCCTTAGAAGCAGCAGTTCATAATCTTAAAAACCCTAGCAGCCCTCATTTTTTGAACTCCGGGACATTTTGCCTCGCCGAGAAGCAGCAGCGGGCCAGCAACCTCGACAACTATGGTGATCTTCTTCTCTATCTGCAAGCCCTAGCCAGCCCAAAGATTTTTTTTTTGGTAATTTGACATATTTGTGTCTCACCGGCTTAACTTTCGGTTGCAGGGTATAGATTTGAAAGCCGGCGGCAAGAGCAAGAAGACCAAGCGCACTGCACCGAAGTCCAATGATATCTACCTCAAGCTCCTTGTCAAGGTCTCTCCTTTTTGTTTTTCATTCTTTTTTTCTTTCTTTGGTTTTTGGGATTATAATTTGGTGGAGATTTAATGAGTGGATCGGTGAACAGTTGTACCGCTTTCTGGTGAGGAGGACTGGAAGCAAGTTCAATGCGGTGGTACTGAAACGGTTGTTCATGAGCAAAGTCAACAAGCCTCCTCTTTCCCTCTCTCGTTTGATTAGGTTCATGAAGGGCAAGGTGCATCTCTCTCTCTCTCTCTCTCTTTTGCTGTTGTTGCTTAATTCCTTTTATGTAGTTATTGTTTGATTTTGGATTCATTTAACTGCGAATTGACGATATAGTTAATATAATGTTTAGGATAAGGAAAGGGAATTTGAGATCCTGTTATGTTTGTTGAATCATTAGAGTCACCTTTGCAATGGAGATTATGAATTCTAGGTTCTGTAATTGCTGCTTTATGACTCAGTTTTTTTTATATTGTGGGATTATCAGGAGAATAAGATTGCTGTGGTTGTTGGGACTGTGACTGATGATATTCGGGTTTATGAGGTTCCTGCTTTGAAGGTTACTGCACTGAGGTTCACAGAGACTGCCAGGGCAAGGATTGAGAAGGCGGGTGGTGAATGCTTGACCTTTGACCAACTTGCTCTGCAAGCTCCTCTTGGTCAGAACACGGTATGCCATCTAACATCATAATTGGACTTTCCCTCCATGCTATCTTTGATAACCTGTTATTTTATGCTACATATGCAAATGCCGACTAGTCACTACCCAGTGGAAAAGCATTGATAGAGACTATCTGATTGCACTGTTTTGTCTTATTGTCAAAAAAGGTTGATAACATTTCCCAGTGATTTAATGTGCTTGATCTTGTTGATCATATTTTCTAAACTGAATGGTTTTTCTCAAGCTATCCACCTTGTTATTAATGTGATAAATGTTAAAAAGACAAAAAAAAAGGATGGTGGATAAATGCGGAAAGTTAGCAATCTTGCGTGTGCACATTAAAATCTTGAAGTTTAGGTTTCAAAATTTTTTGTTTTTGTTTTTATTTATTACATCTTTGGCTGCTTGGATAATTCCTAATCACGCTATTAGCCCTATTCAATTCCAGTCAACTTATGTTCAAGGTTATCAATTACATCTGGTTGGTCTATGTTACCTATGCAAATGATTCCTCACATTATTTTCTGGTTTGTTTGAAATAAAAGATCTTTAAAAGTGATTATTAACAAGAGGAAATTTTGAGTGATAACTTTGCGGTGCGATATTCAGGTTCTCCTTAGAGGTCCCAAGAATGCTCGTGAGGCTGTGAAGCACTTTGGGCCAGCACCTGGTGTGCCACACAGCCACACCAAACCCTATGTGCGATCAAAGGGAAGGAAATTTGAGAGGGCTAGAGGAAGAAGGAATAGCAAGGGCTTCAGAGTCTAAGTTTTCAAACTTGTGAGGGCAATATAAATTAGCGTACCAATCCAAGCATATGCATCCATGTTTAAATATGCTATTTTAAAATTTTTCTTCTCTGTGGAACATTTGCAGTTTTGTTGACAATGTTGATTTGAACAAGTGATACAATCCTTTAATTTGAGGATGGGCGGTCCCTCTCTGTTTAATTATTGTCTACTATTCCGAGGGCTTGGAGTGCTTTTGTGGTTAAAATATTTAAACCTTCACACACTCGAGAGCTTTTACCGGATAGGGCCCTGATATGGAATCATCTAAAACTCTAGTAATTGTTATCAGAACTGACATGTCTGAGTATGAAGTGCCTGTTACTTGAGTGTCAGCATCTGCGTTGATGTCAATCATTCTAATATTGGAAGACCAAAAATATAAAATCGTAGCCCGGCAGTGAAGAAGCGAACACAAAGGCCACACGGACAACATCTCATCCCAAAACGAACATGCTAAAATTGTCACTGTGCCATGGATCTTGTGCTAATTAGAAGAAGACAGATTATAGAAAATCAAAAGCAAAAGCGCAACTGACAGAAATCGTAAATATAGTAGGTTTTGTTTAGCGGTTTTCTTCCGCTGGTGGTGCTTGTTGAATCCCTGTATACCAATACTACTCGACATCCAAAAATGGACTCTGGGTTAACCGTCTTGGAACCAGTCCAATCCAAGTTTTTTTTATCCATCTCTTTGATAAAACTCAATTAATCCCATTTAAAAAACAGGTAACTTATGAGAGAGGGGGGAAGGAAAAACTTGAAAATGAAGCTCGTTCCAGGTTTCTTCTTCTTCTGCCTCTGCGTCGTGCTTGTGTCCCACCGTATCGTTGCCGAGGATGCTACCACCAATCTAGTGCCAAAAGCGTGTGCTCTCGCCCAAAACGGGGACAAATGCGTTGCAAGCCTCGAGTCCAACCCCGATAGCAAACAAGCCAACCTGCCCCAGCTAGGCATAATAGCGCTAAGGCTTGCATCTGCAAATGCAACCGACACATCGGTGTACATCAAGAAATTGCTTAACCAGAAGGGTTTCGAACCTGCCATCGAGCAGGCCCTCACCGATTGCTCAGACCAGTATTTGGACGCTATTCAGCAACTCGACAGCTCGCTCAATGCGTTGTTGTTCAGAGCTTACAATGACATGCGCACCTGGGTGCAGGCAGCTACTGCTGACATAGAATCCTGCCAGTACGCTTTCAAGGATCATCCTAGCCAATCTCTTCTGTCTTCCAGGAACGCCATCTTCCGACAGTTATGCAATAATGCATTGGTCATCTACAAAATGTTGAACAGTCAACAGTGAGATCACCCTGTAATGTACTGCTTAATGATCACGTCAATTCAATATATATATATATATGTCCAACTACGATTAATTAATTAGCGAGGTTGCCCACGTCTAATTTTCTGACTCGAATTTTGCACTAATTACTATTATAATATCACATTTGTATGATAACTCACAAAAATCAAATTACTGGAAGTAGATACGGGTTTTATACCTTTTGGTCCTTAATCGATGCAGGACAGGATATTTTGGACACAAAGATAGAGAGAAATGGGAGACTATGATTCATTTGACATACCTTTAATTAGTTGTGGTTGTTTAACACATTGCTTACGTTTCTAAAGCTTAGGAAAATTTATATCCCCTTTTGTGTAATTTAAACCAGATTTCTTATATTACTTCCTCAAGGACATATATGTATGCTCTCTAATTACGTATCCTTAACTGCAGCCTGTTTTTTCAAGTTTTCTATGAGAAAACCTACACGAAATCGCCAACGCCCACGCTTTCCTTCACACAATATGAGTTCCTTCAGAATGATTATTCACGGGTAATACGTTCCTGAAGGGGGCTTTATGTTTTATGTTCCGATTTTCTTTGCCTGGCAGATCCCTGAACGGAAATTAAATCGGGAAATTTCAACGGAATTTTTGTACTAATGTGCCATATTATTGAAGGTGTAACATAAAGTGTTTACAACTTATCTGCTGCGTAGAAATTTGGAGGAATTCAACTTTTTGAGACATAGATATCCAAGAATTCTTTAAAAAGAAAATTTTATTTAATTGTCTTCGACAGAGACTTGAACTCCCATATATTGAAATCCAAAATTTTAATAGAATTTCATAATTGGTGAAATCTGAATACACTGTATCTCATATATATGAATGAAAAACTCCTTAACAATTACTCTTCACCGGCGCAACGTTAAGTTAAGCTTATGCTTGGGGGTGGTAAAGAGAGAGTTAACAAACACCCAACTAGCTACAGCATAAATAGTAGCTAATCATATTGATCCAGCAGTGTAAGGAACTCCTGTTCTGGGTATCCAATCATTCCCCAGCAAGAAGGCAGACACAGTAAAATTAGCGGCATCAGTAGCGTTGATAATGTGGTAGCCGGGCCAAGTCACCCTTTGGATGGTATTCGATCCGGGTCCGGTATTGTTATACTCTGCATAGTACAGTGTACTCAATGCGAAATCTCCGTCCCAAGCCTGCCAGCCAGCAGGATTTATCAAATTCCCCATGAAACTTTGCATGTAAACTGTTCTTGAATACTGCTTCCATGGCCTCCCAAGAAAAGTCTGGACCGTCATGTTGCTGGAAGCCAAGTCGTCAGCAGCTCTGACTGTGCAATTATGTATTGAAATGCCTGTGTTCTGGTTTGGATCGGTCCGGCCTTGTGCAGTGATTGCATTGAATTGTCCATTCATCGGCAACCGGGGATACATGTTGCAGTTTTCAAAGACAACAGCAGCATTTCCAAATATAAAATCTACTGTTCCGTAAATGTCACACTCCCTGTAGAATTGCCTTAAGGAATGTGTATACAGGGTGTCCTGATACCCCTCGAAACTGCAAAGATAAAATGTGGATAAATCGGCTCCGTTTCTTACTGCAACAGCTTGATGCTTGATTGCCCCGGCCGTGTTAAGGAACGTTATGTTCACCGCCACAAAGTTCGGCGCCGTGACGACTGCAATTGTTGAAAAACAGGTCAATCTCCATTGGAAAAGAAAAAAAAAAGATTTCAAATTTTGCTGCTATATGTATGTGTGCGAAAATTGCTAGTCATTATTTTGGTAAGAATCAGTTTTCAACTTACCAAATGTGGCAGAATTGAAAGTAGTCCATCCATCAACTACGCTACGATTCCCTGTGATCACCGTTTGATTGATCCCATCTCCCATCATCATCAAATATTTCTTCTTCTTTGCTATAGACACGTACTCTTCATAAACACCTGCTTTGATGTAAATCAAGAAATAGCCACTGGTACCGTCCGTGTTATTTGGAGCCGCCGAGACAGCATCGTTGATGGTAGTGAAATTCCCACTTCCGTCCTGACTCACGGTCACGATATCACTCACTAGCACCTCATTGTCCCTTGTCTGAAGAAACTTTCTTCTGCTCACCGACTCGTATATTGCTTGCGTCCGGCTAGACATCCTTAGCGGCAATTTGCCATTTCTAAATTTGCTTTTATGCTGCCATCCCAACGCTCTTTTAGTACTGGGAACCCAAGCTTTGGTGAACAAAGCAAGAGAAACACTGTAGAGTTTGGCGTCGTTGGACAAAGGGATCGACAGGCCATTCTTCACACTCCAAGTAGAAGCCGTGGTTTGTAGGCCATCCAAACAGGTTTGTTGGTTGGTTAAAATGGCGCTAAGCAATGTTTGCACATCGTCAGCTTGCAGGGTAGACAGAGTTTTGCTCGTGTTATTGACGGTGTAAAAGGAGCTTAATAAAAAATCTATGTTTAAGCTGGCTAGCAAACGGCAATCCTCTAATGCACGAACAGCAGTTGTGGAAAGGGCGGATCGGAGTCTGAAATACTTATCAACTAATTTCAAGAATTTACGGGATTGGGAAAGGGACTCCCGGACGGAGAATCGCCCGTAATCATAGACATTGCCAGTTGAATTGTTGAGCACAGATTTGCAATAAGTTGGGTCCGGAGTTGACTTGCAAGCGGTTCCAGGGGGCACAGGGCTGCTTGGAGGGGCATCTGCTAAACATGGCGAGCCATTTAGCAAGAAGAGAAGATGAACAAAAATGGGTATTGCTATCAGAGAGAAGAGATTGGAAGCCATTTATATTCTCGGGCCAAAAAGCAGAGAGTTTGGCTGTTTTGAAGAATTTGTGTCGTTGAGTTTGGTGCATTTATAGAGGCAAAGGTGGACATGGAGACATTATGCTTTCATAAGTTATTAGTTGTTGGTAGTAATCGTTTGGTGTACGTAGAAAATTTTAGACTTTCTTCGTTTCCTCGTGTCAATGTCAATGCAGGGCTTGCTGTGAAAAAGAAAAAAACAAAAAGAAAAACATCTCTTGAGTTTTCAATAATTCTTGGTGCTCAACAATTGAGAATCCGAGTTGTTAACGGTATGTTTTATTTAAAAAAGAAAAAACACGTTATGCTGTATTGTATTGCAATCACCGATGAATTCTTTTCCTTCCCAATCGGTGATTGTCTTGCTCAATATTGTCAACTATGGGCTTAATGAGCTCCATTTTTAATACAGCAATTGCACTCCCAATTAAATCCATAAAAATTAAAAAGTTCATCCTATCTCATTCATTCGTACTGACTGAGGGCTTCATAATATGAATTTAACGCACATTTGTATATTATTATAATTATTAAATACATATCTTAAAATATAATATATAATTAAAAATTATGATAATATAATATATATAATTCATTGGTTGTTTGAGTATTGTAAAAGATCTAATAATCAATTCACTTATGAGACCCACGTTGTTCTGTCAGTCCTCTTCTTGTGGGGTCATTTTCTCATTTCATTTACTTTGATTTGTGGTGTAATCAGCTGGCGGCAGCCATAATTGGTCAATTAACCATTAGAAGTCGATGGTTCCTCTGGCTGACCTGGTTGGCGCCGGTCCTGGTTATTCCCTGTAACTCTACCTGCAAGATCTAGGCATATCAGGCCCGCAAGTGTGCCAATGTACAGAACAATGTTAGTTACTTTTCCAATCAAGCGGTGGAGGAAGTCAGACTTTGTCTGCGAGAACTGAGTAGAGATTGGATTTGCCAGCGTGGCCACTGATTTTTCACTGGATTTTAGAAAGTCTAAATTTGACAAAGGTTTAAATGTCACATCTAAAAAGCAATACTACCATTCTTTTCTTTCATACGGTGTAAAAAGAAGAAAAATGTAGTATTATTGACTATAGAAATATCTGTCTTAAAAAAAAAAAATACCTATAGGAACTTTTTTTTTAATCAATTAATACGTGATTTGTCCACAATGATTTGATTTTCTTTTATTGGCCAATTTTGAATAAAAAAATGCATATCAAATATGTAATATTAATTTTTATATTTATTAATATCAAGATTAAATATAAAAAAAGTTTATTCAACTTGACAGTGCTCAAAGTGATATTTTTTTTTTAAAAAAAAAGGTTAAATAAAAATATTAATTAATAAATGATAATCTTAATTTATAAATATAATAATGAATATATTTATAAAACATTTAAAAAGAAAAATGACATGTAATATGAACTATTGTCCTTCTCTCTATTCTTTTTTAGTTTTTTAACCAAAACTTTGCTTTTTGGAAATTTTGGCATGAACACATAATGAGGAAAAAATGTATCATGCCAGTTAGTAAATAAATTTTAGTTTAGTAAAACTTTTCAGTATTTCACTTGAAATAAATAAATATATATATATATATATATAATTATCAATAAACCACATTTTATTGATATTAAAATTATTTTTAAGATTGAAAGTTTTGAATTTATTAAACCACCTACCTTTTTATTTTCATTTTCCTTCCCTTGCCACTTTTCTCCAAACATTGTAAGATTTGCAAATAAGGAAATAATGGTTTTTTAAGCTTGGAAAAATGTTCGGTTCCTACAAAAAGTCCCAGTTGCATCAGCACAGTCAAACGGCAATAATTTAACCTTTATCCTGCGCGGGTCAATGTCGTGCAGGAGGAATAACGCTTCGCCTAAATCTGAATTATTGCCATCTTTATTCGTTACAGCAACTCTTGTGACAAGTCTGGTTTTCTCGGTAGATGTGTAAAGTACCGGGTGCTCGCAAACCACTTGTACTTGTAGTTTTACGAGGGAAACATGTGCTGCAAAAAAAGAAAAAAAAAAAAGAAGAAGAAGAAGAAGAAGTTTCCTCTCGTAAACAATTTGTCAACTCTGAAAAACGTCTCAACTTGTTTTAATTTAACTGCCAACTTAGACCATATGTCCATAAAATATAATGAATCCTTGGCAGCTCGGTCACAACTTAATTGAATGATTAAGGTTCTTGTTATAAGAATATAACTCTTTACTGGATGTTAGTCGTTATAAAAAATTCAAAATCGTATCCAAAGACATTTTCCTTTCTCGTGTTATTGAAACTAGTTAGTGCCCGAATCACAACGTTAGAATAACTTAAGAATCTCGCAGTTCCAAGTTCCGGATTTGGTGGCTATATATAATAAATGAAAAAATTTCTGTCAGAGTGCAGTGGTCACCAGTTTCAACCCCATTATTAATTCTTAAGTTTTATTTTTATTTTTTCAATAAAAAATAAATATCATAGAGATGTCAATTATTAATTGTGTAAATTTATATTATAAATCATGTTCACGTCATGATTTATTTTTTCTATAAAAAAATTTATTATTCAAATAATGATGACTTTAAATAAAATTTTATTATATTTCATTATAATAATTGTTAAATTTTAAACACAACAATGCACTACACCTCACACACGTAACTTATTCGAGACGAAAGTTTACACACACAAAAAAAATAAATAAAATTAATTAAATAAAAAAATAAGTCGAATTATTTCATACAACTCAACAAAAATGATCTTTGGTTAATTAATGGGTACGGGCCATAAGAAGTCAACATCTTTGCCAATTATTTATTACTCGCTTTTGGTGACTTCAAGTTTGAATGAAAGCCTTAAAAAAAAAAAAAAAAAAAAAAAAACCCACGTACTTCCGGAGATGTGGAACATTGAAAAAAAAAAAAGTCCAAAACAGGCTGGCTTCGGCTGCATTGGATGTCGATTTGACTGCATAAATGCTTAACCATCCACCGGCTTTCATGACTTACAGAAAATTGCAATGTTCCTAATTATTTTGACGAATCATACACTGTCGAATGATTGAAGACGAAAATGATTAGCAATCAGAAAATTTTAGCAAATAAGACAGAAATGACACTGGATCTGCATTCACTGCCTTAGATTGAAGTACTAAAATGGGAAGTCTTTCGGATTCCTTAATTCCAATCAACCTAATGCAAGGCCTTACCTATAGAATGTTGGATCCAAACTAACTCGTACAGGAAGCCTAATTCATTATCAACCCAACCTATGGGTTTAAAAAAATAAATAAATAAATAAATATATATATATATAAAAGGACTTAATTCAAGCCCATGAAGCCAGTCCATGAATATATGGCTGCTACCGGTCCAATTTTCGATAATCGCAGCGCATTTCTCACCCTCGTTGCTTTGTTTTTCGCCCTCCAACAATATAAATGTGCAAAATCTATCACTCAAATTTTTTACTGAAGTTGGGTCAACGAGCTTCTATTAATAGAAAATCTAGAAGTTCTCTATTAATTCACTCCAATATATGAATAATCAGATGATTTTTTTTATATATATATAAAAAAAATGTAGAATTTTAATGGAAAAGCTCATTAAGTTCATCAATAGGGGCAAAAAAATAAACATGGGAGTTGAGGACACACAAATGCCGAACATGTTGCTTTTATTATCCTCCCTATATTGCACTCCAAAATAAAAATAAAAAAGAAAATTTGCCACTTATCACAAAAATTAAGAGAGAGAGAGAGAGAATTTGCCATCTATTTCGTGAACAGTGGAATTTGGCCGAAGACATTGCAGAATGCTTCTTGTCATTAAGCAGCAATGACAATTTGTTGCTGTACAGCCACACTGGGTGGTACTAAATCTTCAAATTCCCATATAGCTTCAGTACATGGTAGGCCATCTTGAACCACTGAGCCAGAAGGTAGACCGTCCATGTTCACAGCAATCAATTATATATTCAAGCAACAAAGAAGATTGCTGCCAGCAAAGAAACTTCAAGGGGTCCTGGAATCCACTTTGATATATAAAATGTCTTAGTCTTGCAGAGATCTCGTAGCGTCGGCGATGCGTATTTTTATCTTTTATCCGTTAATTTAATGCCATAAAGAATCGTCCTTTGTGGGCAGCTTTCTCTCTTGTATTATTCTGCAACTCGTTTTGCGCAATAATAATATATTGCTGGGAATCATCGCAAAGTATCCCTATTAATCCTTTTATTACAAGCTTAGCTTTACGCTAAAGCGTTCCTATTTACTCAGCCATGCCCATATATACATCTGTTCTTCTTTGTCAACTCTGAATCTCTCACAAATCCAATGCACGCACTCTCACACTCGCAACTCTCTACATCTCAACATTTTCCAGTTGAAACACGCCTCACCACCTATCCATGTATAATCTCAGAGAAAGAAGTAAGCTCGTGCTCGGTCTGCTACCGGCCATTTCCACCTTTGTCTTATTGTCAGTCCTACTCATCTCTTGGACGACGACGCATTGGAAACCAAGTTCGAAAAGCTTGGAAACCAGACAACTACTTCACATTCACAAACACATTCAGATTGCCCACTCTACTTGCGAAGGCGCACTGTACCCAGAACTCTGTGTCTCCACTCTCCAATCTCTTCCAGATCTCACCTCTAAGTCCCTGCCAGACTTTATCTCTGCGACGCTGAACCAATCGATGCTAGAAATCAGAGCCTCCTACTCAAAAATCAACCGCATTAAATGCAAGAGAAGAAAGTACGCCGACCCAATTGAAAAAGTAGCTCTGGACGACTGTCTGGAGCTGTTCGACTACACTATGGCGGAGCTTAAGACGGCCATCTCTGATCTCTCAACCCAGAAGGCAGCGTCCAAGCATTACCCAGACCTGCAAACGCTGCTGAGCGGCGCCATGACGAACCAGTACACTTGCCTCGATGGGTTCGCTTACAGCAAAGGAAATGTGAGGGAGAAAATCCAGAACAGCTTGTTGAACGTTTCTCGTCACGTGAGTAACTCTTTGTTCATGCTCACGAAGATCCCTCGGACTAGGAAACATCATAGTCAATCTAAGAGTACGTCCCAGGTGGCTTTCCCCGAATACGGTGACATGAAACACGGGTTCCCATCCTGGTTGTCATCCAGAGATCGAAGACTCTTTCAGGCTTCAGTAACTTCAATCGAGTACGATCTCATGGTGGCCAAGGATGGCACGGGAAACTTCACTACCATCAGCGACGCTGTGGCTGCTGCTCCAAACTCCAGCAACACCAGGTGAGTACTTAATTAATTAAAAACCAAATTGATGAATTGAACTTATTTTTTTTTAGTGATCTTTATTGATTCAGAAAATCAGAAGCAATATGGGAGGCAATATGGCTTGAGCTAAGCTCGCTCCAATCTGTTTCGCCTTCCTTCAAAAAAGTTTTGAGGGCTGGCGCATGAGCTACATTATGCCCTTCTCTACGAACATAAACCATAGAAAAACTATTAAAAGAGGATGGGAAAGAAGCTTGACAAAAGCCGTGATCCGTCCGAGAAATGTGTCACCATAGTGCTATCGATGGATAGCTTCGATGGCCACCTGACTATCAGACTTCAAGCATATTTGTAGTAGCTCTAGATCCATGGCCTTTTTTAATGCGGAGCGAACAGTTACGAGCTCCATCACCTCGGCTGAAAAATCACCCCTGATACCTTCAGCAATAGCAAGGAGGACATTGCCCATGTGGTCCTGAACAATCTACCCCATACCACCCATACCATCATGCCCGAGGGCTGCATCCTTATTAAGCTTTAATTGGCCAAGAGATGGGAGTCTCCAAGTGGGCTGTTTCTGGTTCTTGCTGGCGAGGCAGAGGGACACCTTCCTCTTGCATGTAATCGTAAAGGCGCCGTATTGATTGTTTGACCAGGATCATATGACTTCCCTTCCATACCTAGCAGATTTTGTACCCGTCAGATTAATAGATTAATTAAAAGGGCGTGTATATACATAATAATTGTAATTAATATGAATGTAGGTTTGTGATATATATAAAGGCGGGAGCATATTTTGAGAATGTGGAGGTGGACAGAAAGAAGACCAATGTGATGTTAATTGGGGATGGAATTGGAAAGACGGTAGTGAAAGCTAGTCGGAACGTCGTTGATGGATGGACTACTTTTCGCTCGGCGACCTTCGGTGAGCTATAGTTCTTCTCTTGAAATTCCTGCTTTCCTTTTTTATTTATTTATTATTTGCAATTAAGGCATTTGTGTGCTCTAGGTTTGCTACAACCAATTAATTCCATTGGCATTTTATCCAGACCTCTGCGGCCATTCAGTTTTTAATCCAATCACATGTACAAGTGGGTCATTATGATTTAGTGATGGAGGGATTGCAATGGGGACGAATTGTTGCTGTTGTGCCTGATGATATCTATAAACTCGTCTAATGCGAGAAACTATGAAAAAAAAGCCGACCACTTTGCCTCTACTCCATAAATGGAAAGTTGATTTAACCCCTATCAACAACTTTCAATGCCATATATATATATATATATATATATATATTACATATTTAAGTGTAGATAAATTGTTTGCTTACTTTGTATGGGTCCCATCTTATGCTTTTGGTCCGGATTGGTTGGAGGGCATCTTTATTCTTTATTTCTTTTTTTCATAATTGTTCCGAACTTGATTTAAATTTAATTTTACCAATATTTTAGTGGGAATATTTTTGTTTGTCATATATAAAAGGAATTTTTTTAAAAAATTTTATTTACAGGATAGAAAAATGAAGATTAGGAATGCAAGGATTAGAGTTTCCCGAATTAACTTCATCAAGTTTAGTAGCAAGTCATTTAGTGGCTCAACTTTTATTATTAGCAACAATGCAGTCTGTCAGTGCTGGTGCTTGTTAACAATATATTTTCGCAGTCACCTCCGGTCACGTTTATATTTTGTAGACGATTTTTTTTATTATTTTTTTTTTGTTTTTACCTAAAAACATTTAATTTATCATTTTCTTGATTTTTTTAAAAACATTTCTGTTAGATTCCCGAACAGAGGGATTAATTGACGCCATTAAATTCTTTGGATCTTGATCACTTGCAGCCGCAGTAGGGAATGGATTCATTGCCAAAGGCATAACGGTCGAGAACGCAGCAGGGCCAAGTAAACACCAAGCTGTGGCCTTCCGAAGTAACTCCGACTTCTCGGCCTTCTACAAATGTAGCTTCGTGGGCTACCAAGACACCCTTTACGTCCATTCCTCCCGACAATTTTACCGCGAGTGCGACATATACGGCACAGTCGACTTCATTTTCGGCAACGGGGCCGTGGTGTTCCAAGAATGCAACGCATTCGCTCGCAAACCCATTGAAAACCAAAAGAACACATTCACGGCGCAAGGACGAGAAGACCCAAATCAGAACACTGGAATATCAATGCTGAACTGCAAGCTTGCTGCCGCGGCGGACCTGATTCCGGTACAGTCGTCGTTCAAGACGTACCTGGGGCGACCCTGGAGGGAATACTCCAGGACGGTGATCATGGGTTCTAACATTGGCGATTTGGTGGATCCTGCTGGATGGTTGGAATGGAATGGCGCGTTCGCTTTGAGTACGCTTTATTATGGGGAGTACCGGAACAGAGGTCCTGGTTCGAATACCAGTGCTCGAGTCACGTGGCCTGGTTATAGAGTCATCAACAGCTCAACTGAGGCCAGTCAGTTCACTGCCGGGGCATTTATACAAGGAAATGAATGGCTGCATTCAACCACTATTTCATTCTATCTCAATTTAACGGGTTGATTTCTACCACTATTCCATATTCCATCTCAATTCGAGTAACTTTGGGTGGGGAAGGGGTAATCATTTCGTTCGCAATTTCAGCTTGATGTTTGATTGAATAAGCAGGGACCTGTAGCAATGACCTTAAGCCGTTCATTAAATCTCTGTGAATAATTTTACTCTCTTCTATTTATATGCTTAGATTTTATTATTATTACTAAAAGGAGATGCCTAGTATTTAAATCTTATGTGCTTCTAAATGTTAAGAAAAATTAAGATAAAATAAATTAATATTTAAATTTCAATTTTACACGAAATTTAGTTATTTTATAAAAGTAAATTAACTTAAAGTAATAATAAATAAGTAAGAGACTAAAAATATATGAAAGGGATAATAGTTATAAGAAATTTCATCAATTCATTATATACGAAAAAAATTTTAAAAATATTTATATTTATTTCACTTTTGTATATGTAAATACAATTAGTTAGTTTAGAGATTTTAAAAAAATATATATAGATTTTGGGCAATCAAATCTGGAAGAAATTATTCAGAATCATGAGGTGGGTCCACAACTTTTCTGAGAAAATATTCAATCCTCCCCAACATACCCTTTTTTTCAATTGTTCAAAGATTTTCCTGTATCCGAACTCTTTTCAGAAATCGTGAAATTTTGTATGGGTAGCCGAGTACATCAATTATAACAATGTAGAGTCGCCCTGGCCACAATTTTTGTGCTTATTTTACTTTTCCTTGTTTGCCTCTGCCTGCTTCTTCTGAATCAACTGCTCTGGGCACTCTGCCTTTTGTATGTTTAGTCAGCGGAAAATGGAGGGAAGCCTCTCTCTCTCTCTCTCTCTCTCTCTCTCTCCTGTCTCTTATACACATCTGTATGTTTAGTCAGCGGAAAATAGAGGGAAGCCTCTCTCTCTCTCTCGCTCTCTCTCTCTCTCTCTCTCTCTCTCTCTCAATGTGGGGTAAGATCAATTATAGTTGAGAGACGAGTTTCTGGGGTTCTAAGAAACAAAATTGCTCTCTCTTATGCATTGCGAAATGGGCCACTCATTAAAAAAGCAATGTATATATATACTGGGATCGAAAGATATATAATTGCATGTGCACGTTACTTTAGCAACATGTTACCAGACATTGTGTTGACTGACTCTTATTTACAAGGATTATGAATAATTTAATGTAATGGCTAATGGGATTCTTTACCACAAAAGGCTTAAACCCAGAATTTGTAATTATTGGTCAGCGTTTGTAGTCCATGTAGGCACTAATTAAGAAGGTTGGAACTTGATTCATACCCATAAACAAATTTCATATCCCCAAGGAGACAAGGTTTGTGCCTTCATGCATGCCTGGAGAACAGATCATTTAAGACAGCTAGTGATTAAAAACTAGAAGTTTTGAGTTCTAACCTCTGAGAAATAAAAAATAAAAAAAAATAAACAAAAGACCTTAGATATGTATTTTTTAAAAAAAAACTAGCACACAAATACAAGCCGAAAAAAAAAAAGAAAGAGGAAGAGGGTTTGCGGTTTGGATTGGTGGTAATAGGGACAAATACGAAGATGCAAGCAACTAAGAGGTAGGCGATCGTCCTCCGCGCTGGGGGGCCGAATGGGCTGCCACTGGTATCATCTTGAATTGAGAACGAGTGCAACAAAAATCCCTTGGCTTTATCCATCCAGAGTTATCTTTGCTTGATTCAAGTGCCCCATCCCCCCAGTACTGTCCTTGCTTATGGGTCTTTATGGATGGACTCTTTTGTAGATTGCAACTCTTCCGATATAGTTCTACATCAACTCCCATTTCTTTGTGTTCATCACCTTTTTCGGACAGGAGACCATGTTACTCATGTTTGTCACCTTTTTTTCTGCAACTGCAAGTGGTGATAGCTTGAATGTTTCAGTTTTCCGTCATATTCAACCTGTGGGCAAATACTTAAGTTTTGTGTCCCAGTTTAACCATATCATAGTGTTTGAGTCATACAAATGATCGGTAATTTTTGGAAAGAAGTCGATTACCCTCTGACATTGAGTTTTCGATTTAAATATTTCCCGAAAGTTTACAATTACAAGAACTAGTAAATGTGCGCCAGTGCAAGTGGTGAAATCTCATACTGCCATCCTTTCTTGTTTAATGAAGATTGAAGAAATTGCTAGTTTGCAGGCACACCAGGCATGACCCTTATCACACTCACATCCACTTAACATGATCAATATAACTTCACTCGGCTCGCGCCACACCGCCATTATCGTACAAAACTTGGACAAAATAAGCAACTAAACTTCCAAATGCAATCTCATCCGCGTTGCTACAATTTTGAGAATAAAGGGAATTACACAAGCCCTTTGTGTCATTATCCATAACATGTACGGATTTCCAGACAATTAGAATGACAAGCGAGACTTTGTTTTGAATGCTTGAGATTTTTTAGAACATGCAGCTGTCATTGTAAGGCGTTGAGGAATATCAAACGTTGGCATAATCTCGCATTTGTGTTATTAAAGGCTCTCTGTCTTTCTTTTGTACTTGTGAAATTTTCCAAATGCATGAATGCAACCAGAGGAATTAAATTGGTGTTAGGAATATCAACCATCACATTGTTCCGAATAAGTTATTGTATAGTGATGAATTTACTGCTTAATTTTCCAATTTATGTTCAATCACTCTTTATCCCGAAATTTCTTAAGTGGTCATTTTCCTTTGCCATTACGAGCTATTACTTGTTTCTTAAAAAGGCAGGACTCCGGGGCATCTCACTATTGTTTTGTATTGTTGTTTTGAAAGGTAATGATGTCCTTAAAAGTTTTTAAGCTGTTAAAATTACATAGAAAGTAGAAACCAAAAAAATTGCAAGAACCCACCCCCCACACACACACACACACACAAAAAATACAAACAAATAAACAAACGAGCTTAGATATCTATTTTTTAAACAAGAACTAGCACGCAATTACAGGCCTAAAAAAGAAGGCAAAGAGACAAACAAAACATACAAAATTATATGTTATCCACTGCTGAATAGGAAAAGGGAGTGTGTATATTAAAATGTATGTGAAAAATTAGTTTTAATTAAAACATGCGCCTAAAAACTCATTATTGTAACCAAGCATTAATACTTTAATGGAGGCAGGTGCTGCTATATAAATACAGAGAAAGGGGGGGGGTCTCTGTTCCCACAGAGCTGCGATTTGGCCGGTTTGTCTGTTTTGCTGGTTTGGGTTGTTAAAACTCTGCTTCTGGGGCAGAACTGAAAAAAATGGCTGGCAGTCTTTTCTCCCTCACACTTTTATTTCTCTTCTCTTGTTTGCTGCCTTGCCATGGCTTTCATTTCCAGCACAAAAACAACCCATTTAGCAGCCACCCCCACCGCCCTCGCATCGCCCGTCACAACTACAGAGATGCTCTCACCAAATCAATCCTTTTCTTTGAAGGACAGAGGTCCGGCAGGCTCCCTTCTAGCCAAAGACTCAGTTGGAGGAGAGACTCTGGCCTCTCTGATGGTTCAGCCATGAATGTATGAACTACAGAAACTCTTTCTCTCTCTCTCTCTCTCTCTTTTTTCTCTTCAAATTTGAAGTTTTATGCTTGCATTTCTTTCAGTTTTTTGTGATTTTTTGGTGTAAAATGTAAAATGCAGGTGGATTTGGTGGGAGGATACTATGATGCAGGAGATAATGTGAAGTTTGGATTCCCCATGGCTTTCACCACAACCATGTTCTCATGGAGTGTCATTGAGTTCGGTGGAATGATGAAGGGTGAGTTGCAGCACGCCAGAGAGGCCATTCGTTGGGCTACTGATTACCTGCTCAAAGCTACGGCACATCCAGACACCATTTATGTTCAGGTTTGTCCTGCATTTTACGTTCATATTTGTTTGTCTTCTGTGTTAGTTTTCCATAGTCACAATCAGCAAGCCGTGGTGTTTTTTTTTTTTCTTTTTGCTTCCTGCCCTTGAATGTTTGGGCCTTTTGCTTCAGGTTGGCGATGCTAACAAGGACCATGCATGTTGGGAGAGACCAGAAGACATGGATACCCCAAGGAGTGTTTACAAGATAGACAAAAACACCCCCGGTTCTGATGTTGCTGCTGAAACCGCTGGTGCTCTTGCAGCTGCCTCTTTGGTGTTTAGGAGGTCCGATCCCACATATTCCAAGCTTCTGGTTAGGAGAGCTATCAGGGTAAAATCATTAATTGGAATTATTTATATTTATTCAAAAAGAAAATTGAAGCCATTGAATGGAGAAGATGTGTCCCAGAATAATCCATCTCCTTGGCCAGGTATTCCAATTTGCAGACAAGTACAGAGGACCCTACAGCCATGGATTAAAGAGAGATGTTTGCCCCTTCTATTGTTCCTATTCTGGATATCAGGATGAGTTGTTGTGGGGCGCTGCTTGGCTGCATAAGGCCACCAAAAGTCCAGCTTATCTGAACTACATTCAAGTTAATGGGCAGACCCTTGGAGCAACAGAGTTTGATAACACATTTGGCTGGGACAACAAGCATGTTGGAGCCAGGATTCTTCTCTCCAAGGTCCCATTTCTCTCTTTCTCTCCCCCTCTTTTTTTTCTCTGTTTCTCTCTCAAAAGTTTCTTTGTTATACATATTTCTTGATGGGTTCTTATCAGTGCCCTTGAATTCAGGCATTCCTTGTTCAAAAGCTGCAATCGCTGCGTGACTACAAAGGGCATGCAGATAATTTCATCTGCTCTGTCATGCCAGGGGCTCCTTTCTCTTCAACCCAATATACTCCAGGTCCCCCACATTTCTGTCTCTTAACTCCTATCCTATGTCCACCATGGTGTTGCTTCGTTCTAACGGCTAGATTTGGATTTTTCCTGTTTGATACTTCAGGTGGGCTCTTGTTCAAGATGGGCGATGACAACATGCAGTATGTGACCTCCACTTCGTTTTTACTACTTACCTACGCCAAGTACTTAACCTTCGCCCGCACGGTTGTGAATTGTGGAGGAACCGCTGTCACTGCCCAAAAACTACGAAATATTGCTAGGAAACAGGTTCGTTAATTAATATCCCTCGTCTTAGTAATGTTCTAATCGTTGGTTAATTACCTTTTTTAACGGCTACATTGGGGTTATGACCAGGTGGACTATCTACTTGGAGACAACCCCTTGAAAATGTCCTATATGGTGGGGTATGGTGCGAGGTTCCCAAGAAGGATACACCACAGGGGCTCATCTCTACCGTCCATTGCTGCGCACCCAACCAAGATCCAGTGCTCCTCGGGCTTCGATTTTCTGAAGTCTCAATCTCCCAACCCAAACATTCTCGTGGGGGCAGTAGTTGGAGGGCCAGATCAGCATGATAGCTTCCCAGATCAGAGATCAGACTATGAACAGTCAGAGCCTGCAACTTACATAAATGCCCCACTAGTCGGAGCCCTGGCTTACCTTGCTCACACCTTTGGCCAGCTCTGATTATATTGTAATCCTCTATATACATCACTTTATCCCCAAGTTATTAGGGAGGGAGTACGCTTAATTTGCTCTTTCCTTTTCTTATTGCTAGTGAGTTGTCTTACTTGGTGCTTCTTTGGATGCCAATGTGATTATAGTTAATAGGGGGGTCGAGACCTAAGGCTCGAGCCCCCAAACCCCCACGTTGCCCAAGATATAGGAATAGGTAAAAAATCTTGTGATTTGCTTTTATGCTCATGATTGTATTCTGAGGCTCAAGAACAAGGTGTCGCTTTATGTAATTTAACGGTCAAAAACGGCTCTAGTAGGATAGCCGTTAGGCCTTTGCTTTTCAGCATCTCTGTTTTGGGACTTGTGATATGTCCACTAGCGTGTCTCTGCTTACTAAGAACTATAGGCCTTTTTCACTCTCTATGTGGCTATTTTTTTTCTTTTACCTTTCTTTTTGTCTGGTTTCTTTCTGCTGAGAGAAAGCGTGGCCCTGGAGGGGGGTGAAATAAAGTGTCAGAAAATTGGTCTTGGACATTTCGAATGTACCAAAAAAAAAAAAAAAGGGGGGGGGGGCGGGGGGGGGGGGTGAAACAGGAAGCCAGGAGTGGCTCTTGGGGACCTGCCGTGTAAAAAAAAAAAAAACAGGGGGGGGGGGAGGGGGGTTTGGACCACTTTAAAAAAAGCAGCATTAAAAAATGCTATGGGATGCCTTGTTCTTCGAACTAACAAAGACCAATACAAAAAGGGCTGGAGAGAAACAGACTTGACAATGACAAGTGTCTAAGGAATACTTTTGGAATGAATATTTTATCGTTGAGTGGGCGACACCAGCTAGTGGAGTGATGCTGAGAAATAAGAAAGAGATTCTGTGACCATCATGGATGATAACCTAACGATTCAAAAAATTAAATTTTTATTTTTCTAATCTAATCTAAAAAAAAGTTTCATAAAACTTATAGAAATGAAAATAGATAAGAAATATTAAATTTATAAAAATGAAAAAATATATCTTTATTATAAAGTTTTTAAAAAAATTTGCAAGAACAACAGAATTTTGTAATTACTTGGATTATAATTTTTAGAGTAGAGTGTACTCAGTCACACACCCGATTATGACTCAAGTTCCTACACTCAAATTTATAGTGACTCTTGGGGCTCGGCCTCACACTTGAACAACAGGGCAATGGCCCCGGAGAAGAATTTCTTTAAGGGGTTTCATATAAAATGCTGCCTTCTAACGCTGGTGAAAAGAGAGACTCTCCAATTACATTATTTATTTACAAAAGCGAACAATACATGATTTTCCATAACATTCATCAGCAGCACACGAGGGCAGGACGATGGTAAGCTCTATAACACAGATAAACTTCATATATGACAGCCTAAACCACGGTTTTATTCTCAGAGTAGCGTCACAATATGATGTTTCGGCATCATCTGGCTCATACAACTTAATTCATAAAGCTTAATGCTGGTCCTCAATTGCCAAAGGAACAGTTTTCACCTGAAAAGGAGCAAGAGAAATGAAACTATGCAGAATGCAGAAACATGAACAATTATTCTGGAAAACATCTGATAAATCCTTTGAGCCCAGATAAACATGGCTGAGTCGACAGGTCATGATTTCAAACAGCAGGCATCTCAACCATCAAGATAGGATGCCAAATGTCACCATGCTCCATCAAAAATCACCATTGTGAATAATGTAGCCCTTTGACAAAACAGTTGGTATTTCACAATTCAAACTTGCATATTTCATAAGAGTGGGGAAAGAGAGGAGATTTGCCAGTAAACATGCTCAGATAATTGAAATAAAAGCAAGAGGCTAAGAAAAGAACTCACCAAGTCCCGAAATTTAAGAATGTAGAACATCTCAAGATATCTTCGGGTCTCACGTCTCTCAAGTTTGGAAACAAACTTCCAGAAACTATATACCCCAGCCAACGTCATTAGCCTCTCAGAGTAAATTTTCCAAGTGTACCTTCATTTTCACAATAATTGGACTAAGCTCACACTTGCATGGACTTTGAGAGGCTAAGGATTAAATAATTGCAAGATCTATGTAGATACCAACCTTTCATAAATCCTTTGGAGCCCCCTGTCAGAGATCCTTTTCCAGTAGCTCGGATCCTCCTTGCACTGCTGGAAGAAATCTGCCATAAGGGCAGCAGCCTGATCAGAGTGATACGGGTCAATGTGGAAACCCGATACACCATTCTCAATAATCTCTGCAGGACCACCATGGCACGTGGCAAACGTTGGAAGGCCACAAGTCATTGCCTCCACAACAGTAAGCCCAAAAGCTTCATAAAAAGCAGGCTGCAATAGAGAAAAGCAAGGTGGGAAGTTGGAGGAAACAACTGAGATTTCTGGGACATTTTATGGCTGACAAGAGAGTGATCTAGCTGTATACCTGTACAAAAGCTCCTTTAGTATCCGCTACGTAGCGATAGAGCTCACCATTACGTGCTCGATTTGTTTGAGCTGTTATCCAACGAAACTTTCCATGCAAGTCATACTTCTTTATAAGATCATGCATCTTGTTAATTTCAGTAATTTCTTCCCTGTCTTTGGACTTAGTCACATCAATGTAACCAGCTATGACAACAAGGTTTGCCAGCTCCCTCAATTTGGCATTTTTACCATAGAGCTCTACTAAGCCTGTTATGTTTTTCACATGATCCAGCCTTGCCATGGAAAAGATTATGGGCTTTGCCCTATCATCGAGTAAACCACTGCAGGAATATAAATGAAGATCATATTTAATATGCAGGGAAATTTGAAATAATGTTTTTTCATGGCCTTACAAACAAAATTATCTGTATTGAGTATCCAACACCAAACAGTAGGCTAAAGAAGACTCACATCCAATCATTGGTCTGTTCAGGATCATACAGCATCTTTTCTATTGAACCATGGAGGGCTGTAAGTCGTTTCTCCTTTTCATGAAATGGGAAGTAGATGGTCATATCTGCCCCGGGAGACACAATATTGAACTTCGGGTCAAAAACATCAATGCCATGAACAACTCGATACAGCCCTGGCAGAGTAAAAGCAGTGTGGCTCTCGTACTGACCAACATTATTCTTCCTGCACAAAAGAACATACAAGCTAAGCAGTGAACTTCTAATACAGTTATTCAATGTTAACAACAAACCAGAATGATGAAGCTGTGTAACAAACTGACAATCTCAGCTCCCATATGCATCATCAATGACAATACCTTCCCTTATCAGCAGTGAATGCGAAAATTGGCATTATCAAAGCAAACTGACCATCTACAATGAACTGCTGAACTCATTTGGCACTTTTTAGAGACTTGAGACACAATCTCAGGCATAATGGAGGAGGAGCTTTTAAGAGAGAGGAGCATGCAGTGGAATGGAAAAATTTATAAACACTGCATGAAAAAAGCTGCTACATAGTCATTCCTGTAGGGATTCTACTAAATAAGAGCATGGGATATCAACATAAACTTCTGACTTTTGTTCAACTATCAATCTAAGACTACTTATAGGACCAAAAACCAAAGGTTTAAGTTCTTGACGCTATTACAACTTGATTAGATTTAGATCGGACACTTCTAACACCTTAATTTGAAAAACAAACCCTAGCATAACAAAATCAATGAGTGGTAGGGTGCTCTCAGGGCTACAGTAAATGGGCCCCCACCTTTACCTTGACTCTTACTTCTACGTTGGCACTTATGTATGCCAAGATGGTAGTCCCAAAAGAGTTTTTAAGAGTTTAGCAGATCCAGGGCAGCATTTGTAAACCTTGAATTAACTATCTGCACCAGCAGATACATTTAAAGCAATGAGGTTAGCTACTTACGTCCCTGCTATCTCTTGATAAGTACTGGTGATGATAAAGTCTGCATTGTTCATTGCCAGTATGTCAGCTGTGAATTGACAAGAGAAGTGGTATTTATCATCAAAATTTTTCCAATATATGTCTGAATCAGGATATTTTGTTTTCTCCAGGGCATGGGCGATGGTGCACTGCATGGATCAAAACTTGAGAATGTTAAATATTCCCTCTTCAAATGATAGTTTGGCAATATTTGCACCAACATGAACACAATACTGAAAAATCAAGGCTGACCTGTGTAACACCCATTTTATAAGCCAACAAGGACGCAACAAGATTTCCATCACTATAGTTCCCTATGATAAAATCAGGAATGCCCTGCAACTCAGCTGCAATTTCACTGGCTGCATCCTGTTAAAGAGGTTTGAAGGAAAGGTCATGAGAGCAACAAAATCAAAAAGGAAATATAATGCAAAGACGCAATAAAGAGATTGTTAGGGGAAGCTTGGATTAGTATTGCAAGTTCATTGACAAAATTTAAAGTAAGAGATGGGGCTAATGACGGAGTACAAAATGTCAGGTCAGTGAAATGGAGAAATGCATTACTGTCTTGATATGGAAACATCAATATTGAACAAGAATTTAGATTAAGAATAAAAAGCCAGTTAATTTCCCTCGGAGCACAACCCAGTGGTTAGGAACTTAAATCTCTATTTGCAAGGTCCCAGGTTTTAATCTTGGGAAGGGGATATGGGGGTATAGGAATGGGGAGAGCTACCCCCATTGTGTAACTCATGGCCCAATGGGCCTGCTAATGGACCATAAAAATAAAAGCCAGTTAATAGTAGTTAATACCTCAGTATATTTCTCCAGGTATGGCCACACATCAAACCTTGATATCCATTTACGAAGAATTCCTTTGTCTGATCTAAAAGGAACTCGTAGAATATGTGTGTGATCCGTTCCAGTGACTCTTTCCAGCCGCTGATTGCATGTAGTCCCCTTTGCATCAGGTATTAACCTGGTCACCTTGGAATAATGGAATGGAAATGTATCACAATCTTTGACCACAACAGTATCATAAGAGACAAAGAGAAGCTCAGTTTAAACTTACAATGAGAATCCGGGGCTTGAAATCCAATCCTTGCCTCTTTATTCTAAGAAGCATTTCTTTTTCCAATGCACGCACTTGATCCAGTATATAAACAACCTGCAAGATTATTATGGCAGAAAAAGACTTTACAAGAATCACAATGCTGCATATTTCTTCTTTGGAACAAATGACTCACAGCCATAATAAAACCTCCTCCACAGCTGAGAAGGATGGTCATATATTTCTCTTATCTGAGGCTTATTTTTATTTTTATGGATCACAGGGGAATCTAGAATTAAAATTCATTATTGCAGCACTCTAATTATTGTTGGTTCATGATAAGAGGAAAGTCACAATCACCTGTCCTCCAGTGTCAGGCAAACCTAAAACGTTTGCCTGCCCAAAGTATCCATGTGGAGACAAAATGACAACATTAAACACCATGGGTACTCTCCCAAGAAATGTCTCTAATGTTGAGGGGTCGGGAGCCTGGAGGATGTCTGCAAGAAGATGTACCATCTCCAATACCCGAGCTGCAGTATCCCCCCAACCTCTCTCAAAGCCCATTCCTTGTAACCTGAATAAGATAAGGAAAAAACCACCCGGGGGGTGTTGGGGGGTGGGTGGGAAGAGGCAGAACATATTAGGCACAAAATTATAATGGTCTATAATGCCCAAATTGCAAACTCAATCAGAGAAATAAAAAGAGGCAAGAAATTTTTTTTCAATGTCTGGAAAAGCTTACACGTATTCAAATTCAGAATACGGTGTATCAGATGGAAGCTTAGAGATATAATCCTCTGCCTTAGAAAGAGCAGACTGAAGTTGGGATATTCTTTTTATCCGATCATTCAACATCAACCCCTACACACAGTCCTCAGTTCAATCACTTAGCCTGCACAAAATCCTCATGCTAAGACAATTACTACTCCAATTGTCTAGCTTTCGACTTCTAGACTCACACCACATGTATATTTGTGATAATAAATGCTGAAAGGAGTTAACATCAAGACATTTATGCAACACAACCATCACAACAAACAATTGTATAAAGGAACATCTCCTCCTGGCATTCATAACAGACTTACATGTCCTTTGTATCTGTGTGCTCGAAGAAAATTTAGTAAAGGATCTAAGGAGTCTTTGCTGTGAAACATAATTGAGGAAAGATGGCGATTGAGGAACTGAACGCCACTGCCAATGGATGATGACCGGCTGGGACGGGGAAAGCTAGCATTGAAGGGCTCAAAATCCAGCTCAAGGACATAGGGGTCATTGGACCTAAAAAAAAAAGAAGATCACATCAGAGAAAAACATTGACAGAGAGAGAGAGAGAGAGAGAGAGAGAGAGAGAGAGAGAGAGAGAGAGAGAGAGAGAGAGAGAGAGGGAGAACTATGCATTTAGGAACAATTAATGTATGTCATATGATAGACTTAATTCAATGGTGTGTAAGGAGGGAATAAAAAGGAAGATTTTTGAAGTCCAGGAGTAATGAAGTAGCTTACATCCCATCAACAAGTTCTTCTTTGAAGCGAAGATATTCAGCAACACTCAGTTGCTCAACACCGAGTTCATACACATTAACACGTACATATTCCCAAACCCCAGGTCTTGGCCGAAAGGCGAGTACAACAAACGGAGGCAGAACAATGGCTTCCTGTCACCAACATGTATACAGAAACAAAAGTTAGGACATGTTGCAACATCCAATGGCCTACGAAGCCCGCCCACATGCTCAATGCAGGTCAGAAAGGTAACCCAATCAACATAACATGTCTTTACTCTCGTCTGTATGAAGTATTCATTCGATCCATAATTTTTTATTCCTGCTAAAAAAAAAATCAGAGTAATAAAAGACTATAAGAGAAAAAGAAAGAACGAATAAAAGGTACACCTGGGCAGATTTTAGAACTTCAATAAAAGGGCCATCTTTAAGCCTCTGCCTTGCGTCCTCTTCACAAACAATATTGTCTATCTCATCGATCAAATTGTGGGGATGCAAAATTCCTTTCCCCTGATCCACATACCTTTTACACCACACACAAAAAAAAAATAAAATATTATTATTATTATTAATTGTCATTTTCATGCATGTATTCTTTAAAAATTCATACTTGAAAAGATACTAAAGAATAGTAGCGTTTCCATGATCTCAGATTTTCTTTTCACTTTCTTTCAGTGACGGTCGGTTCTCAATTCTCAGAAAAAACTGAATGAAATTGAAATTTTTCTATAAAAAAAAAAAACAAACAAAGAAAAAAAGAAGAAAACATATGGAGAAATTGATGGGGAAGAAAGGTAAGAAAATAAACCTAGATAAGAGCGAAACGAGTTCGTTGCGGTGTGCAGAGAGAGTGTCCTCCACGCGATCCCTCATGCTCGGGAATCGTGTAAGCTTACGGTCTGCCATAACTGATCAAAACTTCCCACAAACAAAAAGAAACAAAAAAAAAACACAAAGTGCTTCTACTAAGTTCTCACAGTCACAGCTAGCCAGCGGTTTATATAGGCAAGAAACGTGACGCGCGTATATCATTGTCTACTCGTTTGCCATAACTATTCTTACTGTTTCTCAATTTGCTTCCTTTTTTCTTTTTAAATTTTATTTTAGTTTGTTGGCTGTGAGTATCAATATTTTTTTTTAATTATCTACTTAATTAAAAGAAACGCGACACAAATAATGAGAGAGAAGCCGAGTTTGCAACGGAACCGTCTAAATAGATTTGTAATTGTTATTATTAAAAACAAAAACCAAAAAATCAAAAAAAAAAAGTCAGATTCCACAGATGATTTGAATTTGACATGTTTGTACTAACGACAAACCAGCTGGCCGTCACCACCCGGCGGCTGCTGCGGTTTTCATTATTGGCGATACATTGGGCAATGGCTGCACAGAATCTTTGCCCTTCCGCCGCTTATCCAAGAAAGTTCTGTAAGCTCGTGCGCGTGTACACACTCCGCAGCAAACATTATCCTATCCCGATCCAATATATATATATATATATAATTCTTGAAAGATTAAGATTGGTATAATTTCTTTATTTTTTTTCCAAAGATTGAACGTAACTTAGTGAATATAAACTACTTTTTTTTTTTTTTAAATGCAGATGCTCTCTAAAGGCAGGACAAAAATAAAAAAAAAAAGGGTCTTTTCGGGCTGCCCGCCAGCGTTAATGATTCGCCATTCCATCTCAACATTCTCTTTAGTGGAGTACAATAATACAAGAGGATAATATGGGCCCCATGTTCTGTTTAACTAACTACTAAAGTTACATTTTTTTGGTAAAAAAAAAAAAAGTGATGGATTTTCCATCCCTTTTTATTTACTTCTTGGGAGTTAATCCATAACCTTAAGGTACAATAATAAATAAAAAATCTAACTACATATTCTTATATTATTAAAAATTATTCCATCTCAATTTGCTCTTGATGAGTTTGAATTTTCATTTTCAAGTTTTGGGATGAAGCTTTTTTCTCTTTTCTTTTGATTTGGGTTTCCAAATCACTGATATTCTTCGATAAATAAATAATAAATAAATAAAAAAGGGTTTGATGAATTGTGCAACAAAAAATGCAAAGGTCTTATCTTATCCAAACCATTCATAAAATAATAAATAAAAATAAAATCCTATCCAAACTGATGATGATGATGATGATGATGATGATGATTTTTGCTGGCCAGACATTATATCAACCAATGAGGAAGTTTGTTATTTTGACAAATGGGACTACTACATTGTGGACAGCCATACTTGCCTAACCAAGAAAAGCTGTTTAAAATAAGTTCAGTCCGTCCAACCAAACATATGTCGGCCTTTTTTTTTTTTTTTTTTTTTTTTTTTTTTTTTTTTTTTTTTTTTTTTTTTTTTTGAGAATTTCAGGGTTAGAGACAAGTTTAATGTGTTGAACTAAAATTCATTGATTTTGAATTTGACTCCTTTTGATAGACAGAGGAAATGGACTGCTTGGTAACCTGCTTTATGAATGGAAGTGAAAACCATCCCTGAGAAATATTGCTAGTTGTCTCATAAAGGCTCTCAACCAAAGATGGGATTCGTATTGCAACTATGGACGCTTTGAGGTCCGGCCCATTTCAGTAACGAAATGAAATTAAAAATGGTTGAGGGCAGAGGACTGCGTATAGAAATGGGCCCATTTTACTGAAACAGCAGCCTCGTGCAACAACAAGGCCCAATAATCATACCTTCTACTAATGTTATTTCATTGCCACCTAAAGATTAAAGTCGCATGATTTTTTATGCTTTTTTTTTATATTAATTATTATTATTATTCAAATGAAGTAAATAATCTTTAATTATTGTGCTAATTATTCTACTTAACATAATAGTAATAACACAATGCTAAAATTTCTTACCATAACTATAGAGAAATCATTGATCTCTAAGACTCCCAACGAATAAACGACCGAAGCCAGCACCGCCCGCTTTGTTGTCCAGCGACAATATATCAATTTTTATTATTATTTTTTTTCTACGGTAACAATATACCTTTATTTAGAGAGTCTTTGTCTTGATTGTTTAAAAGGTTTTGTTATTATTCAGTATAAATAAGTGTTTGTGGATAAATCCTTTGAAAAGTAGTTTAAAGTTATTTTTGAACGTAACAATAGTTAATAAAATGATCTTTGACTTTAAATATTTTTAATAATAATATTTTAATTACTTAAATATTTCTTTTCTTTTTCTCGTGATAAATAGTGATTTTAATTATTTATTTTAATAATTAACAATATTAGGAGATAACAATTTAACCAAATATTATTAATTTATTATATTCATAAGCAATAACAATAATAAACAATAATAATCAATAATCAGTAACAACGATCAACAACAGTTGCAATCTTAATATTTGGTTTGCGACCTGCAAGAGCACTCTAGAATTAGTCATTTGCTTTTCTATTGTTAGACTGTAGACTCAACATTGATATACTTTCAGTGGTTTTCTCTTGTCCACCTCAGCCTGATCAATCAAAGTAAACTCTGCCCCCCTTATAATTTAGCCAAAGCCAAAATATTTACAAGCTTGTAGCAAACTTCATATTCATGGGTTTTCCCTCACGAGGGAGGTCCTCAGGCCTTTCATCCATTCTATGATCGGCAGGGCCTGCTGAAGAATTGGAAAAACCTGACAGCCATAAGCATGCTAAAATCTAGCGGAAGCACATCCATGTTAAATTTCCAATCCAAGTGATCTAACTATAAATATTACAGTGTTAAATTTGGAGAAGGCATCACTAAGCCTCAGAAAAAATTATCCTGTAACCATATTTGGCAATCAGCTATAGCCATCAAATATGTTGGAAATCGTGAATAAATTCAGAATTAATAAGCCTGCCTGGGTTTGGTATTCAAACGTTTCCATGGCCACTGCAGGACCATCATTAGAGGCCAAGGCAATTCTTGCATTATGTGCCTCAGCTTTGTTTTCTTGCGTGACCGAAGGTGCAGTCCGCACCCACATTGGTCTTGGCGACCGTCTTGTCCTTGCTGACAACACTAGCAGTGGCGATGCTGGAGTAAAGGTTTTCGATGTTACAACCTTCGGTGCTAAGGGAGATGATAAGGAAGACAACACACAGGTGAGTTCATTTTGGAAATGGCGGCCCTGTTGTTGTTACCTCATCAAATCCTGTTTCTCCAAAGCATTCCTAATAACTCATAACTAATGCACCATCCCATGCCAGAATCCTGTATGCACACGCACACACACATATATATAACTACAAATCTGAGATAGTAATAGGAATAAATGAATAAAATGGAATATGGGATCAATGTACAGGACACTTTTAAGAAAAATTCATACAAATTCTAAGATTCTTATTCAGATAATATGTAAATCGTATAACAAAAAATAAAACTAAAAACTCTGATTTGTCAAATGCTTTGTTTGATAACTCATTAATAGTAGACCTTTTCATTTAGTTGTTATGTTTCTTTATTTTTTGCTTCCATTTTACGTTAGTACATATATTACCTAAACTAAGTAACTGATATTCGGTTTGGTGTCGCAGACCAACCGTAGAATCCCATTCAATGAGTGGAACGCATAACTTGTCCCTTCTCATGTTGGCTTAGAGAAGTGCAATCACCCGATTCTTATTCTTAGACCAGCATTCTTAGGACCAATCGTTGTTCACTTACAATGCAGATGCGCTATTGTTAGCTCAATCAAAGTAAGCCCTCATAGAAAGCTTGCATGCCTAAACAGGCCGTCTCATTTTTATTTTTTAAATTAGAGACTTGTTGTTAGATTTATCAGGAGTTTTAGTAAATGATGACAGAAAACAAAGATGGCTGCAGAGAAGGCTGAAAATATATATATATAGCGGGCAAATCTCCCATGTTTAGATGTAGGCGTGGCTGTATCTGGTATAGAACAGGAAGTCAAAAGTCAAATCTCACGAACGGTCAACGGGATCAAGCTAGCCGTATATAGAATAACTGCAGCGGACGACGTTGAATAAATATATCTATAAATTAATTTCACAACCCCTTCATGAAAAAATAACTAAGGATTTGGAATTTAAGATAAAACAACAATACATGGTTCAGAGCTTAAAAAGCGTGATCAACATGGCCATTGTAGGAAGACTTAACGTGAAGGCTGTTCTCGTATTAGCGTTAGCATCGCTCTGCTGTGTGGCAGAGAGTGCACTCCTCCATCGTATTGGCATTGGTGGACGCAGGAGTCTTATTGATGATAGCGATGCGGCGGCTAAGGTTTTTGATGTTACACAATATGGCGCCAAGGGAGATAATCAGACTGATAGTACAGCGGTGAGTTTGAAGAAAATAGGTGTTTATATTATACAATTGTTTAATTATATATTTTTGGTCCTTTTAGAATGCAAAATCAGTCAAGTTGACTTGATTTATTCAATGGAGTTAGCGATGCTTTTGTTTCGGCCATATCCTTTGCATGTTTGGCCAATGATACCAATGCCTACGTACATGGACTTGAGTTTGAGCTCTGAATCTAACGTTAATTCTTTGCTTGTTTTTTCTTGATGTGTTCAAATGGAAACTATATTAATCTATTTGGGACAATGTACGTAATAGATCTTCTCATGATGCTGCTGTATTCCATTGTGCAAGCAACTGATCAATTCATATGACGATCTCCACATATGCAGGCGTTCATGAAAGCATGGCAAGAGTCGTGCAAAAACAGTACCGAACCGGCAAAGCTTCTTGTACCAGAAGGGACTTTTCTTGTGGGTCCAGTCGTTTTTCAAGGGCCATGCAAGGCCTCACCCATGACTCTTGAAGTTAAAGGAACCATAAAAGCCACCGGGGACATGAGCGAATACGTGGAGGATAGCTGGTTCTTGTTTGAGAGAATTAATGGCCTAGTTATAACTGGTGGGGGAACCTTTGACGGCCAGGGTGCCACTGCCTGGATGTACAATGACTGCAAAATGAATAAAGATTGCACGAAGCTTCCAACAGTGCGTGTCACGATTTCATTCTTCAATATGTCTCTCTTTTTTTTCTTTTTCTCTTTCAAGTACTTTAAATGGTCTTGTGATTTTGTTGTCATGTTGCAGTCGATCAAATTTTCGTTTGTCGAGAATTCATTGGTTGATGGGATCACTTCGATGGATAGCAAATATTTCCACATGCACATCACAGACAGCAGCAACTATGAAGCCCGCAATCTCAATATAACCGCTCCTGCAAACAGCCCAAACACTGACGGCATGCATATTAGCGATAGCAGTGTTGTTATTATAACTGACTGCAACATTGGCACCGGCGATGACTGCATTTCCGTTGGTCAAGGAGTCACCAATGCTTCCATCTCCAACGTTGCGTGCGGCCCAGGCCATGGCATAAGGTAAATCCTCTACCTTCTAGCACCATTCATTCCTCGATTTTCAGACACGAGATTTCTGAAGATACCCACAAGAAGTTAGGAGTGCAATTTTCATGATCTCCCCCTAAGTACTACTTCTTTGTGCAATACAGTATCGGCAGCCTTGGGAAGAACGAGAATGAGAAGCCTGTAAATGGAATTATTGTGGCTAATTGTACCCTATCTAACACCACCAATGGAGTGAGAATCAAAACCTGGGCTGCCTCTCCGCCAAGCAAAGCCTCCAGCATCGTTTTCCAAGATATTATCATGGACTCTGTCAAGAATCCTATTATCATCGATCAGAAATATGGTTCCCACGAAAGTAGTGAGGTAATTTAATTATGTGCAATCGAAATATTTGAGAACAATAATCTTTATTGGCCAAACCCCCCCCCCTTTTTTCTTCTTTTGACAATAATGAACAATAACGAGACACATGACGAGCCAAATAATGTGATTTTCCTGATTGATTTTTAGCTGTTTTGTAACTTTTGTAGAGTTATTTGGGTGCAGGGATCGCTTGTTCAGATTAGTGATGTTCATTACCATAACATCAAGGGAACTTCAACTTCAGACGTTGCAGTTAGCCTCTTGTGCAGCTCGTCCGTCCCTTGCGAAGGAATCGAATTAGTTGACATCGATTTGACCTACATTGGCACTGGGAAAAAGAAGGCAGACCAACCTATAACATCATCATGTTTGAATGCTAAAGCAACATCTATCGGAACCATGAATCCGCCAGCTTGTCAATAACTTTATTACTTTTCTTCACCATGCACGTGAACTTAAATACACACATATATGTTTAACTAGAGATAAGGCCGCCCGTGTGCGAGCTGAGATAGATTTAATTCTTTTTGAAGAAATGCTTTCATTTGTGATCATATCTGATACTAATTCTTTAAGGAAATTTAATGTTTCATCTTTGCAAGCAATCAAAACTGGAAATTGCAGGTACAGTGATAATCAAATCATAAATTTATAACCGAAGATTGTTGTTATAACTTCTCACCTCCTCATGCCATGCGAGAGACACAAAAAGATCAATTTGAAAACCAAAGGGTAGGACTATCTTGGTATAGATTTTGTGCATAAAACTATGCAATTATTGCTGCTTTTTTAGAAAAAAAAAAAAAAAGAAAAGAAAAGAAAAAAGAAGAAAAAAAAAAAAAGGCACCTCGTAGCAGAAGTCCTTGGACCGATCTGGCAATTGAGGAATGAGATGTCTGAAAAAGTAGATCATAATTAGAAAAGCAAGTCATCATAATTAGAAAACACAACATTGGCACCCATGCTATAGCATTTCAAGTAACTTCTTCTTGCAACATATTTAACAGCGGCATCATTCACTGACAATGTTGAAGAATGGCGTGCAAAGTTTAAAAGGAACAAATGAAAGGAAAAAGGCTATGGCTTTGATGGAAATCAAAGTTGAAGATTTCACCAAAAAAAAAAAAAAGAAAAAAAAATCTAGAATGAAAATATGGAAAACGCTTGTTACGATCACAACGTGTGGATGGCTAGCAAGAAAGTAGTGGGTATTAATTGGGCTTCATGTTGTGGGCAAATAAATTTTATTATTAATCATAATTACTACCAATTTCCTCTCAGCAATCTAATAGAAGTAAGGGAGAACTAAAAAGTAAAATAATTTTTAAGTATTAACCTCATGGTTCTATACAATAATAGAGTCGTAATATTGACATATATAAGAATTCTCACATAAAGTAAATAATTCTCTAGAATAAGAATTTTTGAATAATAATATTTAGGAATTGACTAAAATTATAAAAAAACCTTTCTCTCTGTGTCTTCTTCAATAATATATTAAATGTTAGACCCACCCCCCCCCTCACTCAGATGCTGGCATTTGAGTAAGGCTGCACTCTTCATCTTTTATAAATTTATTATGTTTTTTTTTCTCTTTTTTTTTTTTTTTTTTTTCTGTTGTCAAAGATTCGTTTTAATATTCTGAAAAGAGCAATAATATTATATGCTCAATGACTTCTTCGTAATATTGATATAAAGAGTGTTGTATCTGTCAAATTGTGCAACCCTGCAAGGTATACAATGCGGATATTTCGATATTTCAAAATTTCAAACAATATCAAGAAAGGATATATAGCGTTGAATTCACAAAGACATCACCGTACAGATAATAATGAAGAATTTACAAGAGAAACCAAAATATAACTTTGTAAGGATTATGGAGTCCATATGAACGAAAATTCACGTTCAAAGATGAATCTTTGCAAAGGGTACGACAGTAACATATTTTTGGAAAATAATTCACAAGGGCGATTATACCATAAGAGATCAAAGATTCAAATATCATCTTCTTAAATCCTACCCCAAAAATAAAATAGACCGTCGCTATATACAATGCTCTATGTCGATCAAATAGATGAGAGTTATCACAAATATCCAAAATGTGATATAAAACATCAGAATGTTGGGCTCTTCGGGCCAAAATTTCTTACTCTTTGCAAGTTGTGAAAACTTCGTAGGTTGCAACCTGGAAACTTAGTGATAAATATGTCGGGGCTTTTCCTTGGAGCTTGACCAACTGCAACCCATGGACCATCCCAAAACACCTAGAATTCTATCAACGCTTGAGCAGGCATTAACCTAAAGACAAAAGGCAATATTATGACTGACCAAAGAGCTCGCATAGAAAGGAAAACAAGAAGTCAAGGACAAGGGAATGGTTTGCTAATACACTACCGAACTATCAAGACTCCCCTCGATGTGAAATAACATTACTGCCATTCCCCTCACTCTGTCAATCTCGGCCTGTTCATAGAAAGTAAGTCTTATATGTTTGACAGTCAAAAACACAACATTATCGACAAACAATTATTTGTATCAGTCCAATTAAACATCAAAGTCCATGGACTTATTTTCTGAGTTCGTGAACTCACCACACAAGAACATATAGTGATGCCTGCAGCTGCCAGTATTGTTGTGAGTTCAGCCATCATGCCTGAAATTATTTGGATAGGCCACTAAGTTAACCATATGGATCAAGATTAACAACGAAACAGATTAAGGTTAAGCTTTCCAACCCAGAACGATAAGCTACAGGAGCAAGTCATTACAATAAGAAAGTTGTTGAATCATAAGAAAGAGAAAAAGAAAAGAGAACAGAAATGTTGACTCTCATTGCATAAATGCGGCGATTTGAATCTCCATGGACATCAATTGATTGAATTGAAATACTTTGACCAGGTCAACCTAAAATCATTCGGAAGTTGAAAAAAATTCAATATTTCCTGCCTGACTCCTAAAGCTTACTTGTTTATTAATATAAAGAGGCCACTTAAGTTACCGACCTATGGATCTTCCTAGTGCCCTTAACCCTATCATGTACTGAAAAAGAAGAAGAAAAAATTTCCCCAGGTGTTTTGGCTGAATGAAAATTACCTTTTCGATCTATGCATACAACACAAAACCATTGGATGGAATGCCCTTCCAGACTCTGCCAAGAGGCAACCTTGCTAGCCTGCCAACTTTCTAAGCCTGGCCAGACTTCATTGTAAATTGGAATCTTCGGTTGAACCATCTTTGCAACACCATTTCCCCATGATAATAAGCCCCCATTACCGTCCAAACTTTCCCCCTGCAAATGCTTGTTATGCTTCCCATTAATCTTAGGAAGCCAAGGAGTTCCATTTTTATTGTCCAAGAAATCTCCAAAACATTTCTCTTGAGATGGATTTTCTACAAAGTTCATGAAAATTGTCTCCAACAGAGGTCTGTTCTGTGTCCCATTATCTGATAATTCTTCTGCCTCACTCTCCTCTTCGGAATCAGCAAAGAAGTCACTTAAAGAATCTGATGTTATCTCAGCAGCAGACAGGGCAGCTTGCTCTCTTAAAAACTGAAACACATGATTGAGTTATCTTTTTCTTAGACCAGAAGCAACCAACAAATAATAATGATATAAAAATTATAAAAAAACTGTCTTCAATGTATACAACCAAACCCACTTTAACAATTTTGTGTCTGGCACTACGCGTTCTTGCATGTTGCAGCCATTGCTTGTGCCTCTGAAAAGCTGATTTGCTGGAGAGTGCCTGAGAAAACGAGATAAGATATGAAACAGCAAAATAAGGTATTAACAATATACATGATAACTGAAAAATACATGCTCAAATAACAATCACATCAAGCATCTATGTTTTTCTTCCTATTATTTAAGGGGATTTGGACCTCAACAGATAAATATAAGTCAATAATCAAATCTGTTTCAAAATACTAACATTATAGGTGAGTATCTCAACAACTTCTGCATTGGTAAGCACATGTGCAGGGGAAACAAGATTACCATTGACCTGAAAACACAAAAGTAAAGCATTTAAAGACTGCAAAAATTCATTTACCTATGTTTTCTTTAATTCTTTTTGGAATGATACAGATTTAAAAATAATAAAACCTAGGTGGAATACCTTTGCAGCCACCATTTTGTTGCCAATTTCAGTGTGTATCATATAAGCATAGTCAATCACTGTAGCCCCTTCTGGCAGATTTTTTATCTATCGGCATTTATCAATGAATAATAAATGAGCTGCTAACTTCCAAGGATAGGAACTTCCAAATCTTGTCCAAAAAAATTAAACATGTTATCAGCTCCCTACCTCTCCCCTTGGTGTAAATACAAAGACACGGCTGCCTAACAGATCTCTAGTGATGGTATCTACAAATTCTCTTGAGGTCATATTGCCAACAAACTCCTCTTGCCATTCTCTAATTGCATTTAGCCAGCCAACCTGGAGGAAAGAAAGGACTTCATTTATGAAATAAGCATTAAAGTCAGGGAGCTTCTAAAGCAGTTTTTCTAAAAATTCCTCAAAGATGTGAATTATCAGTGTTTATCACAAGCAAAAGCAAAGTACCCTGAGTGCAATGTTTGCATTATTAAGTGAGACAGCCTTCCCCCTCAAATTTCGACCATTGGGCACTGCATGTCCAACAAAACTTGTAATGAAAACTCTCCCAGTGTAATGAGCAGCAATGCCTCTCTCAGCTATAAGATCCATCTCCTCGGTTCTTATCTGCCAGAAACAAATGACTTCTATATGTAACAAATTTCCATGGACTAGGCCACGAAATGTTTGGAGACCCTGACAGCCATTAGGAACTAAATTAGAACAAGTCCATCAAAAAATACCTGAACTTCCAGTCGAAACATACTCTCGTACAGAAATGGAATTACAGTTGTATGAAGACTTTGATAGCCATTAGGTTTTGGGGTTGCAATATAGTCCTTCATCTGTTACATGATTAGACCAGCACTTAAGATACTACAAGCAAGTATTTAAAAAACATAAGGCTCTTCAAGAATATAAAGAATACACACCGCTCGGGGTATAGGTGTCCAAATTCCATGGATTAAACCAAGAACATGATAGCATATCTGCATCATGTACAACAATGAGAAAAGGCCATCCGGTGTATCAGATTAGGGATGCAATCATCAGAAAACTGACAGGGATTTACCTGTTGTGGACTGCACAAAGGCCCAATTTCAGCACATGTCTTTGGCTTTATGACAATGCGTAGCTGATGATAACCAAAAGCACATGCATAACTCAGAGAAGTTTGACCACTAGTAGCTTCCGAATACAGGTTGTGTATCAAAACAAACCTGTGCAATTTGGTTAACCTCGCTGATCGAGCCTTTTGATTTCAGCACAGCTTTGTAAATACTGCAAGCAAATAACAAAAGTTCCTAATAAAATGCCTCGAAAAATATTCAGGAAGGAATTCAAATGGGAAATTAAGGTTAAGGAACAAATATGGGCAAAAGCCCTTTCTCACTATAATTAAAATAGTCATGACATGAAATGGTAGACTCAACACATATAAAATCTCAATCGACACAGAACCATACAACACTAATTCAAAAGGCCTAAAATGTGTCAATAAAAACACCGTGTTGTGATGAATAAGGCCATATAGAAAATGTGAAGAATGCAAGCTGAGCTCCATGCACTGCACAACCATTTGAACAGGTACTTAATCACACAAGCTGATATGGCATTATAATGTAAATACATCAAAACTTGTTGGCAGAATCAGAGACTAAGATCATGTGGACCAAGGCAGACAAATAAGCAGTTTTTCCAGTATCATTCATAGGCTTACCTATAAGGCTCCTTGTACGCAGAGTGGACATCAATTTTCACCGTCACAAGGTCTAAGAATGGATCTTCCTCAATCTTCTTAGTCAAAATTTTGTTTGCCTTACAACAGGACCCAAAAAAAATAAGGAGTCAACACCACATGACGCCAGATTATCCCCAAAACATTATAACTTCACTTTCCTCAAGCCTCAGCACTACACTTTGACAATTAGCATCATATATGACATATTGTTCAGTTCCACACAAAGATTAGAAAATCATGTAAAAGAAAAGGCAAAGATATTACCTCTGCAAGTTCTTTCTCATGCTCTTTATAGAGGTCTCCAGACCTTCTTTTGACCTTAGCATAATCTTCAGCATTCGAGTACATGAAAGATAGATTTTCAAGCTCAGACTGCAACAAATGAAGATGGCATAGTTCATAAATTAATTTCAAACTTTGATATTCTAAAATAGAGGGACAAAGGGAGGATATTTTTGGCTTAGTTGCATTAACAGATTGCCGCCGACATACTTTGACCTAATTCATTGGCACTGTCAACACTTGTGCAAATGAAGCTTATCAAATAGGACAAAATTTGAAAGTGGGCATCTTAGGAATACCTTAATTTGATACATCCCTAGCAATTTTGCAAGAGGAGCAAAGACCTGAATTGTTTCCATTGCAATGCTGGACTGCACAAAAAATAACAATTTTAACAATAATATTATGTAGTCAAAAGTCAATTAAAGTTGAATGACCAACAAAATACCTGCTTATGTGGTGGCATATGCGAGAGAGTACGCATATTATGTAATCTGTCAGCTAATTTGACAATTATAACCCGAACCTGAAACATCAAGTGGTTTGATGTAAAAATGGCTTTAACAACTGAGGATAGACAAAATTGATGCATGCTGCCACAAATAAATCACCTCCTGTGTCATGGCAAGAAACATTTGTCGGAGGTCATCAGCTTTCACGTCTTGCACCGAATCAGTTTCTTTCTTATACTTCAATTTTCCAAGCTTAGACACCTTAACAGGAAATAAAATAATCAAAAGTCTCTCTTCTCAAATCACTAAGGACAGTTTGGCCAACATTATCATCAAGCTCACCCAAGGAAAAAAACATAAATATATAAGCATTAATAAAGAACCTTAGTCTCTCCTTCTACAATACGGCGCACAGTAGGACCAAATTCATCCTCTATTCTTTCAAAGGTAACAACATCAGTGTCCTCAACAGTGTCATGCAATAAGCCAGCAGCAATTGATTCCCAATCCAATTCCTACGAGAAGACAGTCATGCATTGCTTGCATAATTTAATGCAGGCGTGAAGAATGAGTATAATTTATAGATTCTACTCACAAGTTCTCCTAAAATCTGTGCAACTTCAACTGGATGAATGATGAAGGGCTCTCCACTACGCCTTCTCTGACCATCATGAGCCTCAAAAGCCAGCTGTAGTAAGCAAAAACCCATTCCAATCAGATTCATTAATTTGCAATAACGATCAAGTAGAGGATCGCCCAGCTCAATGGCTTACCTTAAAAGCATTGTGAACTGATTGCAGTTCCTTCGGTGAAAGGTAGGAAATAGTGGACTTAAGATCCTGCAGTATTCAGCCAATCAACAAACTGCACTATAAGTAACACTGTTACAAGAATAGCAATAATGTTAATGGTGGATATATTGCAAAAAAGAAGAGGGTAACTTTTACCTCCCACAACTTTTCAGAAGAAACTTCACTGAATGCTTCTGATGGTGAGGATGAACAAGACAATTTCCATCTTCTATCATCACCATGAAACAATCTTGATTTTAAGAGTCTCCTGGGTGTATAATCAAAAGCTTCATTGGTATAACAACCTCCTGCATCAAAATCTACACGTCTCTGGCAATAGAATAAATTGCAAAGTTATTGACATTAATGACCATGAAAACTCGTTCAAAAACACCTGAATTGCAGCATGATCAAAATAGGCTATGGGATGAGGGAGAGTGACTCTGTAGGGCATAGAACTGAAAATGAGTGCTCTAGTACTTGACATGAAGTGTTAGTTTTCTCAGTGATAATCAAGGTTGATGCTTTATGAAGAAAATAATACTTCACAATTAGAATTATAACAAAAGTATTAAGTATATGTAAATTCCCAAAACATGAATTCCTGAGTAAACACATAAGTGCATTTCTTATCTGTTACAGTTCCTATCCATTGTTTGTGGCCATTATAATCTTATAAATTGAGACATGTCCTTAAACCTACATTTTCAAACCCCCGAAGGCAACCAACATGATGAAGTGCATCTAGACAATGGTATTGACCAAAGCCAATTTATAAAAGTCCAAAACATACCCAACAATTCTAACAATGGAAAGCATGTATCTTACACAGCTAAACCGGTTCCTTCCTCCATTCCGCACATACAATGAGGATGGAAGTTGAGCAGGATGTGCGGTGGTCGCAAGTAGCCCTGTCAAGACTCTAGGAGCTTTCCACGCACAGGAAAACACGCTACAGTCATGTCTCCCACCACCATCCCGTGGCTGCAACTTGCATACATTGACACATTCCACGGATACTACAAAGGCAATAATCACAGGCTTACTAAAGAAATCAATGAAACAGGATGTACAATGTCATTTCTTGTCCAAAAAAGAGAAAAAAAAAATAGAAAAGCAAACATTTCCGAGAAATAGTGTTCGACTCAAATAGCAGAAGGAAAAAACAAAGAGTAGTCAACTTCAGCGCGGTTAATCTAAAACCCTAAAGCAACTAAAAGAAACAAGCCTTAAATCAAAGGTCGCCTAAATTAAGACAGCTAGTCGAATTGAGTTAGGATCATTCATCACTTAGCCTTATATTACCTTAATTTCCATCCATTTCGCCGCATTGCGTCAGTATCCGAACAAGAAAGAAAGAAAGAAAAAGAAGTGTGGTGGGGGGGAGGTAGAGAACCAAGAAAATCCAGCAGTTATTGCCTTAAGCTAGGTTTCCAAGAACGATTCAACAACAACAACACAATCAGAATCCAAATTATCTGTACCTCATCGAACTTACCGAACAAAGAAGAAGCAAGAACCATATTTTCTACAGGAAAGCATCAGAGATGAGCCAATTTCAATTCATTGAGCTCTTCTTCATTCTAAGACTCGACGCGCGCGCATGCAAAACACATCGCAAAGCTCCACCGCAACACCACATTGAGAGGTCGGACTTAAGTTAACAACCGGAGACGGAGACGTACATATAGAAGGGCGGATATAAAGAGAGAGAGAGAGAGAGAGAGAGAGAGAGAGAGAGAGAGAGAGAGAAGAGGCTTGGGCCAAGACTCGATTGCTACGGCGAATCAATCGGAAAAGATAACAAGAGGAGATGAGAATGAACTGTGAAGAGATAATCTATAAGTGAGAAAGCGAGCGAGCGTGCGAGGGAGTAGTTTGTTTTAGCCATGGCCACACAAAAAAAAAAAAAACAAAAAAAACAAAAACAAAATATATATATATAGAAAACCTTTGAATGCCGTCCCGTAAAAGATATTTCTCTTTGTTGGATCTTTCTTTTATTTTTAGAAATGCAATATCGCGCATCTTTATTTTCCTCTTTGTTTTCTTTATTTTATTATTCTCCAAAAATATTTAGGTCGATACTCATAATTATTAAAAAGGAATATTAAAATTAAACAAATTAAATTTATTGTATGGATTACGACCCAGTATATTTCTAGCTTTAAATATAAGAATCCTCCAAACCCAACAAAATCAATTAAAATAATAAGAAACAAATGGATTCCCATTTCAACAAAAAGTTCAAAACTGTTTCGACTTCTGCGTGCATGGCAGTGAAATGTTTCGCTATATTGATGGAGCAGAACTAACAACTCTTGCAATCCAACTTTATGGTATAAATTGCAAGCATAGATGATAGTTATGCATGTCTAATTTCTCACCCCAAAAAAAAAAAAAAAAAAAACAGTTGTCTTTGACTTGCAATTCAAAGGGTGTATAAGTTAGCAGAACTTTTGCTCAGAACAGCAGCTTAAACGTCAAAGGGGAAGAGGGCTTTCTGGTTTGGTTTGGTTTGGAGCCAGTAGCCCAGTTCCCCATTGCATGATTTTAAGTCACGCCTAGAATCTCCTTAGACGGCACCTGGCTTTGGGTTGGGCTGTAAAATTTAAGGGAATCTGGTGTTGGTCTTGGAATTATGATTTGATTATTCGCCATGAGGGCTTAGATTGTAATCTGATTCTATAGTCTCTACTTTTGAGTTTGGGCTATAATTTTGTGTGGTATAATCAAGTTTGGGGACGTTGTCACAACTTGGTGCGCCATTATCTGACCGTTTTGGGGCCAGACTGATGGTCGGACTCGATTGGGTTTTGGGCCATGGCAGCGGAGTTGGGGCACCCATTTACGCACCACCTGCTCTGCTTTTGTTATTAAAACTGTAGGTTATCTACAGAGGACTGGAGATGACGCAGCTGTTGGTGGTGACTCGGTTGTAGTTGGAAGTAGACTTCAGGCTAGTCTTGCAGGCAGTGTGTTAAGAAATTCTGACGATCCACCCAGTGTCAATCTGGTTAATTGCTGCCGCGATTTCCTTACAAAGAAATGGGCCCATTAGTCCCCTTTTTTTTAAAAAATAAAATAAAATTGTAGAATGATAGTCTAATTACTGTGAAGATAGAAATTTAATATATATTTTTTATTCATAATTTAAAGATATTTAATAATAATATAAAATATTTTTTAATTACTGAAAACTTAATTAAGTGAAATAGAAACTGCAAATAAATAAAAAAAAAGAGTGTTTGCTAAAATTTTTAATTTAAGATTATATTTTTATATCTTATCATTAGAAGAGTATACTGTGTTTGATTGAGTTGAATTTTGGATGGGTGATAAAGGATCTTGTTCTTAATTTTAAATAATGAAAATTGTGTTTTGAGCACTATAAATTTGTAAGTATATATTTTAGATATTTTTTATATGTAATTTTAATCGATCGTGTAATTAAAATATTATTTGTGATATAATTGAATTAAGTTTTTATTAATAATTAAATGATACATTTTTTATTACGAATAATTAGATAGTATTTTGGTGATATGTAAAGACAAACTTTTGCTCCATAATTAAAATATCTGAATTTAGTAACTTTTTATTCTCTTATTTATAATAATTTTGAGAGACCATATGAATAAATATTAATTTATAATTAAATTTTGATGCAAGAGTATAAAATATCTAAAAGTTTAATTTAACTAATTGAATACTTGTTAAATTATAATTAATAGAATGCGATTGACCTATTTTGTTTAATTTTTTAGTTACTTATTAAGTATAAATTAAATTTATTTAATTTTTTTGATATAATTAAAATTATATATCTCTATTGTACTCGCTCAATTATAATATAGTTAATTTTTAAAATTAAATATATTTTTTTACAAAAAAAATTAACATATATTTTTTTAATTATTATATTTATTATTTAATTATATTTTATGATTTTAAGTAAATAAATAAGTATCTTAATCAATTGGTATTTTCCTATCCCTTCTTCCATCGCAAGAAATCTATAGATTCGTCTCCCACTGGGCCTGAGCTTCCAAGAGCTCCTCGTGATATCAAGCCTCTCTTCGAGCATGGTAAATTTAGGGCTTGTTGACCTCGACTTCAGCAGGCTCGACTTTTTGTATTGTTTATTTTTTCATGTCCAAGTATAAAAAGTTTTCCCCTTCAACCCAAATAAATAAATAAATAGGCACCAAGCAAGCATGCCCTTTTGAATATTAAAAATATAAAATAAAATAATAATAATAAATTTTAAATTTATTAATATTAAATTAAAATTAAAAAATCAATTAAGTTTAATAATATTTAAATAATGAGTATTTCTTATAAGAAAAGTTGAATAAATATATACAAAGATTTAAAAAATAAAACTTAATTTTAACCCATAAATACAATAATTAATATATTTATAGTTTTTTTTAATATATATATATATATATATATTGCTTCAATCATAAAAATTTTACATCACTCTCTTAAAATATATAAAATGTTATACTTAGTACCCCTTGAGTATGAGTTTGAGTATCACGCACCAATCACCATAATTTGGAATGGGTTATATATTTATATCCTATGGTCTCATTTCATTAAATCACTACAAAAATTGCCAAGGCTACGATTTTTTTTTTTTTAATTTTTTTTTTCATGGTATTGACCGTTTTCGCAATCGTGATAACATGAACCGACAGGAAGCGTGTGGGGTTCCCCGTATCCCTTGGATTCCTCGTATTTTGATTTGCAAGAGAACAAAAAGCACGCCAATCAGCCCACACCAAACGCCCACCCGTTAGACACAAACAATGGGCTCAGTGGTTTTTAACGGACGATAAGCAATATCCACAACTATCAGTCAATTGTCAACACACTTCTTTTTCTTTTTTTAATAATAAAAAAAATTTATATAACAGGAAGCCGACATTGGTTTCCAAATTCTTCCTAGTGACACGTGTAACTACTATTCCAATCTTTTCCAAACACCACACTTGCAGATAAAATAGTCAGAATACAAAATAAATTTTAATACCACAGATCAGATCCTTTTAACCAAAATAATCCTATACAAACTAATAGAACCGGCAACCAAATCATCTTAAATATACATTTGCTATTAATGAATTAACTACGCTTTGAAAACCCAACACAGTATCCACTGTCACATTTCATTATAGATTCAAGATAACATATATAATGTTTAGCAGGCTTCAGAATTTACCGTATTTGTCGTAGTCATCAAAGACCACAAAAAATCAGAATGCTTCAAAATGGGAATTAGCAAGTATCCAATCCCCCCCCCCCTTGTCCGGGGAAAATCGCGTAATTAGTAGTTACACACTCTTTAATTTTTTTATTTCAGCGTAAAATTTTCTCCGCCTTTTACATATTTTAGTCTGAGATATTTTATGGTCAAACGTCAAAGGCTTTTTTTTCGAGAGAGTGCAAGTTGAAGTTAACCAACCTTGACAACCACGTTAAGACCAAAGCAAAAAAGAAAGAAAAGGTAAAACTCAGTATGCCAGGCAAGGCTCATGCGAGGAATGTTCTTAAAACAAAAAAAAAAAAAAAAAAAAAAGAAAAAAAGAAAAAAAAGGAGATTTGCCAACTAAGGTGCTTCTGGCATCCATCACCCTTCTAGGCCCAAAACTCTGACTATTTATAAGCGGGTCACCTCCCTCCATTTGTACTCACTACTCAAAACTTTCAAAACTTTCAGAAGTGTCCCTTCAAGTCACAAAACCATCCATAGCCCCTCTTTTAAGTCTTCCAAGTACAAAATCTTAAAGTCTATAGAATAGAGAAGCGTGGAGCGTAGTTGTGTATATCTCGATAAAAGGTTGCTTTAAGTAATGTGTGGCGGTGCTATTCTTACTGACCTTATACCCCGGAACGGTGACCGCCGGTTCACCTCTTCGGACCTTTGGCCTGATGCGTCCTTCAAGAAGCTCAGCCCTTTCGAGTCTTATCCAAGATCAATCGCCCAACGTCGCGGCTCGTCCAATCTCAAACGGGCCAAGCCCCTTTCAGGTTTTGTTCGTTCCTCGAGACGATTTCCAATTTTTTTTTATATTTTTTTTGTTGTCTAATCTCTTTTTCTTTCCTTCCTTAATTATGCTTGCGCATGCAAACAGGCGATGGCCGAAATGAGAAGGAAAAGGAGAAGACCACCAAGAGGCAAAGGAAGAACCTATACAGAGGCATCAGGCAACGCCCCTGGGGAAAATGGGCTGCGGAGATTCGCGACCCGAGGAAAGGAGTCCGCGTTTGGCTAGGCACTTACAACACCGCCGAGGAAGCGGCTCGTGCCTACGATAGAGAAGCCCGCAAAATACGAGGCAAGAAAGCCAAAGTGAACTTCCCCAACGAAGACGACGCCTACACCTCCTTTGAAACTTACCGTAACCCACTTCCTCGTCCAAATCCGAATCCGACCTTTTACCAAATCCCCTCCTGTAATTTCAACTCTGAACCAAAAGGCTACGATTTTGGGTTCGGTTATGATCTAAACGAAATCGAGCCATTTGCTTCAAATGATTTCAACTTTGAAGCAAGCGTTGATTGTGGCCGGGAAAATTCTGGATCTAGTTCAGATGAGGAGAACCGTATCTCCGTTCCCTTCACCGGCCTGGTTGGTTGCAATGGGAACGTGAATGGTATTGATACTTTTGGTGAAGAAGTGAAAGTGAAAGAGGAATCGGCGGCACTGGCGGTGGAAGCCGAGGCCGACAAGAACAATCAGGTGAGGGAGCTGTCTGAAGAGCTCATGGGGTTTGATAACTACATGATGTTCTATCAGATTCCTTATCTGGACAGCCAACCTGCTCCTCCAAATAACGCCCAGGAAAATGTCGTTGACAATCTGTGGAACTTCAATGATGACGTTGTTGCCACTCCTGTGACCTCCGCCGCTCTGTAGCATTTGTCTTTTCGTTTTTCTTACAATTATCAAAATTTCTGTTTTTCTCGAGTATTTCGACTTGTTATGTAACATTGGGTAATTCATGCTTTCTTTTATGTCAGCTCTAATTGTACGCCTTCGTGGTGTTCTCCAGTTGTAAAAATTGCAATTTTTATTTTTATTTTTTGGTTCGATTCCCCTACTTTGAACGCCTCTTCTGAGAGACCAAATCTTCAGTTCCTGTAATGAAATTCTTGAGGAAAATTTAAAAACTCTCCATGTGAAAATTTTCATTTTACCCTCCTACTCGGCGGAACTGGTACACCAACAGCCAGAAGATGGGTGACACTTATTCTATAAACTATTGTTCCAGACGGATAATGTAAAATAATGTTCCTTCCAGTTGATCTATCAGAAAACGAAGGGGACAAGAAGTCGGCGGGGTAGTTGGCGGAGAAGCCTTGAAGAAATTGTCATCCTGGTTGCATTTAGCAAATAAAAATTGGGATTTGCCAGTTCCGCCGCTGGTTTTGGTATCTGCCTTTGGATTTGAACCTGTGCGTTCTTGTGGGCGCCCAGCGACTCTGCTCGAAACCTGTTACGTGCACGTGCTTCTTATAGAAAATATCCACCAGTATAACGTGTCACACAAAGTGGGGAACCCCGAACCCCAAAAAGTAATGTGTGGGGACGGATGGACAATCCGTCTAGAATTATTATACATGTCTGGATTAGATGCTGCCAGTTCCGATGTACGTCTTGAATATTGATTGGGCTAGAATTAAATGGGCCCATGCCCTGAAACCTAGATAACATAACTGAGCCCAAGATACTGTACTCGGCCCATTTTTTGGGGTCTAAAAGAATGCTCAAGGCCTAGGACAGAACAAAAACTATGATGCTAAACCACGGGGCCAATACACCGAGCTGAACAACTCCGGGAGGAGCATCATTGAACGTGTGAAAGCCCGCCCAGATCAGAAATTTTTTAGGCATTGGCACATCAGTTTCCATTTTCAAGTTTCTTTGTATCTTCGTCCAATTGACCCATAAACTGTCACAATTGTAATGCCATTTATGGTACACACGTTGAACATTTTTTTTTAATTTTTAATTTTTTTGGGGGGGGTACGTAAAAAAGAAAAAAAAAAATCATAGGTCAATCGTTTTAATAATGAAAAAATCTTAATTTTCGAGAATTTTAATTTTAGCAACGGTTCTAATATCGCATAGTTTAATAATGCGACGACTAAGGCTATCAAGGAAGTTAGCCGAAATTAGACTAAGAACAAAAGCCCGAACAGGCCCAAATAGAAATAAAAACCCTAGGGCAAAGAATCGGTGGTATAAATAGCTGCTTAACACAACTTCGCCGATTGTCTCACACAACCCACGCACAAAGCAGCAGTAGGTGAGGAAGAGATGGTGTCGTTGAAGCTCCAAAAGCGGCTCGCCGCCAGCGTGCTCAAGTGCGGGAAAGGGAAGGTGTGGCTAGATCCCAATGAAGTCAATGAAATCTCCATGGCCAACTCTCGTACGTTCACCCTTACGTTCACTTATTCATCGTTAATCCGTTTACTATTTGTTAATTTGATTTATTTGTTTTTTCTTTTTGGTATGCTTTTAAATTGTACCTTGAAAAAAAAAATGTAATATATATATATATAAAGATTTAAGTAGTGATTAATTAAAGCTTTAAAATGTACTTTTCATTTTTTTTTTTTTTACAATTTGAATATGGAATGGCGCTAGAAATTCCCGATGAAGAGTAAAGCCCAATGGGTAGCAAGTGCCGTATGACGCTTTTGTTTGTGTGATTCAAAACAGTTCTCTGAGGGTACCTTTTTTTTTGTTGCTACGATTTTATCTGTTTATCTTTTTTTTTTCTTTCTCTTTACAGTTTAGTTCGGTTTCATATGTCTAATGGACACAGGGCATTACTAAAGAAGCTGGTTAGAATGATATTTAGTGTTCAATTCTTTGTATGGAACTGCATATTGAATCTTAGTTAATGCCTAGATGTAATTTCATAAATTAGATTACTTTTCTCTTGCTTTCCATATAATCTTTTCTAGCTTGCCGACGTATTTCGGATGATAAAATGTGATTTTTATGTGTTGATGTGTTTTGTTATCATTTGGATGGCATTATTATTTTGATGGGTTGAAAAAAAAAAAAGAATGTATTGTTGGTTCTCTCTTCTCCTTATATAGAGAAATAGTTTTTTTTTAAGTACTATTTTTGGCTTCAACAACCAGTATTTGTTTCATGTGCAATTTGCAAAATACAGGCCAGAATGTAAGAAAGTTGGTCAAAGATGGTTTCATCATCAGGAAGCCAACAAAAATTCACTCTCGATCACGTGCACGTCGCATGAAGGAAGCTAAGAGGAAGGGACGTCACTCTGGATATGGTATGTCTTAAGTAGTCTCTTTAGTGATTGACTTTGTATTTGAGCCTTATGTTAGATCAATATGTTCTACAATCACAATGCAATTGATTTTGATACATACACATAAATTCTCTAGTTCTTCTGTCCATGTGTTTTCGCTTGCGATGACTTTTTCAATTGACTATAGGTAAGCGAAAGGGTACAAGAGAAGCCAGGCTGCCAACAAAAATACTCTGGATGAGGAGGATGCGTGTTCTCAGGCGTCTACTCCGCAAGTATAGGGAGGCAAAGAAGATTGACAAGCACATGTACCATGACATGTACATGAAGGTGAAGGGTAATGTCTTTAAGAACAAGCGAGTTCTCATGGAGAGCATTCACAAGTCAAAGGCTGAGAAACTAAGAGAGAAGACTTTGGCAGATCAGTTTGAGGCCAAGAGAGCAAAGAACAAGGCAAGCAGGGAAAGGAAATTTGCTAGAAGGGAGGAACGTTTGGCTATGGTAAGAATCATTGTAATATTTGATGCTGAGAAATGTTGAAATTCTTTATTTGATGCTTTGGGAGTAGCAGATTTTGGAGAATATATTAGGTGTTATATTGGAAAATATTTTCTGATAAGAGCAGTGGTTTTGGCACATATCAGTTTAATTTCATTATCATGGTTAGCCCACCTTAAGAAAGACAAGCTTTGCTGGTACACCCTGTTTTAAATTGGACTGGATGCACTACTTTGTAAGTCCTCTGGCTATGCAATTTTGTGTGCCTGGAGTCGTCTAATGTACAATCAGTAGCTACAAAATGACTTGATGATAGTAAGGTTGTATGGTTCTCTTCGTCTTGGAATCTTGACATCAGTATATTCCAATTTGTTTACAGGGACCTGGAGTTGAGAAAACAGTAGTTGCACCACCTGCTGCTGCATCTCAACTTGAGTAAGTACAATTTCAAATAATGTATTACTTATGGTAATGCCTGGCCCCATATGTTGATATTTTCTTGTTTTCTGTGCAGGGTTTCAAAGAAATCCAAGAAATGAAACTGTTGCCTCTGGCATAGTAGTTTTGTTGAACCTGTGGTTTTCTTTTGATTTGGATCATGCTACTTTTTATATTAGATTATGGAAGGAATTTCAGAGTATTGACACTCTTTGTTATATGTACTCTTTGTTTTCTTAGTGATTACTATGGCCTAGTCATTGATAATCTGTTAGTTGTTTCAGTAGAACAAGTTGATGATGAATGCAAGATCTTTGTGTTAAATGAGTGTTGGACAGATGTTTGGAAGATAAAAAAGAATGAGAATCACTGCAGTAAAAATAACTGAATCACTGAGTACCAACTCATGAATAGTACAGTAAAGAGGAATAAGAAATAAGACACTCCCAGATGAGCTCACAATTAAAAAACCTGCAAAGGTAAGGAGCAGTTTCAGCATTATGACACTAAAACGAGAATGAAATGTTTTCTGGAGATTATGAGCATGTCTCAGCTTTATAGGCTATAACATTTGACAATTGTTTGCTGCACTTTTTGTGTCTGCAACTTCATGGCAATAACGTCAGGGGGAGTCTTTTGCGTCTTCAGCCTGTACCCCCTTGTGCTTAGTTTGGTTAAAACATAAAACACATAAGAAAAATAGTTAAACAGGACCTTGGGAAGCCACTGCAAGAAGATATTCCCTGTTATTCTATCGGTATGGGGCAACGGTACAGTTTTACGCTCCAGGCCTGTCCAACTCCTGAAGAGACTCTCATGTCACAAACATTGTTTGTTTCCTCTAAGCGTTAGAAAGAAAAATTCAGGCTGTGGCATTCGGCTCCTAGGAGCAATGTCAATGCAGCATAGAATGACATCTAGCCTGATGATGATATTCACTCAGGACTCTACTCAAATTTTCTTTTGCTGAATGACAAGAAGTCCACCGGAATATGTTCATAATATTCGTACTCATCCTGTTATGTGGTAGATTTCGTGAATTATACAGGATAAGAGAAGGAGGAAGAGACCGATCACATATTTTTTTCCTACAAGCGCCAGAATAACGAGCATAACATGATTACGATTTTATGTATAATATTGCCCTCGCATTAAATCAGTGACATTTTTGTAACTCATCTCCATTGCTCTCGTTTTCCTTTCTTGTGCTCTTCACTCCAAGCATATGCAAGAAAAACTACTAGTTACTTTTTTTTTTTAAGGATCATACACTCTTCTCCCTCCAATCTTTCAGTTATTTATCGATACCCCCACTGTCATTTGCCATTTACCATGAAACAACTCCAGAAACAAAAACACATCATCATAAGCTGGAACCTTGGCAACATACTTCACATAGGCCCCTCAGACATCTAAAGACTTCTATGGTACCAATGCTTGGAAGCAGGAAACCCATCACCAATTCCTAATGGTGGTCTATATCCAGTGAGTTCTGCACTTCCATGATTAAATTGTCCTTTTGGTGCAGCGTGGTGCATGGATGAATCACTGAGCTTGTCTGGAAGCCTAAGTTTGACAATAAATGTAGCCACGGTGCCTTTGTTAACACCTTCACTATCAATCCATATATGACCTTCCATGAGATTTACAAACCTGGTATAATCACTAAAACTAGATTAAGCGAGAAAAATATACATGCAAATGGAAACTAAGGTAACGACATAATAAAACAAACAAGATCCATCCACGAGTCTGCAAGCAATTTTCACACCATGTTTTTCCTAAAAAATTTATAGCTACTTGAAATTGTTACAACATTAAAATGCAAAAATTGAAGCTTTTCTATGCAGTTTCAAATTTTTCGGCTTTTACCGTTTACAAATGGCAAGTCCAAGCCCTGCAACACCATTACTTCCACTAGACATGCATTTAGGCTGAGCAAATCTAGTGAAAAGGTGTGGGATGTCTTGTGGAAGAATTCCACAGCCAGAATCCTCAACCTGCAGCCAGCAAGATATGTCAACAAAGTCGACAGGGACCCAAAAATAACTTCCATAACAACAAGCTAATGTGTGCAATCATTTCCTGGTTTGTATGCAATATTTTCAGCTTGAGTGTTGGCTTTACTATCACATAGGTGAATCATGAAGGAGAACTTAACAGCAGCAATACTAGAGTAATCCAAATAACTGCCACATTGCTATCATACACAAAAGAGATGCCTTGAACCTTATGCCCATAAAATAGGAATGCAAATTAAGGAGTATCAACAACCTGAACTTGTAAATAGAAGTGGCCATCACTTGATATCCGGTAAAATTCAGGCAGCCTCCAGTCTCTTAAGGAATCTGGTTTTGCAACAGCAGCTACAAGTGAAACATAACCCTCCTTTGTAAATTTGACAGCATTGCCCACAACATTCAAAATAGTTTGCAAAAGCCGTTTGTCATCGCCGATAGCTATGGCAGGCAAGTCTGGGGAAATAGTCAAAGTGACTGGTAATTTCTTTAGAGATGTGATGGGCTTTATCAAATTAAGAACCTACATTTACAAACCAAAAATAAACAATGTTACTACAATTCTCTATAAAATGGTGCATGGAGTCAAGTTTAATTGAATGCTAATACAAGTGACTCTTGAAGCACCTAATTCACAAATTATCACCTCTCTTAGAAGCCAGTGAAGATTGAATGTTCTGCTCTCTAACTTTAGGGTGCCATCTTCAAGTCTTGAAAGATCCAGAACATCATTAATAAGTGTTGCTAACAGGTTGCTACTCTTTAGTATAGTCTCAATAAATGCCCTTTGTTCTGGAGTTAAGCCAGTCTCTAAAAGAAGAGAAGACAATGCAATTGTTGCATGCATTGGTGTCCTCATCTCATGATTCATGACAGCAAGAAAATCCTTGCGAGCACGGATGGCCACTTCTTCCTCTTGCTGAGCCGATTTCAAAGCAAAATTCTGCTTCATTAGCTGATCATGTGCCCGCACTGACTCTTCTAGGAGTGCAGCGTGAGAAAGAGCAACTGCTACCTGTATGAATTGAATACAAAGATTTGAGAAAGAACAACTGCTACCTGTACGAATTGAATACAAAGATTTGAGAAAGAGCGACTGCTACCTGTATGAATTAAATACAAAGATTTGATTCATCACCAATATGCATGTTCCAACTAAAGTTCTCAAAGGTGTATAGTATAGCAAGGAATATGGCATATAAATGTCTTATGCATTTACTATGAAATATTGTGCTGTTGAGAAAAAGATCATAATTTATATGACTTCACATTGCTCAGCATAACAGCACAATATTGCAAATATCCAAGAAAAGGTAGGTATAGGTCCATATAAATATTTCCTTTTAAATATGATCAAAATTATCCGGTGAACTATTACAATTAGAAAACAACTGGAATTTATGATTGTGAAAATTTTACTTCATTACATCAGCAGATCTGTAGTGAAAAAGGCATCAAAATGGGAAGAAATAAAAGTGCTATGGAGCCACAACACAAGTAAATGTGGTCCAAGGTATAATACTGGAAGCAACACATTGAGAGGTTCTAACACTATCAATTTAACAATGGAATTTACAACTGTGAGATTCACCCTTACCCTCTGAACATTGGAGCTCTCTACATGCATGAATATATTAAGTGGAAGATGCATCCCACATATGTCAATTGTTCTATAAGGAAGATCATGCATGCTTTTCAAGATTTCATACCATCCCATTAGGTCAAGAATCTGTATGTAAGTAAGGCATATGGATGGGACAAATTGAAAGTGATTACAAAACTAGAGAATGAGAAAGCAAATAATAAACCAATCTCATATGTCCAAAAGTGGGTGCCAAAAAAGAGCAACGGATTGTTAAAAAGACCTGGTCTGTAACAACTTCAATGAGTTCCAACTCATGATCATGCCATTTTCTAGCACTGGCACTGGGAAGAATCAGAACCATTACAGCGTAACTTCCCGCGGAGAGCTCAGGCCAATCATTGATTTGGAAATTTGAAAGACGTAAGAGAGGAACACGAACAGCAACAACATCTGGTGGCATGTATCTTCCTGCCACAGGTCTGATCCTAGCAAGCGGGCAACTATATGGAATACGCATTGCCCGAGCACTACGAAAGACTTCATTGACTACAGGGAGATTTATCGACACAGAAGATCCAACTTGTATTTGGTTGGTTAGTGTATGGGACAAATGCAGAGTCATACCATTCGGCGATGGCATCCACAAGGCACATTCCTCCAGATGCAAGGTCCTACCCAGCTCAACGAGAGTGGTTCTCAAGATAGTGTGTCTATCGAGGGTGCTTCTAATTTCATGAGTCAGCATCCTAACTTGCCTTCCAGTTTCTTCCTGAGTAAGCATAAGCCCCATCTCCCGGTCAAGTTCTTCAGCCTTGTTCTTGAGAAACAATTCACGAGTTTTAACACCCAACAGATCGGGAATGATGTAAAAGAGCCTCAGAGCAGTTGCCCATGACACAACGGCACAAGAAACTTTGGCAATCGCCATGACCATGGCAACCGCCTTAGAATGTATAGAGCAGGTCCATAAATTTATGAAGTGGGTGGCTCCACAAAGAACAATAAAAGCACCGAATTGCATAAGCACCGAGCTGTAGGGGAAGAAAGCTGATTTCTGGACGAAATAAACGAGCTCTAATGGAATAGAGAAGTATGCAAATGCTATCAAAATGTCGGAAATATACTGGTATTTCACCACAAGTTCGTCATGGGGCCATTGAATTTCAATGCAATCACAGGACCCCATTATTCCAACAAGTGCCCTGTTGAGGAAACTATGTAAAGATATTGGACACTGAAGGACAATTTAGGCACATTTGTCAATAATCCTACAACAATTCACAATCTACTCTGACTTCAGTTCTCATGAAATTTTGTTAACGAACACTTGTTTAGATGCAAATCCGCGTTAACCAACCCAAAAGTCTCACAAAAGATTGTTAGAAAATGTACATAAGGAGAGGGGGCAGGGCCAAAGTTGCAGATTAATGATGCTTATGATCATTCAGAGCTAAACATGATCAAAAAAGGAATAATAATAAAACAAGATTGGCAGTAAAGGAAAAGAAAATAAGGAAGGAGAAATGGAGAATGTTTACGTAGGTTCAAGATGACCGTTTGTTCTGAGAGCTTTCGGTTGCCAATGGCAGCTAGCAAGCAGCAGGAAGAGCAGCCTAGGTCCGGACAGAGATATTTATATACAGAGAGAGAGAGAGAGAGAGAGAGAGAGACGGAAACGAGAAAAAGTACACAAAAGCGTCTAAAAGTTCTTTTTTTTTTTCTCGATTAGCGAAAAAAGTGTCAAATGGTAGATTGTGCCACGTGCTAAAATAGTGACGTGGAATTTTTGTTTAAATTATTATTTCTGTGCTGATAAATCCTTGTGGCCAATGGTGTGTAGGATTTTTTTAATAAAAATAAATAAATAAATAACGTCTCTCTCTCTCTCTCTCTCCCCCCCCCCCAAAAAAAACCCCACCCCCAACGTTTGTATATCATCGTCGACGTCCTCAAAAACACATAACTTGAAATGTTTCACATCTTTGCGTGGGCCATCGATGTCTATTGGTATTTAGAAGACAACAAATTAGCATGATCCAATCCATCCCCATGGTTCTTGAAACTACTTCAGATGCATGGAACAAGGTCAAGAAATGGCCATTCTGTCTACTAAGGTCACCTTCCACGTGGATTCATTTAATGAGCTCCACATTTTTTAAGATAACATTGCCAAGATCCCCCTGAATTTAAAGACGCTCGACTGTGATCAGAAAACGAAAGATTGCTTTTTTTCTTTTCTTTTCTTTGAACCACTAAGCAAAAGCAAAGAAACTTGCTCTCACTTATTCTATCTCGTGTTTTTCCTACATTTAGTTGGGACACTTTTTGTTAAAATATGTTAATTCCGTATTTGAGTCCAAATAAATCTGTTCTTCTTTCATGGGGTTTTTACCTTGTACCCAAAAAATAAAAATAAAATAAATAAATAATATATATGCTATCATTACATAGGGTTTTACTTAGTGCCCACCAAAATACCGCAAGATATGCTTGTAATCTTCTTCCGTCAAGCTTAAATACATTGTATCTACCCGACCCAGGTCAATAAATTGTGGTGAGTTGGACGGGACAATTTGCACACTGAGCAAACCGTATTATCTACGTCCTGACAGAACTTCAGCGTGGCAAATGGCAAAGCATGACCTTTAAGTAAAAGCTCTGATGGGCTGTAGCCAAAACAAAAACCTTTATTTCTTCACGGGTCTTGACCCCCAATTCCATTTTGAACGACTAGCCTACTGAAATCAAATGGGCTGAAATTGAAACCCAAAGTGTTTCTGCCGATCTGGTTAGAGCCGATAGTGCATATTTGGTGGGAAAGAAGACTAAATGGAAATTATAAGAGCAATTTTGTATTATTTATCATTAACAAAAATGAGTCTAAATAAGAGCTCAACTAAAAAGAACTTATAATTAACCCAAATATAAACACTTATTGAGTATGGTGGTGAAATCCCTCATAAATGTTTTTTTTTTTTAAAAAAAAAAAAAAACTTAAAAGATATTATAAACATCTAAATGCCCCCAAAATCCCTTAAGCCCGTTGACTTTTCATTCCCATCGATCCTTTTTCAAAGAGTGCAAGTGAAAATTTAGATAGTCTGAGAGAACCCAATAACTGAAGCCCTCGCAGAGCAAGGCTCGCCGTCTAGATAGGGGGAGACCATATATTTATTTTAACGAGGTCAAAAACATTGGATGGCTGGGATTTTACTGAGCCGAAACTTCATTAAATATTTTATTTTATTTTATTTATTTATTTATTTTTCCTTCCCAACAGAGGGAAAGCATACGTTACAACGAGTTAATCCTCCACACAAGTAGTAACCGACTCAAAGGTAAACCTGAGTCGATCTTAAGGAGGATTGTTACACACACCCTTGCAGCGATTTTGCCAGAGAAAATGGGAAGAAGGGAAATTGTCAGAAAGCACAAGTAAAAACACCGCTCAAATTATAATAAAAGTAGACATTTTAGACGCAGGCATCAGGGTTGGCCAGGAGGAAGTCCTCGACAACCCTGTAGAGTTCCACGGCCTTCTCTTCGCCACCCCCGATTTCATCCTTCTTGATCTCAGCACCGGCCTTCGGATAATAGGTGTTGGTGGACTTGCAAATGCATCCGCTGGCTGAGTCCGTGAACTGGACTTCCTGGACCAGTGATTCCAAGTTCGCAGCCATTATTATATCACCCTCGAACAAGGTGTACTTGGCATAGTACTTCTCGTTGTCAATAGCATCGACCTTATGCTTCATATATTTGAATTGACACGCTGCAAAATGAAAAGTCCTTTTTCCTTAATTCCGAGACTTTAGACATCGATTTGATTACGGTTGTTTTAATTTTGAAATAAAAAGAAAGAGACGTGAAATTTATTTTTTATTTTTTTAAAACATACTTAACAACTTTTGTATATTTATGAATATATATATATATATATATATAATAAATAAATTAAAATGGATTCATATAAATAAGTATAAAAATATAATAAAAAAATCTAAATTTATTTTTATAAATTGACAACTAAGTCATAATTGACTTTTTAAATTATACTATAAATTAAAATACTCATAGAGACATGTCTCTCTAACAATTAATAATGTTATTTTATTTTCTGATTTTTTACGAAAATAGAAATAAAACTGGTCTACCCCAAAATGGACCTATTTTCTTACGTACTAATTAGACCACGGCTGCATCTAAACAAGAAAAAGTAAAATTCACAAATGGGTTTTTGGTTGTTGAGATCGATCAAACCTTCGGGGAACTTGGCTATCCTGACGCTGCCAACGCTGCTGTCATCACCCTCAATTTCGATGCTCGCCACTGATTGAGGCAAGAGCTTAGGGACGATGACGTGCCCTTCGAGGACTATTGCCTTGAACATCCTGGAGGCGGGAACAGAAGATGTGTATTCCCTAACTTTAGTGATGACACCCATGTTAATTTGTTTATGACAAGAAAAACAAAACAGACAAAAAAAAAAAAAAAGATGGCAAAATGAGGAATTGTAGTAAGAAAGAATGACTGTGCTTGGGATTGGAGTGTGTGGTGAAGATGATGTTTTGGGGATTTCGGTATTTATAGGCCTAAGTTCGGTAGGCATTGGCTTGAAATTTCCCAAAACTTGATTTCTAGAAATTTGACTAAATGGATAGGAAAGAGATATTCGACACATGATCGATTCCTGAAAGTCATTTATCTGGATATTGAAAACAGAGCGGCTTCTAAGTCTTTGTTTTCCCACTCTCTCGTGGAATTAAAAACCTTTGGTTCTTTTGAACGATGATTAAATAAATACCATTACTTGTCATTTCCTTGTTGGTAGCCACTAAAACAATTGTAATTGTAAACATGGGCTGTCATAAAGTCCGCTCTTTATTGGCATACTTCTGTACAAGTTGCATTGTAACAACTAATAATTTAATACGGTGCTTGATGACCCAAACTAAAATAATAATAATAATAATAATAATAATAATAATAATAATAATAATAATAATAACAATAATAATAATAATAAAAATAATATTAATAATAATAATAATAATAATAATAATAATAATAATAATAATAATAATAATAATGTCGTCTAGCTTACTAGGATAGGCCCATTGTCCATAGTTTATCTGAAACTCCCAGGTCCATTTAACCATGTCCGTATACAGGTCCTCTATCTATACAATATAGTAATACCATAGAGAGTAACCATTCAAATTCAAGAGCAACCCTTTGACATTATAGATTAAGCTGTCACACACATTAATGCAAAGAAGATTGTTTGTTTATGTAAGTCGAACAGCTGAGAGGAAGATGATCTTAATCATTGAACTGAATTTATACTTTTCTTAAGGAACAGTATAGCTTAGAGTGTGCTGAAAATTATTAAAGCCAAAAAAAAAAAAAAAAACCCCGAGACCAACTGGAATTATCGAAGAACTTGTCAACAAACAATAACAAGCAACTGAAATTATTGCTGCATTCAAATATATGATATTATAAGCATGATAATTTCAACAAAGAACTATACTTTTTTTTTTTTTTTGGCTCTCATAAAAGAAATGAAAAAACAAATACGTATTATACGAGGAAACCAGAAAGACCACTCCCTGCCCTGCCCCCAATGTGGGGAACAGTGCTACTTTCGACCACCAGTCTTGAGTTTTCCTTTTCCTCCCCGCGGTAAGTGGGCACCAATTCCATTTGGTAATTTCCGTGATGGTGAAGGACGGCCTGGCATAGGATTTAAGTTCCTGCTGCAAATATCAGAAAGTTGTCAGGGTAAATGCTGAACGACTTGATAGGTAGTTTTTGAGAGCATGGAACTACTAATAAATGGCAACATCTTAAATACCTCATGTCTGGATTTTTTGCAGCCTTGGAATTTGATTTCTTGGTCTTGGTCTCAATCCTATTGGTAACGCTGGTAAGCTTGGACTGATTAAATTGCCATAACAAGTCAGGTTCTGATGAATCGCTTGTGACGGCATCTAGATCATCCGTGTAGTCAGTAGTATTGCCATTAAGCAGGTTATTGCCCATGAACAAATTATAGGATTGTTCTGGGCAAATTTTAGAAGAGTCTGAAAGATATTTCTGATAAAAGGCATCAGGCAAATAGCTCTTGTCTGCTTCCCAACATCCTGGAGAGCTCTCATCCCTGGTTACAGCTTCTTGCTTGTTCACCATGACTTTATCTACCCACTCACCAGAGGCCATTTCCTTCTCATCTTCCCGGTAATTCTGGCTGGGACTAATGACTGGAGGCCATGGAGGTGAATTAGCTAATAGCTCATCAAGATCTAAACTCGGTGTCTTTTGGCTCAATGTGGAGTTTTTCGTAACCTGCAAAAGCAGCAGTGAGGAAACAAAAGCATATCTACATACTCGTCAAAGAAAAAACTCAATGAATGAAGCAAGAAAGCATTCACCTCTATATTGCCTACATCACCCATGGGTTGCCGGAAGCTGTTGCCATCATTCAACTCTGCAAGCCGCTGCTTAGGATTAAATGGTGACGACTCAATTTCTTTTCTCCTGTATTTTTCAAAGTTGCCAGACACAGAATGTTGAATATGTTCTGATCCTCCTTCTTTCTTTGCTAATGCTGCCTTAAGAATTGCAATCTGGAGGGAAAAGAAAATCAAAATTAAAAGAAGCAAAATTTGCCACCATAAATTGAAAATTCTGTCAGAAAAGATGGAGAGGTACTTGTTCTTTGAGGTACTTAACATCTGCATTATCTTTGTTCACTCGAGCCGCACCAAGTTCAACAGTGGCTACCCGCTCTGCAAATTTAAGTGTACTTATTGTCTCACCAACGGCATCAGTTTCAGGGCTTATGTGAACAAACATTAGAGTTTTAGCGTGCCCTCCTGAAATAAGAGTCAATAACAATCCATGATCATTTCATGGAGACAAACCAGGAATACGAGAAACCAAAAGTGAAAAATGCTTTATTTTGCCCCTACCGAGTGAGTCTTGCAGCAGTTGCGTGAGTTTGCTGTTTCTATAAGGAACATGTGGATTCTTTTGTGCAAGTGAGGCAATCACATCACCCAAAGCCGAGAGAGACCTGTTAATGTGCTGTGCTTCTTTTAGTCTATCACCTGTCGCCTCAGATTTGTCCACTCTCTCACTCCCCGCCAAGTCAACTAGATGCATGCAACCATGCAGAATATTCCCAGATGTCATGTCTCGTCCTTGAACATGAACGGTCAAGCAACTGCAATGCCACAAGAATTATAAGCCACCTAAAATATTACTAAGGGATATAGTGCACACAGAACAAAAACAAAACCATACCTATGAGAGCGACTACTGCGGTCATTAAGGGCTGTTGCACCCACTGCACGGTTTCTTTGTCCAAGATTCATCAGATCAATGACATCTGAAGTTGATGAAACACTAACTAAGTTTGCATCTGGCACATTGAGGCCTGTTTGAGAACTGTTGCGGATTTCTAATGTGTCATCATATTAAGGATACATTTCATACAAAACAAGAAATATTCAAATGACTTCTCAGTTTTTGAATATGTCAAGATAATTTATGAAAAAAAAAAAACAACTGATCACAAAATTTGGCATATAAACTTGTGCATAATCAGAATTATACAGTTTGTAAAGGATATCTTTTGTTACACCCATCGGTAACGAGGAGATCTCTGACTTGTTCATTGTAAATCTCTATCATTTGTACTGCAACGTTGTAACAGAAGGTGTCCTTCCTCTGCTCTGCTAGAAGAAACAAATCACTCAATGCCCTATAATTCACACCTTTGTTTTTCTCAGTCAGATCTCTAGGTCCAGTCTGAAAGTATAAAAACAATAGTCAGTATTTGGCATATAACAAAAATAATGATAATGAACAACAATGTATGTACTAATACACACGTCTGAAAGTCTTTTACCATGGTATAAGTTTTTCCTGATCCAGTTTGACCATATGCAAATATGCAAACATTATATCCATCAAGAACAGACCGAATCAATGGCTGCATATCAGAGAAGACTTCCGCTGCAAAATTTTGCAAAAGTAAAAACGTAAAAAGTAGTTTCATATTATACTAATTTGAATAATCCCTGTGTAAACATCTAAAATACCTTGTGTTGCAGTCGGTCCAAAGACTTTGTTGAAGACGAAAGACTTGCATCCTTTCCCATGTTTTGAAGGTGTGTTAATAGTGATATTTCCCTCTTCAATACTATCCACAGTGCTTAAATAGTTTGGTTGTCCAGATAAAAATGGTCGCACTCGACAATAAACACGAATACTTCCTATATAATGGAATAATTATTAAAGGGGTCAAGTGCATCACATAGACTAGAGTCATTCATAGCTTCAGGTATGCAGTAACTGACCCTTGAGGTCCTGCACCTGATTGTAAAGCTTGCGATTTTCTTCGAGAACCTTGTGGTATCCAGAAGCTGCATGAGCTAGACCATGAATGTGCATGCCTAAAAAGAAACAAAATGAATTTGGGCTTCACATAAGAAGTCTTGCTAAGCAGCTAATGAAAACCAAATAATTAATTCTGTATCTGAACATCTACCAAGATTATTAAACTCCTCATGGAATTTCATCTGCATGAATTGCATGCCAGCTTTTGTTGCACGAATTGTATGCTTTAATTCCTGTTACAAACAAAAAAAAAAAAACCAAAAGTGTAAGTATGAACTAGCATTGGCTTTCTCACCGGACAAAGAAATCAATGACTGAAGAATATAGCATAGCTAGCAATAATACCTGAATATCTCTTTGTTGTTGATCAAAGATTATCTGCTGTTTCAAGGTTTGATTTTTCAAGGCCTCGTCAGGAACATGGTTTTTGTGAGAGCATTCTATCTTCTTGTCGTTCTTTTCTTCAGTCTAGATGAAATCAGAAGCCAACAGAAAAAGGTTGAGAGATCAAGTCATATTCTAACTCTTAAGGCTATAGGCTTTAAGATTGTAGCATTTTCTTGTAGATTTCCAGCTCTTGCAAGTAAGAAGCCTTTCTAGCTATTCAGAAGGTAAAGATCAAGAGATTACCCCTTTATCACTAATTGCAGATTTGAAGCAAAACCTTTTGCCTTGAGAAACTGTGTTGTCTTTTGGAGTCATCTTCAACAATAAATTACAGAACAAACACAAACAAATAAATAGTTTGAAAGGTTGATAGAAGCTCATCTTATTTTGTGGATGGTATAATAATATCAAGTGTACCTGCTCAAATTGGCTTGCAATTCGATGCTCAAACTCCTGAACAACCTTACCTAGAACTGATTCCACCAACTATTTCCAGTGGAATGCACATAACTCAATATGAGAAAAAACAGAAGCAGAAGTTCAAAAAAAAAAAAATGCAGCAGGATTTGAAAATCTCAATTGTAATTTTAGCACTAAAATGCATCAACTATGGTACTTATAAAGCAAACACTTTCATCAAGGAGTGGACATGAGGTATTTTGTATAATAATTACATGTAGATATTTGATAAGGTTGATACTGCACCTAGTTAATTTGGGTAAGTGCATATTTGTCTCTACCATGGTGCTTAGCAAAATTTTAAATTATCATAAGGTAAATCAACAAATTTGGTCTAAACAGGCTCCATTAATTAGCTAGCAATAATGAGTATATGTTCTCTTACCAATGGAACTTCTTCAGCCTTTTTATCCATCACAAGGGCACGAACAAGCATACTCAAGGAACCAGTAGACTACGAAATTGATGATAAGTAAAAATCAAAATTTTTTTCCATACCCAAATAAAGAAAGACTGTAGAATAATTCAGTATACCAACCATTTTATTAGATTCAATGTCAGTGGAAAGCATGTTCAGAGATTTTTCATTCATTGATGGGTTCCTCATTAAGGAATTCACGAACAGCTCTGTATTTTTTCTCACAAAAGTTTTTCCATGCATGGCAGGTTTAACAGTGCCTCCAAATTTCCATACTCCATTTCCACCATTCTGTTTCCACTCGCTGTAGGATTTGAGTGCCAACACACAAATCACAACCCTTGCAGATTTTCCACCCTGATATTTAGAACAGAATTCGTAAGAGCTAGACTCGAGAGGTAAAAAATTAAAACAAGTTCCTTCACTTTCACATTTTTCCCGAGTTGATCCAATCAAAATTCTGGGAGAAATTTGTTGAAAAATTACTTGGATTTTTTTTTTTTATAGAAAAAAAGGAAAAGATGGAAAGATCAAATTAAATTTCCTTTTTTCTTGTAATTGCAAGACATACTTGTTCAAGATCAGAAGCCTCAAAGATGGGGATCCCCATGTCTTGCACAGCCACAAGGAAATTTCTCACATTTTCAAAGTACTGAAATGCAGACAATGCTGCTCCATCAGGAATAAGAGCAGCATCACATGGACTTTCAACCACCTGAAACCATTTATTTCCAAATAAATACTCCATACCAATAAGCACTAAGCATCTGTAAACAATGAAAGAACTAAGAGTATATGATCATCATTATCACCACCTTGGGCACAGCTCCTGGTTGGACCTTATTAAGAGCATTGCAAAGGATGATCCCACTTCTTAATCCAAGCCTAAATTCCTCCTCGGAAGGCTCTGCAGGCAAATCTTTAGCTGCAACTACTCCAACCATTTTTCTTAACCACCCAGCAGCCTCATTCCTTCTTGATGCTACAAAGCACAAATATCATCTCAACTTATAATTACACAAGAGTTTATCAAATGCTTAGAATTGTTAAATGGTAATATATACATATTGGAAACACAAAGATCTCGGAAAAAAAAAAAAAGAAGGAAAAAATTCAGATAAGGGGCTATTTTGTTTGTGCAAGTTGCCAAAAATGGAAACTCTTTTGGAATGTAGTCTATGAATACAAACTAATCTATGAAGAACAATTTTTGCAGAGAATTACGTTTTAGATAAAGGGTTGAAATAGATTTATTGTACAAACTAAATTCAATTGTCAAATTTACGTCCTAAAAAAGGAGAACCGAATGGAAAAAGACAGAAGAAAATAAAAGAGTCAATAGGCAGGAGAATTGTACCAGCTTCTTCGGCTTTCCTGGACTCCAAATCAAGATCTCTGTATCTGACACCGTGCTGTTGCAGTACATCCTCCACCACTGCCGCAACCGAAAAAGACAATGCTCCCTCCATTTCTCCCCAACCAAAACGACAACCCCAACAACCACCTCCACCACACCACTTCTCACAATTCCGCCGCCATCAAAGTCACCACAGCTTAACCCAAAACGGAGAATGAGACAAGCAACGGTAGAATTATTTAAACTGATTTAAATTTTCAGCTTGAGTTGCCAAATTAATATAAAGTCAAAGAACATTGAAAACTTCCAGACTGGATCAGAAAGAAGCGTGATGGTGAGCTTGGATATTTTTCTGGTGTGTGTGTGTGTGTGTTGATGGGGTTGCTTCGCTTTGATTGATACTAATACTTACTCACATTCTCCATCTGCCTTTTGCTTTATCTCTTTTTCTTCTTCTATCTTTTTTTTTTTTTTTTTATGGCTTGGTTGTTCTACGTACAAAGTATACGAAAAGCCATACAAAGAAGCTATTCTCTCTGCTTTAAAGCTGTACTCTCTCTAAAAACTATTTCACCTTCTTCCGAGCCTATCTCCGAACCTCCCCGGCTTCAGAGCACAAACTTTTATTTTATTCTTATATTTTTTGAAATTATTTTGTCACCCACCAAATCCACACCAACAACGAACTTCAGATGCTTCCCCGCCGCGTGCACTTTAGCATAGCCATGTCAGGTCTGACTATACATTACATATCTTCCGGCTAAGGATTGGAGCGTGAAGTCACCTTCCTTTATCACTCGAGTGAATATTGTTTTTTTTTTTTTTCAATTGGTTGGGTGGGTGATGACCTGAAAAGCACGAGCTTGGTCTGAAGTTGTTAAGCCGTTTGGATCTAGTCAAATGTTTACTTGGCTTTGCTCCTCAGATTAGGGAACTCCCATCTCTCTCTCTCTCTCTCTCTCTCTCTCTCTCTCTCTCTCTCTCTCTCTCTCTCTCTCTCTCTAATCTCAAAAGATTAGCACTAAGTAATGGAAATTTTCTGTTTGACAATGCCTGATTAGAACTGGGTCAAGTTAACTGAACGATGGTGGTGGTGGTGGTGTCGGTTACCCTCATTCATACCTAGGCATTAATTGTTGTCTTTTATAAACTTTCAAAAAAAGTATTGATCTGATTGATGAAAATTTATGTCTCATTGCTTTCATCATTGTAATTAATCCCATCAAACTATCCCACATATGACGGTAGGGATGCAATGTTGCTCCGGGGACCCATCAAGGAATGCCAATTGTACTTTACGTCATAATGTATTGTAAATTAGATGATATGCTTCGTAACAGGTGTGATCTAAGGTGTGTTATGTATATATAAAGAAAATTTATGTAGTTTATTTTACATATTTACTTAAAAGTCTAATAGCGCAAATTAATCCTTTTTTTTTTGGGGGGGGGGGGGGGTTGTTAAGTGTGAGGTAGGAGAAGTTACTCTCGAAAACCAACCTAAATTTAGGGCACAACTGAATTGATGTTCATTAAAATATCATGGTCCCTCCATTGGAATTCAAAATAAAAAGTAGTGCATTTGTAAAGTTCTAAAATAACGGCTAGTGGGATTTTGTCCATTTCTTCACTTATTCATAACATGAAAATTTAGACTTTCTGATAGGGCATGGTAAAAAAAAAAAAGAAAAAGAAAAGGAAAGAAGACCATTGTATAGAGGGACAAGTGTGACAGTAATTGCTGACAAGTAAGGAAAAAGAAAATGTCAATATTTTGCAAAATAGGATGAGATGATTACTTTCTTGGCTAACTAATTCATCCACGCAATGAATTTCAAGGCATATTAAGTTGCACTACAAGAATAGTCTGTTATAGTAATATTTAAATATTTAACCAAAGTGATCACCTACCATGCTTCTGCATGCAGCTTAAATTTGCTCATTTAATGACGTTCTTACAGTGCCAATTAGCTAAGAATAAAGTGTTTCTAAGTTTTCCTGTGTACAATAAAAATAAGTTTCTTTGTAAGAGAAATTTGAATCCCTCTTCTCCTTATCTATTTTATACTTACCTCATGGTAAAGGTCTTTTGTAAGTAAATATTGATTGAGAGTAATCACCAATAAAATACAAGAACAACTATAGAATATTGGATAAAAACTTAAGGTTAGTATTTTGATAATTAAATTAATAAGTGCTAAAGAAAGATGGTGAAATTTACACAGTCGCATTAGACATGTTTTTTTGATTGGTAGTCATATCTTAAAACAATTAGATTATTATTGGACAATGTGAGAGAGTGATTTGCATATCAGTCTTATTAAACAAAATAAATTTGTGAGTTAGTCATATGACATATCAAATTTACTTCAAATATTTTCTTAACCTTTCATAAATAAGAATGAAACAATTGGAGTTTCATTAAAAAGGGGGGCCCTGCCAAGAAAATCCATCAAACTTAATGATTAAGTTCAAAACACAAGCAAACAAGAAAACAAAATTCAAGCACTTTGCATATGGATATTTGTTAAGTTTCAAAGCTAAGAAAAATACAGAAAATTCTTGTGGGGTAACCAACACAAACTTAAGCCAGTGAAGGAGTTGAAAAGCCACTATTCTATATGCATAGTATCCAGTGGTTACTTGACTCTCTAACAAGCGATCCCACGTTGTTAGGCAATATGCATCTATCGGAGAATGGGATGGTTTGTTGTAGACGGCCACCAACCTTCTCATGTATCTATGTCGCACAATAAGCCACCCTAACCAAGTGGCAGATGATGCCCCTTTGATCTTGGGATCTAAGGAATTGGAAAATTATTTATTTATTTCTTATAAGAATTTGTTTGGTTATTCTATTGGATTAGGATTGATGTCCCCACAGCGACGCCAATTTGAATTCAATGACTTACATGCTTATTTAATTATTCTTCGACAAGTGCATATTGTTTGAAATATTTTTCCCTCTCTAAAACGATCCAATTGCCACCACACAATATCCTTTTTCAGGAAGTAGGTTAAAGATGTTAATAAACATATGGTTTTTTTTTTTTAATAAAAAAAAAAAAAAAAAGTAAACGTGATTAACTGTTTTTCTTTTTAAGGGTCCTAAGCGTATTGTTGTTTCTCAAACTTTTTATTATTGTTGTTTTTTTTTTTTACAGTTGAAAAATATATGGTTACATTACATAAGGATGTTCTTTGTAGCCAAGGTTAGGGAAAAATAATTGAATGAGATCATTTTGCTAATTTTATAATATTTACCTTATTATTGTGAAACCTAATCAAGGTAAGAGTAAGAAATATTTAATTTTTTTTCTAATTTTAATAATTAAATGCGATAAATATATAATTAAGAAATTAGTTAATGGGATCAAAACATTTTTCTTTACCCATTTAAATTGCCAGTGAATTAAGGGTTGTGTGATTCTTATGATTAATTAAAGACAAGAAGTAGAATCCAGGAGGGGTTGGCACTCGGCACAGAGAAAATGAAGCGAGCAAGCAAGCGTGGGAGTCCAAAGAAAAGACCCCTCGCCACGGGGTGACTTACTTACCGAATTCAACGTTCGAAAAATTCAAATCGACGGTTCGGTGCCGAACTAACGAGGTTTGGAGTCCTGGAGCCCACGTGGAGCGCCTTTTCTGGGTCCCACTTCACCCGGGTGCCGCACGATATTAATTGCTTATTTCCCACGTCGAGCTCTGATCGTCTAAAATGCTTCTGCAAAATTCTTTCAAATTGAACCAATTGAGATTAGCCACGTAAAATCGGTCCTTCTACGTGGCATACTTTGATACGATGTCCACTATAAGGCTGGAATTTTGGTTTTGGTCTTCTATTTTCGCGGCACTAATAAAATTATTATAATATTAAGAAAAAAGGGAGAAAATAAAACATCCATTTTTTTTTCTTAGAAACCGAATATTTGATTTTATATCCGAAATTAAGAATTCAGACGAATAAAAAAAAATACATTGCAATATATTTAAAATAGTTGTAATAATTAAAGATTTACTTTTATATTTAAAATTAAGAATTTAGATGAATCAAAAGAAATGCACTGTAAATTCAGTTTTTCCAAATAGGCCAAGGCTCGAAGTTTCCAACATAATTAAAATGAGCTAATGCCATTGCCAATAATGATTTGCCAAGAAAAGCTACCAAGTATTTAAAACGACAGGCTGCTCCATTTAGGCAGAGAAAAGGAACATTGCCATTCAAGTGGAAGGAAATTTCGTTAGTTTCTTTTTATTGTAATCAGATGGTCATGTTTTTCCTCAATATACCGCACATTATTCCCAACAAAGATGTAATCGCTAGGGTAAAAGAGTTACATTACACATACCTTTACAGGCAAATTATGCTGTCCTACATTGTAACCCCAAAAAGAAAAAAATAAAAAAAAATCTTGGTTAATTGTTGAAATATGATTGCAGAGGTGGTAGATATTAAGAAAGAGATTAGCTTTAGAGCTAACATTTCAATTGATAAAGGTTGTCAAAGTAGTGGGAATTGCGCAATTTGCATTCTTTCCTATCAAGAGCTTTACATGTTCAGTGAACCCACAAAGTTGGTTGTTTGACATGATTATTTTCATGAATGGTGGTGGATCGGAAAATGGCTTTTCTGGTGCAGGGATGTGCAGGTTCCATGCCGTGAGGACTGCGAGGCACATCATATGATTGGAGCGCACGTCTCATCTAATCAAAAATGCTCATCTCCCTTAATTATAAAGTTAGATTAGTCACAAATTTGTTTGAACATAAAGGGCATAGGTTAGCTCAAGTGTTAGTAGGATTATATTAGTAGGAGTTAAATTGTACTGATACTTGAGGAAGTATTTTGCTATTATGAAAGCTTTTTTTTTTCTTTTCTCTTTCTTTTTTTTTTCTGTCATTAATATTATAAGAGTTAAGGCTCTACAAGTAAATTGTTGATTGTTGTTACTCATATTTAGTAACATTAGATTTTGCTTGGAAAATAGTAATCGACCAATCAAGAAAGATATCTCAATTCTCAAACTATTGGAAACCTCAGCGTTAATAAGACATGAAAGAAAAAATTTAATGGAAATTGTAAAAATAATCCTATGAATTCTGCAATGCAAAATTATTGTGTTGCCTCCTCCTCCTCCTCCAAAAAAAAAAAAAAAAAAACAAATAAAAAAATTCATATATTATAACATGAACCCCCTAAACTATATATTGGTACTCATCTACAACTTCATTATCTTTCATTCTGGCCCCTCAAACTTCAAGCCTCTACTTCCCCCCACAACTTTCTGTTCCTATGTACCAAGAAATTTAGTTCACTGTCTCTGAACAAGAAATTCATATATCCAAAGAGCAAGGTGCCACAAACATCAGCTTTTCCAACATCTTAAGATTTTTTTTATATATATACAAAAAAAAAAAAAAAAACTTTAACAACTTTTGCAATTGATAGATAAGACAGTAAATAGATAAATCTATAACGATGCACTGTGCCTAGATTTTGCACCCTTTATCTTTTATGTTTGATTCCATAAGGATCCAAGGCAGTGGAAAGAAACCGGCCACTTGTAGATATTTGGCCACGTTATGTACCTGTATGTATAATGACACTGTAACGGTTGGACACACACAGATGCAAAAGCAAAGTAGAAAAAATGAATGGTGGCCATGTTATGATGGCAAAGTGAAAGCATCGCCATCATTGCAATACAACCATGAATCCTGGGTGGCCAGAATGTCAAAAGAGTACTCGTGAGGAGGAAAATATTCACCTCGAGCAGTCCCATCTGGAAAGCAAAGCCCCAGCTAACTTCCAACGATGTAATATAGTTTCCTAACGCTATTAGCCAATTCTCTAATCATATGGCCTTTACATGTAAGAAATGAGTGTTTTATGTTTTATTAAGGGGCCAAAGTTGGGGGGGGGGTTCTCATGGTTCATGAGTTTGGGAACAATTTCTGGTAATAAGCATGATTATTGGCATGCCCTCAAGCTAAAATATGGAGATATAGAATGGCTAACGAAAATAAGAGCAGAAAAGCATCATGGGAAATAGGATTGTTCTTTTCCTTTAATCATTTTCAATTTACATGTGGGGCAACTAGCAATCCCAGTAGATCATTTACAAGCATTTCACTCATAAATCCTTTGGTGGCTTTATACTTGGGACCGACCGAGCTATGATGAGTGGGTCACTGGTGAAGCTGCAGTCCTCTGATCTTCAGCTTTGCTTTCTTCCCGTGCCATTAATCATACAGTGCAGCAGTAAATGTTGCAGCATATTATTTTCTGATACTTCAGCATAAAGAATACCCAAATGTTCAAATTTAGGCTTTCTCATCGTCCAACCATTTGGGAAAATAATTCCAGCACTGGGTTGCCCAAAAAGTCCTAAAAAAAACAAACTCAGTTTTTAGACCTGAGTAAATCCTGTCGCCACAAGATGATTGGATGTCAGAAAAGAAAAATAGAATTGTTGATATCTGCCTTCTAGATTGTCTTCAACTTCTACTGACCAGATGAAGACCATAGGATCCCCCTTTTGGCATTGATGAGTTGTCGCGTTGTGATAGCTATTTACTTGGATAGTACGTTAAAAACTGGCAATAGTGATTAAAAAAAAAAAAAAAACTCTTGAATGGGGGTGTATGCTTCTTTAGAGGGGCACAAAAAATATTTAGTTTTCACAATGCAGCAAGGATTTCCCATCAGAAGCCGAATGATAAAAGCATTATTTTGACAAAAAAAGGCAAGCCCACTAAATTAAGTGAAGGTTCAAGTGCATTCTTAGGAATTCAATTGGGTTATCATTTTAATTGAAGGCCCCCTTGGCTCGGAGTCTCGGCGAATTCAACTTACAAGCGCCCAACCTTTTGTCGGCTCTCCCAAGGGTCGGCAGTACTTCAGTCCGTGTCTAGGTTGTGAGGCCCATGACTGCCAAACTGGAACTCTTTAACTTGGATTAGCTCACAGAATTAAAACCACGATGCGAGGTCATGGAATCGTAGCTTCAGTTACACAAAAGATGATGCTTTTCTGACTTCCACGAGTAAGAAATATTGGGAATATTCCATAGATATTAATCTGCTGCAATGTAGACCTTACTAAGGATTTCATAACGCAATCAAAGGGGTCCGATCAGGTTCGAATGCTTGCTGGCGTGTCCCAGAAGAATAGGTCCAATTTGTCAACGAAGGAAACAATAGCAAATTATGAGCATTGCATGCAAAATCAACCTGGGGCCCAACCCCTCAGTTTATATATTTAGTACTTTGTTGATAGTCATATTGGAATGCCGAATGAGATGTAGCAAAGCCTAGATTCATGACAAAAAGTTACCAATGAGCTCTGGTTATCCAGCAATGCTCAGAAAAAATTTTCTAAACACCGAAGCTAAGGTTGTATCCCACTATCCCTTTTGTCATTATTATCCCTATCAGTATAGCATAATCTTTCCTGCTTTACCAGGGTTCCACCAGGGAAGAAGCCTCCACATCTTTCAATGTTGGTAAGAATCACCAGAAAGAAAGAAGATATCATCACCAAGACATAAATCTACACAATCACCAGTTCTCCATTGTGGTACACGAGGGTGCAAATTGGTCTAACCATGTGATATTCCGAAGTAAAACACCTTCACAATGTGTGAGGTTGTGAGTCGGGAGGGAACATAGTAACAAGAAACCGGTGAATCATCTCAAAGCTGGTGAATGTAATTACTGCAGCAGGAGTGGTCCTAAGAAGGTTCGTTGCACAGCCACGGTAAAAGCCAGGGAGACCCTCTTGCTGGAATACTTTCTTTATGCAATCAAGCATACCAGTATAACGTTTCTCAGAATGGTGGCCTTGTTCTTGAAGCCTTGAGCGCACCACCTGCAAAAATTGTGTTAGAATTAATCATTGTTTTATTATATCTGGCAATGTAAGTGCCATAACACTATGAAGACAGTTGTTAAACCACACCTCGTATAACATGGTAATGTATACTTGAGTTAACATGAAAATAGTCAGCCCAAACAAATTCACATGGCAACAACTTCCCAGAAACAATTATGCATGAACCAAAGGAATACAAGGCATTTCTCATCCTTCTTTTCTGTCTGACTGCAATCCTATGTACCATTTGACCAAGTACATACAATTAAATAATTTGCCCTACAACTTCTGTAAAGAAGGGGAGACAAAGTGCAACAACTTACTTCATGTGGATATGTCAATGTGGAGGCAAATATTTTAGAGACCGAGGAGGCAACAGCGACATCACGTGCACAAAGCTTGTCCATTGTGGTATTGTCTGGAACAACCCCAAGTTATTACATTATCAATTGACATCATAAAAAACTAAAATGGTAAGCAATTACCTTGTTCTGCCAAATAGAGCTTCATTTTCTCATAGGTTGGAAATTGAATAGCAACATGACCAATACCAGCCAATGCCGGAACTAGACCACTGATTACCATACAACAAGAACTAAAAATGTTACTGAAATAAATCATGATAAAGTCGAATGATTTTGGATGTCTAGTAATAAGATACCTGTATAACCCACGGACACCCTCCTCATGAGCTATTCTTCTTAAAGCAGATAGTGTACTCCTATATGGAACAACAACTGCCCTCATTCCCTGAGTCTAGAAGGCAAGACCACAAGAGGAAAAAAAAAATTGCAAATGCTTAGTACATCAGCACATTTCAGACAGCAGTAACTTATTTTTTCTATGACTAAAATTTAGCTCTCTTCCACAAACTCTTCATGTTTTCTGTTTACCAAAAGGTGTGCCTGGAAAAGGTTATGAGGGCAAAATTTTCGGCTGATCTTGCACAAACAATAGTTTTGGGTCATAGTTTAGCATTTTGTCAGTTATGTCATGCAAAAGAAATTAAATTTAACTAACAATGAAAATAAGAATGACAAATAGAAGTTCAAACATCCTTATTATCTCTCAAAAATTGAATGTCTCTCAACCTTTACTTCAGGATTTGCAAGAGCATTTCATACAATTCAATAAAATTAAGGGCATGATCCAAATGTGATAGGTGCAAAAATACTCATTGACTAGATAGTACCACATTTGTTGCTAATGATGAATGCCACACGGACTAGAGAATCCTCTTTGTAACAATAAACAAATAAGAAAAAGAATTCTAATCAAGCGTACTTGAAGTCTTGTTTTCACAACCCAAAGAGGATTTGTAAAAATAGTAGTTGCAGCTCCAGCACCAGAGGCAGCTATCATATTAGCACCTATTGAGAGCTGATGATTATCATCTGCACAAGCACCACACCCAAGGATGCATTAGCACTCAAGGAGAAACAACATGAAGGTGAAAATTGAAAAAGGAAATGTGAAATGTGAATAATTTTCTACTTATCCAATTTGAGCAACTGGTTAGCACTAACCATCTGCATAAAGCAAGCTTTTGAGCTGCTCATACATTGTAAAATAAACCTGCCACATTACACACATTTGTTATTGACAGCAAAGTGAACTGAAGCAAGTAAAAGCTCTACAAATTTAATAGGCAAACAAGAGGAGTAGAAGGTATAAGTTGACCACTGAATGTTAAAAGTCTCCGGAATTAAACCTGCGACCCTTTTTTTTATATCTAAAAATGGAGTTCCACTGATATAGAACATAAAGATCATATCAGTCTATATAGAACATAATATTTCACATGAAAGGCAGGGAAACAGCAGGTGAAAGACATTGAATTGGCCATAAGGACGTGTGTTAAATCAACTTCCAAGCATTATCACATGGATATAAGTGTAAAAATATGACCAAAACCATTCCATACTCTCACTATATTAAGAGATCTTGTACACTAGTTATCTTTTTTTAAGCATTCAATTCACGAGAAAACACTCATCTGCTCAAAACTGTGATGGGATTCTAAAGGATAGTTGAGTTTCAAAGTTAGAGGTTTTCATTGATGACATGATAATGAGTGTCAAATTGAAGATAATAGATAAGTAACAGCATAAATTTTCAAGTAAAATCCTTGATTTCCAAAAGCTAAGCTTCACCATTGAAGTTAACTGCAAAATTTTATTGGGTTGATAAGCATATTTAGTCTTCCAGAGCTTATGTAAAAGAGAAAAGTCATAACTTTCAAACAGAGTGAGCTTAAGGTCATCTCTCTGTGACAAACTAAAACAGTAAGATCAGAGCACCACAGTTAAAAATTTAAAGAATCTCACGAGAGGCCAAGAAGTCACACTAATGGAATTTATCACCATTATAAACCCTTCGTAAACATCCTCAAATATGGGTCAACAAAAATCTTGCACAAAATTTATATCTTCAATACAACAACTAAAAAGAAAATGAAGGTGCCTTCTTGTTTCTCACTTTCTCTAATGAAACCAACACCAAGCAAAGCATAAGGGAGTTTCTCTGTTCTTTCAGAAATCCAGATAACAAAAGGGAACAAAATGCAGTAAAGAAACAAAGAATTACCGCCCAATTAGGAAGCAATGCCAGAACTGTAGGGGTAAGGCCACGGTACATTCCCCGTAGCCCCTCCTTTTTAAATATCTCTTCCAAACTACCAACTATTACGCTTCCTGGAGAAAGGAAAAATTACTGGACTCATTAATCAACCTCGCAAATCAGACCCAACCTCAAACAGCAACGAATTCAGAAACTTGTAGAGCTCAAAATCACTCTCATGGAAAACTGAAATGTGCATGCCTGTTAAGTAACAAACACGGTAAGCTTACTTTTAATACTTCGATTATCGAGCTTCGGCAGGCCATGGACCTGAAACCGAGTCTTGATTACATCTAAAGGGCACACAAACGTAGCAGCGATGACTCCTGAACCAAAATAATAATGATAATCATAATAATAAAATGTGTCGTTATTTCGATCCCTTCCCCCCCCTCTCCAAACAGAATGATAGAAACTAAAAAGGGAAACAAAAATTTAAAAATTAAAAAATTAAAAAAAAAAAAGAAGAAGAAGAAAGGAAAGAAAGGGAGAGAAAGAGGGTTACCGGCAGCAGCGCCGGCGCCGGCATTACAGAGAAGGTCCCTTGGACTAGCGACATGAGAATCGTTGGACATATCTTCGAGAATCGGAAAAGCGAAATCTATAAAAAGAAGCGGAGAAGAATTGAACGAAACGGGACGATGGCAGCGACAACGAGTCCTCTCTCGAGAGGCCGGCGACTGCAGAGAAGCAGAGTGGCATGGCCAGAGGCTGGTTCTCCGTGTTGGGATTCAAGCGATTTCAAGAGTGAGACAGAGAGGAGGGGTGGGGAGGGTGCGCTGCTTGAATCGAGGGTTACGGAGGAGAAGGTCGGACCCTCATGGTTGGGCTCGTCAGTCGCTGCGATTGGTGCGGTTCGGTGGCATCAAGAGGCGGACGAGGAGAGGGGACTGGTAACGCCATGTGATAGATAATTTAGTTAGGGAAATTCATCATTTTAAATTTTTCCGTTTTTATTGGGATGCGTGTCAGGTCTATTTTTATTTTATTTTCTTTTCTTTTTAAATATATATATAAAAAATATTACTAATTTCAAACATGCCTTACGGCATTCAAACAGTTACTTAGGTTTAATGTACAATATTTTTACACGTGGAATTCATGCACACCACCTTTTCGAATCAATCTTAATAACGTGGGAAAGCCCTTCTGACTCACTTGCTAATGAAAGCCATCAATTTCCCGCAGTTAATTTACTTCACTAATATCCCAGTTTTACAATTTTATTGAATAAAGCAATAAATAAATAAATAAAGAGGGGAACATTCAACACTACTACTATTCTCACTTTGGTCCGATCCCGCAATTTTCTGATGATCTACAGCCGCCATGACTCGCACCCACTCGGGAGACCGATTCTGTGAACCGCCTACGATGCGGCCGCACCGTCAGCTACAGAAACTACTGGTGCACGAGCCGTTAAGCGAAGGAGAACGAGCCGACTCGGCGGAAACGGAAACCCTGACCGACTCGGGCGATTCGACATGGTCGAGCGGGAACTCTGCCTGCTCCTCTTCTCCTCCTAGAAACGCTCGTTTGACCAACTTGGATCGCGTTGTTGAATCGGTCACTCCATCTGTTCCGGTTCGGTACTTCACTGAGGTGAAATTTCTTGTACAATAACAAACGAAAATCCTTAACTTTATCATTCCAATTTCAAATTTTCTGTTATATATATATAAAACTTCATTCGTCTATGTTCCTTCTTACGTTATTTATGTTCTTTTAATATGTTGTATATGTTCGTGAAAACCCCCCCCCCAAAAAAAAAAAGAAAATCTTTGGGCGGAAGCTTTTGGATACGAATTGTTTAGACGTTTCTTGGCAATCTAATCTCAGCGGAATGTTGATGTGTTAAATGGGTGAGTTTTTGACTCTGTAGACGAGAATCCGGGGTGTGGAAACTTGTGAAGATGATTCACGGCCATTCTTTTGTCTTGGTGATTTGTGGGAATCATTCAATGAATGGAGCGCTTATGGAGTTGGAGTGCCGCTCGCATTAAACGAGATTGACTCTGTTATTCAGTATTACGTTCCATCTTTGTCAGGCATTCAGTTGTATGCAGACCCGCTTGGGTTGAGGTGAGCCTATTGCATTTTCTGTCCTGTTCATTTGCCCCGGAAAAGTTATGGTGTAATATGCTCAATGCTGCTCTTTCTCTTGTTTATTGTGATCTTTTCCCAGCTTCCTTGCTTTTGTATGACATGGTTGAACTAGAAAATTTCTCCATTGTACTTCCATCCTTGTGCATTTATTGAAATAAGCATTATAGAACAGCATAAATATTTTAGTTTATATTTTTAATTGAATTAAAAGTAAATATAGCAAAAGATGGTTCTTGCATGGTCTAAATGAAAATTTGAACTGAATCTGAGGCTGAGTGCTCAGGCGGTGGGAAATTGCCAAAAGTTTCTAGGACTGTAATGAAACTTTAGTTGCTCCCTAGCTTTCTAGAAGAAGTACTTTAGAACTCCATTCCACATTCTTGACATGGCTTAGGTGTAATTTTCATGATTCTTAGCTATCTAGTGCACCCGGCTTATGATTTTGTGGTTGAAGGTTATATTTTGTGTTTATTATGGCTTTTCAATTGGAAGCCTTTGAATACAAGGCAGTTGCGAGTATGCAGTGTTTGTTATGGCTTTTCATGATTCTTAGCCATACACATGCATTTAAACCAAAAAAAAAAAAAACAGGTTGCGAGTATGCAGTGTTTGTGGTGAAAGCTTACATGACAATGTCATGAGTCTAGTTTTCATTTCTTTAATCTAATAAACACATGATCTAAGATCATGCACTCTACCAATTCTTACCATGATGCATGGTGAGGATAGTGATGATGAATCTTTGAGGGAGATGAGTAGTGCTGGTAGCAGTGATTTGGATGTTGAAAAGCCTGTCAAAGGTGGAATTGTTGGAGCAGGGGGTCAGCATGACCTTGTAAAATTGAACTCGCAAAGAATGCATGGACTTGCATTGACAGACAAACCTCCTAACAGTCCATACAGTGATGAAAATGAAATTTGCAGCTCCAATGGGCTGCTTGTATTTGAATATTTGGAACAGGAGCAACCTTATTTTCGGGATCCTTTATATGAGAAGGCAAGTCCCTTTTGAAGGATTATGTCATGTTGTCTTTCGGGTTCATTCCTTTTTTTTTTTTTGGTTTATGATGACCTGGCTACTTGTGGCACCTATTCTGCCCATCACTCCCTCAGGTTTCAGACAAGGCATCTGAATTTCCAGAGTTGAAAACATACAGAAGCTGTGATTTATTGCCTGCAAGTTGGCTTGCTGTGGCTTGGTAAGTTGTTTGCATGTAGTTAAGGTTTAGATGCTAGAATGTTGATTAAATTCCAACTATGCTTTCAATTTTTTGGAAATTTGATACAGGTATCCAATATACAGAATACCTAAGGGGCCAGTAGGACAACATCTGGATGTGTCGTTTTTGTCTTTCCATTCCTTGTCAACTTGCAGCAGTACATATCTCTCTCTGGGTTGATAATGTATGTATTGTTATATTAGCTGTTAGTTCTACTTTTATACTTTCTGTGACAGGGAGAAGAGAGAATCAGACACAGTTAGATGTCCCTACTGGCATGGTTGGTTCTTCAAAGATTGCTCAATCCTCTGCCAGTCTACCTGTTTTCGGCCTTACTACCTACAAGTCAAAAAATTCGATTTTAACTCCAAGGGTTAAACATGAATCACAGAAAGCAAAGTCTTTACTGCAAGCTGCCGATAGTTGGCTCCAGCATTTGGATGTTAATCTTCCAGATTACCAGTTTCTTGTTTCACATAAACCACAATGGACATCGTAGGCGTATGTGTGTCTCGAGGGTTAATGGCTCTGCTTTCCTCTTCTGACAATCAGGTCTGTTTTGGGGGCTCTACCCTACTGTCTATATTATCCCAAGACAGCAGCATCGGCAAAACAAAATTGAATATGTTCAGAAACGGCTCGAAGAAATAATTAAGGATGTTCTTTTTCTCCTTTTTCTTGTCAAGCAACACAAAAGTCGAAAAGAAAAGAATTGTGTTATCAGAAGCACGAAAGAAATAAAGAAAATAGGGAGAAATAAAAAAAAAATTCAAGCTGATACTCAAGGCAGTTGGTTTCCAGCAAAACATGAACAGAAAGTTTACATATTGGCCTAAAAGCAATCTAATTGCCATGAATAAACCCTAAAATTTTAGAGAAGAATCAGGTAAGATTAAGCGAGAAGACGGATGAAAATTTCTTTTCAAGATAGATGATGTTCACTGTTACATGGTTTTCAACTTCGAACCATAGGACAGCTGGATTTTATGGCAGTGTTGTTGACTAACAGACAAACAAAAAATAGGAATTTTCTAATACCACAAAAATTAGAGCCAAATTTAAATTTTTTTAATAATATATATATATATATATATATATATATATATAAAAAGTGAGTTAGTGTTATAAAAGAGATTATATTATATCCCGTCTAACCCACACCTCAAAAATCAGTCCCTCTCGCCTGTCTCGTCATTTTTTAAAATTCACTTCCTATGGTACTCTATGAAGATATGATTAGAACCGACCTACATTTATTCAAATTTGATTAAAGCATTTTTCTTATATCCTTTCTCTTGTGCTCATTTGCAACATCGAACCCAAATCCACTCCGTCTTTCTTGGTGAGCTCTTCATCGAATACATTTCGATGAATTGCGGCCACCCTTTCTGAGACTACACCCTCCAAAGATCGAAGCAACCAATAAGAAGAGGGACTTGTGACCACTTTGACATCCCTTCTCATCAGGAATTGTCGTAGCGAATGCAGAATCGTCTATCCGTAACCTGACAAGTGCTTCTGATTATTTTCACCACACAAAAAAAAAAAAAAAAAGGCTGACTGCTTGATTGTAACTCGAATCTTGGACCCTTTTTTGGTAGCGTGAGATACAGGAAGAGACGGGTGAATTCTTCTGCCTGTTATTTTCTACACCCGTTGTTCTTTGCCTCTTGGATTGACAGGCAAAAAATGTACAAAGACACAACACAAGATAGTGAAGGTAGCTGTTGGTATCAGAACAAAAGTTTCGTGTTGTACTTCTTAGGGTCTTAAGAGAAAAAACGTGGAAAAGGTTGAACAACCGAAGAAAACTCTGTTTTTTGGTCACATGAAAGCTTGCCATGTTAAATTTTTCAATGCACACAACACAATTTTTATTGGTTGTAGGTTGTATAAATAAAATGGTCACGACAATCTTCGGTACATAACTCCAGAGGGTGTGCTTTTTATTCTGTACATTTCCTTTTATGCTGAATTACTCTGCAACTAAAATGATGGCCTCGAGCACAAGATACTCCACACAGAACAACAAACACACTATGAATATTTCTTTGAATCTTATATATATATATATATATATATTATAAAGTAATATTTTTATTTTATTTTTAATATAAAATAAATTTTAAAATATCATTATTTTCAACGCCTGCCCCGCGTTGGGGGCCACGCAGATGAAAGCATAACGGGAGAACCACTCGTTCTCTGCTATATATATCCATAACTTGACGTGTGCAGGCACCATTTTGGACATGCGATTACATTACTTTACTACTTTCTCCAATTATTATTGGGAAAGAAACATATTAAAAGCAAAGGACCAACGAGAAAAAAAAAGTTAATTGAAGTCTCCCTTACTCCCATCCTCTGTAGTGTATAAGTCAAAAACTGAAGCATCAAACAGTTGGGTGATTGGGAAGCGGACCAGTTTGTCGTTTTTTTTTTTTTTTTATTTTTTATGTTATATAAATAATGGATTGTTTGCGTATCAAAAGGCATGCTGCTTCTTCTTCCTTTCTAGTCCATTCTAGCAATTAGTTGTCTGCCCCGCACCACAGTATTTCATTTCAATTTCAAAAGAGAAATTGTGAAAACAACTTCGTAACAAGCTCTCAAATTAAAATCACACTTCATGTCTTGACGTTTTAGTTCATGTTTCCTTTTTATGAACCCTGGAAGGCTTAAACGTATATTAATGCCTCATTTTTTACAGAAATTAATGGGCCTAAAAGGATACTAATTATTTTATTTTTATAATTTCTTATTTGTATAAGCAGTTATGAATCTATTTTCTCTCACTACACAATTTTCAGACTGTTCGACAGAAGGGCCCCCCAATTTGAATGAAACAAAAAGCATTCATAAGAAAGCAAGAAAAAAATATTTTTACAACGCCATTAATGATCATAAGAACAAAAGCCCGAGACGCAATTTCTTCAAAGGGCCCCCCAAAAAAAAAGATAAAAAAAAACATTGAAGTAGTCGATTTCTTGTTCTTTTCTATGGAAAATTATAGAAGAAGACACTAATAGCTAGAAGTTTCTAAATATATATATATATATATATATATATATATTAAAAAAGAGAAAAACTAGAAATACAGATCAATCATAATTTTTTATTATCACAAATAAATAAAATTATAAATATAAAAATTATTTTATTATATTTATTTTATAAAATATTAGAGTAATTTTTAATAATTTACTTCTTTATGTGCATCCTCATTTTACTTAAACAAAAAGGAAAGACTCAATGATGTAGCGTTCTTCTATCTTTCTTAATGACTTTGGACCTCTGCTTTTCAGGTCAATGCCAAAGCCATGAATTTTATACCACAAAAAAAAAAAAAAAAAAAAATAAGAGAAATAAGAGGCCAAAGTGATCCGTATAACAAAATGTTACCTATAGTACAGTAATAACTCTTAATTAGTAAGATTAAAAACTCCAAAGGTAAACGAAATAGACTCAATATGATCTGAATCTTTAAATATTTATAATTAGATACCTTCTCTATCCATTTATAAATTCCTGTTCTCTTTTGTATATATATATTATTTTATTTTGTTTTTCGGAATCTTTTTCGTGAAATTAATGACTAGGGACAACCGAAATTGCCACAAAAAGTCGTTATGGCACAGCCAATATTATATATAAGCGATTCGATTGACAGGTGGCAACTTTCAATTGGATAGAATCTGATCTCGACAAATAGCCTGCCACGCAATTCGCTGACAGGGGGGCATATAGGCTTAAGCTAGCTGCAAGTATAAACAAAACTATTTCAACGCTCATCGAAGGCTTAAGCTGTGAAGAGATTACCAAGAAAGAAGCTCGCAAAAGCCTAACCGCAGAATGTTGAGGCTTTCTTGTTTCATGATCGTTTTGCTGTGCTTAGCAGTGGAAGTCTCTTGTGCTGGTAACTATAGCAGAAACGATTTTCCGCCTGGCTTTATATTCGGCGCTGGCACCTCCGCTTATCAGGTCAGCTCACACCAATCAACTCGTCATCTATTTATAAATCGTCAAGTATCTTGATCACATAATATATATATGTATGTATGGCTAATGGGTGCTTAATAATGCAATTTTTAAGGTGGAAGGGGCAGCAGACGAGGATGGGAGGACTCCTAGTGTTTGGGATACTTTTGCTCACGAAGGTCAGCTTCTTCTTAATTTCTCTTGTAGCACAGTCCTAGCGTTGCACAACAGGCCAAGCGTCCTTCCTTTTATTAAGTCTTCATTTGATCATGGGAATTTCAATTAATTCTAGATTTCCTGAGTAAATTTCTCAGGAAATGTGGGCGGAGCAACTGGAGATGTTGCAGTTGATGGGTATCACAAATATAAGGTGAGCAAGTATGCCTGTAGATTGACAGTCATTAGTTATTACCCTATAATAGTTTCTGTTGCATCGTGACAATCCATGTCTCTATGTTGCAGGAAGATGTAAGACTTATGTTTGAAACTGGACTAGATGCCTATAAATTTTCTATCTCGTGGTCAAGGCTCATCCCGAGTACGGTTTTCGCAATTGTAATTCATTAAAATTAAACAAAGCAATGGAATTTGTTTTGTTTTGATCGCAACAGTGCTTTCCGTCTGTCAGATGGAAGGGGACCTGTCAATCCGAAAGGCTTGGAGTATTACAACAATCTCATCAACGAACTTCTTAGGCATGGTCAGAACCTGTGAAATGAGAAAGGAGATTCTTTGTCCTTCTGTGTCTTTGAAGTAGTTTCTTCTTGTAGTACGTCTTTATGAGATTTCCTTTTTGCTTAACCGATTTTGATTTCACTGGTGAACCAGGCATCCAGCCACATGTTACTCTGGTAAATTATGATCATCCACAGGCACTTGAAGATGAATATGGTGCATGGGTTAGCCGAAAGATTGTGTATAGTGCTCAAGCCCTTTTTTATCCTTAATTCGTGCTCCCCTAAACAGCAGAAAATAAATAAATAAGCAAGGAAGAAGGTGGAGATGTTTGAATACTTGTCTATCAATGCAGGAAAGACTTCACTGCATATGCAGATGTGTGCTTTAGAGAGTTTGGTGACAGAGTTTCCTACTGGACTACCATTAATGAGCCCAATATCTTTGCTGTTGGAGGTTATGATCAGGGACTTACTCCACCTAAACGATGCTCTCCTCCTTTTGGATTTAACTGCACCAAAGGCAATTCCACTTATGAGCCATACTTAGCAGGTCACTATATGTTGTTGGCTCACGCATCGGCGGCAAAATTGTACAAGAGAAAGTATCAGGTACTTCTAATCTCCTGCTTTTATGATAAGTTTAGAAACTATCTTCATGCTTAGGGAAGCACATTTTGATGCAGGGAAAGCAACACGGATTTATAGGGTTAACAATTTATGCCTTTTGGTTGAAGCCTGTGACCAACTCCACAGCAGATCTGACCGCCGCTCAAAGAGCCAAAGACTTCTTTCTTGGTTGGTAAGTTAAAAATAATTAATAATTTGGAAGATTAACAAGAATTTATTGAAGCCATGGATTGCATATCTCCTCATTTTGTTGCAGGTCTCTAGATCCCCTGGTGTTTGGCCACTATCCTGACACAATGAAGAAAAGTGTAGGCTCAAGACTTCCATCCTTTACTGCTTTTGAATCCCAATTGGTTAAAGGGTCATTTGACTTCATAGGAGTGATACATTACATGGCAATTTATGTCAAAGACAACACCAATGGTCCGCCGCCGGAAAATAGAGATTTCAATGCAGATGTTGGAGTAGACATATTGTGTATATTTTCTTATTTCTATAAGGTTTTTTATTATGTAGCCATGAAGCTATGGTGACTGATCATTTTTCTGGTTGTCGCTTTGACAGACTTCCAGGATACTGCATCAGATATTGGGGTGAAAGTTCATTTCCCATCACTTTTTCTCCTCTCCTTCTCCTTTATTTTTAGTGTGCGATGATGCTGGAGGCAGAATTTTGAATTGAGTTTTGGTACTGAATAGTTCAATGCATATCTAATTAGTCCTGTCCAATGCAGTTCCCTATAAGGCCCTGGGGTTTGCAAGGAGTACTGGAGTACCTAAAGGAAGCTTATGGCAACCCTCCTGTCTTTGTCCATGAAAATGGTCTCTCTCTCTCTCTCTCTCTCTATATATATACTGTCTCTTATACACATCTAGATGTGTATAAGAGACAGGTACTGGAGTACCTAAAGGAAGCTTATGGCTACCCTCCTGTCTTTGTCCATGAAAATGGTCTCTCTCTCTCTCTCTCTCTCTCTATATATATATATATATATAGCACAGCACATGCATAGCACGACTAGTTTGCTGCATTCTTCACTTCAAGCAATTCGGTAGACAATTCAAGAAGAAAATTACATCCCACATTCTTTGTACGCAAATGCAGGGGATTTATGCTTTTTTCTTAACCCTGTCCTATCAGTTCACTGGTGAAGTCGGTTTCATGCATATTGGCAGGTCAACTTTCCCTGCAAAAGTCATCATTGGAGGACACATCAAGGGTGGAATATTTGCATGCATACATAGGAGGTGTGCTAGACGCAATTAGGTATTTCTATTTTGCTTTTGCATTGCTTATATGCAGCTTTTGCATTTATATTTCCTCCTTATTAGTGCTGCAAAGTTGTCATGCTGATTCAGTTGACTATGAACATCTAGTCTAACTATATATGTATTATATATATATATTTTTTATTTTTTTATTTTTTTTTTTCCAATCTAAAAGGGATGGAGCAGATGTGCGAGGATATTTTGTGTGGTCCTTCGTGGACTTGTTCGAGTTGTTGAGTGGATACTATGCAAGCTATGGTTTATATTACGTAGACATGGATGATCCAAACTTGAAACGACAACCCAGGCTCTCCGCGCATTGGTACTCAGAGTTATTGAAGGGGAAAAGGGTCAGTGTTGATGGAATTCTTGAACTTGAGAGGAATTTATCGGGTCTTCCCCATGGACGCTCAGCTCAGTAACTGAGATTCTATGTCACAGCCCAAAATGGATCCTGTTTAGAAGTAAAACAAGAGACGTGTACTTTATTATTATCAACAATTGTTTGGCATTCGAGGCGAAAACTACGTGAATATTGTTACTTTTCTCACTGGACAAAGAAAAATGCTTAGCACACAATGTACGAGAATATCATTCCGGCATAGAATTTCATCGTACAGACGTCCTTTTGTTAATCGAACTACCCCGATGAATTGTGATATTTTGGAATAACATATCATTAAACGAAGGCGAAAAGTACTTTAAAGTCAAGCCCAATTAAAAATATTGACTTGTGAAGAAAAATTAATTACGAAAATTTAAACTTTAGATTATATTATGGTTGTTGATATTCTGTTTGATTAACCTTTTCAAACGGGAGTAATATTTACAGACAAGGAGGATATATATATATATATATGAATGTGATGTAATTTAATAAAAAAATTATTAAATTTAAAAAATAAAAAATAACTATAATCTGTTTGATGAATTACGGGTTAATTACAGATTTTTTATTGTTTTATTACGTAATCGATGAATAATTATTATTTCTGTCATTCTTCTGAAAATTTGACTGAAAGCATACCCTTGGACTTTTCCTCTGGGAAACAGAGAGCTAAACTCTTTTGTTTTCATCATTGATTATTTCATCCGTTGAATGAAATAAATAAATAAATAAATAAAAATACAGAAGACTAGACCCGACAAATCCACACAATAAAACAAAGAAAAAGAAGCCCTTCATTAATGAGCGTACGCTTAAAGACAAATAGTTTTGCTTATAAAAAACAAAAGAAAAAGTTGGGGACTAAAACGTCACCGGCGATTTTCTATTTGCTTGTGAAAATTACACAAATAGAAAATAAATATATATATATATATATAATAGGGAAAATAAAATCTTTTAATAAAATTAATTGAAAATAAATAAATGTTCTCTTAATTATAAAGATAATAGATTTGGTTCGGTAAAACAAATTTTTTCTCTCTTATTTTTTTATATTCTAAAAATATTTTTTAAATACAAATAGAACTTATTTTTCTCTATTTTATTTTTCTTTCTCGTTTTTTACTTTCCAAAACAGTTTGCAGGGCAGCACATCATCCCCACACACCCTTTACACTGAATAATATCCATTTCAGCCTTTTAGGGGAAAAAAATAAAAAGACATTTCACTGCTGTCGGAGGGGGGGTAAGTTGCTCCGGCGGCGCTTCTCTCACCATGAAAATACGTCGGGTATGCAGGGAGGGGCCGGCCGGAGGGCTACCAGGGTTTGAAAACGGTAGGATTAGGTGATTCGTGTGTTCTATAACATAAAATAATAATTATTATTTTTTTAAAAAAATAATTTTTTATTTAAAAATACTCAATATACAACAAAAATGGTACAATTTACCACAGATATAAATTTACAACCGACCTAAAATTCATTTTTTTTTCTTAGTTCATTGTAAAATATAATTATATCTGTAACATATATATATATATATTTTGGTTACATATTATGTATTTTATTAAAAAAAAATAAAATTTGTAACATGCTAGTCCTACATGCCACATCACCCTATAGCTCCTCTCTGTCAAATTCCCTGTGTGTGTGTTTTTTTAAAAAAAATAAAAATAAAAATAAAAATTTAATATGTGACGCATTAGACACGCGGCAGCGTTTCGGCGAATTCCGAATGCAACGGTGGAGGCGGCTATTACCATTAATTACTAAGAAGACAAATCATTGATGCACAAAGCTGGTCGAAAAAAGAAAGAAACATATAATAAGATCGAAATTGGACCGCCGAAACTAACGTTTAGATCATCACTTGCGTAATGGCGGATGCGACAGCTTTGTCGTTTGAACGCTACATATTCCTGGTACTGATTGCAATGGAGTGGAGCCCACTGTGCCTAACTCTGCTAACGTTTGGATGCTACGTGGAAGTATTAAGTCTAGAGTGACTCGGTTGGAGGAGAAGAAAACTCAAAGAAGAATTGAACCCAGGAATTTTTGACTGAGAATGATGAGGTTCTTTTCTTTCTTGATCGTTTTGCTGTGCTTGGCAGTGGCAGTCACTTGTGCTGATAACTATAGCAGAAATGACTTCCCTCCTGGTTTTATATTTGGTGCTGGCACCTCCGCTTATCAGGTCAGCTCCAATTCATCAATTTTTTCATTTTGTTCATGAACAAGAAGCACGTATGTTGTGTTTATAGTCTCTGAAAAACAAAAAGAAAGGAAGAAAGAAAGCGAGTAGATTTAATAATGTTAGTCTGATGAGCGTGTAATGAAGAATGCCTGCATCTTTGTGACAATTGAAAGGTGGAGGGTGCAGCTAAAGAGGATGGGAGGAGACCCAGTGTTTGGGATACCTTTGCTTACGAAGGTCGGTTATGAGCCATTTTCCTTGTCTGTTGTGCCCTGATGGGTCAATTCTCAGTGCTCTTACCCTTTAAGCCATTTGCAAAGGGCTTGCAAATTGAAACCTCATGATTCTTAATTTCTTGACTAAAATTCACAGGAAATATTTTTGGGGGAGTCACCGGTGATGTAGCAGTTGATCAGTATCACAAATATAAGGTGATCATGTCTGCCCCCGAATTGACAGTTAGTACCATGTAATTTTAGTTGCATGATCATGTTGTGACAGCCCATGTTCTTGATATAGGAAGACGTAAGACTAATGGTTGCGACTGGATTGGATGCGTATAGATTTTCCATCTCTTGGTCAAGACTTATACCATGTATGGTTTCCTAACTATGTTTCGTTAAAACAGAATAAAGCAGAGGAATTTGGTTTTTTTACAGAATATCATTATGTTTTTTCTGCTAGACGGAAGAGGAACTGTCAATCCGAAGGGCTTGCAGTATTACAACAACCTTATTGATGAGCTTGTTAACAATGGTCAGAGCCCAAGCTTGGGAAAAAGAGACAGTTTTTATATTTTGCGTGTTTTGGATGTTTAGTATTTCATGAATTTTCCCTTTTGCTGTAATTGATCTACATTTTATTGATGAAGCAGGTATCCAACCACATGTTACACTGTTGAATTATGACCATCCACAAGCACTTGAAGATGAATATGGAGGATGGGTTAGCCGAAAGATTGTGTATAGTACTTGAGTCCTCTTGGCCTTAAGATTTCGGTGCTTCTATATTCAGTAAAGGTGAAAAAGATGAAAATAAAGGAAGTTGAGAAGATGACTAAATATCTCTATCTGAATGCAGGAAAGACTTCACAGAATATGCAGATGTGTGCTTTAGAGAGTTTGGTGACAGGGTTTCCTATTGGGCTACCGTAAATGAGCCCAATATCTTTGCATACGGAGGTTACGACGTGGGGTCTACACCGCCTAAACGATGCTCTGCCCCTTTTGGAGTTGCCAACTGCTCCAAGGGTGATTCTTCAATAGAGCCATATTTGGCAGCTCATCATATGTTGTTGGCACATGCATCGGCAGCAAAATTGTACAAGAGAAAGTATCAGGTGCTGTTTCATCTTCTGCACTCACAATACCTTACAAAAATTTTGTCTTATTCAGCTTGTCGATGCAGGTTAAGCAACATGGATTTATAGGGTTCACCCTCAATGCCATGTGGTATGTTCCCCTGACCACCTCAAAGGAAGATGAAATTGCCACGCAAAGAATAAGAGACTTCTTTCTTGGTTGGTAAGTTGAAAGGACAGCTATACCCTGGTAGGTAGAATTCAGTCTCGTACAATTTATTGAAACCTTATGGATATCTGCTTGTTGCCATATTGCAGGACTGTAAATCCCCTGGTGTTTGGTGACTATCCCGAAATAATGAAGAAAACTGTAGGCACAAGGCTTCCAACATTCACATCTCGTGAATCCAAATTGGTTCAAGGGTCGTTTGACTTCATAGGAGTTATACATTATGTCACACTTTACGTCAAAGACAACCCCAATGCCCTGAATCAGGAGAATAGAGATTTCTCGGCTGATGTAGCAGTAACCGTATTGTGTATGTTTTAACTAAAAAAACAATGACTGGACTTTTCTTAGTTGGAGATTTGAAGACAAAATGAGGTTTATTTTTCTGTTTTTGGCTCTGGCAGATGACAAGGATAACGAACCGCCTTCATCATTTGAGGTGAAATGTCATTTTCTTGTGCATTGTTTCCTTCTCTTTTTTCTCTTAGATTAGCAATGATGCTAGAGATGGATAGTATTTGTAATTGAATTTTTTTCGTTTTATAGTCCAATGTATAGCTAATTAATCCTATTAAACTGATCAGTACCCTATGAGGCCCTGGGGTCTGCAAGGATTACTGGAGTACTTTAAGCAAGCTTACGGCAATCCTCCTATGTTCGTCCATGAAAATGGTATCTTTTATCTCTAAAAGCATGACTATTGATGTTAGTTTGTTGCATCTTTTGGCATCAAGAAATAGTTGAAATTCCTAAATTAAATTGCATTCTTTGTGGAGAGGGTAATGGCCCCGTGACAAGATGCATGGAGAAATCTGTTTTTCATTTTTGACCATGTCCCAGTATCTGATAGCCGAACTTGTGTTATGCATCTTGGCAGGACAAGTTACCCTATACAACTCGCCATTGGAGGATGCATCGAGGGTGACATACTTGAATGCATATATGGGGAGCCTGCTCGATGTAATTAGGTATTTCTGTTTCCCCTCAACGTTCCTTTTGTAGAATCCTCCCCGCAAACTTTCACCGTCATCAACGTTGCGGTGATGTCATTCTTATCCAGTCAACTGCTTGGAACTAACAATGTCATCTAACTAAAATTTTAGTCTCGTTTGACATAAATTGCCCCTGGTTGAACCTACATAAATCCCAGATGAATATGGTTACGTTGCCAGATCTTACAACGTCACCAGAGTGAATGCAGTGCTAATCAATTTAATCATGTCACAGACTGTAGTCTTCTATGATGACAGATGATGGTCTGGCCGTAGTCTTCAAGTGTTTGCTCCCTTGGTCTGTGAATTAAAATTCATCTGTAATGAATCATATCATGGTCTTATAATTACCAATTTTTTGTTCAGTTCATTCAACATTTCATGCTGGTTTTTGTGTGTGTGTGTGTGTGTTTTTTTTTTCTTTCTTTTTTGGGAGCAGTCTAACATCCTTGTTTCATAATTTTGAAAGGAATGGATCAAATACAAAAGGGTATTTTGTGTGGTCCTTTTTGGATGTGTTGGAGCTACTTGGTGGTTATGATGTGGGATATGGACTATATCAGGTAGATTGGAAAGATCCAGACTTGAAACGGCAACCCAGGCTCTCTGCGCACTGGTACTCCCAGTTTTTGAAGGGGAAAACAGCCAGTCCTGATGGAATTCTCGAACTTGAGAAGCAATCTTCAGCTCTTCCTCGCGGACACAGACACTCATTTCAGTAGCTGAGATATATATATATATATATATGAGGCAAACCAAAATATAACTATGATGATCAATAAATAATTATTTGGCAAGGAGTGTCCAAGTCCAAAAAATATGGGCACAGGTCTGTATGACAGTAATGTAACAGACTAGTTGCAAATTTCTTACAGAATTCAACCAATTTCTTTACTGATTCTGTCACTGGAACAAAACAGTTGCTGAACTGAATTTCCCGTAATCACGCACTGGGGCTTTATTGCTTAGAAAAATTGAGTCACTTGCCTGTTTATGCAATTGCAAAGGGCGCTTTGTCAGGCCATTTGGAGCCCCATGGAATCCTCCTTGAAACTCTTTCTCACCTTCTCATTTTCAATTGATTGACTGAAAAAATATATATATATTTATTTATTTATATTTATATATATTTATATATATTTCTATTTATAGACTCGTGTGTGAGCGTGTTAAATTTAACATTCTCAACTGATTTATTTATTTATTTTGTGTTACAATCTCAACTGATTTTACTGAAGAGGAATTTGAGTCTTTTAAATTTATTTTATTTAACAGTATTTTTTATTTTTTTTTGTGAGGACAACAACATTGTTCGTCCATTTTAGTGACCAATCACATTACTTTACTTGGCTCAATTCCACGCCCCACGCCTTACTTTCTCCTGCTGCTTAAAGGCAAATTTTACTAGGGGACCGAGCCTTTTAGATAGAAAAGGACCGCATCTCTTTTATTTTAAAGAATTACTTTTTATTTAAAAGAAGAGCAAAAATTTTGATAATTAATTAAAAACTACTTTATTTTATTTTATTTTGTTATACACAATCTCTCTCTTTTTTTTTTTTTCCTCAAAAAATTGGATATATATTTATAACTTCAAATAGTATGGTATTCAATTTCAAATGCTAAAGTCCTTTAATTTTTTTACACAATTTGTGTAATAAATATATACATTTTTATAGATAATATGCCTTTTAAATTCTAAATATTATATTTTACCACAATACATAATTTAATACAAATAAATAAATAAATCTTGTCAAAAATAATGTAGTAGTCTAGAAAATCATATGCCACAATTACTACAACAAGCAATGCTCCAAGTGTGTGATAATAGAACAAATGGATGTATGAAATGAGACCAATTTTCAGACCTCAATAAATTATACCGGAAGAACAAATGTATTATTATTATTATTACAAATAATCACAACATAACCTATAAAAAAAAAAAAGAAAAATTGGAAACATCAACTCACTAAATATAAACGAGTAATAATGATAAAGTGTACATATCCCCTCACTAAAATTTTTCTTTGGAATAAACTTACAGTATAAATATGATAAAATATATAATTTTACTTTAAAAAAGTGTATTGGATGAGAATATGTAATAAAATAATAATAATAAATTACGTAGAAGATGAATTATTTTATGCTCAAAATCAATGAAAATAGAAAAGAAAGTGGGTTAGCTGGCACGAGTTATAATATATCCAGAGACATGCAAGATAGAAGAGGGCCAGGGGAGGTGGAGGTCTTTATGTACACACGCATACAGGAGAGAGAGAGAGAGAGAGCAAATTTCTACTAATCGAGTAAGCAAGGAACAGGGTCAGGAGGATGTGGAGGCCTTTCTTCGTGCTGATTGTTTCGCTGTTAAGCTGGAAAGTGTGTTGTATTGACAAATATGGCAGAAAAGACTTCCCTCCTGGCTTCATTTTTGGTGCTGGCACCTCTGCTTACCAGGTCATCTTTCTCCAATTTATGTGTATATATTAATTTCAATTAGAAAAAAGCATATAAGAAAATGGGGTTGCATGATTGTGCATGAATCGTTATTATATTTTAATAAAAGGCGGAAGGAGCAGCTAACGAGGATGGGAGGAGTCCCAGCGTTTGGGATACCTTTGTTCATGAAGGTCAGTCTAGCCTTTTCCTCTTTGTTTCGATTATGTCAACATCACGAGAACTGTACAAGCTGGTGCAGAGATAGGATGATTAATTTGTTATAATACATAAAGTTAAGTTCCATAATTTCTGACAAGAATAACAGGGAATGTGCATGGAGCCACTGGGGATGTCGCAGTTGATCAGTATCACAAATACAAGGTGAATCCAAATTGGCTTTAGGCTGACAGTTCACCCTATTCTGTAGGAGTGTTGTTGAGTTGCAATTCAGGCTTCTTTTATGTTCTGTAGGAAGATGTCCAACATATGGTTGAGACTGGAATTGATGCCTATAGATTTTCCATCTCATGGACAAGACTTATCCCAAGTATGGTTTCCTCACTGTTGTTCTTATTTGAACCAAACAACTGGGGCATACTGGTTCTTTTGATTATATTGATATGTTTGGTATGTCAGATGGAAGAGGAGCTGTCAATCCAAAGGGCTTATTATATTACAACAACCTCATCAATGAACTTTTGAGTCAGGGTTAGTGCTTAGTGCCCAAGTTTGGGAATAGACAATGAAACAAAAACTAGAAATTTCTGGGTTTTGTAAGTTTTTTTTTTTTTTTCTCTAATCTTTTAGTGATAACTAGAAGAGGTAATTCTGTAATGCCAGCCAAGGTAGGCCTTCTGATGCTTCTTTTTTCATGTTCATTGATCTTCATATCCTTGGTCAGGCATCCAGCCGCATGCTACATTATGCCACTATGATCATCCTCAGGCACTCGAAGATGAATATGGTGGATGGGTTAGCCGAAAGATTATGTACATCACTTGAGTCTTCTTGGCATGAGTTTCTTCTGTGTGCTACAATTGTTCCCCTGCATCAAGCTCAAAATCAATGCAGTGAACATGACCTCATTTCTTTATGTGGATGCAGAAGAGACTTTACAGCTTATGCAGATGTGTGCTTCAGAGAGTTTGGCAACAGGATTTCCTACTGGTCCACAATAAATGAGCCCAATGTATTTGTAATTGGAGGTTATGATGTGGGCTTGACACCACCAAATCGATGCTCTCCTCCATTTGGATCTAATTGCTCCAATGGTAATTCCTCGTATGAGCCATACCTGGCAGCTCACCACATGTTGTTGGCACATGCGTCGACTGTGAGATTGTACAAGAAAAAGTATCAGGTACCATCTAATCTTCTTGATTTATTTCACTTGAGCAGATCAGAAATGTTCGTAATATTTAGGGACAAACATGGTTAAACAGGACAAGCAACATGGATTCATTGGACTAACGCTCTTCATTTATGGGTTTGTACCTTTAACGAACTCAACAATAGATGCAATAGCTACCAAAAGAGCCAATGACTTCTTCATTGGTTGGTAAGTCCAAGGAATGAATGTATTAATCTCCTGGTTGTTTGACAGTTATTGAAAACAATCGTTTATTCATCACTTTACTCTGTTGGCAGGTTTGTCGAACCCTTAGTGTTTGGAGAATATCCTGAAACTATCAAACAAATTGCAGGCTCAAGGATTCCAGTCTTCACCATTCAGGAATCCAAAATGGTTAAGGGTTCGATCGACTTCATAGGAGTAAATTATTACAACACATATTACATAAAGGACAACTCCAACAGTTGGAAATTGGAACAAAGGGATGTCATGACAGACATGGCAGTAGAGATGCTAGGTATGTTTTGACTAGCTCATCAATATATCTTTTGCGGACTCAATCACAAGGGACTGGAATAACTAATTGACCCCTTTGGTTGCTGCAGTTGACCAAGATAATATAATACTAAATGAGGTGAGAGTCTGAAACTCCATTTGCTATCTATCCAATGGCCATTGTCTCCCCTCTTCTCTTCTCTTTGGAGTATTGCTATCAGAACATGTAGATTATTGACACTGTGATAGTTTGATATTTCTAACTAGTTCTGTCTGGCGCATCTCAGTTCCCTATAAGGCCTTGGGGTCTGCAAGCAATACTGGAGTATCTCAAGCAGGCTTATGGCAATCCTCCTGTTTATATCCATGAAAATGGTCTCTCTTTCTTCCTCTATCCTTGCCAATGTGCTGATGTTCACACATGCACTAAGTCTCGCTGGTTTACTGTGAATGCATAAGTTCAGTGGAGATTTCATTTCTCTTTGTACCTATCTTTGCTTTATTTTTCAATGTTATCTACAAAAGGCACATTTTAAATGTAGTTTATCAGTCAGAAATTTAGGTAATGCATTTCCTGAACTTGTTAATTATTCGGAAGTTCTCTTGAATGCACTTTTCTTACTCACTTGCTCACAAGGGTTACATGAGATTTGCCATGCTCTTGGGAAATTGTTGCGTGTTGATCAGTACTGAACTTTTGTAGGTCAAATCACCCATCGCAATTCATCTTTGGAAGACACTCAAAGGGTGAAATATTTGCATGCACATATGGGGAGTGTGCTTGATTCGATCAGGTATCTATATTCTGTGCCACTGTTGCTTGCTTACAGCCAATCCACTATTTTCTTCCATGCTGATCATTGTTTGGCCTTTGCTTTCATTGACCTTATAAGTTCACTTGGCATACATATATATAACAAGCTTCCATCTTTTAACTTAGCTTCCTTTCTGTTAATTCAAGGATCTGATGCATGGTCATATGACCTTTTTTTTTAATTTATTTTTTTAATCTATATACCCTAACAAAACACTAACAACAACAATAATAATAGCCTTAATCTTAGGTTGGCTAGATGAATTTTTTTCATCATTTTTATTTTATTATAAATTTAATTTGATGTAAAATTGTTATAAATCTTTATACATGTATACTCCAACATTCTTTTTAAATGGTCAATAATCATGAAAAGGAATGGATCGAACGTACGGGGATATTTCGTATGGTCCTTGCTGGATGTGTTGGAGCTATTGGACGGCTATGAATCAGGCTTTGGTTTATATTACGTGGACTTGGATGATCCAGATTTGCGTCGTTGGCCCAAGTTCTCTGCACATTGGTACTCCCTCTTTTTGAGAGGAAACAAGGTCAGCCTGGATGGAATTGTTGAGCTGGAGAAAAATTTTTCAGTTACACTTACTTCAGCAGCCAATGTCTAGTGCAAGTATTAATCTCCTTCTTCTTGTCCATGTATTTTACTTTGGATGGACTCTTAAGTCTGTAGCGACATAGAGAAGTCGAAGGCACAGTATTGAACTATTAATGGTGAGTATCATCGATTTGATGAGAAGACCACAAGAAAATGAACCATCAGGAGTCCCATGGCTTAAATAATTTGTCAGTCTTCAGAACTTTGACATGATTCAAATAATTTCCAGCTACGAGATGTTCAGTGATTACTACATTATGATGCGGAAGTTTGAATGGCTGTGTAAAAACAAAAGTAAGACTGTGTATAGAGAGGAGCACTATATGTGAGGTGCTTGATTGCATGTGAGAGTGGAGAGAGGGCTTACAGGGAGAATCATGTCACTGGACTTCATGGCATATCCACGGGGAGGTAGTCCAGTGGACGAGCTTGCGGTATGTCCAAGCTAATTTATAATATAACTTTGACTATGGTATCAAAAATTACAGAATTCTTACAAATAACAATGATGGCAAAGTAACCCACATAGATAGATTTTATGCGCAAGAAAGGGAATAAAAGAGATATGATCTCACTCTCAAAAAAAAGAATAGTGCTTACTTTGACTAGAATCCCATCTCAAAAAATAAGAGTTATGCCTTTAGAAGGGAACAAGAGAAAAGAATATGATCCCACACCAAAGGAGGTGACACTAAAAGATATTAAAACTCTTTGCCAAACAACAAGTCTTTGTTAACCCCCACTTTAAGTTTTGCTTACCGCCTATTGTCCTGTTCGATGTGCTAGCAAAAGGTACGCTATTGGTTCTTAATTTGGTATTACCTTTTCGATTTATGTGTCTTTTTTATCTTTTTTATTTCACATTTTTGTCAAGGGGCATTTTCGTCTCTCTACAATAATTTTTCGTGACACTTTTTGTAATTAAATTTAACTTTAACATCCTGAATGTGTTTTTTTGGTTACCATATTCAAATTACATGAATTTTTTTTTATATATAATTTTTAAAACCAAGAGTGTTGTAATCATTCCACTACTTGAAAACTGACAACAATCCAACAATTATGTGTGTGCTCTAGACTGTATATTTGAGTGGACGACAATTCATAGTGGCCCCTCTGCTCAACATTTGCTTTCCCTCCAAGCCTTCCAAAAGGCAATATGATTTTTTTATTTAATTTAATTTCATGTTAGGGTGAAGTCTGAAGACCAAAGCATTGAATGGATGATTCTCAACCACCCATTATCCACATATAACTCTGCTAAATATGCAGATTCCGGGGTCAAGTTACTGCAACTGCATGCTGTACATGAATATTGAAGAGCCAATTGAGAATAATTATAATGATGGTGAAATCACCGCATACATCACCAGCCACCAAAATGGAGATTCCATAACAGTCGTCAACAAGCCCCACAATCACGACGAGTCGGTTAAAATAATAATAACTTAGTTTTTAGTTCGTAAACGAGAGTTTGCAAGTTCGCCAAATTTCATCTTGAGATGAGCTCTGCGGTTCAACAGGGTGGCTACGCTTGGTATCAACTTACAAGTCACCCGTCACATTCTCAAGCCAGAGTCCATAAAAACTCGGAAAAAGTTATTCTGGGATCAGGAATTGTTCTGACCAGAACGATGTCGTTGTCTTAATTCCAAACAATTGTTGTGTTAGAGCTGCTAATTTTGCTCCCATCATAACAGTTCTGAGGCGCTTTCTTAGAACGAACGTGGAAAAGGATCTCTACACCTCTCATTTCTTTTTCGTCACATAGCTACATCTTTTAATTGCAAAGCAGTAATCGAGAGTGTTTATTAATAATAACCCCTTTGCGAAGATTTGAGGGCAATTGCATGCTATATTCGGCTCTATTGTTCTCCCCAAGACATGTTTTAGTCTCTTCAAATGTCCTAAACGACTCAGAAGTAGAATAAATGAACTATTTGAGGGAAAGTGGAAGCCTGGCATCTCAGTCAATGTGTGTGTTTGATAACTATATGTGGAGCATCATCTTTTTTTTTTTTTTTTTTACGTTGGTGACTTTTCGCCTCCGGTTTGAATGTATCTTTCTCCTTTCCTTCCAATATAAAATAGATGGTAGTTGAGAACGCATTTTGCTGCCGTATAGAAAGTGAAGAACCCAATATCATATTGGAAGGCAGACATTTCAAGAAGGTGCAGAGTTGGCATCATTAAATATGGTTGCTAGCAACATGTCAAGCAGCGATTGAAGCATAGTTCTAGATACACATGGACTGTTAGTTTGATAGAAAAAAATAATAATATTAATATTAATAAATTGATCATCAGTTCGGTATGTTTTAATCAAAAGCACATAAGATATTAAATAAAAATAATAATTCAATTTGTATTGACCCGGATATTTCGATCAAACTAATCAATCAGATGGGTTTGAATTTTACTGGCTTTTTTTTTTTTTATAAATCTTTTTCCTTTTTTGTAAAAAAAGAATAGATCCAACAAATCATACTCTTTTGATTTGGTTATAATATATATATATTAAACACTAATTTATTACAACAGAGATGTAGGAGAATTATAGAACCAATAATTTTTTTATAAAATAAAAACCCATAGACTTCATAATGTATATATATATATATATATATTAAAAAAAAAAAAAGGGAAAAAGGGAAAGGGGGGTAGATGGTTCTATAGCACACACAAAACTTCTTGAATTAGTCACAAAATGTTTCTTAGAATAATAAACAAAACGCAAGATGGCCGTGGCATAGAGTTGCACACAGTTACCTCATAGTTTTTATTTGAGAACAATCAAAATAATCGAAAGACAGAGTTTACGATTAATGTTATGTCATACAGGCAGACTCGTGCACAGATGCGTGAAATTAAAGTTGCCAGCAATTTCAGGGCCGCAAGGCCGCGTGATAAGGTTATACAATTAAAACACAATCCCCACAACAACAACAACAACAACAACAAAATTGAAATACAATCAACTTTTGTCAACGACGATGGCGACAGAAGCTGTTGATAATACGCTGGTCACTGATAATTATGCCTTTTTTTTTTTTTTTTTTTTAATTCTTCTTCCTTGCAAATGTAATTTGAGTATTAGAGTGGGATTGCGTGATCTTTAATTAAGTCAACTAATATTGGCCATTGAGCACGTGAGATTTATTACTATGTGATTAGAATGAATTGCGTCAACTTGTTCTTCCTTATCCTTCACCCTTCGTAGATAACTTATGTATTAACTCTGTTATTTATTTTCGTTTTGGAAGGTAGTAAGTAACTAACTTCTAATTTCTTTAATAATACTGAATATTATAAAAATTTATTATAAAATATTATTTTAATTAGATGAATGCTTTTTTAAAAATATTTTATTAGATAATTTTATTAATATTATTTATCTCAATAAAAATAATATTTTTATAATAAATTTAAAAAAATCATAATATTTAATATTACTTAATTATTAACAAGAGACCATAGATAAAAAAAAAAAGAGATACTAATAAAAAATTAAACTCAAAATTTAATTTTTATTACATTAAAAATATTAATTATAATTAATAAAGATATATTTGTATTTAACGTCACCTTTAATTTATTATTATTACCAGAGCGGAAAAAAAAAATGAAAAAAAGAAAACAAAGCAAGACAAAACAGGCAGGCTGTCTGTTGCCAACTCCTGAGCCATCATATATATATATATATAACGTACGCCTACAAGAACTCAATTAAGTGTTTTCGCCTGCGAAGGAATAGGCAGTGAAAATAGCTGTCGTCGAGGGAAAAAGAAAAAAGAGAAAAAAAGGCTAACTGATTCCTAAGTTTTTAAGGTTGTTCATGGGATTGTATAATCTTAACTGATAAATCCGCCACCTTTATTGTTTGAGATTCTGTATTCGTTGGGGGGGGGGGGAGTCTCGTTTCCCGTGGGGAAAAAAAAATGAAGTTCTGCAAGAAATACGAGGAGTACATGCAAGGCCAACAGAAACAGCTACCTGGGGTTGGCTTTAAAAAGCTCAAAAAGATATTGAAGAAGTGTAGGAGGGACCTTGATTCCCATTATGACCACCCTGATGGGTCTCTTGATCTCAGCTCCTGTCCTCACCATTGCCCAGGTATTTTGATTTTATTCATTTTTCTTCTTCTTTTCTTCCCTGTAATACCTATGGCCCTGGGGAATTCGTGAATGATTCAATCTTCTCTCTTCTGTTCTTCTTGGTTGTCGGTTGTTGATTTTTTTTATTTTATTTTTATTTTGGTTTTCTTTATTCTATGATATTTTCTTGCCCTCTCTTTCTGTGATGCAGAAGAAATCCAGTTTTTTTTTTTTTTGTTGGAGCTGAATTCGTTTTTCATTACGATTAAATCGTCTTGTCTCTTGAAAATTTTGGAGAATTGTAAACAATTTGTTGTGTGGGTTTCATCCAATTAAGGTGCATAATAAGGTTTTGATCAGTTTAATTAGGTGCATTCAAAGATTCATCAACTGTAACCATATGCAATTCCTTTTAAATCTTTCCAGTGACACGTACACAAAGTAGAAACTTAGTCTTAGGATGTATGTCATGATGGCAGAAAGCTTGACGAGAATATAGTGTTCATTAACATTTGACAGAAATTTAGTTGAAATGAGAGAACAGATCAATTAGCCTGCTTTTCTTGTTATATTTTGTCCGTCTTTTGGTAAAAAAGGGATCACCAAGGAGCTTTTACCATGATTGCCCCCATCGCGGATCAGTTCATGACACTATTTAGTCTCTTAATATGGTAATGGTAGTAAGAGACTTTTTTTTTTTGGCTGTTAAATATGCATTAATTAGAGCATCTTAAGCTACTAGTGGTAGGTTTCAAATGTCACTGCTATTTGTTCTTATTATTTGTGTTAAGGGGTTCCTAATTTAACTTCGCTTGTAGTGTGTGATGGAACCTTCTTTCCTTCCCTCCTCAAGGAAATGTCAGCAGTGACTGGCTGCTTTAATAAGCATGCCCAGAAATTGCTCGAGCTGCATCTGGCTTCTGGTGTATGGAAGTATGTCACATGGTTCAAGGGAAAGTTGCAAGGCAATCATACTGCCTTGATTCAAGAAGGCAAGGATTTGGTTACTTATGCACTGATCAATGCCATCGCAGTTCGAAAAATTCTTAAGAAATATGATAAGGTGTGTTTGTCTCTACGATGAAAGCCACGTTGCTACTGAATTTTGATGATATAAATTCAAGAATAGTGAGTTTAGTTTTTCTACAACATTTTGTGCTCAATATGTTTTCTTCTCTTTGTTTATAGATTCATTATTCCAAGCAAGGACAGGCCTTTAAGTCACAAGCCCAAAGCATGCACATCGAGATACTTCAGTCCCCCTGGCTCTGTGAACTCATGGCTTACCATATTAATTTAAGGGAAACCAGCATTAATTCGAAAAAGGCTGCTGCATTATTTGAGGGTTGCTCACTGACATTTAACGATGGCAAACCATCACTCTCTTGTGATCTCTTTGATTCCATCAAGCTTGATGTTGATTTGACTTGTTCTGTATGCCTGGTAAGTTCCAAGATATTATTTGTTTATTGATCTAAGCATTATTGACGTGATACATACTTGTGTAATTCCCTTCAATACTTCAGGGAAGCACAACAAAGAAATTGAAGATCCAGTAAGACATACTTAGATTCAAAAAGATAGTCTCATGAGATAATTTTGAAACACTCATGTAATTCCCTTCAAGACTTCAGGGAAGCACAACAAAGAAACTGAAGATCCAATAAGACATATTTAGATTCAAAAAGATAGTCTCGTGAAATAATTTTGAAGCATATGGAGTGTCTTCTGCAGCTCTGGGTTTAAACTAGGATGCACATTTTTGGATCTCCTTTTTGCTTGACTGTGAATGACTTTGAAATGAATACTGCGTATTTAATAGAGATCAGTCAGTCAACTGGATTAACCATCAGCTCTCCCCTATTATCTTAATCTTGTCGTGCTTTTCCATGTTATAGAGCACAGCCACTTTCAAGGCTTAAGTTGAAATTTTGATATATGCATTGAGTTTGTCATCTTTGTGCTATAAGAAATTCCCTTTAATGTTGGTTTTTACTTGGTGACAGGATACAGTTTTTGATCCAGTATCTCTCACATGTGGCCATATATTTTGCTACTTTTGTGCTTGCTCTGCTGCTTCAGTGACTGTTGTAGATGGACTGAAGGTTGCTGAGCGTAAAGAAAAATGTCCTTTATGCCGGGAGGTCAGTTGACTTATACTTTCTTAATTTATGTTACAGCTTTGCTACCCATTTTCTCCTTTATTTTACACCCTCTGTTTTTCCCTTCATTAGAACCATGTTGTAAGCATCTGGTCTGATGTTCTTTTGTAAGCTTGAAACCATGGTTTTGATAAACCATGTCCGATTCTTTATTCCTTTTACTTCACATAAAGGTGCTGCGGCCATTAAACAATTAGCACTATTTCCTTCGGTATTCATTCACGATGACGTGGGGCCTTCAGATAGAATTACAAATATTATCTTCTCATTGATAAACCATGCCAGTTGCCACCTTTTTATTCTGTTTTCCTTTTATTGCAGGCTGGAGTTTATGAAGGTGCTGTCCACCTGGAAGAGCTTAATATTCTACTAAGTCGAAGGTATCCTTCTTAAAAATAAGCCAGCTTGATGGCTACTTGAGCTACAGTATTTCCATTTATTTCCCGGTGAGTCTTTTTTGTAACATCTGACAATTTTTCACTTTCATTATGCGTATATGAGTAGATGCCATGAATATTGGGATGAGCGGCTTAAATCAGAAAGGGAACAGAGGCTCCGGCAGGCAAAAGAGCACTGGGAATCGCATTGTCGAGCATTCTTGGGCGTCTAGATAGGCAAGTTCCTCTCTTTTGTAGGTGCTGGACTTATTCTGGTTATTTTTGTCAAATATCCCATCCTAATTGTGGCCTAATAAGCGTGTTGAAATATTTGTTTCTTCAAATTTCGTGGTTCAGCGGAATTCTGGTATAGTGCTTCTCAATTTTCATATACAAATACCTGTTCCAAAAATAAAGAAAATCATGTACAAATGATGTCACAATGTGCTTTAAACGCGTTGAAAAGCCTCTATGTCGGCCTCCCTCTGATGAAAATGAACATTGTTTAGGATGCTATGACCATAGCTTGACTTTGTCATTGCATTTATTTTTAATTGACTTTTAAGCGATCAATTGAATGCACTTTAAACACGATTCTCCACCATGCTATCATGTTTATCTTAGATTACCATTTATTTTGCTTACCTTTAACAACCACATGAAAAGCTTTCGGGTTCTGTTGTTTGGTTAAGAAGTTATACTCTCAACTCAGGAGGAACTCACGAAGATACCTTACTTAATGTTAGCGATATGATTTTCTGCATTATCAGCCAAGAGAGAAAACACAATTGTTCTCGAAATGGGGCCATAGGCTCCTTTCTTTTGGATGAAAGAAAAGGAGGAGATTGGCTCAAAAGGGTCGGTCTCCCTAATGAAGCCCTTTTCCAAGTTAACATGTCCTAAAGCCAAGATAGAAAAGGAGGAGATTGGATGCGCCTAAACCAGATGGTAATACATGGAATCGGATCTTTTTTGGACAATTACAATCCATCTTTTAGCTCCGCAACAAAGCAAAATAAAATGGCTTCTTCAAGATTTAAACTCTTAGCCTTGTGAATTATAAGAATGAGCACAATGAAAGGGGCTGTAAATGACACCATATCAGCATATTCTGAAACCATGTACACTCTTCTCAGCAGACGAAAATCAAAGGATTTTTATCCTTGTGTACATACCATTATCTTTGGCACAATTTCTCAAGAGTTGCCACCGAATGCTGCATTGCCTTTAGTTTTATACCCATCAACGTACCCCTGCACGCAAAACAAACAAGTCAGATTGAATTGGACAAACCACTTACGAAAGGTGATATGAACTAACTCCAGCATAGGACACTGCAACGCACTTCTGGTTGTCATCTCCATGTTTCTCGACCAAGCGACTCACACAAGCACGTTGCATTTTGGTCCACTGCTGCAAAGGGGCATTATTGCGACCTTTTCTCTTCTTACCAAGTGCTGATCTCAAATCTGTACCATATATTCGATTGCCAAGACAAGGAAAGACCAACCAATGATTTAAGAGATCAAAGAAAATCTTAATCAGAGAGGTATTATGACGCTTGGAGGAATGTTAAAGTTTAGAGGTTGTTTGATTTATGGTCTAGAATCGAAATTAAGATCAAATAAAGTTAAAAATAGAATAATAAATTTGATAATATGTCTTTAAAATTGAAATTAATTTTCTTTTCACAGCATTTTGATTAAATTTAGAATTGAAACCAAAATAAAATATTTACTATAAGAAAAACATATAAATAATAATAACATAATTAAAATATATTTAATTACCATAAAAAATATAATTTATATTAAAAAAAATTTCAGTAATAATGATATTTAAAATAATAATAGTTTAAATTAATAAATCATTATAATGTATTTAATTACAATAAAAAGAATAAATAAAAATTCTATTAATGAATTTGTTTAGCAATAACAATATTTATCATAAAAATAATTTAAATTAATAATCATAAATATAAAAATTTAAAATAAATATATGAACATAATAATTTTATAGTAAAAAATAATTTATTAATTAATAATTTAAATATTTTATAATCTCTACAATTTATTTTTCATTACATCACCAATAATAGTAGCTGTTATTATTTGAAATAACACTATATATATAAACATTCTCACAAATATATATAATATATTATTGATAAATTAATTATTATAATAATTTTAAAATATTTAATTTCATTATATTATTATTATTATTTGTTGAATTTATTATTTTTTATATATAACATTTTTTCTTATATTTTATCTATCTAGTAGAGAAAATAAAGGAAAATGAAAATAAGATTAATTAAGAATAATAGGAGAACAATGTTTTCTATGTATTATAAAATCTCATTTTCATAAATAAGAAAATAAAAATAATTTTTTTATAAAATATTAAAAATAAAAATCACTTTTTTTTTATCATTTTTTAATAAAAATGCTCCCAACCAAGTACTCAAATATATCTACACTTGTCAGGTGCCGCTAACCTGCTTATAAGTGCGTTGGCGTGGCTCTCCCATCATTTTAGGAGTCATTTTTCAATTCCGTTTCTCATTAAACGGAACATTCCATGTTTCAATTCAGCCATAAGAAACTCCGTCAATTTATAAACAAATGAACAAATACTCTATTATGGCTATCCTGCATTACCAACGAATATTTCATATCAATTAGGGAATCATACAAATGCTAATGGGGACATTCATGTTCCTGTTCAAAAACAATTCAATCTTGTCTGTCTTTTTTTTCTCTCTCTCTACATAACAATTCATTCACATCAAAACAAGAACATTCATAAAGAATTGTGTTTGTGGAATAGTAGAAGTTTAATTTGACTTCTAACAAGACCCTGTAAAGAAAGACCCCCTCCCCAGGAAAATAGAACAGAAAAAAGAAAAAGAAAAAAAAAGACAAATTCCTTAGCATCCCATTGCACTTTCACAATCCATGAACTAGCTGTTAATAAGTGATTTTGGCAACTGACTATCAGTAAGATAGAGAACAGTAGGATCCTGGGGCCAATTGATTCCATTTTTGGTACACAGGCCTCTGATTCATTGGTGTTCAATCAAATGACAAGAGTCAACTTCCAAGCACATACAGGAAATAAAAGCATTAAGTACATGAGGAGGACCTGTCCAGGATACAGTTACAGTAGCATAGGTGTTGGTGAGATTAAGGATCTAATCTATGATCCAGTTATGAAATAGTTTGAAGCTTGCTGGCTAACGGCGAAACTAAGAATATCGAGCAATAAGAGGTCTTCAATCATTTTCTCTAAATAAGAATGACCAAATCTGCTATCATTAAGAGACTTATCACAGGTAGTAGCAGCTCGAATCGATGGGGAAGTGAAAGCAGAGATGACCGATTTATAGCCCGGCTGAGCGGTTGGCATACTCCTGGACCAAGGCTGCAAAGAGCGATGGCCTTTCCACCAAACGAGATGGTTTGTCAAATTCTCTTGCTCGTCCTGTTACATATGAGAAACATTAATACTTGTAGGGAAGATTCATGTAACATAGAAAACTGCTGCCTCTATCTGACCGACAAATAGAAAAACAGATTATAAAAAAAAATAACTTTGTGCAGCTCTTATGGATGCATTAGTTTCAGAAATACTTGCTGTCAATAAGGGTGTATAGGGAAGGAATGAACTGAGCTTATGCATTATGAAGCCAATTGAATCATGTATAGAGTATGGACTGCAAGGCTTTTCTTGGAATGTGACATTTTGAGGCTGAAACTCCATGTTCGGAGAGCTACCAGCCATAATCATAAAGATTTCTGCCTAAACACACCCCCACTAGCATTGTAGATCGGTTGCCCTAATCTAAATAGACAACTAAATAGGAGGTCTCTACTAGTATATCTATTATTTGATTTTGTTCGCCTCATCAGAACAATATCACAACCAATGAGGCCTACAATTTCAAAAGTTCCTCATGCTTCTTTTGATTTATTGAAACCAACAAGTGGGAAAAAAAAATCACAAATGGGTTGAAAATAATTTGTACCTGAATCTATAACCAAAACTCTATCACAATCCATGACTGTAGGTATCCTGTGAGCAATGCTAATAATTGTACAAGCTGCAAATTCCTCTCGCATGATCTTCTGTATTACGGCATCGGTTTGAGAATCAACTGAAGCAGTTGCCTCATCCATGAACAAAAGGCGGCTGCGCTTAAGCATGACTCTCCCCAAACAAAGAAGCTGCCTTTGGCCCACACTCCAGTTGTCTCCATTGTCAACAACTAAGAAGTTGATGTTTCAGTTCAGTATCTTTTACTTTTATCAATTATGTTCCCATTGGAGCAAGAGTCTAGAAAAGTAAAGAGTATAAGGGATGACAGCCCTAACCTGGAGCATCAAGCTTCTCTGGTTTTGCAGCCAATATATCTTTAAGTTGGCAGCGGTTGAGACTCTAGCAAGATACAAAGTTACCAGAATATGCAAACAATTACAAGATTATTTCCTTAACTAGCATACAACATTAACTAATTCAAGAAAAGGGAATGACTTGCTTACCTTCCATATCTCTTCATCTGTATACTGTCCAATAGGATCAATGTTGCTTCTCACGGTTCCTTCAAAAAGGACAGGTTCTTGAGGGATTATGCCAAAGCAAGACCTGAGATCATGGAGTCCCAACATACAAATGTCTATCCCATCAATGATTATTTTCCCTCCTGTTGGCTCCACCAACCTGAAGAAAACTTGGATCAAGGTTGACTTTCCGCTCCCTGTACGACCAACAACTCCAATCTTCTCTCCCCCATGAATATTGAGACTAATACCTTTAAGAACCAAAGGAGTGTTTGGACGATACCTAACCTATGGTCAAAGATTCGATTTACTCTCAGTAGTTCATGGCAGAAGCAGGATCACAAAATTATTTTGGATTAGACAAATGAAGATGGAGAACTAAGTAATAACACACTAATTTATGCAGCTTGGCTTACAGCCTACATCCATGGGAGAGAGGGAGTAAAAAGCTGTGCCACAAGAAATCAGAGGCATAAAAAATGTGGGTGCAATCTTAAAAATTACAACCAATTCTCAAATGGACAAATCTCACTCAGAGTGAAATTTTCCTCACTCTCTCTCACCCATTGCTCTGCTTATTCAAGTTTTTCATATCCTCAGAATAAAATGGGCTTCCCATAAATAAGAAAAAGCCGTTGCAAACTTTTTTAAAGTTGTCCATTTGGACTCTTAAATGGGGTATCAACATTGGGTAAAAAACTAGGCATGAAGTCTTCAACTTGAAGAAAGACTATCATTTACCAAAGTGGGGGTAATAAAGAAGTGAGTACTACCAGTAACAATTCATGACGCCAATAACAACAAATAGGAATGCAGTAAATTCAGATGAGGCCACATTGGAAAAAGTTTATAAGAATTATTTATTTACTATCGGCATGCAGTTGCAGACTGTCCTGAGTTCATTTAGCTTTCCAAAGTGAAAGCTATAAAGATAGACTAATGAACTGCCTTCCTAAAACAGATACAGCAGATTCTCTGTCTCTCTCTTCTCAAGAAAAACGCACCAGAAAGAATAGATTCAATCGGATTTAGTTAAGGGCCATATACCTGCAAGTCAATGAGTTCAACACTGCCTTGTGGAGGCCAGTTAGATGGGGGAAGCCGATCTTTTATTTCCCATGCTGCCTCTGAAGGGATATTTGTGAACTGCTTAATCCTCTCAACAGAAACCATCCTGTTCTCAACGAAGCAACTCATATATATGCCCCAGAACAGCACAGCATTGAGAGACAAACCATAGGAGAGAGATAACCCAACATTCTCTACAACAAGCAGAAGATTAAGTCAATATTTTCTATACAATATGCAACAGTTTGTTTGATTGCCCAATAGTTCACTAGCTTTGACAGCGCAATCAAACAAGAGAGGCATAATGAGAAACCTTGTGTGCCTCCAATCCTGAGTGGTCTAAATCTAGAACATTCACAATAATAGCAGAAACAAAAGAATAATGTTTGACCATTTAAAACTATGTCTGGGCAACTTATAATGTAAGGTCTGGGCATATGGCACAATTGAGTGTATTTTGACAGCATATCATACAGAATATGTTTGAGAGCTGTTGCTTTGTGGATTAAGACTGTCATGGGCAATTACCTGGCCTTATAATACTACTAGGTAACAAAATTAAAAACATAGCAGAAGTGCATAGGATGAAGCTGCCAATCAGTTCCAAACGGAAGCCCAACCACTCGTTTGATCCATTGTTGTGAAAATCCATACGCAAGTTGGCATTAACTCGATCGATATTTTCTTCACAGAAAATACCCTGCTTTCTGAAAGATCGGATTGTCATAACTCCTGCAATGCTTTCCGAAAAATGATGAATAACAGGTGCCTTAGTAATTGAGTCAAGACGAGTTAATTCTCGAGAAGTTGCGAGAAAGTAATCCTGAAAAGCAACAGAGAAAGAAATTAACATAAACTCTGCGATTCATTTGACATTCAACTACTAACTTCTTATTTAGATTAGGGGGTGCAATAGTCAAATAAATGAGAATCTGAATTATGGTTAGAAAAAAGCTGCAATGTATGTAGTTCATTATGTGAGTTAGATTGCAAACATCTGGCACTGCACTCAACTTCTGTTATTACAATACATGAGCAGGTTGCACATTGTAAATGTAACAGCAAGATGATGCCAAAGTTCATACCCGGTACCACAGGTTCAGCCAACCGAGAGGAATTAAAATGAACACCGTGGGCCAAGCATACTGACATGTGATGACGATGATGCTGAGCAGTGTTATGTACATGGAAACCATCATGCCCAAAACAAAAGGAAGGAAGAGATCAATGTTTGATTGATCAGAAGATGCCTGAAAAGAAATTAAAGACAAATAAGCAAAAAGCAAATTAAGGCTTTTCATCAGTCTAAAATCCTAGGCAAAGAGCCATTTCATCTTTCCATCTGTGGTTCAAGTGGAACGGATTAACTAAAAAGGAATACATTCAGCCACCTAGTCAGTGTGTGAGAGAGAGTGTTTGTCTGAATGTGTGTGCATATCAGCCACCGGGAAATAGAACTGAAATATTTAGATATCCTTACTCGACTTAAAATTCTTCCTGAAGGGGTCGTATCAAAAAATGACATGGGTGCATGCAGAATACTGTGAAGAATGCCCTTGAAGAAAATTTGGGCTGTCTTCAGGCCCATGATTGTGACAAAGAAGGCTCTCATTGCTAGCAGCACCAGAGACACAGCCGCAATTATTGCATAGACAGAAATGAAGAGAGAAGGGTTGAAGAATGAAGCACGCTCTTCTGCGGTTTCATATGCTAGCCAATAATCGCCAATCATCAGAGTTCCTTGCCATATTAGGGATAATAGAAAGGCCACTATTACACCCCACCAACCAAAAGCCTCAGTGAGGTATTGTTTATATACATGCATACCCACATTACCAGTCGCTCTTTCTTCTTCTTCAATGAGCTTTGAAGTTCCTTTATTCACTGACTTCGGTTGATCTAGAAGTTTGCTATCACCGTTTGCTTCACCAGAGTTTGAATGGGCTTGAGGGGACTTTGGTGGTCTTGGGGAACCTTCGTCAGGGATTGTGTTGTCGATGTATACAAGTTCCATCGAGGTTTCATGAGCAGCCACTAGGGCCCTAAAATCCGTGCCAGGCTCCAGTATATCTTTGTACCTTCCTGATTGCACTATCATTCCATCTCGCATCACCTGGTATTCACAAGCACATTGATTTCAGAACGATAACAACAAATTATTATATCAATACACATCTGAGAGACATAACAAAGAGCATACCGAGATAAGATCAACATTATGCAAGAAGTCAACTTGATGGGTTACAAGTACGATAGTCTTGGCTTTTAGTACTCCCCTCACACATTCCTGCAAAAGGCATAACAAAGATTCAAAAGTTCCTTGTATTTCAGCATGCATCAGATAGAAATACCGATGGAGCCCAGGCACACGCTCGTGAATGATTAAAGTGCTTTCCAAAACATAAAGCTTCACATAATGTGGAGCCCGTGGAAGAAGAATCGAAGGTACATAAATTTTAACTTTTTCACAAAAACACTGTTCCTGGGAATTTATTGGCTAAATGCTGAGAACTCCTTGGAATAATATAATAAAATTTTTTTCTGCCTTTTTCTTTTTCTTTTGGGTTAATTGGGAATGAAATAACAAAATTTTTCTACAAATTAGATATTTTAAAATTAACTCCAACACTGTACTTTAATTCATCTATATACAATTCAAATATGTGGAGATCCAGCTGGTCATTTTCTTGAAATTCTGATTGTAATCCACCTGGGTTTCTTTTATTTAGCGCTAGCTCTCGCTGACTATTAACTTGAGGAAAAATTCAGCAGGAGAAGAAAAGGGAGTCAACTCAATTCCACAAAATGTTAAAAATTCGAAGGCAAGGAATAAAATATCTACCTTAAATATGTCAGAGCCGGTATGGGCATCAACGGCACTAAAAACATCATCCAGAAGATAAATATCGCAATCCTGATAAACGGCACGGGCAAGTTGAATCCGCTGTTTCTGGCCACCACTGAGGTTGATGCCACGCTCTCCAATCTCCGTCTGATCTCCGAACTCCATCATCTCCAAATCTTTCTCCAAGCAGCAAACCCTGATAACTTCCTTGTATTTCTCTGCGTCCATTGGAAGCCCAAACAAGATGTTTTCTTGAATGGTTCCATTTTGAATCCAAGACGTTTGGGCAACGTAGGCAGTTGTTCCCCATACCCTGACCTGTCCAAGGAAGAGCAAATCGTTTGATCAAAAGCAATTGCCGTGAACTTACTCTTCCCAGAAGTTATATAAATGTTTTTTTAAAAAAATAATAATAATTTAAAGGTAATTTCAAAATGAGACTACTGAAAATGAATTTTATTCCTTACCTTTCCATGCATTTTGTGCATCTCACCAAGAATTGCAGCTAGAATAGAGGATTTTCCAGAACCAACAGTCCCAACAATGGCGGTAAGTTCGCCCTTCTTGATCTCCAAGTTTATATTTTTTAGTACTGGTTCTGCAGTTTCATCATCCCAACTAAACACCCCATCCACGACCTCTACAGCAATCCTGCCCTCGCAACTGTCCGCCCTTTCCACGCACAATTCAACCAGTTCTTTGCTTAACATGTATTGGTCCAACCGCCCCAAAGATATCATTGCCTGCGATAGCGATATCATGGATTGTGGGAATGTCCGAATAGGCTCCTGCAAGATTTTGAAGATCGATGTTGTTGTGAATACTGTCCCTGCATCGAGTGGGATTCCTAGCAATATTGCTGTGCCAAATGTTACGGTTGATATCATCAGAGGTGCGCACCACATTACAATAATGTTACCAGAGATCGAGTACATAAATTTGGTAAGCCATCCGAATTCTGCTTCACGGAAGTCCTGAATTCTTTTGTTGAAGTGTTGTTCCCATGCCTGGAACTTGATCACGCGCATGTAATTAAGCATCTCGTTTGTCGCCTTCATTCTCGAATCCCGATTTGTCATCAAGCTGCGTTGGAACCTATTGTTTCTTTTGGTGCCAAAAAATGCGAACACCATCACGCCAACAATTCCAGCAAATGCAGTGGCCACTGAGGCCCCAAGGGCTCGGTATAGGAGCACCAAGGCAACAGCAACTTGCAGTGGCATTAGCCAGATAGAATGTAGCTGTAGCATCATATCGGATAGTTGCTGGGCATCAACAGCCATATAATTCACAATCTGTCCGACCCCATGAGACTGACGAGCAGAAGATGATAACCTCAGCCCCTTCCTGTACAAGGAAGTGATGAGAGTAGACCGAATGAGCATTCCCAGTTTCTGGCAATTGAAGTTAAACTGGTGAACCGTTAACACCTCGACGAATTTTGCAGCGAGGAGAGTCAATACGAGGTAGTATCCCTCGTAGGGAGATGTTCTTTTCCCAGAGGTGAAATCCACGAAACTCTGTATAAGAATAGGCCCAACATACATGACAGAAAGCCGAACAATTGCAAGGAATGCGGTGAAGGCAATTTCTTTCCAGAAACACCTCAACAAAGTGGTCCTAACTGGATGCTTTGACTTTTCATGTGCTTTAGGCCAATTGGATTCATAAAGCTGTGACATTCTCTCAGCTCTATGCTCCGGTGAAAGTGTCGGCACGTCATCTATCTTAAGAGGAGATTTGTAGCCTTTACTCAGTAAGGCATTCATCCAAAGCCAAAAGGCTCTGGATATTATAGAAGCTGATGCGAAAGCAGAAACCTTGGTTTTTCCCAGAAGAGGATCATATTCCTTGGTTTCTTCATTTATTGCTGGTTCAGATTCTCTGATTACCGTAATCCCAGTTGATCCTTTAATAGCTACCAAAAGAAGAACAACTGATAGTGGAAAGAAACATATAGAAATGATATCATCCAATATCAGACTTGTGGTGTGGAATACCAAATGAACGATACTCGATGACATGAACAAGGCATTGAGGATGAAAAACGCAACCCAATATATTCTGAGGGACAATGGGTGCAGAATAGCTTGAAACCTCTTCTCGTGAATGATTAAGATTGCAATCACTGCATGAGTCACTGCTTCAGCCAACCAAAATATTCCATCAGTCAGATTCCAAGGCAACTGGGTGCTTCCAGTGAATGCTAGAATACAAATGACGGTGTAACAAAACGCTAGCAGAGCTGTTACAATCAAAGAGAGGCTGAACCAAACGTTAGTTCTGACATAAGTTCTGCTCTTTCCAATCAGAGGCTTGTTGATTTCAGTGTCAGAGTGTCTCCTGAAGGTGAATCTGGAAAACAATTTTTGAACTGCAAATACCAGGAGAACCAGCAAGAACAAGAGATCAACAGCAGATAACAGAACCCTTTGAGGACATGGAGAGAGGAAAATGAATCCCAGCCACTGAAATATCATTGGGACAGAAGGGTCCCCTGAATGTTGAACCACTGGGCTTGAGCATGAGAGAGAATTGATCCATGAATTGGAAGACATGTTTCATAAACCTCACAGAAAACTCGTAACAGAGTCTCTCTAAGTTACTGAATTCTGATCAATCGTCTTCCTTCTTCCTCCCTGGAAAATATAACAGGAAGAAAACTGAGGTTGTGAGCACATCTGTAAACAAAGCTCTGTGAATTAAGATACTCTAAAATTGGAATCTTTGGTTATGGCTGAGAAATAGTATAGCGCGGATATAACTAAACAAATAATTTCAAACTATAAAGCGAAACTAAGAAGATGGTAGCAAGAAAAAGAGAAACCCAAGTGGCACAATTTACTTCCAAAAGAAAAGTCTAACCATCAAGCAGTCCAAGTTTCGCCCAATAGAAAGAAAACAAATTGACAATCACATAGTTTTCTTGTACCAAAAGTAGCTGAACTTTTCAGACTCGTGCAAAATTCTCTAGCCCTCAGCACAACATAGAACGTGGAAGGTAGGAAGGGAAGACAGAAAAATGATAAAATGCCTTGTAATATGGTAGACCTTTGACTTCCAAAAATCTGAAAAATGAGTCAGCCATGGCTTTGGGTATGGAGTTCCCACCATAGCTCTCAGGGCCAAAAATCTACAGAAATGTGTTTATTATGAAAAGCAGTCCTTTCTTCAACCTGTGACCGGCTTTGTTTAAATTAACTAATACAGTAAAAGAACCCTGTAATGATTCTGTACAACCAAACGAACGAAAAAAAAAAAAAAAACAAACAAAGAAAAGGATTTCCTTAGAGTTCATATGAAATAAGAACAGTTTATGTTCTGGAAAACAAGGGCCCTGTAATGATTCTTTCAAGAAAGGAACAAACTAGTTGGCCAGATAACACATATGACATAACTAAAGAAAACACGCCTTTGGTAAATACTGGACAGTAAAGACGAACAGGCATCGATCTTTTGGAGAAACAACACAGTGCAAATGCGATGAAATCCACACGACAGTGGTCATAGAGTCAAAGCCATGGAAACCCAGAAACAGCTCCACGTCTAATTTACCTCCTCCGATTGAGGAAGGTCTGCGGTTGGGTAGAGACTCGTCCAAGTTGCAGTACTAAGCTGGCTACTGCAACTATGAATGCGTTTCTGGTTCTTACAGAACTGATCACAATCTGTGACATGTAGGAAAATATACGTGTGGACGAATCAAAGACCAACAAAAGTACCGTATAGGTGTTCCGTTGGGATAAGACGATTGTTTGCTCTCATTTTACCATGAAAGAAGTTACGGGGGGACACACGGGGCCAATGTATGCGAAGGAAATGTACAACCATAATAGTCCAATTTCTCTCTAATCATTATTATTTTATTATATTTAATTTTTTATTTTTTAAAATAAATAAAATGTGATTTATCACATTTATTGATATTTTTATGCTACTCATTAAGTATTACTATCTATTTTTTAATTATTGATTATAAGTATTGTTGAGTGATATAGTTTATATTCAGTCATGTCTATTTATTTGTGTTTATATAATGAAATTTTTTTGATATTTAAAATTTTTTTAATTTATGTTCAATTATGGTCTATAATTCAACAAATAATCAAAACATAAAATGACTTAGACATACAATTTTAAAATATTAAAGTATTTTAATAAATGTACACACACACACAAAAAAATGAAGGCACAAAATTAAAATCAAACTAAATTATTTACTTGTACTTCAAGTGATATTATTTAAGACATTGCATTATTTTTAAAATATATTAAAATATTAAAATAAATTAAATTTTGATTAAAATATTAAAAACATTCTTTATAATTTTATAATTGAAGATGAAGAAAATAAATTTATGCATACAAATTAGTAATATAAGTGTCTTAAACACATTTCTTTAGTTCAGTAAGATCGACCCATAATCGTAAAAACACAATCTTTATTTTTTTATAATATGAAAATATAATTAAAATATTGAATGCAGGAAAAAAAAAATGCATGCACATAAATCGATAATATAATTGTCTTAGACTCATGCACGGTTATAAAAGAGTGTGATTCTGCCTATTTGGACGAGTAAGATTAATCTACAATCGTTAAAATAGTAAAAACACAATGTTTGCTTTTTTTTTATTATTGAAAATTGTAGTAATTTCTTACACTACCATATCCAAAAATCCAAAATTTATAAGCAAAAACTTTTATTGAAATTTCCCTAAATATACCGATTGTTGATCATCACATGAGAGAGAGAGAGAGAGAGAGAGAGAGAGAGAGAGAGAGAGATTCTCTTTTGCTCTCAATTGAAGATTTCAATCACAAAATCATGCTAACTCAAATGAAAGCATATCTTACAACTAAATAGGCACGAAAAGAGAAGAAAAAGAAACACAGTGACAAAGCGTTAAACAGAGATTACTTGGACGAATCGGAGGAGGATGATAAAAGACATGAAGTGCAGCCAAAAGAAATGACATAAGCAATGAAAAATGAAAATAAAAACAAAAGAACACACAAAAAGATGGTAATATTACACGAGGAAGAAAATAACTAATTGAGAGATAAGCATAATAAGCAATAATTGAGAGGATATGATTTAGAATTTTTAAATTTATTTAAAATAAAATAATATAATATCATACCATTAAAAGTATTCAAAATTACTTAAAAAGAAAATAGAGATATATTACTTAATATATCCCTGTCATGGAAAAAAAAAATATATATATATATATATATATATATATTGAAATATCAAAATAACAAACTTTTGTTTTTCCTTATTTTAAACATTTTCTTATCGAATGAGTCCCGGTGGCATGTTCTTCTTCGTAAGCAGAGGTGGAGGAATGGCCATCCGTCACCCCCACAAAGGACAAACAAGCGGGGGATGCTCATAAAAGATGATTTCTCGTTTTTATATTGAGATGGGATCACGTGCAAATGAGAGTGACTTACGGTGACGCTTTATATAATTGCTGATCGGGTTAGCAGGACCATTAGATTTAATGATCGAAAAGCACAAGTCATTCCCTTTTCTTTTTTATTTTTTTTCCTTCTTTTTGGAGTTCTGAAGTATGACTTTGGCAGCTTGGATTAAACAGAGTGTCAACTTCCAATCAACCGACCCATTGCGTCGCTGCACCAGCAATTTCTGCAAATTACAAAGATATCGTATCAGTACCTATGCTCAAAAAAAAAAAATAAAAAATATATATATATATCCTTCGTGACCTAAAGTGAGAACTTATGTTGTTAATCGAGATTTTTTTTTATATTAATTTATAATTAAGTCTTTTTATTTATGATTTCTTTTTAATAAGAATATGTATATATTTAAAATATAATATTAAATTTATTAATATAAAAAATAAATAAAAATTTCACTTAATCTAATACGGCTCAAATTATGAAATTTTTAGGTAAAAAATTAAATAAAAATATTAATAAATAGTTATCAATTTTATTTCCTTTAAAAGAGAAAGGTACAAATTTTGTTTTTCTTTTTATTTGTACATCATAAATTGCATGATTTTGTTTGCGTTACATAAGTTCCCCCTCCCTCCACACACAAAGCTATTTTCTAATAATCTTTTGTTTGTTTTCTTGTGAAATACAATGCATGTTTTTTTTTTATTTATTTATTTTAATATTAAATGTGAGAAATCTCAAGTAAATTTTCTTCGATTTACTTTATGCCTTTAATCGAAGTTATGTATGCTTCAACGGCTTGATTGGAGTTTAACTAATTTTATGCGAGGTTTAGCCATTCCCTTTCATTTTAACACACATGCAATTAATATGAATTTTTAACACAAGAATAATAAAAATTTATTAAAAATATAATAATTATTATTATATTATAAATTTATGATATCATATTTACATAATTAATATTTTTTATTATACTTTATATCTAATTAATTATTAAAATGATATAATATAAAATAATTATCATAGATTTATAGATTAATGTTAGGTTAAGTGTGATTTCAAAAATATTTTTTATAATATTAGTTTAAAATTCTTTTTTCTTCTTCTATTTTTAATCATTCATTATCGCCATCTCTTATGCCGTTATCATCAGCTACTATCATTTTTGCCATTGTCGGCAGTCAACACCATTGCTAATAGCTACTTCGGTCGCTTCTCGTTCTCAGGTCTATCGCCATTTTGCCACGAACGCTCTCTTTTTTCACCTATATTTTTTTTTCCTTTTTTTACTTTCTTTTTCTTCTCTTCTCTCTCTCTCTCTCTCTCTCTCTCTCTTTTTAATTCTTTTTTTCATTTTGTTAATTTATTTATATTTTTTGTTTCTGTTTTTCTCTTTCATTCTTCTGCCTCTGTTTTTGTCTTCTTTTATCTTCGTCTTTTTTTTTTATGTCTATATATCTTTATCCTCCTTTTTTATGGCGAGAGAATGTTACAATTTTTTATTAATGATAATAAATAATTATAATTTTTTTAATTTATACAATTTAAGCAATATTTTTTCAAAAACAAAATTGATTTAATAAGTATTTTGTATAATTAAATATAATTTAGAAGATTTTTAAGGATTACAAAATTAGTAAAATCATTTTTAAAGATATTTTTAATTTAATTATTTGTGACAAAAAAAAAGTAAAAATAGATAATAAAAAGAGTTTATTATTATTATTATTATTATTATTATTATTATTGTATAAAAATTAGATTATGCTATAAGAACAATAAAATCATTTTTAACACATTATATCATTTAATTATTTTACCTTATCAAGTATAAAATAATAATATAATATATTTTATACCATAATATTTCTTATTGTCTTATTATATATATTATTCAATTTGCTGTCAAACACAAGCCACGTGTATGGAGGCATAACAAGCATAATTGAGCGAATTCGGAGTAAAGTTATAATTAGGTGCTTAAAGCGAGTGGGATTTATGTAATCAAATCCTTTCGCCCAATTATTAACTGGAAGACAAATTGTATTCTAATTTCCACAAAACTATGACGTTGAGATATAACACCCTCCATTTGGCTTCTTGTTGTGTGCACTATTGTTTTCAGTAAACAGAATTAACAACCGCCATCTTCCACCACGGTCTATTCTGAAGAAGGAGCCTTAGCCACGAGGCATGTGGCCTTCTGGTTCCATGTTTCTTTCTTAGAAAATGACCCAAAACGATACCCAGAGATTTTCTTTTTTTTTTTTTTTTCTTTTCTTTCTTCTTTTTACTGCTTTTTCCCCTACAAATAATTAATGGGGTTCAATTATTTGTTCTGGTTTTAGTTGCAATTCAAACGTCCGTACTAAAAAAAATTTATAAATATTTTTTTTCCTTGATAAATTAGATCATTAATTAGCAAAATTTCTTGTGAGTCTGAATTTCATAGTTACGTATTTGAAATTAGAAATATATACATGATAATGCCTCTCTTTTTTGTGTTCATCTGCATTTATGGCAGTGACTGTTTGTTCTGGTCGGGCTCACATCACATTTGCATTTGTCTTTTGTTTTTTTTTTTTCTTTGGAATTTGTTGTAGTTGTCTTTACAGGGTATCTTTTTTCTTCTTATTTTTTTTGGGCGTTGACGTTGTCTTTGCAATGCGTCTAGCAGTATGGATGGTGTTTTTTAATCCTCTTTTCATATTGAAATGCTTCAACCACAGAGATTCGTAGCCTCAAAGCTACAAAAACAATCGTAACAACTAGATATTTAATAAATTGACCAATTTTTTTTTTTCAAAAAAAAAAAAAAAAAAGAAGGAAGAGAAAACTGAACTTTCAACTATCACGTTTATTTTTGTGATTAAAAGACTACCAATCTTTGTGGCCATGTAATCCTCCACTCTTTCATAATACTCCAGATTTAACTTCTCAACATCTTCTCTCTCAAAATAAATACCGAATAAGAATTATATAAAATAAAATCAAATATGTATTGAAATTTTAAATGTAAATTGGGTAAGTAAAAAGTTTTACATTAATAATTGAAAGAAATAAAATAAATAAATATAAATATATATATATATATATATATTGTTATATCTTAACATTTTAAACATAAAAATAAGTAATATACATTTAAAAATAAACATTATTCCATTCCACCATATTACTGTCAGTAGAAAAATGTACAAGAAAACAAACTGAATAAGATAATTCTTGGCACCCAAACTTCCTACTTTTCTATGCCGCCATCCACTTTGAAGACGGAGGGGGTCTACTATTATTTTCCCATTTCCATACACGCTTCCAAGTATTGAACTATTCGCCAGCTCCACTGAGTCGTCTCCAGTAACTTGATAGCGTAAGCTGATGAAAGGTCAAATCCTGCGTTAGAGGCGTTGTTGGCAGGCCGAAATTCCATGGAAAGTACCTGCGGGACTTTTAGGCATGGGCATTTTAAAGATGACATGGAGCGCATAGAAAATGTAGAGTATCAATGAATCACATGGTTCAAAGTAACTGTTTGATTAACCAAATATTTATATCACGATATATTTTATTTATAGGCATACACACGTATAATTATAGGGTGCAATCAATTTTTTTTATTTTAACCGAAAGTTCAATTAAAACATTTTAGGCATCCGTCCCTCCCATTTCAGTGATTGCCACACATGAATGAACAGAAACTTTGGACTATTTCATACACATCAGGTTTTTGTTTTTTTTTTTTTTCTGGATTAATATTTTTCTAATCCTTTTTCTAAACGCAGATTCCTTCTAATTGTTGACTGTAACAGAAATTTCTCGTGCGTGTGTATGGACTTTTTTGTTTTTTTTTTTTAAACGAAGAAAATAGTAAAATTGATTAGAGTTTAGTCGTCAGATGTCACGTCATTTGAAGGAAAAATTGGACACGCAAACTTGAAGACGGAGGCTTTGAAAATGTAGGGAAAAACAAAAGTGAAATTTCATTTCCAACTTTTTTGTCGCGTTCGCATTGATTGATAGGCTTGCGGGGGTCATGTCAGAGAACTGCGTATTAATGACACGCAAGTGGGACCGATTGCGATTTAAAAGGGGAAGGCTACTTTTAGCAGAATCAAATGCAATAAATATATATATTTATTTATTTTATTTTCTGACAATTGTTTATAATAAAACGAAACGTATATTTTGAAGGTAAATCCGCCGTCGGGGGGGGGGGAGTTCGACAAAATGGTTCATAACAGCCAAGTTCTCGCAAGCATCAATGGGGTTGCCGTGCTAAAGTGCAGCTAGGAAAAGCTTCTTTCGGTCTTAATTTTTGGTGGGGCTGCCGAAAATTAAGACCAAAGAAATATGTTGATGTGAAATTGTAGGAGAATCACAAAAGTGGAAGATGTTGGATGTTACTTCGTCGCAAGTTAGTCAGTCAACAGATTCAATAGAAATCAATTGGGAGAGGTTAATAAATAGCCTTGCACTTCAAGCCCAATTTTTTTGAACTCACCAATTTTCAAAGTCAAATCTTTGTTTCTTAATATTTAATTTAGGATTCTTCCAATGGATTTTAGCTGCAATTACAGGTGACAAAGCTTCGGGATTGGTGGTTGGAACAATAAAAAAAAAAAAAGATTTTGAAAAACACCAAAATAAAAATAAATTATGTAATTATTAAAATATATGCTAATTATCACATCCTAAAAAAACAAATAAAATTAATCTCAACCTACTATATTTAACTGAACATACACGATCAAAGCTATTACACTATACATTAATCTAAAGTTTAATTATTTAATAACGACACTTTAGAAGTCAATTGGTCCGAGCATAGATTATATATTTAGATTATTAATCTTATAATCGGCATACTATTGATTTTCAAAATCATTTAGATGCGATGCAATCCAACATGACCTGTCGCCTATTATAAGTGTACCTTATATTTGGACTACTAAATTACTAATATGTACTAGCCCACATGTTCATACCATGGCTCGGTGTTCTGGTACAAGTTACAACAATTGATGCAATTATATCGGGCCATTGACCCAATAATATTTATTTTTGGGCCTAATACTTCGGCCCAAACCTTACTTGTGGAGCACCGAGTGACGTGCACTTTAATGACCGACCGATTAGATCGAGCTGATATCGAATGATCCAATCCGACGACCGCCTGGACCGATAACATTCTACGGAAGGTCCGAGCGTTGACGTCCTATCTGGAAATGAGTGCGTAGTGCTAGGAGAGTAGAAGTGATGCTTACAGTACAAGTTTTTGGTTTCTCTGCCGCTCTCTGCTCATAAAAAGAATAAAATCACACAAACGTTCGTGCTTGCGCCACTGTCACTGCCTCTCTCTCTCTCTCTCCCTCCCTCTCTGATTCTTTTTAAGGTAAAAAGGAAAAGGAAAAAAATGAGGTAAGCCTCCTTTGATCTCCCTGTATCTTTGTCTCTGGATTAGGTTTTTTTTTTTTTTTGGTTTCTCTGTTTTGACCTCGTAATTTCGATTGATTTCGGGTTCTGCCACTGTTTTTTTTTTTTTTTCACTCTCTTTGACTGTCGTTTAGATCTGCTGTGTTTCGGGAATTTGTTTATTTATTATTATTTTCAACTATTTGTGGGTTAACGAGCTTTTAATTTTCTTTCTCACTCCCAAGCGACGATGATAAGGGTTTTGTAGTTTTATTTTTATTATTTTATTTTATTTTGCAGATTGTTTCTATTTAGGGTTTTAGATATCATAAAAGAAGATTGCTGGTATGAGATTCATATATGTTTTTTCTTGTTTTGGTTTGTTCTTTTGTTGTAGTCGTCATCCTGAGGTGAAGTGGGCCCAGAGGGTAGACAAAGTGTTTATTACTGTGCTGTTGCCTGATTCTAAGAATGCAAAGGTCAATCTTGAGCCAGAGGGTGTCTTCACTTTCTCCGCTAATGCTGGAGGGGAGAACCACCTTTATGAACTCAAGTTGGAGCTTTATGACAAGGTCAATGTGGAGGTAAACATGCTCTTCTACTAGTTGATGAACCTCTTAGAACAATGGCTTTTGTTCCTGAAGTCTGCTGCCACTTCTTTTTTTTTTTTTGACTGAGTTTGGTACCATGGTTTATGAAATCTTGCATGCTTGTGTTTTGTTGTTTTCTGTTTTGTATCCTATGTCTGTTCTATTTGATGAGATGTTGATTGGTTGGCTTCCATTGGTGGCTGGTTAGATTTTTGAGATTCTTCAAGTGATCTTACAGTATTTTCGTGCTCCTTTTCTCATTGCATTAGGAAAGTAAAATTAATGTTGGGGTGAGGAGCATATTCTGTATCTTGGAGAAGGTGGAGAAAGTGTGGTGGAAGAAGCTATTGCGTGGTGATGGCAAGCAACCTCATTATGTCAAGGTAGATTGGGACAAATGGGTGGATGAAGATGATGATAAAGGTAGATATTAGTAAATCATGAGAAATGGTATTTGGTTTTCTGATATAACTGTAGTTTTATTTGTTAAATATGCTGTTGGCTTGGTGTTAGCTGATGTCTGCTTGTTCATTGTTTAGGTGCTGGAGACCTTGATCTGGGAGGAATGGATCTTTCTGTAAGGACTATCTGATGTGAACATTCCTTTGGAGTATTGATGTTACTCTAATACTGTCTTTTCTCTGCAGAATTTTGGTGACATGGGAGGAATGGGAGGATTGGGTGATGATGCTGGTGAGTTTGATGACAGTGATGACGAAGGTAAAAAAAATTGTCAAAGAGCTTGTTTTAGCCAATAAATATGACATGGACATAACATTTTCATATTAGAAATTATATAATCCAATTCAAAAATTTTGGTTCCAGAGATCAAATCATTTGATGTAGATTTTCTTTTGGTTATAAATTATTTGAGATTGATGATTAGATTATGTTCCACATATCTCCTAAAGTCAATTATGTTGCTTGATTTATTATAAACTTCATGGTATTTCCCACTAAAAGCAATATGATGATGTATTATTCTGTTCCACAAAATTTTATTCTTCTGTGTGTCTGATGGAAACATGTGCCTTCTCCCTATGTGCAGAAGAGGTGTCAAAGCCCACAGCATCTGAAACTCACAAGGCAGAAGAACTTGATGCTGACAAAGGAGAAGGTGAAAGTACAGAAGAGAAGAAGGAAGCTGCTTCAGTCACATGAACACGACAGCTAAATGAGTGCTAGCCACCCATTACCTTGTTACTCCCTTTCCCTAGCTAAGAGGAGACGAATTTGCCCAGTTGTTTTGTGTTACCCACCTGTGACTTCCATCTTATAGAGACCTTAAATGCCTTTTAAGTGGAATTAGAGCGTTTTATTTTTAATCCTGTTTTGCGGATTATGTGTTTAGTTAGGAGAGGAGAACATTATTGTTGATTGGTCTCCAGCCCATTCTATAGATGGGAGCCAGTATGCACAGCAAATTTGCTTATGTTGTTGATTTCCACCCAATTTTTGTATCTGTGTGGTCACGTATGATCTTAAAAAGAGGGGAAGTAATGACGTCAACAAAAGTGAGTACTAGGTGGTATGTCTGATTGACGATGACACAGTGCTTTGTTGGAACTTATGCCGAGCAAAGACGTTTTGTAGCAAATGATGATGGGAATTGCTATGCTACACATACAACTTGTACGACTAATTGCATAAAGCTTGAACCGAAGGACGCATGGAGGTGTAAACCAAAACTCAAGCTTTTCGGGCACCGCTTCTGACGTTATAATGGCCTGCATAGCTTTTTGTTAGTAGAAAATGGACTCAAATTGTAATTGCTTCGCAAACTCGAATGAAGGGTTTTGAAGTGCATTTTTGATTAGTGAGAGAGAGAGAGATAGAGGGGGTCTCAAAGCATTTGTGCAACTTTGAACAGCGAGAATAAGGTACAACAAAAGGTGCACCACTCACTTCATAATATACATACAAGTTGTCGTTCCCGTTTTCCATGAAACTTCCGACATTTGAAATTCATACTCAGTCACACTTCAAGTCTCAACTGAAATAATTCAAAAGATGAAAGTTGGGCGCAAAGCCTCAAAAATCAACAAACTTGACCCAAGTACTAGGGAATCAATTATTGCATCAACTCCGCCCCCGTCCTGGACCTAACAACCAAAAAAAACAAAGAAAAGACTACATGTTAGGATTGGTTTATTGCATAAGAATGATGCATATGCATACATGAAAAACAGTTTCAACATCATTATATTGAAATGAGGAATAAAGTGTAAGAAACATCACTTGATTTGTATGAACAAATCTATATTCATGTTAGCATGCTATGCAACTAATATTGAGACTTCCTCTTATATGATTGTACACCACATTTTACCTTTGTTTCCACCAGGCTTTCCACCCAGACCACCTTTGCCTCGGCCTCCACCCTTAACTCCACCCCCATCATCAAGGCCACGACCAATCCCTCTTGATGTCCTGCCTCCGGCAGCATCCTCTCTACCTCTTCCCCTTCCACGTCCTACCCCAGGAGGCTTCCGATCTAAAATAAATGTCAACCAACAAATCAATAAGCAGATTGGGAGGTTCTTTTTTTCTTCTTTTGGAATTGCAAAGCACGAGAAGGAAACAGAATAGTGTGGCAATTTTCTAGCTAACAAAATTGCAAGATTCTGCTTAGCAGAGAATGTCAAACACAAAAGGAAGAAAAAGAACTCGATGCAAACCACAAGGAAAACATGACCTTATGGGGAACATAAGAAACCCCCCTAAACATTGATAATTTAAATCCAAAATTGATTGTGTTATTACAGGAATCCAGGATCCAATCTCCCTGTTAAATAATGCCACGCAATAAAACCAGAACATCATTATATTCAAGCAAAACTCTACCTGAGCGAGTCTTGGTTTCTTCCTGAACTTTATCGATCACCTGCAACACAAAAGCAAAAGCAAAAGCCCACGTCAGCATCCAGGATTCAAAGAGAAAAACAAAAGAATACATGAACAACACATACAAAAAATTTCAGTTTCTAAATCTCATGAAAAGAAATGATTTCACTGTCATGCAGTCAGGGGGAGGGGGAGATAACAGGTAGCTATGATGCTACAGAAATCTTGTGGATAGTGAATTCTGTAAATATCCAAGTGCATCCCTGAAACTACAGTTTAACCAGAAGGCAAAGAAAAAGAAAAATAAGATAGCTGAAAGGATGGTAAAATTACTCTGTTTCCATACAAGCACAACTAAGCAACACAACTTCATTCATAAAAAGGAAGGGGAAGGAAAACTTTTCGAGTTTTTACATTGGTAACAATAAAATATGAAGTGTTACCTCATCAGGAACTCGTAGGTATTTAATGGTATTCCCACGTATGTAACATTCAGGCATTCTCCAAAACCGATCTCCATCCTGAACCATAAACTCAGGTTAAACGTTCTCAACTTAGAGAAAGAAAGAAAGAAAATATTATCAAACAATATACTCTTGTTACATGAAGCAAATAAATCAGAAATAGTACCTTAGAGGTGCATATAACTTCGCGTAGGTGAATATTCATCCAAGTATCGCAATTGACCAGATGTCCATTGTAAGTCTCTCCATTCTTCAATTCCAGCAACTGTTACAAGATAGAACCCACCATGAGCGAAAACGGAAACGTGGTAAACACAGTCCACAAAGCATAAAAACTCTTTATATAATCTATATCAAGGGGGTCAAGAGCTGCAGCAGCAGACATCACTTACCATGGGGTGCCCTTGAGCAGTCTTAAGTAGAGAGAGAGGAAGCTGCAATTAACGACATCAAGCACGCGTTTAGCAGATAAAACAACAACAACAATAACAAAAATAAAGGGGAAATAACACAAATTTATGACAGAATGCAAGGTAAATTCGAACCAAAGTCGCGAGCTTTACCATCTTTTAGGGCAAAGAGGCAAGGCCAGTACAGTAATCAAATTGAGCTGCGACAGAAAAATTGAAGGACAGGCACATAAATAAGAGAATTTGAATATTTTCTTTTGGATCAAGAAAATTGAGCTCAAAGGTTAGCCAATCCAACAAAACCCTAGAAGTCCGCCCAATCTACCGTATCGAAGTTTTTGGATGCGCCAACGTAGGAGGAAGAGGTCTAGCAGGCCAAGTATGGTACTTTCGCTTCTCTCTATCTCTCTGTCTCTCTCCGCCAATCTAACCCGTCCAAATTCCAGAGATCCAGCGAGTTTTAAAACTTGCTTTTCTTGCACTTACTGTTTTACTCTTCTTGTAAAGGAATTCTAAACCTATACCTTATATTCAATATATATATATTGTTTTTTTTAAAAAAAAAAAAAATTTGTGTGTAATATATATGTATATAGCTGTGCTATGTGCGGATCTTTTATAATTTAATATTAATAAAATTATGAAGTTTAAAATTACTTAATTATACGTTGATGTAATTAGCTACTTACATAACAAAAAAACATAGAGACTGGAGCAATTGTTAAATTTAAACTTATCATTGAATAATCAGTCTCCATGTATGCTTTTCTATTGCAAGTCAATTAACCATTTGATTGTTATTTTCTAACAATAGTTCTATGTATTACCAGAAAAACAAAAAAAAAAACAAAAACAAAAACTCTTTTTTTTTAATCAAGTTGAAATGAGAAACGAGAAATTAACTATAGTTGAGGTATATAGAAAAATTTATTGTCACATGCATTTTAACAAAGATTAATTTAGAAGATTACTCACCAAAGATTCTTTGACTTTTTTTTTTTTTTTTCTGAAGCTTTGGCTAACAATTTAAATAAATTATTAAAAATAAAACATCATTTAATCCGCACAACGTCCGAACTGAACGATAGTTGGCTCTATTTTTCTTTAAAAAGCCTCTAAACTCGAGTACAACGTTGTAGCTTGTAAGGATGTTCAACCTTTTTACAGAAAAAGAAATTTACTGAAAACAAACTGACCCTTAATTATGTCCTTTCCTATACCATATATACTAGGTCTCAAGTCCACGCATTATACGAATTAAATAAATAAATAAATATATATTTTTAATAATTTTATTTGAATTGATTTTAATTTTAAAGTTTGATGTTTTAATCGGTCTATATTAATTTTTATATACAATAACTTAATTTCTTAGTGCATTTTTCTTTTAAAAATATCACAATATTTCTTCCACTAACGCTATGCAATGATCTAATTTCTGTCAATTTTAACGATTCAAGAGAGCCCATTTTATATCATCGATTTAATGCGGGGTATTTCTTTTTCCCCTCCACTTACTTCGCCAATCAGGTTGAGAAGAATTGCCTGCTGACTCGGAGATGCACCAAGAGAGTTTCAATGCTCCGTATCATCTCTTAGAAGGGCGTTACACGGTCTACAGAAAATCTGTACATATTAATAAGTTACAAAAGGCAATCGGTTAGCAGTCATATACATTTGATTTTTTGTAGATGGATGTAAGGTCAACCAAATGGCGCATGGTCGGTCTACCATGAGGGCAATTCCATGGCGAGTTCAGGTCCACCAAGTGCTCCAGTACCTGAAGCCAGGACAGAAAAACAACAGAGGATTCAGCCATTTTGTTGCTAGGCTGACAGCAGACTATATTTCAGGAGCACAAGAGATGAAGTAATAAAAAGAATAAAAAAACCTTCGTAGCAAATCAAAAGTCTCATGCATTGGGACGCTCTTCTATTAATATCAAAAACCCATTGCTTTACATATATGACCATCAATCATGACGAAGATAACAAATGAATGCTTATGCTACTACTTGTTACCTTCTGCATCTCATTCCTCCCCAATGGATCCCCGATCATAATGGATGATCTGCATGCACGGGATGCCAGCATTGCACGTACTCTTGGTGGGCAGACAGAGTCTGGGGTATCCATTTTGTAACTACCTATTATTGAGCATTCTCCCTGACTATCAGCAAGAGTAGAAATCAGGTCCTTGATGTCTGTTTCAAGAGAATAACCCCATAATTAGTTCAATGACATGTGTTAAAAGAATTTTACATCTCCGTTACTGTCAGGCACTTGGCACAATGCTTTTAGGCAACATTTGTTGCAAGTGGGTGCGCCCAGGCATGTCATGCATGATTGAGCTGTTTCCACAACAGCAAAAGTACTGCTGTGAGCCAATTGTAATGCTGGTTGATGCAGAGTTACACGTTCATCAACTGAACAAAAAATTCTAAACAAGGTTCACCTTCAATTCCAAAAGTTATGTTCTTGCTGAAGGGAACAGATTTTAATTTGAACCGATGACCAGGTGGGGCAAGTGGATCCTCTTCCAAAGCAAATCCATTTTTCCTGCCAATTCCAAACACCAGAACATGGTTCAATGCCACAAAGCCATAAAAACAAGTGCTACAAAATTTTACAATCAGGTTATAATTCTGAGATGAAGTTAAGATGTGCCAAAGCAGAAAGAAATCAAAAGAAGCATAAACTCAATTTCACCTGATTATGTCCATGTTCATTGAAGCCACTACCTCCTCTTCTGGTGATAGCTCCAATCTCAGTGGCCTAGAAACAAAACAATAAAGCAGTACAATGTCATATGTTGTTAATAACTTGGAGTATGCAGTAGTGTCATGCCCTCTCCCCCCCCCTCGCCCCTAACACCTCATACTCCTCTATGGAAGCACCTGGGGCTCTTGACCAAACCATACAGTCTACATCAACATGGACATGGCGATGAGTTGAAGTGGTCATAAACTCTTAAACAAGCATGGGAAGAATTATTGTATCAATCAGTGAAAACCATTAACTCACCGAAGCAAGGGCTGTTGGTTCAAGATGGTTGATTGACATAGTCGCTCAAAATTGTATTTCTCATCAGCAGCATGCTGAAAGAAATGGAGGAAATTACGTAAGAGATAGAGCACTTGTTTGGTATGCATGCAGTTGCACCATGGAGTGTTGAAAAAGACTTGTCTTTTATAACTCTGAGCATTCAAGAATGAAACGATAGAAACAGCAGACACTAGGAAACAAGGATGGTACCGTACAGATGAAGGGCATGAAATTACCTGATCCACAATGAATAAATCTTGATCTAACTTTCCAATGATAAATCCAAGATTAAACTGGCCAATCACCTAGGAGACAGAAGTAACTGTTGGTCATTCTCAATTGACTCTGATCATACGAAGCAATTTTGCTGACAGTTCAATGACATTAAAAGATTATTGAAGAATAGGATTTAGGGACATCATTCAAACCCAACCAAACCCAAATTGATTTGCACAAAAATGTTGAAAGGTAGTCTAACCAAATACAACTATAGCCAGAAAAAAATCACTTTGCCAAATTTCTGGAGGGTCGAGAGGGGGTTGAATGAAACTTGTCAGCTCACTGGCAAGAATCAAAAGTTCATCACTTAAGTCACCAGGCCTTCTTAAAAAGTTAAAAATAATGTTTCTATGAGATTGGGACGAACTGAGAGGAAAGGAATAAAAGAAGAAGCATCCGGTAATGCAAAATAAGCAGCAAACCAGAATAAACATAACGAGTAGGATACCTTCATTCTACCAAAGTCTTGCTTTTGGAAAAGTCTTTCTAACTCTGTAGTAGCTGCAGCCAAAGCTCCAGCTCTTCGCTCCTCATTATCTGGTTGAGAAAGCTCAAGTGATGCAGCAGCATAGCTTCTGTGACTGCCATTAAAAATTACGTTGGTTAAAGACAAAGCAGAACCCCTAAATTCCTAGTTTGTAAGGAAATTAATGCCTTTAAACCTTTGGAGTTTTGTGACTCCAGAGGGGTAACAGCCAGATTGTAATCTCAACAGCCTTTGTTGTCTTCTTGTCCTTAGATCTTGAAAACAAAACTGCATGGTGCAACAGATCTTTTGGGAAGAAGGCACTGAAGTATCCAATGTTGAACCATCAAGTTGTGATGTGGGAGTTGCAATTGTGGGATCCTCCAATATTTGATCAAGTGCACTGCTAGAAGAAGCAACTGATGCCACAGTTGCAAGAACTGACGCTTTCTCTTCACGTGCTGACTCCTGTCACAAATAAGTAAGTCTCAAATATAAAAAATAGCACTACAATTGTGCAGTGCCCGGCACACATTTAAAATACATTTTCTGCTAAATTAATGTTTGTCTTTAGCCAAACTTCATAAATGTATTCCAGCCAGGGTTTCCACAATGTGAAAATTGAAAAGAATATTATTCTTGTAATCACTAAAGGAAAAAAAAAATTCCAAAAAGCTTGTGGCTGCATACCTTCCCAAGATTTACATCAATATTGCTCCGACTAGAAAATGAATTCCTAATTTTATTTAAAATCATTTCTGCTCTAGGATACTTGGATGGCCGAGTCTCACACAGCTCAGCAGAATTATCACCATGGAGATTAAGAGCAGAACTTCTGTCTGTGGAACCCATTTCAGAACTTCTTTCCCTTGATTGACAGTGAAGGGTTTGATTTCTCAAGACAGGAACTTCGGAAAGTGTCATACCGGTGTCTTCTCGGTCCCTCTTACTTAAAGTTACAAACTTATTAAGTGTAGACTGAACTGGGCACAGAGGACTATTAGTCTTACTACTATTAGAAGGACCTTTTTCAGCCACTCTTAAGAAGGATGAAGCCTTTGCATCAGTTATATCAGCAAGGTGGTTTGTGAAATGCCTACTGGCACTCTTCAAGAAACTATCAGCCTTCTTAGTGTCATGCACTCTAAGAGTGAAGTTCTTCAACCTACCTTTTTCATCATTATTCAGGATTGATTTTTCTCCAGTGTCCAAGGGCTGAGATATAACATCATCTATCCTCATGGAATTCTTGTCCTCTGGAATAAGCTCCCTTATGCATACTTCTTCATGGTTGCCACCCTCTGCAGATAATGGTTTCAAGAACGAGTGAGGCTTTTCATGTGGAGAATGTGATGGAGGGCCACTTGCTGCCTTACTGTGGTCTTCAATTTTATTAACAGAATAACAGGCATCACTTGGAGAATAAATCTTCTGTAAGCCCTCCCTTAGAGCAAGCAATATGGAGATTTCATCAGAAAAGAATATTTTTCTTTTATCAGGAGTGACATTGATGTCGCATTCCCTTGTTGGAATGGTGAAATTCATGATAGCAATGGGATATTGTCGGGAGTTTGCACCTTTATATAACTCATTCACAAGCTTGCTGACTTTAGGCATATCGACTGGTCGACCATTCAAGAAATAATATTGTCTATCTCCCAAATTCCGGCCACTACCCTGCCCAGGCTTGGATAGGAAGCCATCAACCTTGCAATCGTCTGATATATGTACACTTACAGGCTCTAAGCAGCTGAATGTGTTCATACCAAATACTGTTATGATGTTATCTTTAATGGAATCACTACCCTGTGTCTTTAGTACAATAGATTTTGCATTTTTACCCATTGTATTGGTGCAGACTAGGCGAACACTTTTTGCAATAAGAGCATATGCCTGGAAACGAGAGGGGGAAAAAAAACCCTTGAATAACAGGGAAAACTGAAGCATAATTTCTGAAATAAGACAAGCTCTGACTAGTATGAACTACCAAAGCACAATTATGGGCCATTCTCAAGGAGATACTAGATACCAAAATCTGGAAGTTCAATCATAATCCCCAAGCAATTATTCACACAATAATTATTCCCTCTCTTCATGAATAAGTAATCCAAGGGGATAGTACTTAATCATAGCCACAAAAATATGCTATAACCAATTTACACCAAGAAGGAAACAGAAAATCATTGAGAGCCAGAATGGGTACCCCATACCCACCCAAACACAACGTCCAAAGATTTCCTCTCTCAACATGCAGCATTCATTAACACTAGACTGATAGACCAACAATACATCCTTCTTGCCAAGCAATAAGACAAGTGGCAAGAAAGGGCATAGGTGAATTAGATCTCAGGACATGGGGTGAAAAATGGCAGCATTCCTTCGTCCTCAATGACCTAATCGGTATGAAGGCAGTGCTGCAACTAATGATGCAATAAGAGCAACACATGACATCAATGGCAAAAGACAAGTAAAAACGGAAACAAAAGGGAAGAAAAAGTGCATACATTCAGCAATGAAATCAGCTTTCCATATTCCTTGCGTATATTACGTCTAAATTCCTTGCTTCGCACAGGTAAATTAGAGAACAGCTTCTTGACAGTAACCGTAGTGCCAATTTGACGTGCTGTTTTCCTTTCAGCTGTCAACAAACCAGAATGATCATAAGTCAAGTGTGTCGCCACCGACTCATTTTTAGTTCTTGTTTCAACAGTCAGATCTCCTAACGCACAAAGTGAACTCAATGCTTCTCCTCTGAAACCAAACGTAGCTAGAGACTGGAGATCAGGAAAATCCGCCAGTTTAGAAGTATGATGCTTAAGCGCAAGAACCTGCAATTATATTACCATCAGATTTGGGAAGCAACAAATTAAATATATCATCAACTGCCGAACTCAGATTTACCGTTGATTCAATTCAAATAATTTTCTGTTTCTCCAGGAAACGAAAGACAAACGGAAAAAAAAAAAAAAAAACTTAAGTACTGAAAACACCTCGAAGTTGGAGGGAGAAATGCCGCATCCGTTGTCGATGACCTGAAACCACTCCTCGCCGTAGTCTTTCAAGGAGATTTCGATGGAAGTAGCTCCGGCGTCCAGGCTGTTCTCGACCAGCTCCTTAACGGCGGAGGAGAGGTCCAGAATCACTTGTCCAGCGGAGATTCTGCGAACAACGCCCTTGTTTATGGGCCTAATAACCGTTGAAGAGACAGGGGACAACGGCGGGGGCCTTTCTCCCTCCATGGCGAAGCCCTAACCAAGAATTGGACCCAGAAACCCTCTATACCGACGGGTCGCTACAAACTGAAAATTGGCCGCTCGGCAAAACAGAAAACGAAATCGCCGAAGGGACTTTGGGCGTATCCGTTCCGTTAAGCTTTTAAGGTATTGATTTGGCAATCTAATTACAACACCCAGATCGACCCTTTTCTTCAGGTATTGATTTGCCGCCAAAATTTAGTGCGGGAGTCCTCGGCTTATTTAAAAGGATATCTTAATACATATATATATTCCATTTGTCAAGGCCAACAAAAAAAAAAAAAAAAGAAAGTCAGCTTCAGGTTAACCCGAATTGCCTTTCATGGTTCCAAACTCGTGCATCTCTGCTTTTAGAAATAGTTGTCCTTTTCCTATCGCCCACTGCTACTATTTCCTATTTCCTTTCAACTGATTTGTACCCTGACAGCCCAGATATGTGTGCTAGGTACAAGCCAGACATAATCAAAGGTGACATATAATTCTTCTATCCGATGATTTGCCTTATCTATCCACTTTCAAGGACTCAATCGTTGTGAGGTTTATATTCAATCGTCTGTCCAGAGGCCACATTGTTGTGGTCTCCTTCCCATAGGAACTCTCAGTAATACCTCGAACAAGATGATTATCCCCAAACCTTTACTCCTTCCTTTTATGTTTTCTAGTCACCAGTTCGTCTAAATCATTTATCCGACACCCCATAAGTTTTGTGTTGGGTTATCTTCCAGCTGACACGGAGATGGGCTTTGGTGGTCTAGTAAGTTACATCAAACATAGTCAAAGCTGACAAGGTAACCGCGCAGTCCGGTTCAGATTTCTCGGGGAACAAGTGACCAAGATGCGGATTTAACAAAATCATTAAGGCAGTATTCCTTCTGATGGTCACTTGAAGTAGTTACTTTCATGTTGTTAGAAACTGTAACGAAAAAGAAGGAAGAGCAAGAGAAATGAATTAATATGTAAGCCCGCCGAATGAGTCTTTCATTTCATTTCACTGTTCGTCATTAAAAATTATGTTAGCCAATCAAATAAAGAAACGTAAAAGGTATTCATTGAATCTACAAACTTCTTAGTTAAAAAAGAGAAAAAAAAAAAAAAGGGGGCAAACTTACATGCATATTCGATTGTTCAAAATCTGTATGTACAGGTTAAATGATTATAAGGGAAATTTCTTCTTAATTAAAAAAATGCAGAAAAAAGTGGAGTAAAACAAGAAGAAAAAAGAGAAAACAGCAGCTCGGTTACCTGATTAATCAAATGCTGCAAGAAACCCTAACAGCGATTAAACAATTTGAAAGAAAGGAAAAAAAAAAAAAAAACCTATGTATGATACAATGGGGAAGGAGACCGGCGATGGAACTCCAAGCATTCAGGTCCTTCTCATTTGGGGTGCAGCAAATCAGCAACGAGATAGGTGGCAAGAATAAGCTTGAGTCGACCAATGCTGTACAGATGAGATTACTTCCTCTACATGAAGTAGCTGAGCGATCTCTTCTTCCTGGAACCACCTTCGCCGTATAGATCATTCCACTGGAGTAGCTCACTCATGTTTGCAGACTCCGATGATACACTCGCACATACCTGCAATGTGTAGCAAGAAAATTTTACCACACTTTGCGTGCATGTTGCTGTTTTCTCAATTGTATAAGCATAAAAAATCTCCCTACAGACAATAGGTTGTCTACATTGCAGAGTCCAGAAAAACGCCACCTGCTCATGAGCATATCTAAAATCTTCCATCTTGAGATGCCGGATGTCGGCACTGCTATACAATGCAGGTGAAGGCTCATTCTCTGCCATTGCCAAAGCTCTCTCCTGAAGTTTAATAGAAACAAATCATCAGACGACTAAATAAACGAGTTCAAAAGTCAAAAGGTATATCAGCACTAAGTGTCCATAACCATTTTCAATTTTAAGGATGATCATAAAGACAGCAGCTTTATCTCCCTGACTTTTTTTTTTCCCCAAAAGAAAGATTTCAAGAAGCTAATGCAGGTGATTCCCGCATCATATATTCCCCATGCCTGATAGTGCAGTGTAAAGCAAACCAAGTCAACCTATCATGCATCAAACAACCTGAGCCCCCTAAGTAAAGAACAAAAAAATTTACTTCTGTGGATACACCAACTACTAAAGTGCAAAATGAAGGTCCGAACATATGAGGAATTTCACATAAAAGAATATGATAACCATTTTTTTATATTTTATTTTTTACTTTCTAAAAAGAGGACTTCTAGCAAAGGAAATCAACAAAGAAAACAAAATCCATAGCCTTTACATACATCAGTCTATTATAACTTTAACTTGAAGAACTAGATGTTTATAATAGAAAAAGAAAAATACAGTTAAGGTTACAGTAATATTATGAACAGTAGCATCAAAACGTATGATGTCATCACCAACCTTCTTTTCTTTCTCCAATATTTCTCTTATAGGGCAATGGGCTGCAGTAACACAGAGATTCTGGAAAGGAAACATAGTAGTCATTATAAAATCTACTGACCAAAAGGTTGCATTTTTTTGGGAAGCAGGGAAAGAGAGGGAGTGAGGAGGAAGAAGAGATAAGAAAGTATAGATAGTAGAAGAACAAAAGGAAGACCAAAAATAAAAATAAAGGAACAGCCAACCTTTAAATCGCTTCCTGAATAACCATCAGTCATATTTGCAACAGCTTCCAAATTAACACCAGGTGCCAAATCTTCTTTGGCCAAGATAACCCTCAAAATTTTTTCTCTATTTGGTGCATCTGGCAAATTAACCATTAATCTGCATATACCATTTGTACAAACAGGTCAACAATATTCCTACTAGTCTGGACACAGAGAAAAGATGGGTCATGGCAAGAATAACAGCAAGATACAACACCTCCGAGGAAGCCTCCTTATAACAGCCTCATCAAGGTCAAAAGGTCTATTTGTGGCAGCAAGAACCAAGACCCGTTCTTTATCCTTTGTACGCAGGCCATCCCAATTTACCATGAATTCATTCTTCATTTTGCGCATTGCCTCATGTTCACCTGGATTTTCACGTCTTCCCAACATGCTATCCACCTACAACAATAAGTCAAGCAATTAAACAAAATCTAGTGAAGTAAGGCAGCAGATGGCTAAGGCAATGCAGGAAAAACAAGAACAGCACTGTAGATGTATGCAGGCAAGTCATCCATGTGTAGTGCGTATCGGTAGGAGGTGGGGACAAAAAGAAACAAAAAGGCCAGAAAAAGATAAGGAGGACCAACCTCGTCAACAAAAACAACACTGGGAGCAATTTTGCTAGCTAAAGAGAATACTGCCTTGACATATTTTTCTCCTTCACCAAACCACTGCAATCAAAGCAGAGCTGTCACAGAAATTCATTCATAGGCTTATACTATGGAAACGAACACCATTGTATGGAAATAAGTACCTTTGAAGTAATACTTGACATGGATATATTTATGAAGTTTGCACCTGCCTCAGTTGCAACAGCTTTTGCAAGCATTGTCTTCCCAGTTCCAGGAGGCCCAAAGAGTAGAATGCCTTTGCAAGGCTGTTTAATGCATGGAAGAATCATGGACGTACAAGACATTCAGATATAGGATATGGAGGAGACAGATTTTAAAAACCAATCTAGAAAGTCATGTATTGTTAACCTTAGTCAGCTGTCCTTTGCAAAACAATTCAGGCCTTTGAAGAGGAAGCATCACCAATTCCTTCAATGTATCCTTAACATTTTCTAAGGCTCCAATATCATCAAAGGTGACTCCAATGTCACTTGGAGGAATAACATCGGCTAGGAGTTTCTTCTCAAACTCATTCTCAGTGACCACATCCTGAAAATGTTATATTATAGAATTCAGGGTTTGCAAAACCAACGAGAGGTATCTGGCAATTATATACTTGGTATTATTAAACCCCAAATATAGCTACAAACTCTACCTTGAGTGACTTCTTCAAGATTTTACTTTCACTTTGTATACCCTGTAGAATGCTCAACCCATACTTAATGCTGCAAAATAGATCATCAAAGGACATGTTAACAAGTATCAACAAAAATTTTCATAACTATTGATGAAAATAGACATTAAGAAAAACCAACCTGTCTGAAGATATTGTCACAAGTTTTGCATCTTTGACAGAACTTTCAGAACAATGCATAAAATGGTGACTTAAAGCCCAGCCCACAATTTTTTCAGCACCTATTGAAGTAGGAGAGAAATAGCACCAGCAAAAAATTGCAAAATGCAGTAAGTGTACCATGTGAGGGGGTCAAAAAAAGTACAATTTCTGTTCAAGGACACTGACTTTCAGTTGTAAGAGCTTCATCTTTAATGCACAGAGTTTCAAGGTCCGGGCAACATAAACCAACTCGACTTAGAACCTGAACACATGAAATATTTCGTAAGTACCACTTAACATAAAGTCTATTGAAAAGAATAATTGTAATTCAAATCCCAGAAAAAGTGGTAACAATAACAAGAGAATTTTTCAGCAAAGAAAGAATTTTTTCTTAAAAAAATTGCAATATTTAGAGAAATGACAGCAATCAATGCATTGACTTCTCATATGTTAGTTGATATCTCCACTCATTGTAGTCTTTGGATTCATAAATGACCATGCACCAAGATCATTACATTGGGACTAACGGCTTTCTTTAAACCAAGCGATAAAACTAAAAGCCTTGCCAAGTTAATTTGTTGCTCCCATTTAAGTTATCAAACCTGTTTCTTCTGTTCACTTTGTCCTAACATTGGCAAAAACTAAGGGAAACAACCATACCAAACTTGGCAAAAACTATGCCATTTTCCATGGGAACATTTAATGCAGACAGGAAAGAACAGTTCAAATAAACCTGAATCAGAATAAAAGGATCTTTTCTGTTCATCTATCTCAGTTATAAATCTGAGAACTACAAACAACATCAGTACTAGCAACTTTAACTGCAAAAATATTAGCCAGCATGCAGATGATACAAGAAGCACTTTCCAAATAAAAACTATCACCAGTATGAAGGTATCACTTATGAAGGTAGAGGTAAGAATCCATATGATGAGATTATACTCACTGAACCAATGCTAACAATGTTGGCCTGTGCTTTCAGAGTTTCAATATCACACTCCAATCGCTGCTTCCACTCCAAAAGCGAAGCTTCATCCTGCAAGGTAAGGATTCCCCAATTTTATTTTATATATTTTTTTTAAAAAGATACCAGACATTAAGATACTAGCTCCAATTAAGGCCAATACCTGAGGTAGTTGTATTGCTACTTTGTTGGGGAAAAGTCGTGAGAGTTGCTTCATTGTTTTAGATGTCTCTTTACTCTTATCACTCAGTCTACCAAAGTTATCCTGAAATAAAGCAGTACTAATCATCTATTTTATCAAAGTGAGTATGCAAGCAAGAGGAACCAGATATCAAATGCCGTTTGAAAAGCCCAGTATGAGTCTATGAATGAAAATCACAAGTTATTATGATGCATGATGGGTGACTGCATACAGGATGTAAATGTATGGCCAATATCAACCACATATACAATTTCCATCATCATAAGATGGGAAGAAAATTGTGAAAGCTAGAACCAAAAATAGCTGCCACTAAACAAAGGTGCATCAAGCTTTGAGCAATAAGTCATGTTACAGATACTTATAAGAATAACATCCAGGCTCCAGGTATGATCATGCTACAAAGATTGTCCTTTTTCAGTTTTGTCCTTGCGAGTGCCTTTTTTTTATTATTTTTATTTTTATTTTTTAGGTTTGCGGGGTGGGGAGGGAGGTGCTCATCCTCACTCGCAGCAAATCTTCTAATTACCAAACAGCTGATCATATAAAAGGACATGGGTGGGTTCACTAGTTCAATGTAAAACCAAAACAATGTTTTATATTTAACAACTAAACAATAATTCAATAGAATGTAGAAGTCATTAGGCAATAGTATCAAACAAAAAGAATCCTGTCCACTCCTCCTACTTGATCAACCCCTTGGAACATCAAACTTTGCACCTCTACTTAACACCAAGATTGGTGTTAACAAGTTTTCACTTGCCATATCCAAATTAACAGAAATAAATATTTCCAAATTTTTTATAAATATAGGCAATCACCAAATTCTTTGACCAACTATGCAGCACAGTTGAGATCAGAATAGATGATAAACATTCAAACAATTATAATACAAGTTTATTGTTAAATGGCAATCCACTTGAATTTTGCAAAAGCAAAAGTCACACTGACACATCTAATACTCTGAAGCAATTTTAGTTTCCACAAACAAAGCCAACCAACGAATGTTAACTAAGCCAGCATGGAAATGCAGAGCATACCGGAAAAGCAAGATCAAGCAATGCAGTGTGATTGCTTCCAAACTTTGTAAATAAAAGACCGCCAGGATGTGACTGGAGAACATAAAATTGTCAAAGTGAAGATATTTCATTATGTTGTACAGAAACCTCCGGTGCTCAAAGACTCAGAAAAATTAGAAAAAAAAAAAAGAACAACATGTTGGTTTTTACCTTCTCCTTGCGATTGTCCATCTGAGTATGGGAACCAATGACAATAACCTTTTCTGGCAAATTTTCTAATTTACTCTTTAAGGCAGTATAAACATCCTGATTGCCCACCAGAGACTTTTCTATGTCTTTGAGGAACAATATCAAGGGATTGCTTTTACTTTCATTTACAGCAACCTGAAACATTTTTTTAAAAAAGGAAATCAGCTCAATGCTTGAAGCGAGTAAGAGAAAGCAGAAGCTTGCATCAGTCCATTACAAATAAGCATGCACCTCAAATAGTTCGTTGATTGCCAGCCGGTCAAACTCTTCGCCTCCAGAATTATCCAGCTTAAGTGAATTAGCTGCACGTTTAACAAATAAGAAAATTTGGATAACAGGAAATAACAGCATTTATTAAACCAATAAAAGAAAGTTCAGATAGTTACCAGCACAGAAGAAGCCATGATCTTCTTCACAAAGACCACCAAGATCAGTGCCCTCAGGAATGGATCTATCAAATCTAACTCCAACTTTTGAGGCTTCATTTTCTTCAAAGGCAAGGACTACCTTGCCTCTAAAACCATTTGCAGGGCCCCTTCTCAGGAGAAAAAATAAATATCTATATCAGCATAAGAACAGCCAAAAAATAATTTCACGAAAATAATGAATTTGCAAGATTTTGGTGTATTTAGGTGCAGAAAAATGTGTCCCAGATTAATTGTAAAAGGACTATATGTCACAAAGATAAATACAGCAGCTCAGGGCCTGTTTTACACCACTGCCAAAAAATTTTAGAACGGAAACAACAATAAAATGTGAAAACCAACAAGATGTCTGATTGTTTGATTAAAATTCAAACAAAGACAAAAATATGTTGGCGCTGGTTTGATTTTTCCAAGCCAAACCCTTTCCGTCCTGAAAATTTATGCCAAGGGTAAAATGAATCTGTATGCATATAAACATACATGCATGTCTCTGTGTGTCTGTAATGTCAGCTGAATCTGGCTGGGTCATCTGCAGGATGGCACAGTCTAGGACATACAAGGTCATGCCCTGTGACCCAATCAGCACAACAACATTAGATCATACCTAGTGTCCTACCCTAGCGTATGTAGGCTGTGCCAAGGCACAGCATGGTATAACACTGTTGTTCTCAGCATGGCCAGAACCTGGGCTGAGGGAATCAGCCTAAGGGCCATGTCAATTTAATACAGCTGACTATGATGGATATTGATTTCTTTTTTCAATATTAGTTCCACAATTAAATTCAAAATTGCCTCACATAAAAACAAATGTTTCAATTCTACTCAAATTTCATCAAATATGGTATGACTGGTCATTCAAATAATTATTTTATGTATGTTTGTAGTTTTCTTTTTCAAAGTACAAAACTGATCAAAGAATTGTCAACGGAAAATAAACCTTAAAGGAGTTGGTAGAGGAGGAATCACAGAAGGTAGTGAGGAGGTTCCCACAAACTTTACTCTATCACCTGCAAAATTTACAATTTTTAAATTCCTCAAATATTAAGAAGGTGCTAACAAGGATCAGTGCAAAAACAGAACAAAGGGAGAGAGATAAAACAATTGAATATCTAGCAAGGAAATGGAAGCCATGTGGAATAAATTGTGCCTGCTTTAAATGTGTAGTTTTTGGACGTTGCAGTAGAGATTTCCTGCTTTGGCAGAGCTGGAGAGTTTATTGTAGAGCCACCAGTAATGTCAGCGTCAACACTGGAAGCTGGTTTCTTATGATGTAACACCAACTGGCCAGCTCTTTTGGTAAAGGCAGATGCCCTTTCAGTCCTAGAACTTTCTTTGACAGAATCAGCTTCTTTGTTGGTTGATCCCTGAAAATCACAATTGAGCAGTCTAAGAGGCAGCCAAAAACACCAAATTTAATGCAGAGCAGAGTATCTGCTAAGCTCCAAAATATCAGACAGTGACAAGAGTACAAATATAATGGGAAATTTTGCCCAAGACAGCTAAGGAAGAATAAAAGGAGCAAATAGAATTTGGGGTTAAGGAACTTACACCAGGTAACATAAGAGAATCAACAATTAGTAGTCTAGCACCAACATCTTTGGCTAGTGCCTTTGTTAGAGTCTCCTGATATATTTCTGACCCTGTCAAGTAGGAGAGATAACAGAACCAATAATAAATGTAGAATACTAGAAGCATGTCTACAGACACGAATCAAATAATGACAGAGATGGTACCTGCAGGACCAGATAATAGCACACGAGGCGACACAGTAGAGAGATCACAAGAAAACTTTGCAACTTTATTATTACACTTCAAGTGAACGAAAGCATTGCCCATCAAAACTTTCTTTGTGGTGTCACTGTTCCTCATCATCATTAAAAAGTAATCAACAACCAATTCCAGCATATTAGAACAAAGATTAACAAGAAATTGAACAAATAGCCTGTTAACATCCATCCTGCCAAGTACAGTTTGTATCGCAAATATATTGTGTGCAATAGCGTATGTATTTATGAAAGTGCAAAGCATCATAGGCAACTTAATAAATTACTGAAAGCAAGGCTTAACCTTAAGTAATATGGAAAACTTTCGAATGAAACTTCAATGTTCTCAGGATTGAGAATTCCTTGTCGTAAATTTTCTTTAAAAGCTTGCCGTCTAGTAGACATCAAAATTGTTGGAGGATCAAGGTCCTGAAGGAGTTCTCTTATTTCCCTTTGCTCTTCAAGTATTTTGGAAATGCTGCTGCTTAAATCAAAATCAGATGATGAACCTGCAAGAATCCGCAAGAGGGGCCTTAATTCATAAGTTGATGCAGGGATTTTAGGAACACTAAAGCCAATGCCATCGGCAGCAGTATTCTCATTGGCAACATCCGATGGAAAGGTTTTCTCCCTAGAACAAACACCATCAAGCTCATTGTTGTCAGTGGCATCCTTCATGTCAACTTCTGGAATAAGATCATCAGCCGCTCCAGTGCTAGAAGTAGGAACCTCAGTATTCTGCTGCACATCCTGACCACTTTTCGCAGGGGGTGGAAGAAGGGACAAATCCTTTTGAAGATTGGACAAAGAAGCTAATATTGATGCTCCTGCAAAAGCTGAGGCATCTCCGGACCTTGCCTCAATATGCATCCTTTTTATTGGGGCATTCTGGGCCTCTAAAATGCTTACTGAAGATACGCCTGGAGCACCTATGCTATCATTGGTGAGCTGCTGGAAAATCTGATGATCTCATTAAGGAATTCCTGACTGCTAGAAGAGATAATAGAAATTTAAAGACATGCACATAAAAAGCTAAAAGGAAATCTTCTTTTTTTCCCCCTTTCAAAAAGATAGGGTGATTAAAGTAGAAAATGCATAAAATTTAGGCCAATTGCCAACAGCAAAAGGATACATAAGCATGTTTTCCAGATGGGCTGAAAACCAATTCATCACCTCCGCTCAATAATACGCTGGAATTCTTTGGATAATGTACACCATTCACTAGGACGACTCCTTTCCCTCCAGTGATTTGCAACAAGGCAACAGATGCACCTCCACCCTAACCAATGTATTCAGTGGAATAAAGAAAAGGTATGATCATCAGCCATAAAGCCAAAGCCATCATATGCCAAAAAAATCATTTCTTATTAGTATCTCACAAATGATCAGGAATGAACACAGAGAACAAGTGTACCTGAACATGTTTCACTTTGCATAAAAAGTTGCTGGTGGAAGGATCATTAAGCCATAAATTGCATTGACGACTTTGACCAACAGTGAAAGTAGGCCCAGACATGGGCTGGTGAGGATTCTGGAATTAACAGTCAGAATATCAGGAAATATTAATGAGCTAATCCCAAAAGAATTCAAAATACCAGGCCAGTCTTTTGGTCCAAAATAAAGAGACACCACTGTTTTTCCACTTTCCATGCCAAGGATTATTCTCTGCCCTTTTTCTTAAAAAAAAAAAGGCATAACATATGTCTGGCTAAAAAAAAAATCAAACTTATCTGGCCTTTAAGAGGGAGGATAGGGAAGAGGGAGGTGGAAGGAAAAGGAAGAGAAAATGCATTAAAGTTTGCACCTTTTTTGTCACACAGACTAGCTTCTCTCTCCTAAAGAATAAAACATTATTGTTATCTTGACAACCATGCTCTTTGATGAAGATTTAAACATCACATATGTTCACAACCAAGCAGGTCAACCCAAAAACCATGATCAAAACCCTTATTAACCAAGAGATGAAATAGGAAAGCAAACTAAGACAGCAGAAATTTCCACCCATTCCCCATGCCAGAGGAATTACATACTCCTACTACGTGCCTCTAGACTGAGAAAGGCCAGACAGCACTTGAAGCCTCACAAAACAAACTTCATTCAAAGTCTGCATCATCACTTCAAACAGCCAAATGATCCAGACACAAACTAGACATCACTAGACAGCACTCAAATGCCTCATGACACAGTCTAAGCCCAAGCAACTTCCCGGCAGCAGTCCAAAATGCTACATCATCCAGAAAATCATGAAAAACAGACACTCACCCGCCTGACATGTCACTGCAATTATGAAAAGAAGAAAAGAAATCGCACAAACAAAGCTTAATGTTATTCCTACAATGAGACACAATTTAATTATTCCCACTTCCTGCCCCCATAAATTCCAAAATAAAAGGTTTGCTAGGAAACCTTAACTTGCAACACCAATGAAGGTAATCTCAGGCTAATGAAAGAAGTGCCTAGTATGCAGTTCAAACTTGATGCTAAGGAAGCACCAAAATCTTCAATGGGAAATGCTATCTGATTGGCTGTGGCAGCCCTCCTCCCAAAACATCCCCAAACATGGACAACAAAAGATGGATATCCTAACCAGGTGATCAAGATAACACCTATTTCTCTCTTCAATAGGCCAGCTCACTAAAGATCTCAGAGTCTCAATACAAACAAAACATAACATTGCATGCAAACTAAGCAGCTTCAGAACATCAAGAACCCAAAAAAATGAACCTTTATCATAGACATTGGACTGGGAGGGAAAAAGAACTGCTGTAAACTTACCAGTCTAAACCAAAGTCCTACCAGATACAAAATATTGACAGATAACAGTACGAAACTACATACAGTAAAATTGGAGGAATATGAACCAAATGAAACTCTCCCACGTTTTGCACTGATTTTTTTAGCAGCAGAAAGGGAAAATTAAACTTTGCTAAAGCTAATTAGCTATCTATACCCATGAATAATTACAGTTCACTGACAAGTAATTCACAATTTATTCTTATACATGCAATCAGATAGAAGGATCACAAGCAAAGAAAAAGTAAAGCCCACTCACCTGGGACCACTGAGAAAGCAGCTTTCCCCATGCAGTCTTGGCATTCAATTTTGCAGCCTTTGCTGGTTTCTTTTTTGACCTGTTCAAAGCCGCACCCACAGCCTTGGATTTCTCCCCATTAACCGCAGCTTCACCTAAAACTCAAGACCAACAAATTAAAAAAGAACCAATCTTTAACACCACAACCAGTACCAATTAATCGAAAACCCCAAAGAACCAATGCGGGCAACAGTAATTAAGCCAAGATCGCACCTAAAGACTGTGGGGAGATCAAGCCGTCGCCTTCAGCATCAGCAGCGCCCGAAGATTTATCCACCTCAGTAGGGGTGGGCTTCGAGACCACAGTAGCCTGCAGATCAGAGGATTGAAGCTCGGGTTCTTGAGGCACAAACCCGGATTCTTTTGCTGGAGTTAAATTTTCCACCGGAGCAGCCACCTTTGAATCACTCGTCGACGATGAAGCCTCAGCCGCCGCCGCAGCCACAGATGACGCCTAAGTTTCAATCAAGCACCAACAAAATTCAATCAAAAGAAAAGACCCCAAGAAAACCAAATCTAAAAACAAACGAGGAACATATCGATAAAGACTTGTACTTTGGATCGTTTGGAGGAGGGAGGAGGAGGGGAGCGGGGGGAGGAGGAAGAGGAGGGAAGGGGGCGTTTGTTGGAGGAGGAGCTTCGCCTGGTTTCCACCATCCTCTTCGGTGGTTGATGGGTCTGCGGTGGTCGTGCTGGTGGAGACGGTGGTGTGTATGGGAACTTCTCTCTCTCTCTCTCTCTCTCTCTCTCTCTCTCTCTCTCTCTCTCTGTGTGGATTCTTTCTGATCCAACGGCAACGAGTCTAAAAAGTTTGTCTGTTTGGGAGAAAACAAAGAAAGATTTCTGGAGAAACGAGAAGTTCAGGATGAATGATTATAGGAGAGTATCGGTTCCCAAGCGACTTGTAGTTTTTATATACTGTTGGTTAAAAAAATTTCCTACCTCACCACCACGGGAGGGGCTGCCTAATCTGTGAATCCTTATACTTCTTTCTTTGCTTGCTTTCATTTTTGTATTTAAATCCCTTTATTATTATCATTATATCTATAATATTAAATATTAAATTTATTAACATTAAAATTAAATATAATAAAATTTTATTTTTATTTAATAATAATAATAATAATTGAGAGTGATAAGTCATTTATATATATATGTGATAGAAGTTCATTGATAATATTAACTTGTAATTTTTAATTGTAATTTATAAAAATTAAAATTAATATATTTGTAATATCTTTTTTTTAATTAAAAAATTAACATTACCTCAAATAATCAACTATTAAATAAAAAGCAGTGAAAAACTGACTTTATTTTCTATCCATTTTCATTTTTGTATTGCTTTGTTATATGGGAATATTTTTATAATTATTATTTTTAAAATATTTTTATACGGAAAATTCATCGATATATATATATATATATATATATATATATATATGCTAAAGAATATTTAAAATGTGACATGTACAATATAAATTACCAAGCATTTACACCATTTAACGAATTAAAACAATAAAAGCTCCTTTTTCTGAGTCGTATTTCACCTTCGCTACACTTTTCACATTTCATATGTAAGGCACAAAACCCAATATGCTTTTAAAGTTTCTCATGGGATACTATCATTAAAAAAATAACCGCATCTCAGTGTGACAGCCACGGTTCAAATACCTGGCAACCTAGAGACCACAATTAAAAAAAAAAAAAAAAAAAGGTGCTTATATATCTGGTGGCTTCGTATTTCTTTCTTCAGCCTTAAGTTTTTCTTGTAATTAAATAAAAAAAAATGTTTTTCTCTTTTAACAACTGAAATTTTAAATTTTTATTATATAAAATCTCAAAATTTAATTTTAAAAAATAAATATAAATTTCATATATATATATATATATATATATATATATATATCTATTATTATAGCACGACCAAATGGACTACTTAACGTAGATAGGGATGCTTATTTGATATCTGGCGTGTAAGCATCCCACCACAAGTTGCAAACTAAGTATGAACATTCAACGTAGTCGGCACGTGTTAAATTAGCGGGTAAACTGGCTAACTGTCGGAGGAACATAAACATTGGTTTGAGTTGTCTGTTCTTGCCTCCTACTCGGTTTAAGCATTACAATGACCAAATATTAATAACTACTATAGCAAACGACGAACAAGAATGCCGACAACGAATTCATCATTCATAGCATCATAAGGAACACTGCTGCTCAGCAGTGAAAAGTGAAAATTCGTGGAACCAAAGCTTTTAACACTTGTTATGTTCGCAGTAAAAAGATAAACCACAAGCCATTTGTTATCTCCCATCGGTAGGTAAGTGCGAAGGTTAATTCGTACGAAGTAAAACTACTTGTTGGGTTATATAATGTAAAGAGTGATGTTAAATGTTAATTGGCCCATTAATTTCCAACTGGTTTTTCTGGTCATATAGTTAGGAAGTGACCAATAATATTCATTTAGTCATATATATATATATATATATATATCTTTACTACCGAAGCAGCACCATTGTCTGCTGCCTACAAGAGAAGAAGAAAAAAAAAAGCAGCACGAGGATATACAATGAAAGCGACAATTGACTAATCCATTCTATAATTAGAAATGTCAAACTCCAACATTTTATTTATTTTTTATTATAAAATATTATTGAGTTATAAATTATATAATAAAAAAATATTTTTTTATATTTATTAAAATGTTCTTTGAAACACTTAAAAACTTTTAACTCTGTATGCTATCCAGAGGATGCTTGAAAGTCATTTTTACAGTCCATCTTAATTTGCCCAAATTTATTTTAAAATAAACTCAGACGTATTTATATGTGGGACCATAATTCATCTGCCATTCAGAAAAAACATGGATGATTGGGGACTAGATGGTTGTAAATATCCATGTGCATGTGTCTTAATACGACGATTCCTCGAGTATGGACTAAGAACACTCGACTATTTAGCTTCTTTTTTTCTCTTTTCTTTTTTTTTTTTTTTTTTTGGGGGGGGGGAGGGGGTTTTAGTTGGGAGCTGGAAAAGGGAAGGTGGGGGCACGACCACATGCACCTTATGTCCCTACGAAGTGAGAAACGAATAGCGCACGCCAAAAACTATGCACCGGATTGACTGAACAATTAGGCATTAATCATTGGCATGTTACGTGGGTCTGATCTTGTGTTTGTTAGACAGGAAAATTAAGAAGCAAAAAACTCAAAGCAAGTTTTGAGTTGACCCTCTTTCGTATGGAGAATAATTGAAAGCATACTTTTCAAAACCGAATCTAACCTGATCTGAAGAAATGTCCAATTTGTTAGGCAATTAGTTTCACTGCTAGTCCAGCAATTCTATCGATGAGTCAAGTTTCGTTAAATTTTTTTTTTAACTAATCTAAATTTTAGATCACCAATTCATCATCGATCTGACTATCACATCACGCTGGTTTATAATACAAATGGTCGAAAGTTGATCGAAAGCAAATGTTTACCGATCTGGCATCTGTATTATTGTAGTCCAACTAATGACACGTACTGTTACCACACCCGACCCGCCACTTGACAATGTGTAATAGTTATGGGCCTTTTGGACTTTCAATTAGAAAACTTAGATGGGCTTAGCCACCACCATTAAGTAGCATGCAGGACGCCGGATGTACCTTGCATGCAGCTAGCCAGCGGTACCCACTTCGGCCACGCCGCCATGTTCAGCCGCCGTGTGCCGTCAATTACATCTCCGGCAATTATATCTTAAACACCCCCCCTTTTTTTTTTTTTTTCTGGCTCACGAGCTCTCAATCACCGATGGTAGAGTTCGAGGTAACCCGGGTAAGGCAGGTTTTGGTGGTCTGTTTTGGGATGTACACGGTGAATGGCTCGGTGGGTTTATCGATTCAATAGGTGTCACGTCTAACATGGTTGCTGAGTTGTTATGGATCCGTGGCGGCTTTGAAAATAGCTTGGGGCAAGAGCCACCGTCGTGTCTTTCTGGAATCCGATTCACTCGAGGCGCCGCAGTTAATTTTTGGTCAGAGGGAGCTCTCAATCACAAGCAGGCCTCTCCGAAGAATTCAGCAGGCACTTCGATTTTAATAATCAATAATCATGATTTGTCAAGATTGTGAATTGTGAACCTATATTATTATTCTATTGATAAATTTTGTGAAATTGGATTAAAGACCTCTTGAACAGGCCATAGACATTATGGTTTACAATTGGAGTTTTGAGGAAGAAAGTTTGAAAGGATTGGTTTTGAAACGAGGAGCATGGAATTATAGCCAAGCATCAGAGATGAGGAGCTAAGGAAAGCGTATGGAAACACGCTTCTGACCAAAAGACAACAAAAACATGCTGATAAAGGCAAACTACAAAAACCCAATCGTTGAAGTTATCTTATTCTCAAATGCATCCAAATAAATGGCCTTTCTAGTCGTCAGAAGCAATACTCTAAAGCCGCATGATCGTTCTTCATTCAAAACTCTAAACCCTTGTTGGCAGGTAAACAGATTCCGTTATTTACAATTGATGACGTGCTAGATTTAAAACCAAACTAAAAGTTCAAGATATATTTGCAACAAAAAGAAATTTATGCTTGGACTTGAAACAAATCGAAAAGTTTTTTTTTTTTTTTTTTTGCATACTAATCTTTTTATTTTTACAGTTCATTTTTTCAAGGAACGAATAGGTTGCAGAATAATGACTATGCGTCCCCGCCGCCATTTTTGAAATATCTAAGAATGCCACAAATCTGTTAGGAATATGCTTATGTTTGTTAGTTCTAACTCCTGAGCTGCACAAATTTCTTAGGTCTTAGCCGGCTTTCCCCACACCAAACAAAACCGAATTTATATATACGATGAAGAGAATTTTTAATCAAGCAACTGATTAGGCAAATATTTCTAACTAAAATATTCGCTTAGGCCAACTAATTAGGGAATCAAATCGTGCGGAAAGTAGCAAAACATTCCTCCGGCCAAGACAAAACCAACCCGCCATTAGACTCCGAGGCCTTTGGCAGGCCATGTTTATCAGTCCACAAGCGTCCAACAACCACGGAAAGGAAAAAAAATAAAAAATAAAAAAGGCAAACGACTATCAGTGCTCCGTTACAGCATTCCCATTGGTAGTGACGGTGGGCCCATTCGCTTCTCCTTGAAAGACCTTAGCAATTCTGGCGATAGGAATCAACGGCAAGTAGAATGCCACGGGATACTCTCTATCAGCCCCGAAACAAACCGCCCTATTGTACTTCCCCGCCCAGTAAGCAGCAGTGGGGACCGCAATCTGAGCCAGTTGAGGAAATAACGGAAGCCGATTCAGCATCCGCCAAGCCGACACTGCCTGTTTTTCAACCGCCGGCTCGTACTTCAAGTACAGCTCCCTAGCCGTAGGCCGGTACTTGGTGTACAACCTCTTGGTGATATTCTTCCCCGTGTCCACCACGCCGGCGCGCTGAACTTCACAAGCCACGGCTCCAGCTTGGATGCATGCGTGCTTGACCGGCGACGGCAGGTGCCGGTAAATCTCGCTCAGCGACTCGCCAACCTGGAGAGAACGCCGAGACGGAATCTAAGGATTTTTTTCATACTTTACACGCTGGAAAATGGAAATTTAAATGAAAATAAAAATTGATACTGACCTTGCGATCGAAGAATTTGAGGAGCTCAAAAGGAACGTCGTGGAACTTCTCGTAGACCGGCGCAATGACGGTCTTGACGGTGCCTTCGACGGTCAGGACTCCAGGCTTCAGTGGACCAGAGTTCTCTTTGGCGAACTCGTACACGCTTGAGAAGCATACCAGGACGTAAATCGCCGCAACTTGAACGAAATCCAAATACTCCAGCTTCTTAACGCCATCTTGAACCTTCATCATCGTCAACATTAAACAATTATATTTATGGTATAATAACTCACCATAAATCCTAATAACAGCATTGATTACTCACGTAAATCCGAGTCCAAATGCAAATCATACCCAACATACAAAATATAAAAACATTTTAATCCATTTTCAATTATTTTCTGTGTAACAAAGGAAGTGTGTGCTATTCGATCAAAACGGGGCACAAAGGAGCGATGTGCTTACCGTATCTGTTTGTTGCTTGGCTTCTGATTCTGCCATTTTCCCTCCTGCAGCTCCTTCTGCCACTTTTTTTTATGGTTTATTATTCAAAAAAAAAAAAAAAAACGAAAACACACGAATTCGTGGAAATTGCCAAAATGAGACTTCGAATATAACGTGGGAGACCAAGACCGAAAGATAGCGTCGCAACGACCCCCACTTTATAGCGATTCGTTAATCCTGGGGGTGAATCATCTACGGCTAAAGTGTGTGTGTGTGTATATCTATTATATACTACGTGGCAAAATCTTGATCGTCGATACTGATATTAGTAGTTCATTTCAAGGGCATAGATGATAGCTCGAAGGACAAACGCGAAGCTTGTTTTTACACGCTGGCTTAAGAGAGACACGTGTATATCGAGGATGGATGTCGTTTCTCAGTTACACGTGTCTCTATCCTGTGACACTGTTCTGGGTGCATGTCAAGGAGCGGGTGACGGAAGGATTAAAGGATATATATATCCGGCATGGCACGGATGGCTATGCACCTCCTTTTGGGCGTGTGATTGTCTCCAGAAGCTCATGAGCTCATCTCATCTCTCTTTTTATTGGGTCTGGATCAAGTGCAAATATGTCTACATGAAGGAGCAACCAGATTAGAAAATAACCCAAATGAAGTGAGCGACCGTTTGGTGTGGCCCAATGGGCTCAGCAAAAGCAACCTAAGGGTTTATTTAGTTGGGATATATATACGTCTGACATGTTCCCTATTTGATGCGCCCATAATAAGAGTAATTTTTAAATTATGATATAAAATTAGAGTATTGGATTAAACTAATAAATAATTATAATTAGAGATGTCAAACAAAAATCAAAATCAAAATTAATAATATTTAATATTATATTTTAACACGTAGTCTAAATATTTTGTAAAAAATTTATAAAATTTGTATCATATTTTTAATTTAAAATTTATAAATAATTTTTATTTATATAACACTAATTTTTTATTTTTAACATAAATTTTTTAATTATATAATTTATAAATGGACCCCTATTTGATATTTTGTACGAAGATACTTGACATAAAAGACAAAATTAGAGAGGGAAGAATGTGCAGGAATGGCGTGTGTTTTGATGATGGCAAATTTCGGCTAGGGAGTGTTTTGGAGTATACAGGGGGAATTTTCTTCCAAGGCCATTTTTGTTGGAATTCTATTTTGATATGATTAAAAAATATTTCAATTATATCTGATGCATTATGTAAAATTTATATAATAATTAGTAAAAAAAAAAAAAGGTAATAAATGGAATATCCTTTAAGCTTCATGAAATATAAATAATATGAAAAATTTGGAGAATAATATATATATATATATATATATATTTATTTATTTTAAAAAAGTCGCTTTAAAATGAGAGAAAAACAAAGCTGGGGGAACAGTACAAGTTTATGAGTTTTTATCATCAAACGGTCCGTTTAACAATTCGGTTAAAGATTAAATGGACGACGCCATTGAAGATAAGAGTTGAGGACGTTGCGTGGTTTAACTGTGTTCTGCTCTATTATTGTTAATCTAAACAACCATCGAGATAGTCATGGCGAGTAAATCATCGAGGAAGGTGAAATCCTCACTCGGGCCCGAGTCTTCGGCCGCCAGATTCTTGAAAAACCCTAAAGTGTCCTTCGCTTTGGTACTAATTCTACTGGATGCCCTCCTCGTCGCTCTCATCATAGCCCGCATTCCATGTAAGACCTAAAACCAATCCCTTTCGCTTCCTTCCTCCTCTTGGGTGTGTCTTTCTCTTCGTGAAAAATGCTGATGATGGCAGTGTTTGATTAATTGTCAGATACAAAGATTGATTGGGACGCTTACATGTCACAGGTGCGCGAAAATCTTCCTGTAACCTGATTTAAATGAACTGGGCATTGGAGAATTTAACCTGATTTGCATCAAACAGGTAGCTGGGTTTCTTGGAGGAGAAAGAGATTACAGAAATTTGAAAGGCGATACGGGGCCGCTGGTATATCCTGCCGGCTTTCTCTATATTTACTCTGCTGTTCAGTATGTTACTGGAGGGGAGGTCTATCCAGCTCAGGTTATCTTATCAACTCCCATTTTATTGATCCCATTTTAAAATTTTAGCTTCATTATCCGGTTTTAGATGGGCATTTCTATTACAAGCTTGCTTTCTAGTTCATAATATTGGAGTTAAGGTTTGGTCATTGGCAATACACTTTTGGTTCATTGTGCCTGACTTTTTTTTTTTGTTTATTCTATCACCTGCTGGTATATGTAGTAGTTGCTTGATGGTGGTTTCTCCTGTTGTTCTGCTAGGGGCTGGCTCATCACACTTGTTTTCTTCTCTTTTGTGGTTGCAGATCTTGTTTGGCATGTTGTACATCATAAACCTCTGTATCATCTTATTCGTCTACATTAAAACTGATGTGGTATGCAAATTTCTTCCTACATCGTGGAAATTTTGATAGTTCTTGCCATGATAGGCATCAACATTTCCCTGCAATGGTTCCACAAACAATTTACATAAGAGATAATATTTGCAATTGGTAGATGAAGAAAGAATATTTTCTTGAGATTTCTCACTAGTAACAATCATCAAGAAGTTGTTAAATCCTTACAAGGTTTCATTGGTTTTTTGTTTTTTAAAATCTTTTCACTTATATCGATGGAAGAGTTTTATTTCTATGCTCTAATTTCTGAGATGTTGTTTGCTAAATTAATCGTCTTGACCTTTATAATATAGCTCATGTTGGTCTAAAAAAATCCATTGCAGCTGCCATGGTGGGCTCTTGTTTTGCTTTGTCTCTCAAAAAGAGTGCACTCTATCTTTGTTCTTCGTCTTTTTAATGACTGTTTTGCAATGACACTCCTCCATGCCACAGTGGCCTTACTTCTTTGCCAGCAGTGGCACCTAGCACTCATTCTTTTCAGGTAGTACTTTCACCTTGTTGCTAGAAGATTTTGAGATTGTTTGAAACTGATATGATTTCCTTATTTTGTATGCAGTGGGGCTGTTTCAATAAAGATGAATGTGCTACTTTATGCACCATCTTTGTTACTACTTATGTTGAAGGTACATCAACAACCTTGGTTTAATACTTTCTTTATTTCCAAATAATGTATAGCAATGGCTGAAGCCAACTTCCTTGTTCTGTAACTATCATGCAGGCTATGAATGTCAGAGGAGTTATTTCAGCTTTAGCTGGTGCAGCACTAGTGCAGGTGCTTTTTCCTTTCCTATGTTTGTCACACTAGTTGCATACGAAAGCATGGAAGTTTTCTCCAATGTTTTGCATTTTATATTCTTGTATACAACCTTTTTATATGATTTCTCCTATCTACAATGATCTTACGGGCATGAGAAGCTAAGCTTTATCGTTTAATTTATTTTCTATTGTGAATAGGTGAGTTGAGCGCCACTGCAATTGTTGTTGTGAAGAGGCTTTGTCTAAGCAATATGGTTGTTCATACCTTTCCACATGCTTGCTGAATGGTTCTGCAGATTCTGTTGGGACTGCCTTTTTTAGTGTCACATCCGATTTCATATATATCAAGAGCATTCAACCTTGGGCGTGTCTTCATCCACTTTTGGTACTACTTATTTGACACCATGGTTGGAAAGATTCTTAAGAGCCATGCTCTGTTCAAATGTCTAATCATTTATGAGTAAACTAGAACCATGAGTTTTGTGTTCCCTTAGTAGATGGTGAGCAGGATGATGCTGGAATCTATGTTGTCTGGATTGCATGTTGATTTCAGAATATACTTATGTACCATAATGACCACATCCGTCTTCCATAATGTATATCCCTTATTCATATTTTCCGTGAGTTGATTTCAAAAGTGCACTAAGGGATCGTTCCTTAGTTTTCTTGCTGCAAAGAAGGCTGATAGACATTGCTTTAAAAAATGAGTTGGTATTTGTGGTTTATAGTAGAATTTGACTAAAAAATTTTTATATAGCTGGTGAAAAGCTCTATTTTTGTTTTCAATAAATTAGGCTTATATTTGATTGCTCCTTCAAAGCAGATTTTTTTTTTTTGGACTTTAGGTGTTGGTATCAGATATGCAAAGGCTAAATGTTTTAGATAGTCTGTCTTGGACATGGCATACCATTAACCTGCTATGCTTATTACTCTTTGCTATAATACCAAACTTTTGGAGGAGAAACTTGGGGGAGGTGGGCTAGTGTGTGTTTGCAGTCTTCCTTTGAAGTGTTGGTTTAAAAGCCTCGGGAAAATTGCAGCAAGTAGTAGTTAATCAACTGTGGCACTGTCAATGTACTTTATGTTTGCTGGGTGATTTGTTTAAACTATTTTGTATGCATGAGTTGCCAGCTGCTGTCCTTTCTGGGTCATATTCCATTGATGGATCTCTCACAGTTTTTATTTGTTGGTGCTTCATCATCACTTTTTATTTTGTGACTGTTATTGGTCTGTGACTTCTGCTTTTTTGGCTTCTCAGGTCTGTTAACTTCAAGTTTGTTCCTGAACCATTTTTTTTGTCAAAGCAATTTGCGGCAGCCTTGTTGATGGCTCACCTTGGGTTGCTTATGGCTTTTGCTCATTGTAGATGGTGCAAGTAAGTGCAAGGAGTCATGCTTTCTGTTTTAGATGCTAAATTGCAGTTTTATAAGGATGGTCACACTTCCCTTAGTTTGACGAAATATTGAACTAAAAGCTTAAAAGCTGATGACTTCTGATACTTATGATGGTACTCAATCTTGCTTAGAAATGCTTCCAGTGTGTCCTACAAGGGTGGTGCTCAATGATGCTGCCACAAATTCCTGGTCATGGCTTTTGATTTTACAGCAAAATTTCACCTACTATACTTTGGGTTTTTCACTTGTCAGGATAATTGGGTTTCCAGTAATCCAAGACAGTTTTTAAGATATGACACTGGGTCTTTTTTTATTGGCTTATAATGATGGGTAGGATATTTTTTAGGATATAATATTGAATCTTGCATTTTTTTTATAATACCTGGATAATAATAATGAAATCAATGTTTTCCTTGGGAGAAATATTAGTTGCAAATACACACCATCTGTTTACTCTTGATCTTTTCATATTTGCAAGAGCAACATTTATCTGCTATGTCTCTAGTTGACTAGAAGATACAGATATTACAGTTTTATTGTCTATTTAGATGTTGCTGAGAGATTCTGTGCAAGTTTGTTCATTGATGTCTAGAGTGTCCCATAATTGATATTGTAGATCATCGGACTGGACAAATCTGTGCTACCATGTTGAAATTGGAGGGGTCACATTGATCCAGATTGTGGGGAGGGCTTTCTTTCCACGCGCAAAATCTGTTTTGTTGGTTCTTTTTTTTTTTAAAACTCGTTGATCATCATCTGCAGGGATGAAGGAGGGCTTCTCAATTTTTTGTGTTCTAGAGTATTATCTAAGAAGCTGTTATCTTTTCTTTCAAATTCCAGTAGTTCACCCTCTGTGATTCTTAAGGAAGAACGTAAGTTATGACCATCTTTCAGCTTCTATTTCTTCATTATCCTTTTTTTTTCAGTTGCTTGGAATATATTAAATGTAAGGCAGGTTGATGCAGATGTTGTGACAACCATGTTTACTGGCAACTTCATTGGCATTGTTTGTGCTCGCTCACTGCATTATCAGTTCTACTCCTGGTAAGTTGTGCTGCAAAGCTTCTGTCTTGGTTCGTTTCAATCTCTATATCCTTCCATGCTTATCTCTGTTTCACTGCATGTTGAATGACTTTATCTTTGTCTGTTTGTCCATCCGTGATGCATCCAGCTAAGACTTTTTGGGTTCTCAGAAAAGGTTTGACCATGATGCATGGTTGGGGCTGGTTCTTCTCAGCTTTTATGTACTTCAGCTGGATGGGGCTGCCATAATGATATGAAACTTAGACCCCATGTCTCCCATTAGATGACGCATTTATTTTTCATGCATGCCTTGTTGCTTTCTATTCTTTCACTAACTTTTGTTTCAAATATTCAAGAATGTGCTCATCGTTTCTGGTTATGGTTGAAATTCTCAATTTTCAGATCTAATGTTCTATCCCCTATTTGCAGGTACTTCTATAGCTTGCCTTATCTGTTATGGAGAACGGCTTTCCCCACGGTGCTACGGTAGCTTTTCCACTTCAGTCTCTGTTCCACATTGTTACTGTCCTAGAATCGAAAAAGGAAGTTTTAATTGTTGTGTTTTGGTGTTCTCATGCTGTGCAGTTTGATTTTGTTAATTGGGGTGGAGTTCTGCTGGAACGTTTATCCTTCCAACGTCCATTCATCTGTTCTGCTTCTATGCTTCCATTTACTTATCCTCTGGGGTCTGTGGTCTGCACCATCCGAGTATCCCTACCTACAGGATAAATCCTCCACCAGGCAGAAGGACGAGTGAAGGACTAATTATTAGATTTTTAGTTATTACACTTATAAATTAAGTTCACAGTTATTAGTTACCATGTTCATTTGATTGAGACTTTGCTGCACTTCAATTCGATTCTTCCAAGTCCATTTTGCCGGTGACGTCTAAGTGTATTTCAACGAATAATGTGTAACATGTAATACACGGGGAAAAGTTCACGGTGAATTATTATTCGGAATTTTTACTTTACATTATATGTCAAATTACCATTCAGATTCTTGCGTAGAATTATAATAGATTGTTACCTGTAAAATACTTCTATTAACATTAAGATCATTTATCAATTTATTAAAAAAAATAAAATAAAGTACATTAATTGTCACAGTACTAAAAAGAATTACTGACTGCATGTTGCTGAAATTCTCCTCTCAATAGCCTATATAATCCGCCACACGGCACTAAATAAACGGTCGTCTTATAACTGTATAGTGCTCCTACTATCAACATACGTAGAATAGTGTGCTCTGAGGGTTTCTTTGTATTAATCGAACGAATTTACGAATTCGATCTCTTGAAATTAACGTACACACAACAATTTATTGTATTTTTCGTGGTCAATATATGGCCCCTCCTTTTTTTTTTTTTTTTTTGTCCTTTTTGGATGCTAAAATGACTAACAATTAATGAATGCTAAAATATCTCTTGATTGGCCCCGGGGGGGCTTCTTCTGGAAATTTGAAATTTGAAATTCAGATCCAAAGTTTGGTTGGCAATTCAGTAATTATGGGACATGGGCCCCACAAAATGGACCATTTTGTTTCCTTTAGCCACTCGCTACGAACATCCGCTTCTCTCCCATTTCGAATTTGCAGGGAAGGAGGGAGGGAGTTGAGCTTATGCACAGAGCAGAGACAATTAGAGACAAAAAGTCTACTAAACAATGGTAAGGGGCCCTCTTCTGCGCACAATTGATTTCGATTGTTGATTTCAAAACAGCAAGGTTTCCCTCAATCTGATTGTAATTTTCCTTTTTATGTTTGCTGGAACCCTTTATTTGAATAAGGGTGAACTGTGAAATTTTCTAGTTCATTCAGAATATTGTTCTTTACTCCCTCGTTTTTATTATTATTATTATTTAATTTATTAATTTATTTTTGCTAATTCTTTTTCAATTTGTTGCTTGCATTTTATGTTATGTTGTTCAATTTTATTTTAATTTTTTGCAGGATGGACATGATTCACAAGATCCGAAGCAGAGCTCCACTGACATGGCTCCCTTCGTAAGTTTGTTTGACCTTTCTTGCACCATAATTACGCTTTTCAATTGGTAACCCTTTGGCCAAAATCTAGTGATTGTGTCTCGCTTTAGGAATACCTTCTTTGTAATAGAATTGCTACTTAGGCATTGCATTATTTTATTTTATGTCTAACAACTAGCAAGTTTGAACACATAAGATGAATGGCTTGTATTGTTTTATGGTTTTTGGAATTGAAGGTCTCTTTCCCATTGGGTTGTTGAAAATTCTGTTAGTATTTCATTTTCAAACCAACATCCATTGCTAGAGATTGGTAAAAATTTTTTTTTCAAAGGATTAAAAAAACATTTGTTGGGCTGTTGTATGGATTTATTTATTTAATTTCTTTTTTTCTTTTGTCAATGCCGCGATGATGACTTGTCGGCATGAATATGCAGGTGGAAAATCTTCTTCAGCAGATGGTGAGTTTATTTGAACCTCTGTTCTCCAACCATTGTTACTTTTGCTGACTAAGGTTTTGTTCGTTTGCAGCAATCCAGGTTTCAAACAATGTCCGGTTCCATTGTAACGAAAAATATCCTTTCCTGTGCTCCAACCTTGTTGAATGTACAATTAATTTATGCTAGATGCTGCTTGATTGAAATCAGTGGGCCTCTGATTCATGATACTTTAAAAGGCAAAGAGCTGTCTGGAATTTGCTTGAGCTTTTAGCTACTTCTTCCTGACGTGCATTTATAGACATCTAATTTATGATACTCAAAATAATTTGATTGGTTAGTTACTGTTATCTTAACTTTGACATGTTATGGTTTTCTATTAACATCATCAAACAGAAAGTAGGACGATTTTGACATGAGAATAATTTGGTTCTTGGAGTTCTAATTAAAGCTTCAAGTCTCTACATCTACGATGGTTTTTTCTACCTTGTTTTGTCTGCTATCAAGCTACTTAAATTCTGCTAAAAATGTATTGCTTCCATGTCTCCCTTAACATTACGACTGAAGTGAACATGTTAACTTTCTTGTTTTCTTAACTTCAATGCACTTGATGAGATGGGAAGCCGCATAAATGAATTGGAGCAAAGCATCAATGACCTAAGAGCAGAGATGGGAGTGGAGGGGTCCCCATCTCCTGTGGCCCCTTCAAATCAAGAGCCAGAAGAAGGGCAGCAAGAGGAAGGTTCAGCTTAGAATTAGCCAAGGTTCAAGTTGTCACGTTGAATGTCGAGTTTAATTTCATGCAGACTGCTTTATTGTGTGGACAATCATGAATTAGGACTTGAGAAATCAAAACTTGGATACTCTTAAGTTTTCTACTCCAGGAGCTCTTGTATCTGTTCTCCCCTTAAAAATTTTGTATGAGAAGTCGGCGGGACGACTACTTAGGGTGGTAACAAATCACTTCTGGACTTTTACCCCCCACAAGATGGATTGTAGCTTCCTATTAGAGAACCAAACTTCTTGAGGTTAAGTAGAAAACTTTCAAGTCTATTCTTGTCAATTTTTGGTTGATTCCGCATCTTCTGCCATGGACTGACGTGGAATGCCATTGTTACTGCCGGCCTGCCTACATATCTTTTTACACATTTTCATGGTTTATATACTGAAACTGTTTTGAAATATCATTTTTTTCGATGATGATTTTATAAGTATTTCAACCTGATTCTAATTCAAATTCTATGGGGGTGGGTGGTGGAGTAATTAAGGATTCCTTTTTTTGGGCCCGGGGGGGTTGACATTTTCATATCCGTTTTCTCCTTTCTTTTTATCTATGCTGAAACTCGTGATTTCAGCCAAAAACTATCAACATGGTATAATAGAACATCTATGTCAAAGTTTGATTTCTGGCTGTAATACTTACCAAGGTGAAGACTTTATCAGGGAAGGTCAACCCGACTTTCTTTTCTTCTAGCCAAAGATATTAATTAGTTTATTACTAATAAATAATCTATCAAATGGTCTCTAGAACTGAAGGTCTATTATCGAATTGAATTAACCAAAGCTTTCTAATACCTCCTCAAGCAGAACATGAATACCAGAAGAGTATACATATTATCAACCAATACTCGAAGAAACTGTTTTCAATATCTACGTAGCATACCTATATCCGATCAAACTCTTCACACCATCCTTCGAAAATATCGTAGATCAAAAAAAAAAAAAGTGTGGTGGGGGGGGGGGTTGGTGGCGGCGGCGGGAAGAAATCAACAGAAAGAAATGAAGCCAGAAAGCTGATTAAACAAGTAACACGTTCAACCATATGACTACACCTTTATTGCACAGTTAAACTGTTAGAAATTAAGACAGAAGACACGGAGATAGAAACTCAACTCCGGCAGCGAGTAATAGCATTGCATCCACGAGTATAAGGATTGGCCTCCGCACCCGGCTGGCAGTTGTAGTAGGACGCACCTCTCCGAGAACACGGCACGGTGTTCCTCTGCAGCGAACCGTAGCTTATGTAATTTGAAGTCGCGAGGATCCTGCGGTTGATCTCCGAGTCCAGGTCGAACTCACGTTCTTCCGCCATGCACTCCGCCCCCAAGCCCTGGCATCGAGCCTCCGTTGCCGGAATCCAGCTCAGTTCGTGGTTCCCGACGGCGTCCACTGCGGAAGAGGAGATGATCGTGACCATAACGGGGAGGAACAGGACGAAGATCGTGTTCCAGACAAAGCTGGAGGAGTTGGTCATTGCTGTTCTCGTAGTTGTTTTATTTTCCTTCGTGCTTTGTCACTCTCGTTTCTCTCCTAATTAATTAAGCTCTGTTGTGATTTATATATATCGCACACTTCTCTGTGGAAACCGAGAAGGCGGGGTCGGCAACAATCTTTTGAAAACCCAACCGAACCGATCAATTGAACCGAATAAGCTAGCGGTCCATGTATTAAAGTTTAATTGACATTTAATTAAAATATTATCATGAATTTTTTAACATTGGCCATAAAGAGTATGGAACAGAGCGATAAATATTATTTTGAAGGACTAATTGCAAATTAAGACAACATTGAAGGTTAATTATACAGTTTAGATAAACTTCAAGTAAAAATTGAAAATTTAAGGACTAAAGGATAATTGTTTGAAAATTTGAACCAAAAATACAAAAATCATTTTATCGGTCATTGACCAATGTTTCGAGTTTTCCACAATGCTTCGACCCGATTTTGATCGGATCTTGACCCGTTTTTACTCTGAGCGGTTCTATAACCAAACCAAACTAAAAATCTGATCAATTTTCCCTTCTTTTTTTATTTTTTTTTTTATTTTTCAGTCCGACGGACAACTCCGGTTTGATTTCTAAAACATTGGTCCGCAGCGTGTCATACAATCGCTCCAAATTAAATTAATTACCTAATATTAGGAGAGATAACGACGTTTGGTTTGTCTGTATTTACAAATGTGTGACATTTGACGCTTCAGATTGCAGTTCATAATTTATTGTCTCATTGACCAACTGGAACATTATTCAGTGTTTTGTCGTTGGAGAGCACTTCCGAAGGTCTCTCGCATATCAGCTACATTTCACTAATTTTAATTTTTTTTACCTGTCAATATTTATACGTGGGATCAACATTATGTTCGACAAATGCACTTGATAATAATATTCCATTTATTACAAATTGAGGGTCAAATTGAAAATATATTATTATTATTATTATTATTATTATTTATTAATAAGCTCTAACTAGTGTCAAAACTCACCGACTTTTAACGTTTAAAATGACTAATAATACTGTAGATTCAAAACTTATGTTGTAAAAAGAATTCAGTTCTAAGACAGTGCTTGCTAAATTGTCGTGTTGATAAGAAGTCTTCATTGGTAAATAAGAGATGTCAAAGTAAACTTGAAGCCTTCTTCAATGCTTTAATTCTTCTCGAAGGATTCTGAAATTTGTGCTTATCCTGGGGGTTGCCCAACAACTATCCCTGCGTCAGTTTGGACGTCCGTGTCTAAATGTGCAAACAATAATGATTGTAATCTGAAAAGAAAAAACCTAACCCCAGCAAAAGAACAGGAAAAGAGAATTACCACATGCACATAGTGCACACTTGGGGTCAATCCTTTAATTAATGGAACCTGCTAAGTTAATGACTCTTCAAGTTAGTTCAAACTTCTTCCGATTGTCACAAGGAAAGTTGCATAACTTGTGACCTATTCGAACCCATCCGAGACAGACAACCATACAATAATGACAAACCTATGCTAATGTAAAGACCTTGTGACATTAATTTTTGTGCCTCATCGTCCATGAAGTTGTGTGTTGTGTCTCAATGTAAAATGGTCCGTGCCGAGTAAAAGGACAACCAGCGGTAGCGAGCTATATCAAAGAAGCTTTACTTGTTAAAATATTCTATAGTTGAATTAGATTCTAGGGTTTTTTTATTTTTATTTTTTAATGTAATGCACCTATAGGCAAGTATAATGTACATATAATTAATAAAAAAAATATGTGCATATATACAACCAAACTGTGCTATTTGCGCGGTATGCACATCAGTCCAATTGTTTTAACTATGGAAGATCCTATCTTGCCACCTGCCCCCTTCTGGCCCCTGTAGACGTACCAACGATCACCAAAGTCATGCTATTTTCATATTCTGTCTGACCAACTCAATGTCAAAAGCGGCCATTTTAATTTTCTCGGACTTTAAATTTTTGTTCCGATGTACCCAGAAATGAAAAAAAAATGAAAACGGGCATGAACACGTCAAATAAAATCCACGAAGCGATTTAGGAAAACATTAGTTGCTTTCATTCATATGATTGGTCTTGAGCCCATATAAATGGCTGAAAGTATTAGGGGTTCACTGTCCAATAACCATATTGATATAGCCGAGGAGATGTTAATCCCCCCACATTGAAAAGAAAATAATAATAAATAAATAAATAAAGAAGAAGAAGTAAAATTCAAGTGCATTTTGTCATGGATCTCAATGATCATTGTCTAGATGAGCGAAGGCATTCTTTATGTTACAGGATGAGATTGTGCGGTCAGCTCTGAACTTTTCTTTCGTTTTTGCTGCACGAGAATGTGCACTCGTATCTTGGAAACGTTTGAACGGTTTAAGCAAAGATCGAGTTGAATGCCCCAGCGTGGCATTGGTTTGAAGAATCGAAATAAATGGGGTCAAAAAGAAAGGGCGTGACATTTTGGGACATCGTGATCTGAAATGAAGATGAACTCAAAATATAATAAAACCAGGAAGTACAATGCAACATAATGCATGGATCAAAAAGAGGCTCATGCATTTCCTTTTCTCTGTTCATTGTTTGCAAGGTGAACTTAAAAGTTTGATCATGATTGATTACAAAAGAAGGAAAATTCTCGGAGATGCCAAGATCAGAAGCAGGAGGGGGCTAGTTTTCTTGTATAGCAGAAATGAAGCGTGAAGGCATCACTAATGGAGGGAAGAATGAAAAGAAAAGGAGGGAACTAATTAGGAGGGAGAACTAATTACAAAGAGGCAAGAGAGCGAGCTCTTATATTTGTGCCGAATTCTTCCAAGAGTTCTGCAGAATCAGCATGTTTCATCTTTCTAGCTTACTTAGCAATGCGTCCATTGGTGGCAGCTCCTTCACAATTTGTTGCCAGTCAGGCATGCCCTGTGACAATAATAGAATTACTCAGCTAAAAATTGCTGAGCTAAAAGAAACATGTTGGCCTAATTAAAGAACAACCATCTATGCCCATCGGAAAACCTAGGTTGTTGCTCAGATACTCCATCATGGGATAAAATATGCACTTACCTTCCCTGATCTTCGAACTCGACTGTCAAGTCGCAGTATTATGTAGACATCCTCGCCTGGAGTAACTCCTTCAGATTTCTGTTGATCTCTTATCCACCTAAATGGGTTTTAAATCACTCGTCTAGATGATGCCAAAAGTTGATTGATTATTGATGCATAGCGCAGCAGTTCAGGATGATGCAATGACACAAATAGATTAAAACTTGAAACAACTCTAGAACAGAAAGAAAGAGTGGCATCAAACCTTTCCCATTCACCAGGTGACACAACCTCGGCTTTAAATCGAATTTCGGTTTTCAACTTTGATTTAGCAACTATAGACTGAGCTCGTTTCTCAAAATCTTCCTACCATGGCAGAAAAATCCTAATAATGTCATAATGATGCTCAACTAAATTAAGAATTCATCTCCAAATACTTAAGGTCAAGACAAATTTTTTCTATAGGACTAATAAGTCACATAACTTGTACTTTGCAATAGTATTAGTAGCAAACTTCAGGTCTTACCCCAATAGAAGGAAGAGCAGTAGATGCCTTTGGTGACACACCAAAGCCTTTCTTCTCCAATTCTGGTGCTCGACCCTCACCCCAGAAAACAGGAACCAAAAGAACACCTCGTCTAAGGAGCTCAGTCCGGAATCTCTCTGCCTTTTGTATGGACAAGGAAACAGTCTCCTTATTTCCAGCTAAAATGACCTAAATCAAGACATGATCAGTTTTAAAACATTGTGGTTGCCACAACAGGATGAACTAATCAGATCCTAGAACGACAAGATTTGTCCCCACTTAAGTGGATTAAGAGGTTTTTTATTTTTGTTTTTTTCATTATTATGTGGCAATCATCTATTGTCTAAGAAACTGTTTAAAACAGAAATGCAGACATAGCAAATTTTTATTCTCGATGTTTCCAATTTGCAATTATCCTGGAGGAATGATGTGATATGTGCATATATCTAAGAGAAAAAAGAAGACTAACTGGTCTAACAGTTTCCCGAAGCTGGACAAGCTCAACAACGCGATTGGTGGAAAGGCGCAAAGGCAACCTTGATAGAGTTTCATCTCTGGTTATTTGTGCAATTTGTTCTTCCTCTTTCTTGTTGTCCCAGAAAAATAATGCCAAAAGAACAACAATACCTGCAGATTGCTGATTCAAAGACCTGATCAATTTTAAGAAGCAGGTTACATATCTTCAGGCAGGCACATCAACTTTCTTAGTATAGCTGTTTGCATATCAAAAGGGAACAAGCAAAGACACTACCTCAGTAATGACAATTTTAGTTTTTTAAGATAGAGAGAAAAGGGTGCCAATGTTACCTCCTATATTAATGGCAGCATTTCCAGCAGTTTCCCACAGATCAGGGGAACCATCACCTCCTTTAATTGCACAATAGAGCCTTGGGATGGTAAAGAACAACGAGATTCCTGCAGCTGCTGAAAGTGCCAAATAAAGGAATCTCCGAACTCCACGAAATGGTGCTTGAACCTCACTGATGAGTTTGAGATCTCTACGAAAACTGTAGCCTATGTCTTCCCCACCCAGCCTAGCCTATCAACATAACTTGAGAATTTCACTTGCGCAATTTTTCTCTAGTTTCCTTGGACTTCAGCTCAAAATGTATAGAGCTAAGATTGGGATTAGGATAGATTTTTGGTGCAAACAAAACCAATATTTAAAAACAAGCATACATATTTTCCTAATGTGACAGGTTGGGAAAAATAGGGGAAGAACAAAAAATGAAAGAAAACTAGCCAAGCCCAGTTTGCAATATTTGACTCTACACAAGTATGGAGAAAGGTGAACTGGCAAGCTTAGTGAGTAAAAGAAAGACAGGAACCACTACAATACCTCTTCTTGCAATTCCTTGAACTCAGCCAAAGCTCTGAAGGAGGCCAAATCAGGATCATTCAGAATGGTGCCAAACTTGAGGTTACAGTCCCTCAAAGCAGTGCGTAGGCAGTCAGCAGCCCTCTTTCCTTCTCCACTTAAACAAGAGAATAACAAGAGATAAGGCCAATTAGCCAGAGAAGCAATGAAAAAAGATAAGTGATGCTTTAGTGTCATGGTTCAGATGCAGTAATCAATTCTAAACTCATAAACAAATAATTTTAGCACCCTCTTGAACATACAGTAATTCGTTATAGAAACAATGAAGGAAGTTAAGGCATCGAGTTGGCTTCAGAGAGGGAGAATAGAAACCATAGGTATGATTATTGTGGAACGTACCTTACAGTGACACAAGTAACTGTAAAGCTAAACACAACAAAATCTTGGAACAAGTGGCAAATGTCTATAAGACGCATTAAGGCCATGCATTGATGAGATCAATCACGTAACATACAATCTTATAGCGACATAAGTCAAACGAGTAAGTAACTAAACAGGCAAAAAATTTCAAAGGGAAAAAACGTCTAAAAGTCCATTGACAAAAGCTGTAAAAGGTTTAATTACCGGTAGGCGTGGCAGCAGGCTTTGTTATAGAGTGCAGCTTGGGCCTCGACAGGGTTGGGATTCAAGCTCAGTGCTGTTTCGAACTGCACCAAAGCATCCTTAACCTGGAAATTCATTGGCAAGCAGGATTGGGTATAACTATCCAAGTATCCATTTCACAAAAGAATGCATTACAGCATTAACATTCGTTAATTAATCCTAAGAGGCAAGTCAATATATTAAAAAAAAAAAAAAGGGAAAATGAGTCCAAGTCCTCAATGCACTGTGTAACACACCCAGCAACTTATAAACAGAAAAAAGTGATCCAATTAAGAAAATATACAACGGATGAATAAACCCACTTTAAAGAAAATGACCTTTGGCCTTTGGGTAATCATAACCAAATATTCAACCAAAAAAAAGAAAGAAAAAGGAAAACCCAATCAAAGTTAACAAAAGGGTGGGATTATGAAAAAATTACCCGTCCTTTGGAGAACAGGGAGAGACCCAAATTGACACAAGACTCTGCAGTCTGTATGTTGGCTTCTTGGGATTGGGAAGCCGAAGAAGAAGAAGAAGAGGAAGAAGCTGAAGTAAAAGAGAAATGAGGCTTCTTTGGAGGATTTAACAAAGTTGATTTATCTACGGACCATGACAACGGCCTTTCAACTCTTGAAACAGAAAAGCGGAGCAGATGCTGGTTCAATGAAACTGCAACCACAGCCATGGAGTTGTTTTTTTTTTAATTTTTATTTTTTTCAAACCATAAGTTAGTTAACACATAACAATTTTCTTCGTGTTTGGATAAACCGAGTTCTCGTCCGAAAAACAGACAAACCAGTTGTGTTGTGTTGCGTTCTGTTTCCTTCACTCTTCTAAACTGTAGCCTGCTTTTAATTTTTAACCCTCTTTTGGGCCCTTGACGTTCAAAAATTCCCAGCATAGAATAGGAAGGTGGGCTCATTTGTTAGATTTAGGACAAAAGCCCATGACGACCAAAGGAGAAAGGATTCCAGAGCCCAGAATTTCCTAACTGTAATTTCATTTGCCTTATTGCCCGCCATTGTTTATCTACTCTCCCATTTTACTTATGCTGAGGTCTTTCCATGCCCGAAAACAAAAGGTTTGCATTCAATTCCGTGTATTTCTTCTTAGTTCCTTTTCAGGGTATGCTTGGAGAATCAATAAATCTACCAGAAGATTCCATCTAAAAATTGTACAATACATTTTTTTTAAGAAAATCAATCGCTGCCCCTTTGGCTTGATTAAACATCTCGTCGAGATTGTTGTTTGTAATTTGTTTCTGCGTTCCTATGTGTATGGGTTTTGGACATAAAGTCTCACACTTACCTCGTGTCAGGCTTCTTTTCTTACCCACTTAAGCTCTAGGTTTTCTTAAATTCTGAAGAAAAAAAAAGAAAAAAGAAAAAATCTGAGATGAGTATACTTTTACTCGCCCCTCAATTCCTTTTTGCTTGCCACTTTTGCAGGGAAAGCTACGTCCCTTCCTGAAAAAAATAAAATAAAATAATAATAAATGAATTTCAATGGAGGAAGAAAGATATTCATGTCTGGAAGTGGCATAGATGTGATTTTTAGTGTACTTCTCTAAATTAGCTTTAGAGACGTGATCCGTTTGTCCAATTATTGATGCGTGACACTTCAATTTAACGGTGGGCTCTTATGTCTCATTGTCTTCAAGAACTTCTATATTCTGTCGTTGCATATATGCTTCTGATGTCATTTGGGACAATTACGTATCCTTATCAAACCAAGGAAAACCAAATAATCTTAGACAAACAATAATCTGGTGTTAAAGTTTCCCCTAATGATTCAAACACAAAGACCTCTAAATTCTGTTGTGATTTGCCTCCTTCAAGTAATTCATTTAACAGATTACAATACTTTAATTGAAAAGGACACTTAAATCTTGGATTCCATGAACACCCAACAATGCCAAGAGAGTGAAGTTGAAGATACAAGTTTGCAGAGAAAATGTACGTGTCAGCGTCTGCAAGTGCATTTCCCAAATTGCGGCAAATTAGTGATCACCTACATGTGTAACCGATTCCCACTTTCCTAGTCAGCTATGCTTATTGAACGGATGGTCCATGCTTTCACATCCGCACTTCCAAAAGTAAAGCAAACTGCTTTTCATGTGGAGGGCAATGGTTTTTCGTCTTATTTAGCACATTGCAATTTCTTTATCACTTTACTGTGTCCAGAAGGCTGCTTCCATTATGCTGGTTGCAGAACCAAGCTCATTTAAGCGTCCTTTAAACAAAGCATTTGACTTTGTTCTGTTTTTTTCTGTGTCTTTGTATTGTTCGCTGGATGTATCTTTAGTGTCGCTTACATCAGAGCAAAAGTAAAGTGCAACCTATTATACCCATGTAAGTCCCATCCGCATAGAGGATTTGTAGGTCTTGGAAGATATTGAAGCACAGTTATCTGTCAAATTTTAAGTGTCTATGGCTTCAAAGAGGCTCTTCTTTGTTGAATGCAACTTAATTACCGGAAAATTACAAAAACATGGGAAATAAATTTATTTTCTTTCTTCTGGTTCCTACATATCTGTAGTGTTAGCCAATTGTACTTGAGAAGCTGTTCTTTCATGTCTTGTTTTCAGGGTTTTGATTGCCTTTCTTCCGCTCCTGCTGACAACATAAGCACGTACATTTGGTGTACAAATTGGAATGGACGGACATCCAACTGTGCATAAATTTGTGGAGAGTTTGATCTTGACGTATACAAGAAAATGATGATTTCACGGCAATATTGTGAGGAAAGGATATCAGTACGGGGAATACTTGCACTTGATATTGGAGGACATCATGATTTTGGTGATGGCACGCGATGTGCTCCATTTAGTTGTGCAAACCAGTAAAGTTGGCTTTTCCTGCATCAGCAAAGGCTTTTTTTTGTTTTTGTTTTTTTTTTCAGGTGCGGGAAAAAGATATATATTGCACGATTAACCTGCCTCGATAGAAATTGTTTTAAAGTAAAAGAGAAAGAAAGCATCGGCAGAGGTCCGCTGAGTCTTTCCCCAATAGCAGAAAAAGAAAACGGAAGAAAAGGAAAGACCACAAAATGGACGCGGCGAGAGCAAGCCTTGTCTAATCGTGCATAAGTTAAAGACGATGATTGTGACACTGCTGTGTCTCAGGTTGGACAAGGATACCTGCTGACACGCAGAACCCTGTATTAAGCATATTTAAAGGATTGAAAGGTCGAGATCATTCCTTCCTTTTTCACAACATAACATAACTTCAGATAAATTCCATCACTTGAAAAAGTGACCGTAATCCAATATAATTCCAGTTTTTAATGGTTCTCAGGAATAACTTTATGTTCATTTGGGGCGGTTGAAAGACATTCGATACGACTTCAGTTTGAAATTGTCATGCATTAACTCTTGTGCAGGAGTTGCTACTAAAGTTAATGAGGTAATTTTTTTTTTTTGGCGTGCTTTTAAGTGTTTTATTCTTATTTAAAAGAGTGGTAACAGACATTGCAAAGAAGGATATGATTTCCTTGACTTTTCACATGCTTTGGTGGATAGAAAAAACGAGTGAAGAATATTTGCGTGCTTGGAAAAGTTGTGATATAGAACCAGATACCGGCAATCTTTGTCCTTTCTAGAACATGTAACATGGCCGATTGAAAATAGCTGCGAGCTAAATTTTGGCTTAGCAAAAATGTAATGAAACTTGAAGATAACATCGCAATGGCTGGTACCTCTCCCGAAAAGATCATTTTCCAAACTCTAAAATTACAATTTCAACAAATGGACAAATAAACGGTGTTTCAATGTAGGAGTCTCCTGCAGGGCGGTGAAAATGATTACATAATTTTAAAGATCAATTAGGAAGAAAACCATTGGTTTTAGACGTGGCCTCATGGTATTGTAAGGGGATTGGAGTTTGTTTCTCTTAAATTTTTTTATTGACATGACCAAAAGGCAGTTTAAAAGGCTTTCCTTCGTGGTGTCCGTATATACGGCCTTAGTTTGACGAGTCATCATTAGAAGTGGAATAAGTACCAACCTTTTTAATATAGGATTTCAATTACATTTGAATAAAAGGAGGGGAAATATCCACATTGCCTATCTTCTTATAAATAGGACCCATTGGCTTCAACACACATTCAACAATAGTTGCAGTAATTTCCTAGTTCTCTGTGCTGCCTTCTGCCTATTCCTTGATCATGGATGGAAATAAATTGGAGTACAAAGGTCAGGATGCATTGAAGGAGATTGAGAACCTGACAAAGGAAGCCGATGAAGTTCAGGAAAGCATTTTAAAAGAGGTCTTAATCCAAAATGGTGAAACTGAGTACTTGAGTAAGTACCTGAAGGGTATTAAAGACATAAGAGAGTTTAAGCGTTGTGTCCCTGTCACTACCTACGAGGATATTTATCCTTATATTCAAAGGATTGCTAATGGAGAAGACTCCTCTCTTATCACTGGACTTCCTATAACTGAGATGTTATGCAGGTGTCTCTCTTTCTTTTTCTCACACATTTATGTATAAACCTTTGGATAAGATGGTGAATTATGCTTCGGCTACTATATTTTCGTTGCAAGCCATGTAAATTATGCCTTCATTTTTTATTTTACTGTTAGGTATTTGACTTGTATTTATGTATTTTCAGTTCAGGGACCTCTGCTGGAGAACCTAAGTTGATGCCATCGACAGCAGATGATTTAGACCGCCGAACATTTGTTTATAACCTCGTCATGCCCATTATGAACCAGTCAGTTGCATCTTCTTCGCATTCTGTCACAGCATCTGCATATGATTACAAGTTTATTGTGATTGATATGAGGTTTTTTTAACATCTTCGTATATGCCAGTTGCACCTGAATTCGTAGATACAGGAAATTTAATTGGCTTTAGAAGATTAAGCTAAAAGCCTGCTGAGTCCTCCCCTCTTATTGCGACCAATAATTCTCTGGGAAAAGTGTTCTTTCTATTGCATAGTACCAATCCCGACCTTGGGGCTGGATCGTAACAGTGAAATCCAAGTGCTTCCAAATTGAACGGAAGGGACCCCAACAACCCATTAACTAGGAAGAACTTGCTGGAAGCTCTTACCCTCCATTTGTTTTTTTAATTATATAAATGTGGGGAACAGTTTTGCCTTCTTCTTAAGTTACTTTTTCAGTGAATCTCAAAAATAAGAAAAATTACTCTTTCAGTGAGGAAGCCACTGAATCTTTGATCAGAAGTGGAACAGTGTTATTAGCCTTTGTCACACATGTTATTTGCCAGGACAGTTGTATATGTTTGTTTTCAGAAACATATGTAGCAGCTCCAAGGGTTTGCACTGAAGCTTTGGTTCACTTGGCCACTATTTTCCTTTTAAATTCATGAAGATCCCAAATCCTGTTTTAACTTGGAGTTTTAACATTGTTATTTCAGGTACATTCGTGGTCTCAACGAGGGCAAGGCCATGCTCTTATACTTTGTCAAGGCAGAAACGTCCACTCGTTGTGGCTTACCCACTCGAGCTGTGCTAACTAGCTACTACAAAAGCAAACACTTTAGAACCCGAGAACGAGATCCATTTAATGATTTCACAAGCCCTGACCAAGTCATCTTGTGCAAGGATAGCAACCAGAGCATGTACTGCCAGTTGCTATCTGGTCTAATTTACCGCCACCAAGTCCTAAGGTTAGGAGCTGTATTTGCATCGGCTTTACTCCGTGCCATTTCATTCCTAGAGCGCAACTGGGTTGACCTGTGCTGTGATATACGCAGCGGCAATCTAAACGCTATCATCACAGATCCTGAATGCTATTCATGCATGTCAGAGATACTATCATCTCCTAATCCAAGTCTGGCAGGTGAGATTGAGGAGATTTGCAGTCTCCCGTCATGGAAAGGAATTTTGTGTCACCTTTGGCCAAAGGCTAAGGTCATCGAGGCAGTTGTGACTGGTTCTATGGCACAATATATACCAGCCCTTGAGTATTATAGTGACGGAAAATTGCCTTTGGCGTGCACCATGTATGCTTCTTCTGAGTGTTACTTTGGTGTCAACTTGAAACCTTTATGCGATCCCGCAGACGTGTCATTTACCCTCTTGCCTAACATGTGTTATTTTGAGTTTATACCTCTGGGAGATAATGGGAAATGGCTAACAAATCTGGATAAGGATGAAAAGGTGGCTAATGATGTGCTTGTTGATTTGGTGCATGTCAAACTTGGCTGCTATTATGAATTGGTGGTGACTACCTTTGCAGGTAAATGTTGCCTCCTGTTCCCCTTAGGTTGATATCTCTAGTATAGATACCTTTTCACTGTAGTTTCCTTTTCCCAGAAATTTGTCAACATTTTCCGGTATAGGCTATTTAAAGGAATTTTTTGGGCAAACTTGTGAAAACATATAGTTGCTGCTTAGAAATTTTGTGTTAAGTTTTCCTGTTCTCTATCTCTCAGTTTCTGGCTGCTAAAGACTTGAATAAATTCTGAATCTTTTGACGAATGTGGCAGGTCTATATCGCTATCGCATGGGCGATGTGCTCCAAGTGACTGGATTCCACAATCAAGCCCCACAATTCCGATTCATTTGCAGGAGAAATGTGGTTCTCAGCATTGACAATGACAAAACTAACGAGGAAGATCTCCACAAAAGCATCACGGTTGCAAAGAAATTATTGGAACCCTGCAATGCTTTACTCGTGGAATACACTAGCTATGCGGACACATCATCTGTGCCGGGGCACTATGTATTGTATTGGGAAATTCTACAAGCATCAGCCACAGAATCTGGGGCCCCACTTGATGCAAAGGTTCTTCAAGATTGTTGCATTGCAGTGGAAGAGCAACTTGATTATATATACAGGCGATGTCGTGCTTACGATAAGTCTGTAGGACCGTTGGAGATACGGGTGGTGGAGACTGACACATTTGATGCACTGATGGATTTGTTGATTAGCCAAGGGGGATCGATCAATCAATACAAAACGCCGAGGTGCATCAAGTCTAATGCAGCTCTCAAGTTGCTTAACTCCCATGTTAAGGCATCTTTCTTTAGTCCTAGAGATCCTACCTGGATCCCCTGAACTTTTGTCAGCATTTGCACCTGTTTCTCCAGTTGATTTCGGTTCTGCTGGTACTAGTTGCTGAAGGTCTTTCTGTCTCAGAGAAGCAATAATAACGGCTAACCTGTTCTCTTATTTAGCCTTCGTCTAATATATTTCTTGTTTGTACCTATGACAACCTTGGAATAAAATATGATTTTCCGGTGTTGTACTTTATTACAGACCATAAAATATCCGAGTTAGAAGAAGGTGTTAACGACAGAAATTCCTCGACAAAAACGATTTTGTGATCACTAGATCAGATGATCATACGATCGTCTCATATAATGATGCGAATGGGATGGTTGAGAGCTTTTTTTTTTTTTTTTTTTTTTTATTAGTAAAGTCAAACTTTGGCTCTCGGAAGACTAAAAGAGGACAAAAGCTTTCATGAAGCCAAGCTTAGCTACTATGGCTCTCATCCCAATAACATCTTGTCGTTTCCCATTCTCTTCAACGTCGAAAAGACGCACGGCCTTGGACTGCTACTGTACACTCGTTCGAACTACAAAATAGTCAAATCCACATGTATACCATCGTTTTTGTTTATCAGAAAACGGCCATCTCGAATGCCAGAGACTGCATCGACATGTACGTGTGTATGATTTTTTAATGGTTTTTTACAGCGTAAGTGCCCACCAAAAACATTAAAAAAAGAAAGAAAGAAAGAAAGGGGTAGGGGTAGGGGGTTCATTACAAAGGTTAGTGGATTGATGGCAATTCTTGCCTCTTAATAATATACAGGCACGAAGTGCATGAGAAAAGCTTGAACACGACTGTGCTTGGTATGATTTATGCTTGACGACAGATCAATGGTTGGTGGATAATATACCACTTTCTCGGAGACACGCCAATCAACAATAGCCGCTGCTCTTTACGGTTTTATTTTATTTTATTTTAGATTTATGAAAGATTTTCTTTGACGTGCTTCAGCTTTTGAAGTGCCCCACGTACACCAGGGCCCCACATTTGAAAACTGGCATGCTTTCAAAGTGTCATCTCTGTGATTATGATTCCATGATCGTAAAAGTGGGCTCGTTTTCCTGCGCCATGTTCAAGCCCCGACATGCGCATGCATTTTACTCTTTGGCCACTCTTGCAGAACCATTTACTGAAATTGGATGCGGCCATTTCTCTCCTTTTATTTTCCATTTAACAATTATGGGTCACATAATTAAGAAGCAGACAAAAGGGAATCGACTAAAACACATGATCCGATTGGATAAGAATTCTCTCGAAAGAACAATATGTTGGAATTCTTCTGTTTCCTTTTTGATGCAATATTTATGGGATTTTGACCTTTTGTTGAGGACAGGGGCGGGATAATCTGAACTTTCACTCACTTGGATCGATGATTCATTTCCAAGGCAGAAAAGGATAAGAAGTCATTTATCTAAGCGAAAAAAAGTTGATAAACAAAACAAAAAAAAAAAAGGTGGAGAGTCAGTATGCAGATCTTATAAAATAAAAAAAAAAGTATTATTATTTTTTAAAAAGTCATTTATCATTTGATAAAAAAAATTTGAAATTTTTTTAAATTTTATTTTTTAATATGTAAAATCTACCTACCAGCGTACCAGCTCATCTTTTTAGTTATCTTTTGGCTTCTTCTTTTTATTTATTTTTTTTGTCTGTGCTCACTCACTCAACCTTGCCCGCTACCCAATCCAGTGCAAAAATTGGAAATTGTCAATTGGTTCTCACGACTTATCACGAGGATAAAAACTCTGTAGGGAGTAGGCCCTCGTGTGTTTTTTTTTTTTTCTTTTGTCACATCTACACCCCAATCACACACAAGATGTCGGCCTCGAACCAAAATTTCAACGCCTCTAGCATTTGCCATTGGCCAAATAGAGAAAAAGGGAGGGATAAAATAAAAAAGGAAAAATTACTGTTTAAATGCTCCATGTGGATGTGTCTTTCAGAGGCGCATCACGGACCAACGAGCTTATGATTTCCCTTTGGCCATAATGTCTTCAATGCTGCAATGTTCTTGGCAAAAGGGCCCTCATTTGTCAAGCTCACTCACATATGGTTTGTGGACATGTTCCATCTACTGTTTTGTTTCTTTTATGACGTCTTTTCGCGTTCTTTTTGGAAGAAAGGAATCTTTTGTGCTTTGTAGAAGTGCATTGCATCTATGAAGAAACGTAAATTAATTAATCAACATTTTGCTAATCTAAAAACCTACAAAAACAGTGATTCCAATACAGACAAATGAGACCATTAAAACTCTGAGTCCCATAAGTTTCATTTCATCAATAGTTGTCAATGAGAAAAGCCGTAAACAAAGTTTCTCATATACCCCCCAAAAAATAAATAAAAAAAAAGCTATATATATATATATTATTCTAATTTGATATCACTCTTTTTAGTCTTTGCAGCTTTTTTTTTTGGGGGGGGGTTCATAATTATGGAAGTAAGCAGTAGGCACAATTCATTCCAGGAATCTAGCTTATTTTGTCAAAAAAAGGAACAGAAAAAACAAAAGAGATAAAAGAGCTAAGCTAGGGTTGTTGATCATTTGGAACAATTTGTAGTCTCGTGTTATCCACAAGGCTAATTCAGTAGTTTGACTTGTTATGGTCTTTGAAGGAAAAACCAAAAAAAAAAAAAAACACAAAAAAAGGGTCCAGAAAGCAGCATGCAATTGGTTTGTCGGCCGTTGAATGCCAAATGCAATAACGAGTGCTGTAGTTTTCTACCATACATGCTCAATACACGGTGTTAATCAAATTTTTGTATGTGAACTATACAAGAAGGAAGATTATATGCCCCACGAAAAGGTTGGGGGGAAATAAAAAGGAAAGAAGAAGAAGAAGAGGGACCAGTTGTGGCGGAGAGCGAGAGAGAGAGAGAGAGAGAGAGAAAGAGGTTGAAAAGAGAAGAAGGTAAGGTTTGAACCGAATCAGAGAGTATAACTTAGTTGGTTGACCTAATTCAAAATTCGTTAGAGTTGTAATTTATCAAAATTTAAATTATTTATATGAATGTGATGTTATATTTATAAAATATAAAACCAATATTATTTTATAAAAATGTGAAACAATAATTCACTTATATTAAAAAAAAAAAAAGAATTCCAACGATTTACACCCTTCGAGGTCGGCAAGCACTCCCGCCTCACCAATCCAAGGGCAAGCTTCGCATTTTTTTTTTTTTAAAAAAATAAAATTCCTGAATAATTAATTAATTAATTTCAGTGGGGGTTAATCGAATTTTCAAAAATGAAATTATGCTAGGCCTCTTGTTCTTCTTCCATTATCAAAATTTCAATCTGGCTGAACATAATTTTTTTTCTCTCTTTTACAAAATTTTAAGTTTTTTTTTCTAATTTTTAAATTTATTTTCTAATTTTCAAGATTTTACTTGGTAAATTTTAATATACATAATATTATGTAAACTATCACATGAAAAAGAAAATAAAAAATTGCTAGAAAAATATATAAAAAATTGAAAAGAAAACAAAATGAGTATAATTTAAATAAAAAAAGACTATTAATATAATTTAGAAAACAAACAACAGTTATAAACAAATTTTTTTTGTTTTATTTTTTTATTATTAATATTTTTACCTAAAATAGAAAAAGACTAGTCTCTCTCTGTTTTTTTTTTTTTTTTTGTAAACCATTGGGTTAAGTAAATTAGTTGTAATGCAATGGAAATTTGGTGATCCAAAGACAAGTATAAACTATTATTTTACATTTTTATCTTTTACGTATAATCTTAGTTTAATGAATATAAAACTAAAGATATTAAATTTTATTTATTATAAATTTATTACTAAACGAATAAAAATAAAGAAACTTAAATTTGAATTAATAAAAAAATACATTAAATTATTAACTCAAATGGTGATTTTTATTACATTACACATCACTAATTATTCAATGCGAATGGAATAGTTATATCGTTGGACTATCAATGTGCTTACCTCTAAATCGTATTCATTTATTCCGATAGCTCTCTGAGAATGATCTCTGTTTCCTTTGCTCTTTTAATGTTTACTAAATTATTAGTTCTTCCTAATGTATTATTCAACACACAACGGACGACAATGTCAAAGTTGTAGACTTTTTTTTTGGAAAAATTTTGAGTGTTTAGATACTTTAAACAATTGGATATAATATAAATGATTATAATTGTCATGAATTTAAGTTGACCAGAAAATTTTTTAAAAAAAATTATTAAAATAGCATATATTAATGACTATATGCGTCCAATCACTTTGAGTACACATCCAATAGCATAAAATTTCTTAGATGGGGAGTGAATACTGTTTTTTTTTTTTTAATGAGTAGTTAGATATCAGCCCTCTGCTCAATATTATAGCACTAAATTTTGTTATTTTGCGTGAAGCAATAGCTCAGAAATGTGCGAAGGTCAAATGGTTATGTCGCTTGATCCTGGCCATTGATGGAAAATAAAAGGGTAGGATTTAGACAACTTTCTTTAAAGTTAGATACCTAAATTTAGAAGATCCAAATCCATAATTTTCATATTTCCTGATGTGTATTATTATTATTATTATTATTTTATTCTTGATGTTGCTTTCTCTTTGACTTTCATACTACTGGACCATCTAAGGAGTTTTGCTTTTGCAGAAACCATGGTTGAAACTTGAAAGAAAGTCTTTGATGGAAAAAGCAAATATAGGATTCGGTTGCAATTTTCTTATTGATATTGAATTTGAAAAGGGTTGGGCCACTTCGCAGTCAATAATTTCGAGTGCAAGTCATTATGCAATTACTCTTTATATCTTTAGAAGAAATCAAATGCTTCTACAGGAACGAGATGCCAAGTCAATCTTGTAGATAAACCTTGTAGATTAATATGTGTGAAATTAGAACTGTGATTTTAATAATGGTAGCATGCAGAATTGTTATAACCGTTGATTTTTCTTTCTTTTTTTCCTTTGTTTTTTGGTTGGGAAACAATTTTATAGCACTTGTCATCTTATCTAATAGTTTACTTTGTCTAAACGGAGTAAACCAAGTCCACTGTAAAAGATAGATATGGTTTAGATTTCTTCTCAAGCTTAAGAGGCAAGACATTCATGTTAGACATTTTGGTTCAAATTCTAGAAGTAAGACGTGAGATTTATTAATCAAAAAAAAAAAAAAAACAAGAAGAAGAAGGAAAAGCTACGTGTTATAGAACCCAAGATGGACATCCTCTTGATCAATCAATAAATAAATAATATAGGGTAGGTTTATTCTCCACGCTTAAACGTTTCAAGATCCATTACTTAAAGTTATTTAGATACGTTTTAGTGTGCAAAAGATGAAAGAGAGCCGAGCCCAAATGATCTAATTGCTTTTACGTTCATTTGGGTTACCAAATCAATAAAGATGAAAGATGTGGCCAGTTTTTCCAAATCAATAAATTTATTATACTAAGATATGACAAGAACCTTTCACAATTTTATTTTCCTCCAAGCAACTATAGCTTCATCAAATAAACGTGAATGAACTACCTAATCACACTTCCATACATACATATCTGTACGCGTAGCGGAACCATAACGCTACAAGTTATTTCAGATACTATAAATCATAATCACATCAAAAGGTCATGGTAAACCTTCAGGTTCAGGCATTCATTCTAAAGAAAGCTCCGAGCAATATTGCCATTGCCACCTTTTGGAAGAAATGTGCCAGGCTTGTGCTCGTCGCCAGTTCCGTAGAGTATCCTTAAAATCTCCGGTGGTGTGCGTGCGTAAGACAGGGAATTGGAATCTGCCGATAAGATGTTGCTTTCGGTCCGGTTCTCGGCCCCGAGGTAGAGAGGTACGATCAGGCCTTCGTCTTTGATGCCACACATGGCAAGGTTGTTCCTCAGCCTGGAGATCCCGATAGTGAACTGCGCCACAGTCAGGTCGTAGGGCCACACTTTCTCATGAGCTTTCTCGTATAGCAATGCTCGTATCACAGCATCCTGACCAGCCTCTACACCCAATAGTGAAGCAACAAGCTGCGATATTTGTATCCAAATAACATTTGATTAGAAGAAAATTAGGAACGTGAATGTAGCAATCAATGAGAATAGTACTCTACTGACTTCAATTTGTGGTGGGTGAGGACTTAGAGTAGAGAGAGATGGCAATTAGTCAACTTACGCTAAGCGAAGTGTAGTTGGCCAGGTTGGGAGTCATGCCCACATAACCGACTAGTCCCACGTAAGGGATAACGTAGCATGCTAGGAGATAGTTAACTGTGTTGGCGTAAGGATTGAATGGAGGATTCAATTTGTAGCCAACTGCTTGGTCGAACACTCCCGCAAAATTCTTGGGACTGAGGTCATAGAGAGGCCTAGGAACTCCACCAACTCTCGTTATAATGGCCCTGGAAAAAAGAAAAAAAAAAAAGACGAAACGAACAAACTGAGAAGTCATTTGACTATATAATCTATAGCAGTTTGTAATTAATTAGTACTGATTTGTATCAAAATGGCAAACCTGAGATGACCAACTTCTTGATAACCGAATTCCTCGATAATTCGGCGAACAACGGGCTGGAGGTTGGCCTTCTGGGGTCCGATTGGTGGAGGACCGCCTTGAGTTAAAATTGGAGCTATAACGTCGAGGCCATGGCCAAGTGCACCATACAAGAAAAACTCAGCTTCGAAGAACTCCAAGTTGAGAGCAAATTGTATGAGGTCCCGGTCATTAGACTCAAGGGGGCCGCAGTAGGCTGCCCCATGGACTCTGTTGATAGGTGCCAACATGGCAAGCAGAGCGTAGCCGAAGAAGACGATCGAACTTCCCATGTTTATGGATCCCACGGGGCTCGTCGAAAATAGTCAATTTGATTTGATTCAATTATATGCACGAAATTAAAGGAGCAGTTGCTGGTTTATATAGTGCACAGCCACTGTGGAAAAATGTCTTCCGAGGTAGATGGTATGCATATCGAAAGTCTAAAGTCGGCCCATTGTTTGCATTAGTTGGTGTGAAGTCACAAAAAAATTACGGTAAAAATTATAAATTAAGAAAAAAAAGAAAATAATTCATATAAAACATTTATCCACCTGCCGTCATAAAATTTTATTTTGGTATTTGTGCTTAATGTACTGTTTTTTTTTTTTCAAAAGAATTTATTATCTTCTAAATCAAATCCGATCCAGTAAAAGGGTAACCACTTCTGTGGCTTTCTCGTGGCCACCAAAGCATATTTCTCCACCGTGGAATTGCTAGAGTGAGTTGTACGCTTTTTTGTTTAATAAGTTAATTCGGCATGTTTGGTTCGCCGTTTGTTGCAGAGTCAAGAAAAAGTCATCCTTCATAGTTACGAGCCTACTGATATTTCCGAGATTTACCGTACGAGATTAAGCTTTGACAAGGGGGACGATGGGATTAATTTAGCAAGAAAGCCATCTAGTTTACGCTTTGCTATAACTAGATAAAGCCCAATATGTTGGAAAGATCGACAGGCTCTGGGTGTTTAATTCTTATCGATACCCACTTCATAATAATTGGAAGACTTGGTGTACTGTTGGAGTGAGTTCTAACAATCAATGTAATAAAGCCGCGTTCTGCAGAACCAAAGACGAGACCTGCATTTCCTGGCAAGTTAAAGTCCTGTCGAGCAAGTGGGCCTCCCAACTACCAGTGGCTGCCGGACGGCTTAGCATGCAGACTCCAGGCAGCTAAAATGCAATTAGCTGTATGCTCAATATAATGCCGTCTTTCAATTGTTCTGTAGTTTGCCGTCGTAAGTTGCTGCCCATGTTATTTCTTGGCAGGCTCTTTGAAGGCGACATATCCAAAAATATAATTTAATGGAGACAACGTCGGACGAAAGTTTCTAATGATTCGGGAAGTTGCTGTTTATTGTAGCCTTGACGCTTTTAATGTAACCTAATTGGAGACACGTGTGGCTATTAAACTTAAATTGCGTTTCAACGTCCAAATAAACAAGTCAGTGGCCACTGCTTCGCGAATAGAGATGTCTAATGACCTAAAAAGTTAGGTTAACCGAAACAAATTGAGCCGAATCTTCGGTAAACCAAATTGATTAATTCGATTAAACAAAAATTAGAATTTTCGATTCAGTTTTGATTTTTTAATGTTAAAATATCATTATTAACTAAGCTGATTCAACATATTATTTTATATTTATTTTTTTAATTCTAGTAACATGAAAAAATATTATTAATATAACTATTAATAATAAATATATATTAATTAAATATTATTATATATAAAATAATCACTTATTTATTTATATATTTTTATATATATGATAATTATAATTCAAAAAATTATTTTTATTAAATGCAGTTAACCAAACGATTAATTAAAACCGAATAAAAAAAATTTCAACCAAAATTCTCAATTAATCAAGATTTAGGTTTGATTTCAATTTTAAATTCAAAGTAACTAAATTTTTGTACTTTGATTTCAGTTTTCTCAATTTGATTTGGTTATGGACACTTCTAATTGGCAGTTCAAAGGGTTAAACTGTTAAGCTTTGTCTGGCGGTTCAATTTTAATTGAGTGTATGCAAAACAGGTGGTCCATGCCAGCATGAAGAGGCTATTTTTGTTAATAATGTCTTCTGGCTTTGGAAGTGCGCATTGTTAAAATTCACCAACATTGCCTGCCCTGCTGCTGCAATAATGATGTCGGCATCACGAATGATCTTTTCTGGATCATTGGTACATGAATGGACTGTTGTAACCGTGGCATCTCCTTTAAGAAGCAGCAATGAAACTGGTAATCCAACTCTATTACTGCGACCCCACTACAACTGCCTTTTCCCCTTTATGCTTATACCACTATGTTCTGGACAGCCCTGTAGATCAGATAATATTGCTCCTCAGAAGCTACAACATTGCTTAAGTAAACATATCTGAAAAACAAGTTGATCAGACTATTAAGATCATTTCAAGACTGAATATGTTGCCCTCAGGTCTTTCCAAAAAATCGTATCGAGAGAATTTCAAAAATAAATAAATAAAAACGCTGCCTGCGGGGTGCAGGGAAGGAAAAGAGGTTCTCTGCCCTTCATAGGAAGCTTGCCAACATTCTAAGCATGAAAACCGTCTACATCCGTATCAGTTCTAATGCCACTCAAAACCTTCTCTTCATTTATCTGCTTTGGCAATGGTAGCTGAACCAGTATTCCTTTCAATAAAACGAGCAACTGCTTCACATTGAAATAACTGAATCGAAGTAATCCTGCATAATTTACACGTATAAACACTAACGGGGTTTCCAGGCTATATATATTGTTGAAACGAATAAATAAACCGTGTTTCAGGAGACAAATCAAAACCCAATAACAAAGGTTTTCATAGTCTGTCAGAAAAACTTTTCCATTGCATACAAATTAACCTTTCCTCTACTACCCTCATGTTTGAGTTCAGGATTCACACAATCTCATCCAAGAAAAAACAGGTATCGGTTATTTCTGGTCCGTTCATATATGAAGTTAACCAACCATGTACATCAGGATTCGCATTTAATTCGTGAACCTTGTCAATCAGATCAGCTGCAGAAACTTCAGCGCATGCCTTTCTTTTCATACTTACATATCTTTGGGAATTCTTCGTGTTGCCTACAATCACCAAAGCCAATCCCGGAACCTAAGCAAGACGAAGGAGCAAAAGCTTTCAAAGCTAGAGCTTCACAAACAGATATATCTATCTATACTACCGAGCAACAAGAATGGAAGCCCCAAGAAACTCAAGAGCTAATGAAAAAAAAAAAAAATGCTTCGACTAGACATTTTGCTTTTAAAGTCTAAATCACGTTTCATTATCATCATCGTTACATGAATCATTGTGATCTCTAGAACTTAACTTTTAAGTGCTATTATATATTGAAAAGTTAAAAAATATTATTAATAACTATAATAGTATAATTAATTAACTCGTATGTTAAATATATTCCGTCAATCTAATTTATGAATTTTATTTAAATAAATATATAAAAAAATTAATTAATACACTAAATATCAATATTTTAGAGTTTTTTTTTTTTATTTGGTCCGTAAAAATGGCACTTCGCATAAACCTATCAGAGAGTTACGCTCGTAACACAGTAAAGTGCGTCGAAGCCCAACAAAAAAAAAACTGGCTGCGTCAAGTGTTGAACTGGTCCACTTGTGTGGGATCAGATAGTGCATGGAGGCCCATTTTGACGAGATTTGGGCCATTCGAAAACGTAAAAACAGTGAAGGCATCAAGCGTTAAACGGCTAATCGAGTCCAGGCCACACGATTTTTGGGTCCGAATGATAAGTTCTTGATTATTATCATCTAGCGGTTCTAAAATTTTCCCTTGAAATCTGGAGTAGCGATGAAAAATAATATTCTGCCACGGCGGCGGGACGGCGAGTCTGAGTAGGACAATGTGCCCGGAAAAGTTCACAGCGACCGCCGCCGCGGCGACCCGAATCATCAATCTACTAGGCAAGTGCGCATCTCGGAGTCAAATCCACCAAATCCAAGCCCAGCTCATTGTCCATCACCTCCACTCTGACACCACCGTGGCCCACCACTTCATAGCCGCCTGCCAGAGCCCCTCTCTCTTGCGCTTATGTCTCCCTCTCTTCTTCACGCATCTCCGTAAACCTCATTCCTTCACTTGCAACTCTCTTATCAAAGCCTTCTCTTACGCCAAAGTCCCTCAAATCCCCTTTTCAATTTACGCGCGCATGCACAAGAACTCTATTTTTTCGAATAACTATACCTTCCCGTTCCTTCTCAAGTCCTTGTCTGACTTTAAGGATTACAGACGAGGGCAGTGCGTTCATACCCATGTCGTAAAATTAGGACACTTGAATGATATCTATGTCCAGAATTCTTTGCTGAACGTGTACGCGTCTTGTGGCAACATGGGGCTTTGTCGACAAGTTTTCGATGATATGTCTGAAAAAGATGTGGTTTCATGGACTGTCTTGATCATGGGGTACAGGAATTCTGGGAAATATGGCGATGCATTGAAGGCTTTTGAGCAGATGCAATGTGCAGGTATAATGCCAAACCAAGTTACAATGGTGAATGCTTTGGGTGCCTGTGCGAGTCTTGGGGCGGTTGAAATGGGTGTTTGGATACATGATTTTATAAGGAGAAACGGTTGGGAGTTAGATGTGATTTTGGGGACTAGTTTGATTGACATGTATTTGAGATGCGGAAAAATTGAGGAGGGACTTAATGCTTTCAGGGCTATGAAAGACAAGAACGTTTTTACTTGGAATGTGGTTATCAAAGGGCTAGCTTTTGCTAAATGTGGGCAGGAGGCTGTTTGGTGGTTCAACACAATGCAGCAGCATGACTACAAGGTGGACGAAGTGACTTTGATTAATGTGCTTACCGCTTGCAGCCACTCGGGTCTGGTTGATATAGGTAGGCAGATCTTTGGCTCCTTGTTAGATGGGAAGTACGGATTTTTCCCTACTGCCAAGCATTATGCGTGTATGATGGACATCTTTGCACGTGCTGGTCGTCTTCATGAGGCTTTCAGATTCATCAAAGAAATGCCTTTTGAGCCTACTACTTCCATGTGGGGGTCATTACTGGCTGCTTGTAAGGCTCGTGGGAACTTGGACTTAGGTGAGATTGTGGCTAAGAAGCTTGTGGTTCTGGAGCCAGGTAATAGCGCTTACTATGTAGTTCTGTCTAATTTGTATGCAGAGATGGGAAGATGGAATGATGTTGCAAAAGTGAGGGAACTTATGAAAGAGAAGGGACTTAAGAAGGACTTGGGCAGTAGCCTTGTAAAGTCAGGATATGGGGAAGTTGAGAATGCAATGCAAGCATAATGAGCGACTAAGCATTTGAAGTGTTTAATAGACCCAAATCCCAAGCGCCATACCAATGGCTCGAAGCATTTTGGAATCGATGGGTTCTGCTATTTATAGGTCCACTTATTGATAGGTCGCTAATCATAGACCCATGGAGATATTGATCATTTAAATGTTCAACGAACATGATTAATGCCTATCCTTGATGCTGCATATGTGGTGCTCATGCTATATAGCATCCGGTGGCCGTGAAGGTGCAAAGGTGGCGTTCTTGAGGAATTGATGCAGGATGATTGCTGCTTCAGCCCAAGCCTCGACTCTGTCTGTGATCCCATGGTAGAACAGAGGGACCCAAGTTGTGCGGACCTTGGTAGATAAAATGACAAGGCATGGCAAAACGATATTTGATGATCAACAGTTGCTCTGAGAATTGACGAGACAAGGGGACAATGACAATTGTTTTTGTTTCTAGGTGGTGAAATATTGACTCTGTTGCTTGTGCAATTGGATTGTCTGCACCTAACTTTTGGTTGAATAATTATTTACTTAATTTGAACAAGTCAATAAACATACTCAGACCCTCCTTAGTCCACACATGTCTCAACAGCTCGCGCGGTGTGACTTGACAAGAAGTCAAACGTTCTTTACCAGAATTTCCTAAATTTGGTTATGATCCTTCTTTTCGCCAAACGTTCTTGAAAAGCTCATCTACGGAAGAAATGGAGAAGGCCGGTTTGGGATGATTCGTTGGGTTTTGAAGATTTTAATTTCTTTCTTTGGACAGCTAATCCAATGCGATGGTGTGAAACTTGATTTGAAAAATGGTCTCTTTTCATCAGAGTGATCATATATTGCCTAAATAGTACAATGCATTTCGAGTGCGCATGTCTATACATATATTATAAGATTGTCAAACTCGCTTAGACAGGACATTTTAGCTGCAATCTGCAGATGGACCAACTCAAACTCCATGGTTTTTTTATTTCACCTCAGGAATTGAAAATAGTGTAACCAATGACATTAGCGGGAGAACAGATTTTATTTCAGGAAGCACGGAAGATAGAAGCGGCATCACAAATTTTATTTGGATAAGTTTGGTGTGCATAAGATAAAAGAGAGCCGGGCCCAAATTCTCTTATTGCTTTTATGTTCTATTTGGGTTACCGCGATATTAACGTTTGATTAACACTTCCGTAGTATGGAGGGATAGCGTGAAAAAAGGAGATCGACCCATTACAAATTTATTTTCCTCCAGGCAACCATAGATTCATCAAATAAACATGAATGAACTACCGAAACCACTTCCATACACATCTGTACGCGTAGCAGAACCATTATGGTACAAATCATTTCAGATACTATTTATAATAATCACATTAAACAGTCATGGTAAACCTTCAGGTTCAGGCATTCATTCTAAAGAAAGCTCCGAGCAATATTGCCATTGCCACCTTTTGGAAGAAATGTGCCAGGCTTGTGCTCGTCGCCAGTTCCGTAGAGTATCCTTAAAATCTCCGGTGGTGTGCGTGCGTAAGACAGGGAATTGGAATCTGCCGATAAGATGTTGCTTTCGGTCCGGTTCTCGGCCCCGAGGTAGAGAGGTACGATCAGGCCTTCGTCTTTGATGCCACACATGGCAAGGTTGTTCCTCAGCCTGGAGATCCCGATAGTGAACTGCGCCACAGTCAGGTCGTAGGGCCACACTTTCTCATGAGCTTTCTCGTATAGCAATGCTCGTATCACAGCATCCTGACCAGCCTCTACACCCAATAGTGAAGCAACAAGCTGCGATATTTGTATCCAAATAACATTTGATTAGAAGAAAATTAGGAACGTGAATGTAGCAATCAATGAGAATAGTACTCTACTGACTTCAATTTGTGGTGGGTGAGGACTTAGAGTAGAGAGAGATGGCAATTAGTCAACTTACGCTAAGCGAAGTGTAGTTGGCCAGGTTGGGAGTCATGCCCACATAACCGACTAGTCCCACGTAAGGGATAACGTAGCATGCTAGGAGATAGTTAACTGTGTTGGCGTAAGGATTGAATGGAGGATTCAATTTGTAGCCAACTGCTTGGTCGAACACTCCCGCAAAATTCTTGGGACTGAGGTCATAGAGAGGCCTAGGAACTCCACCAACTCTCGTTATAATGGCCCTGGAAAAAAGAAAAAAAAAAAAGACGAAACGAACAAACTGAGAAGTCATTTGACTATATAATCTATAGCAGTTTGTAATTAATTAGTACTGATTTGTATCAAAATGGCAAACCTGAGATGACCAACTTCTTGATAACCGAATTCCTCGATAATTCGGCGAACAACGGGCTGGAGGTTGGCCTTCTGGGGTCCGATTGGTGGAGGACCGCCTTGAGTTAAAATTGGAGCTATAACGTCGAGGCCATGGCCAAGTGCACCATACAAGAAAAACTCAGCTTCGAAGAACTCCAAGTTGAGAGCAAATTGTATGAGGTCCCGGTCATTAGACTCAAGGGGGCCGCAGTAGGCTGCCCCATGGACTCTGTTGATAGGTGCCAACATGGCAAGCAGAGCGTAGCCGAAGAAGACGATCGAACTTCCCATGTTTATGGATCCCTCGAAAATAGTCAATTTGATTTGATTCAAGTATATGCATGAAATTAAAGTAGCAATTGCTGGTTTATATAGTGCACAGCCACCGTTGAAAAATGTCATCCGACGGTAGATGGTACGAATATCGGGCAAGTGTAGAGTCGGCGCTATTGCTTGCATAATGGACCGCTCAATTCGGTCGACCGTTAGTTAATGCGGCTTGAAGCGACAAAAGTTACGAACAAAATCTATAATAAAAATTATAAATTGTGAAAGATAAAAAAATAAAATAATAATTTTTGTGTTTCTTGAATGAGAAGAAATTATTTTTATTTATAAAAATTAAAAAATATGTAAAAAAATATATATATGTATTTTCGATATAATTGAAATATCTCTTTAGAATCAATATAAATTTTAAATAAAATTATATATTATAATTAAATCAATATAAATAATTATAAATTTACAAGTTATTCTGATTTTAACAAAAATCTACAAAATTTTAACATGAAAAAGAGAGAGAGAGAGAGAAAGGAAGTAATTTATACACTCTGACTTCATAAAATATTATTTTAGTTTTTTTTTTTCATTTACTGATTTTCTTTCAAAAATTTATTATCTTTTAAATCAAATCAATTCCGATAAAAGAATAAGGACTTTGGTGGCTTTCTGGTGGCCACCAAAGCATGTTTCTCCACTGTGGAATTGCTTGAGTGAGTCATGCGCCTTTTCGTTTAATCAGGAAATTCGGCATGTTTGGTTCATCGTTTGTTGCAGAATCAGCAAAAAGTCATCCTTCATAGCCATGAGCCTACTGATATTTCTGAGATTGTCCCGTAGGAGACTAAGCTTTGACAGGGGACCATGCTATTAATTTAGCAAGAAAGCCATCTAGTTTGCGGTTTGCTATAACTAGATAAAGCCTAATGCATTGGAAACATCGACGGACTTTAGGTGTTTCGTTTTTATTGATACCCACTTTATAATAGGAAGACTTGCTGCACTGTACTGCATAACCAAAGATGAGACCTGTGCATTTCCTCGCAAAGTTGAAGTCCTGTTGAGCAAGTGGGCCTCCCAACCACCAGTGGCCGCCGCCGCCGCCGGACGGGAAGCTGCTTAGCATGCAGACTCCTGGCAGCTAAAATGCAATTGGCTGTATGCCGTCTTTCAATTGTTCTGTAGTTTGCTGTCGTAAGTTGCTGCCTATGTTATTTTTTGGCAGGCTCTTTTAAGGCGAGATGTCCAAAAATATAATTTAACGGAGACAAGGTCGGAGGAAAGTTTCGAATGATTCAGGATGTTGCTGTTTATTGTAGCCTTGATGCTTTTCACGTGACCTTCTTGGAGACACGTGTGGCTGTTCGACTTAAATTGCGTTTCAACTTCCAAAATAAACAAGTCAGTGGCCACTGTTTCACAAACAGAGGTGTCTCAAATAAACTGAAAAGTTGGGTTAACCTATAAAATCGAAACCAATTGAACTGAATTTTTGGTTAAGCATATAATTGATTAATTGAATTGAATAAAAATTGAAATTTTTGGTTCAATTTTAGTTTTTAATGTTCAAAATTATTATATTTAAAATAATTACTTATTTGCCTTATATATAATGATAATTATAATTTTTTTTTTTAAAAAAAAGACAATACATAAAATTAAAAAATACTTTTTTTTTCTTTTTACAGTTAAATTAGAATTTAAAATTTATCTTTATTGAATTTGGTTAACCAAAACCCAATCGAAAAGTTCTGAAATCAAAATTTTTAATTAATTGAAATTTTAGTTTGATTTTAATTTTAAATTTAACATAACCAAATTTTGCAGTTTGATTTCAATTTTCTCACCTCTATTGGCAGTTCAATGAGTCAAAGTGTTAAGCTTTGTTTGGGAGATGTTTGTCAAGAAAAAGCGCCCCGACCCCGTTAAGTATAGCCGAAAGTGTATTTTCTGCCTCTTCTCTTCGATGGAATTTGCGTTGAAAATAAGGCAACTTTGAGTTCATATTAGACGGACCTGATTACCGAGAAGCGCATTAATGTAAAGGGAACAAATGGTATCACTCAAAGACACGTCCGTCCAAATGAGTCAGGACGAACAATTCCTGAAGACGCAACCATATTCAATTCGTAATGGACTTTAATTCTGCCCCGGTGATAAAGCCTTGAATTGATTGTATGTTAATTTTTCGATTGACTGCATTTGCCTTGAAAATTTTGTTGAAAGTGCCACCTTATCTAAAAAGTGCAATTGGCCAATTTCGGGTTTAATCCAGAGTAGTTGCATTTGGTGGCTAATTACATTTAAACAAAATTCGGAGTTCAAAAATCTAGGTTAGCCCCATCTAAAAAGAAAACCCATAAACATGACAAGAATTTATCTCAAAATATTTTTTTTATAAAAAAATTAATTTAATTAACTTAAAAAATAAATCAAATTACTTTAATATTATCTATAAAAAAATACTAAGTAAGATTTGGTTAAAATAATAAAAAATATGTAATATATATATATATACATATATACACACACACACACACACACACACACGCACGCACCTGCAGATTATGGCCGGACACCTCATAGCAGTAAACACTCTCATTTTATATGTACATATAATAACACCAAAATCTATAACTGCCTAGGCCGGACTTAGGGCAGGTTATTGAACTTAAATGAACACCTTTTCCCCGAAGCATGGCATAGTACACAAACATCTAAACATATGGGGTTCCATTGTACGAATCTCCCTGGAAAAATCGTCAAGATGTAACGCAAGAAAAATGAGAGGCAGCCGTGGCCAGGAAAAAGAAGAGCACCATAAAAATGGTGCGTTACTGCACAATCGCTCGCTTTGCACCGTACGAGGTGTTCCTGAGTAGCATGGAACAGGAGTGATCCATCCGGCTAAATGGCATGCTTCCTTGAAATCCACATCGCCCACCAGCCTATAACCTGACTTCTTACTTGAGTCATCAATGGCATTTGTCCCAACATCGACAACTGCTGCACCAGGCCTAATCTTGCTTACTTTGATCTGCGGGCTAGAACAATCAAGTCAAAATGCATGAACTACTCTCGTTATCAAAGCCATGGCATCCTATTGTAACTAATGTACGCAAAGAATATCCTCCCTCGTTTTTCAATTTTTTTAAAAAAAATATATATATATAGTGTATGCAAAACAGGCGGTCCATGACTACATCAAGAAGCTATTTTTATTAATAATGTCTTCTGACTTTGCAAATTCACAGCGTTAACATTTACCAACATTGAGTCTGTTCTTGTGCAATTGGATTGTCTGTACCCATCTTCTGGTCGAGTATTTATTTACGTAATTTGAATAAGTCATAAACATACTCAGACCTAGGAGTAGAGCCTCCTTAGTCCTCACATGTCTCAACAGCGCTCGCCAGCTGTGAATTGACAAGAAGTCAAACGTTCTTTAACAGAATTTCCTACATTTGGCTATGATCTGTCTTTTCACCAAACGTTCTTGAAAAGCTCATCTAAGGAAGAAATGGAGAACACCCGTTTGGGATTATTCGTTGGGTTTTGAAGATTTTAATTTCCTTCTTTGGACAGCTAATCCAAGGCGATGGTGGGAAACCCATCTTCCGTAAATGGTCTCTTTTCATCAAAGTGATCATATATTCCCTATATATATATATATATATATATATATATATATATTATAAGATTGTCAAACTCGCTTAGACAGGACATTTTAGCTGCAATCTGCAGATGGGCCAACTCAAACTCCATGTTTTTTTTATTTCACCTCAGGAATTTAAAATAGTGCAACAAATGACGTTCACGGGATCCCAGATTTTATTTCAGGGAAAAAAACAAAAAAAAAAGGGCGACAAATCACTCTTCGCAAGGAAGATAGAAGCGGCATCACAAAGCAAAACAAAGAAAGAAAAAAACAGGGAAGGCAGATATTGAACACAAGATGACTCCCGTGACTTTGGGTAAACTTAGCGACACTGCTTATTGCTTAGTTTGCATAGCGATGACCTTCGACCAAGTTGGCCTTGCCGTGATAGCAGCTACCCACGCGCTAACATGGGGACGTTCATCGAACAGTTTCTTGTACTGCGTCCTCAATAAACACGCAATATTAGGGAGGTGGTGGAGGTCCGCCAAGGTGAAGTCATCACCTGCCAGGTACTTGGACTGAGACAAACGTGTCTCGTAGACATCGAGAACCTTAGCAAGCTTAGCTTCGTTTTCCTCGACGACTGCTGCATCTGTGGTCAACCCAAACATTGGCTTGAAAGTCAGTTCCCAGTTTAGCTTTGAAGCCACAGGTTCAAATTGGTGAGCCTCCACCTCCATCCATACCCCTACAATTGCCATCTTCGGGCCTGTACTTACCAACGCGGTTCCCTTATCACCATATGCGTGGGCGATGTATTGCGTAATTGCCCTTGATTCTGCGCGCACACACACGCGCCACAGTTAAAACGCTGATAGTATATGTGTGTATATATGTGAGTGTGTGAGTGTGTGTGTGTGAAAGAGGGACGTAGGTAATTGAAATTTTACCGAAGAGCTTCAGATCTCCCTGCTCCATAGCTGGAAGTTGACCAAATGGCTGCATCATAGCAGAGTCCCATTGATAAAATATATAGAGACTACAACAATAGAATCCATTGATGAAGAGAGTCCGGTATATTTCTTACATTGACGGAAATGAAAGGCTCCTTCTTGTGTTCTCCTGCTCCCATGTTGACAACAACAAAGTCAAAATCCAGCCCTTTCTCGTAGAGGGTGGCAAGAACTCTCTGTGTAGCCGTTGACATGAAGTGTCCGTGGACTTTGATGGCCGCCATGACGCTTCTTCAGCTCTAGTGTGAACTGTAAAGTAAAATGGAATGAGAAACAAAGTGGGGGTACGTGCATACTTATAAATGCTTGTGAAGAGCAATGGCAATGGTCCATGGCAAACCAAAGCAGGCTTACCGAAGATTTCTACTCTTTTGCCTTCTTCCTTGTTCGTCCACTTCAACTCAAGTGGGAGGGGGAGGGGGTGGGGGTATTCTACTAGAGCGCCAGCTTACCCCTCTTAAAAGCACAGGTCTGATGCAGGGTCTGTTTAGTGCGACGTCATAATTACGTTACATAATTAAAATAATTTTTAAGAATTACTTAATATATACATAAAACAAATTAAATGTATGAGTAATTTAAATATAATGTACATGAAAATTAATAAAAAGTATAACAAAGACAATATTTCACAATTTTATACTGTTCATTTATCTTCGTGCACTTCATAATTTATTTGTTAACACATTTTATTGATTTATATATATTTTTAATGTTTTTTTTTTGTCTGCGTCCAGCTATCATTTCCGATTTGAATATAGGCAAGCAAGTTTGGTGGCGAGGCCGTTTACTTTTTGCCTTGTCTTAACTTGAATAAAGCTGATGAGGTCACGACCATGCGAAATTGGAGGCCCAAAATCGGCATTGACTAGGTCTGTTCAACGTCCATCACCTAACAACCGCCCACCTGATCCGCTTGCTGCTTCATTTGATTCTGAGTCATGAAGACGTAGTGCTACAGTAAACGGATGGTAGGGTGAATCGGGGTGGATATAATTAATTATATATATATATATATATATAAATATATAAATTCTCAACGGAAGAATGAGTTAGATTCATTTTATACAAACATGTGATAAGACAATAAATATAAATATATTTTTTTCATTTACAATAATAATTTAATTGATAATTTAGTTTTTTTTTAATATTAATCTAAATTTAAAAAAATTTCATTATTATTTGTCTCTAAACATAAATTAAGAATTTATGTCAAGCTCATGGAGACCCACCTCGCTCAGTATGGTTTGGAACAATTCAGGATATAACGCAGTCTCGGCTGTAAAGTTGATGGAGTTATTTACATTGCTATCTCCCTTGAAATGGAGCAACTATATATATATATATATATATACATATATATATTATTAGTAAATATTTTGAATTTGCTATTAATATAATACTTTTATTTTTTATTTTTTTAATTCATGAAACATTTCCAGGCAACTACTACTACATGTTGGGGGAAGACTGTAGTTACCGTATTCATGAATGGCCAATTTAAAAAGCGCCCTTTAGTAGGTCTAGCCCGTGCATTGAAAAGAAGGAGGCGTTATAATAGGCAGGCCCGTCCACGCATGTGCTGCTATATTTCCGTTCTTTTTTGTTTCCGTGTTGGGTCAAAATTTTAGGAATAACATTTTTAACACAGGATAGTCTTAAAAATTTTTAAAAATTTGTAATTTAATTCTTAATTCATTTTTATTTTTTTAAAAAAAAAATTAGTCATAAAATTTTAATTTACATTTCATGAATTAATTGAATAAAAAAATACGTAATTTAATTCATAAAAAGACTTATACATATACCCTAAAAATATAAATTCACCTTTATGTAATTATTTCGCTAAAAATTTATGATTTTGCGTATATGTAGGAGAAAAAAAAATTAGCCATATACAGATCTATTTTTCTATTTTTATGACATATATATATATATATATATATATATATATATATATATATAAGGGTGATTTTTCATATTATCCCAACTAGGTTAAATCGCCTATTTATTAGATTGACTAATTCTTGAAAAAATAAAATTACAACTCATGTCAGATAAAAATTAAAAATTTAAGATTAATTTAAAATCTCAAAAGATTCACAATTTAATTACAAAAAACTTTAACAATTTAAGACTTATCAAAAACTTACCCCATCTCCTAATTGCTTTCTTGGTCAATTGGCTCGCATCACCAGTGTTTGACCTTTTTAGGAATGACGCCACCACTCCTCCATGACATTACATTATAATGTTGCTCAGTTTTACCAAATAATATTTGATTTTCTGACTATAGTTATAGACTACTACTAACTACCAACCAAACTTAACAAACCTCTGACTTCAGATAATTCCTAGCTTGTTTTGAATGTTTTAGATATCTTAACCAAATACCATGTTGAGAACAAACAATCTTAGTTATCAATGACTAATTCCCAGTCATAAACTGCAATCATCTGGCCACTTAACATTCAAGTGTGGATTAAACCAACAAACACAAAATTCGTGGCTTATGCTAACCAATACTCCAATGTCAACTGGTTAACTTGGCTGAAGAACCACAAACTTGCTCCGCCGTCACTTTCATAATACAGGGACATTACAATGTTGGTATCATTCAAGAAACAACAAAAAAAAAAAAAAAAAAAAGATCATATTACAAGGTAGACCGATAATAATCAAATTTTTCAGTTTTCCTCCCACATCATTTACAATGCTATAGTATTTACAATATTATGCAGCCATTTCTAGATGAAATTAGGGAAAACCAGCAGGTTAAAAGAGGTGCAATACATGCGTACTTAATATGTCGGCGGAATAAATATGTATATAAAGCATGCTGCCTTCAGAAGGCTGTTTCTGGCTTCAAGAAATTGTGATATTCCAGCTGAGTCATTTCTCCTCCATTCACAGGGTCGAACAAACATCGATAGAAGCTGCAATCACAAGCAACTACTTATCAACAATATTTCCTTAGACATCTCAACTCGATAAAGCTACATCTCAAAACAAAATTATGTGACGTTGCCAGTATAAATCCTTCTATTCAATTTGCTCTTTTACGGGCAATGAACAAGCAACTTCAATTTATGTTGCAAAGCAGAGAAAAGTGACACTGACAAAGAAAGAAAAGAACCGATAGAATGGGAAGTCTTGCGGTAAGTAAAGAAATGTCAAGCAACATAGGCCTCAAATAAGACTGAAAAATAAACATCTGGATGAGGCCAAAGCCCCACTGGAAAATTCTGAGGGACCCACACCATTACCCATGGCTGGCCCCTTCTTTACAGTGTAGCTCAAAAAATTTGACACTGAACTTGTTTCCCTTCTATCATTGGCTGCATAAATTGGTTGTGAAGCAGGCTATAAGTCCTATGCAAAAAATACAAAAAGTTTATAGAGCAAATCATGCCATGGAGGACACCCTAACAAGATATGTGATTGATCCACCAGTAACCACGCTGTAAGGAAGAATAAAGCATGAGAAGCACAAAACTTCTGCTGTGACACAGGGCTATTCCCAGCACATTTGACATTTTCATATAGTTTGCTTACCTCCCATCCATGCCAAGAATTACCACAGTGTTCTTTTGGTGACCAAAAGCAACAATGTATTGAGAACCCTCTATCAAGCGAAACTGGGCCACTGACCACTCTGAGCTGAAATACTTAGGTAAAACACCTGCCAGTGCAAAGATAGAAAAATCAAGAGCAGTCAGAAGACCTATATCACACTTAGTGCAATCAAAAATATGAAGCAAAAATTATCCTCCATCATTCTTTAATATTTTTGACAAGTAAAGAGGATCTTCTAGAAGTGTACCATTTTCCTTCATTCATTATAGTGAAGCGTGTCCACTTTTTTTTTTTTAACACAGGCATGCACAAACTAACTTTCAGCCACAGTTACCTAATGAAGATTCATTGAGGTCTATTTTCAACAGTAGATCATGAATGAGTCATCATTTTCTTTATTCATGTTTTCCCTTTACTCAGTTCTCTCCTTGACTGAGGTAAAAGAGAAAACTGCAAATTAATCAGTCAAAAAGCTCAAGAATAGTCCATATTAAATTGCAAATTAGATAATTTCACTATTTTGGAATGCCTCACTTGGCAGTTGAATGGTCCCATCAACTATCAATAGCAATTGAGGTCCTATTGATGGCACATGCATGCATGTAATCTAGCATTTTTGCAAATGATGGCTACCAACTCCATTTCCTTAGATTTTTTTTTTTTTTTTCATTCAGAAGCCATTTTCTTACATATGTTATGGTTAGGAAATAATTTCATAGATTCCAGTCATGTGGCAGCTCCTACATTCTGCCACATCATAGAAAATTATTGTCATTTCCATGTGGATACAAACACAATGTGCCATACAACCAATGATATACAAAGTGCCGCAGAATACAAGCTGAGCTATTGAAAATTATTGTCCTTGTGGTTATATACCAATGCATTGCTATCCTTCCAGCACCCCTCCCCCCTTTTATACAATATTTACACGTAGCAAATGCAACTTCATACAAGCTATTCATGCAATATAACAGAGGGGATTGGAAAAGTTAGGCAAGAGACAAGCTTACCTTTGAAGAATGACAAAGAAGAGGCAGGGGATCCAACAGCATGATTTGAATTGGTTATGCCCAGTGATTGTTCAGCTCCTGGGGAAACCGAATTAATCTTAAGGCTAAAAACATGGACAGTGCCCTTGTCACTTGAGACTGCCAGCCACTGTGCAGTTGAAGAAAATGCCAAACTATATATTTCTGCTCTGTCTGCACCCCTCCTTACCTACATTTAACCATCAGTTATCTTTGAAAGATTTTGAAATTCCTTGAACCAACAATCAAGAAGGTACACGTACCAATAGAAATGCCAGAAAGTTCATTCCAAATGAACAGAGGCACAAGAAAGAAAATCTCAAAATGCACAGCAAAACTATACTATGGCCATAGAAAGCCCAAGAGCATATGTATAACTAAGGAATGAAATAAGAAACTAATCTCTTGGTGAGCACTTGTACATTAGAAAGCAATCTGCAATCCATGTGCTATAACAAGATGACATGGAAACAAGAACAACCGGGGACTGCCTAAGACAACTTACTTTAACAAAGTAGAAAGCATGCTCCATAGGCACATACTACATCAATAAGAAGAGCAATATACAGTTTCTACTTCAGATACCACATTTAGGTGCAGATGCATCAAAGACTCCAACAATTGCTTTCAGGTCCCAGGTATGACATGGAAAAGGAAGAAAACAATGGCTTGTGTAGGTCATCATACCTAGAGGACCACCTGTTCCAAATTTCACTCATGGCGTGCATGAATTTTTTTTAACTGGAAATGCTCCACGAGACAAGGAAATTCTGTCCCATCTCTCATAGCACAACATTAAATCATGCATAGATCTCAGCTGTACTAATTTCAGTTTTAGAGGAGAAATATAATGGTTCGTATAAACAATACAAACAGAAAAGGCAGCACATACCTCTTGCAACAGGGAACCGTCAACTGTATTAAAAATTCGAACCAGGGTCCCCTTAGTACTAGCAGTGGCCAGCAACTGGCCATCCTGAGTGAGGACGAAACAGGCGATCCTAGAATCGTGAGCCATAATGAACTTCGTCCGCTTGGATGCATAATGCTCCACCCTGACTTGACCCTTCTGCAGTCCTGGACAAACCAAAACCAACGAAGCAGCCCCCTGAGACACCGCACAAAGCCCCTTGGGATTCGAGATCGTCTCAATCTGATGCAATAACTTCAAATCAGCGAAATTGTACACGAATATCTTTTGCTCCAAAATCACAATAATCCGGTCCCGCCTAAGCTTAACAGATCGAACTTCCGACCTGAATGAAAGTTCCCCGATGCACCGGCTCTGATGGTCGTCCCAGATCATGACCTTGCTGGGAGGGTACTGAGGATCAACCCCACCGCCAACAAGCGCCAATATATTGCATCGAAAAAGCATCTCAACGACTCCAACCCCGCCGCCGCTGCCGCGATCAAAGTCCCGCCTGAAAATCTCGCGAAACGGGTCGCAGTTGTAGATCCGAAAACCGTGGTCGGTGCCCGCGGCGAAGCATCCGAAATCCTGATTAAACGAGAGGTGGAGGAGAGAAATCGAAGGCGGAGGAGAAGACGACGGATCAGGCGGAGAAGACAGCGGCGAGTGGCAATTAGGGTTCGGCGGTGGAACAGGAAGGGGTTCAGCGAGGTCCTGAGGCATAATTGGGGAGTAAGATTCGAACGGAGACGGAGATTGGGAATCGAGCTCTTCCGAATCGCCTTGAGTAGAGAGAAGGTTGGAATTAGGGTTAGGGTTTGGATTTGGCCACGGAGAAGAGGAGTAGGCAGAGAGAGTCGCCATGGTTTGAGGATCTCCAAATGTAATTTAGATGTTTCCAACTTCCATGCCCCAAGAGGTACGTACCTGCCGTTGAGAGATGGCGACGACCGCCAAATGCTTTTGTATTGGGCTGGCGTTGCTTTGCTTGTACAAATATTTGCCCTTGCCAACGTCGGAGGGCTTCCCTACTTTTTGGGCGCCAGCGGTTGAAGGTGTAGAGGACATATTTGTCCTTTCGAGATGAGCTCCTTTCTTTTATTTTATTATTATTATTTATTTACATTTTTTATTTTAAATCATTCTAAACCCACTTTTTTTTTTAAAAAAAAAACCATTAACATTAAGATAACTTTTAATTTAAGTCATTTTTCAAACAAGTTAAATTATTTTAATTTTAAATATAAATAAAAAATAATTAAAATAATTTTTATAATATATATATGTATATATATAGTAACTTCTATTAGTTAGCTGTTTTTTGTATGTAATTTTGTTTACATTTTTAAAATGATTCGTTTATTAAATGAACACTTCCAGCGTAAGTGAGGCTTGGAGCTGGTGACTTTTTGCTTTGCCGTCAAGCAAGACAAGGGCTAACAGATTATAGCCCATGGTCATGCCTCTTCAACTAGCAGGCTGATAAACATTTAATGGTATAGGGAGGGTCGCATTCCTCCGTTAAAGCCTATAAATTTGGCTACTTGCCAAAGTCAATGGATCCAAAAGAATTGAGGGGAAAAAATAAAGAAGAAGAAAAAGAAGAACCGAAATTTATTAGCTTTCAGTAAGCATGCACGAAACCAATCTCAGTGATTTTTTTTTTATTTGTTTGTTTCACTTCTTAACTTACTATTTTATCTTTCAAATGGTGTCGGTAACTATTTAATCGTAGTTTACTTTCTCAGTGATTAGTTTTATTTCGAAGGTTTTTGCTCGTATTTTGGTTATCTCCGAGGAGCCGTAATCCACTGATCACTCTAGTTTCCAGAGACGAAGTTGGCAGATTTAAAGGGAAGTATACGGTACTAGTGCTAACAATCAGACAATTTCCAGTGATCTTGATACAGTAATAATGCCCCTTAACTATAATGGTTGTCACATAAAGGATGATAGAATTCAGAATCTCTAAGGGAATTCAACAAATGATGGCAAAAGTACGAAACAGTTCACTGGTTTTTAAGAAATGATATATGCTACTAGCTCCTGAAAGTAAATATTCTTTGCTCCTCTACTTTCAGGAGCATGATCAAATTCCTGACCAGCACTGGCAAGATGGATTCGGAACTACCCCTCTTAAAAAATGAAACCACGTTAGCTCTCGGAATAATTGCCATAAAGAGTGAAGCTATAATAAATTCAAATATGCTCCCCAAGGAAGATTTGAGTAAAAAGGTGCTTTCCTGCTGGACAAGTCTGAGTTAATCAGGCTGAGACTGGGAGAAATATGCAGATAAAATGATGTTCTCACAAGTTCCTATGACTTGAACCTCCTCCCTGCATGCAAATTTTCACAATTAAATATCAATCCTATAAAGTGGGTTTTTCTTTGATAAATGAAGTGGTATGAATTATGTGAATTATGAGTCATTGTCAAATAAGGAGAAACGACAACTGCTTGGTTGCATTTATTGATGCTATTGCACTTGCGATGCAATCAACTATGAAGACACCAGATCAATAATTTTTCATGCATCCAGATATTAGGCTCCCACTGAACAAAGTTCTGAATGGACAATTTTTTTTTTTTCCTATGATATGAAAGAATTATCCTCGCAAAGATAACACATACCAGGGCGGATAAATATGAATCAAATTACCAACTTCAAGGTCAACATTGCTGCAAAGTCTAGGGCTGAATATGACTGTGCCCTTCCTTCCTCTGTCTACCAATGTTTGGGATGCCTGCAGGCACTGGGAGTCCTGCAGAAATGACTTACTCTTTATTTTATAAATTAGCATATATCACATTAATGTCAGATACAAGAAAGTTGTTGCATAATCTCTTTCGATAAGTACTGAGGAGAACCCTACTCAGCAACTTAGTTGTAAACACATGACAGAACGCATTGCCTTCTTTATCCCTTTTTTATGCCATAAGTGGCAGTAGACAACATTGAACTTGTTCATAGTATTTTATGTTACCTCTATGTTCTTGCCAAAAGAGCAACAACAAACTGTTAGCTTTGCTTCCAAGTGTCTTGACAGGATTTCCACCAAAATGGAGCCAGGTACATCTGATTCAGAGGCAAAACTAGTATTATACGGTGGGCGTGCGTGCCCCCGGGGGGGGGGGGGACTGTAAGAAATAATAAGGTTAAAGCTGAATATCAAAGGAAAATGAGGGGGCCAAGCCAAAACTTGAAGAAGATTAATTTTTATTTTTATTTTAAAGGGAGTGTTGTGGGGTTGGGTGCAATACAATATCTTAAAGAAATAAAACCTAAAATCCAGAGACTATTCTTTCAAGTATAAAAAATTGGGGGGCGGCCAGATAACATATCCTGCCCCCCTCTGTATTATGCAAGTGCCAAAAGTAAGCAGCAAACAAAAGCCAATAGAACAATTGCTTTTCTGTTTTCTATTGGTATAAATTAATCCAAGCAATTCAGTTCAAAACCATAGCCATGAAGAAAAGTATATAAAATATAGAGCATCTACTTTTTAGATCAGCTCCCATCTGTAGCTTCTTCAAAAATTCAGTATCTCTTTCCTTTTCATCCTGCATGATCTGCTGCAACTTCTTGAACAATCCCATGCTACACAGTTTGGCAGACAGAGAGTATAGGACATGCTGTTTAAAATTCACTTTAGGAATCATGGACAGCATGCATGATGATAGATGAAATGTAACTCTTGTTTACCTTGATGGCCCATGTGCTGTGACAAGGGCACCTCCATTACTCAAGGAGGTAGCAACTAGAGCTTCCTGGAATCTGTCAGCCATGGTTTGCTTCTTCATCTCTGGCTTAACCAGCCCACCCCTACAAATTTCTGCATCAGCAGGCACAATATCTGATTGTTTTATGTTTTCCCCATGGGAATTTTGAAGAAGAAATTGATCCAAATTTCCTGCAATTCCACATTCAATTCTATCTGATCTTTCTATCCCATCATACACCTCTGATGGAATAGAATTTGTAGCCTTGTGCAATTGATAATGGAAGGAAAATTTTTGCTTCGCTTTTCCCGCAAATCCTGCAGAGTATAAAGGAACTCATATACAAATAAATAAAGGACCATCCACATAAAAGGCAGATAAGGATGTAATCTGAAAGTGATAAAATCAACTAAAAAGGCTTTCTCCATCAAGAATAGGCAAAGAACCAACAAAGCTCATATTCATCTGATGTCCACAAAAATTTTCAGGTTTATAGGCAAGCTGATTGCAATCTATCCTAACAAATAAGCATTGCATGAAGGGTACTTGCTTGGGTGGTTTGTTATGGCATTATTTATCAAGATCTATGCACTTGAGAAGATGCAGTAAAGAGCTTCAACAAGGATGTAATGGGGACTAGTTTGAGTTTACTGTTTACAGGATTCAAGCAAACCAACCATAAAAGCTCATATCTAGTTTTGATAAGACAGAAGAAGCTCCACTATTATTGAATCACTATAATCATCTTGGGCACCGAGAGTAGAAAAATTACACAAGGACAACATCATGAAAATAGTAAGATTGAACTTTAAAAAAAAAAAAACAATTATGCGATGAGAGAGTACCTTTACCAGATTTGTTTACTTTGGTATAGACAGCACAAGAAGATGAAGCATTTTTTTTCACATGAACCAGTGCATCAGCCTCCTCATTCACCATGGATCTTATGTAAGCCCCATCTTCTCTACTTCCAAAACTATGGAGATTTGTATCTTTATGAAATTTCTTGGCACCAGAAGTAATGGAATACTTTGAAATAGCAATATAGTCCTGTTTAAATGAATACTAAAAAAAACTTTATGTCTTGCATTGTAAGCTTCATAGGGAGCTTAGTCACACCAATAAAAAGGTAACAAGAACCAGAATACCCAGAAAAAGATATTTAGCCAGGTTTTTTTTTTAGTTTTTTAGAGTACCTCATCATCTGAGATCACTTCCTCCTCCAGGTTCTGCACAGGGCAGAACATGAAGCCAGCCTCATCAGGGAAATCAGGCATTTCCACATCATCCCCAACATTCAAACTCGAGTGCTTCTGCTATTAGAAATACTATCACAAAAATTATCTCCTAGTCTGAGAAAAACGTTGGAAAAGATTAAATAATCCAGCCACCAATATACATGCCTCGGGCAAAAAATTCTCAATTTGCTCTCCAGAACCTGTGGCAGAATAATACTTATAACTTACAGGGAAATTTGGCATAATAAAAGCGTGTATTCTACTGGATACCTTTAAGTAACTCCAGCTGTGATTGGAGTTGCAATCCTTCCTGTTTTATTCATGCAAATATTCAACAGCTCAATATCAAAGAATATTATAGATACCTAGGCATCTCAAATCAACGATTACAGCTAATATAAATAAATCATTAAAACCGAAAGAGCCAGAAAAACAAAAAAAAAAAAAAGCTACGCCCAAAATGATCCTGAAGACAAGTGCTAACCTTTTTCTGCGTCTCCCCGCTTAAAGAAACGCAATCCTCCCCCAATTTTCCATCGAACACTTCTTCATCTAATAATGAATGCATGATAAAGAATAGATAAAAAAAAAAAACGATCAACAAACCCTAACGCATAAGAAAGGGAAACTTGTGCTTTTCTACTATAATCTTAAAACATTACCAGAAATGCTCTGATCAGAATCCGAATTAACCTGGAGAAAAGTGACAGATACAAGACGAAGTTTAGGAAACGAGGCCAAAACGAGACGTTCTAGGTTTGAAACAGAGTGGCTCACCGGAAAACAGTTTTGCCGCCACATTTCGCGAAGCTAAAACAGTGAAACCGTACGCAACACACAATTCAGCCGAAGCCTGGGAGGGAAACACGAACAGCGGAAGTGGCATTTTAGCTTCGTAGGAGCCCGCTTGCCTTGTTATCTTGGGCCCGGCCCATACAAAAAAAGAAAAAAGGATAATTTGATTGTATGTGAGGCCTTCCACTAAAGCCTAAAGAGCTGTTAGAAAATCCAATATTCGGCAAGGTTCCCAGAAATCCAAAATACCAGGAAAAATTTTAATTGAGTTTACCAACTGCACAAATTGTGTCTTAGAGAGGGGATTGACAAAAACTTCTCTCACTCAAAACGGTAATTGGACACGAAAATTAAATATAAATAATTAATAATTAAAATTTTAATGAGCTATGGCCTTGTTTATGTAACTTTTTTTGTCGGCAAAATCCTAAATAATTGACTTATGTAGGTCATAATATATATATATATATATATATATACGGACTAAATTTTCTCTGTAGCGTGATGCGGGTCTTATGAGCCTCAGAAAAAGTCCATCTCCTGACGGAATGATTACGTCCATGTAGTTTTTCTGGTTGCGGTGACATTTTGGATTAAATTTGTCATTAAAGTGAAGAACAGAAAATATTCAACCGTGGATGGGTTTGCTAGAAAATACAAGTAAATAAGTAGATGCCCTTTTGTTCTTTCATCCTGTTGTTGGACGCACCAGAATTTTGCAAAATGTACCAACTCTGACTCTCTGAGCTCTAGGCTTTCTGGTGTATGAAACGAGAATATGCCATAGACTTACTTTGATCTTTTCCTTCCCCTTTATTGTTGGAAAGGCCACAATGTCTTGTGGAGATTTTTTGAAAAACATTGCATCAGCATCAGCTTCATCTTTCCACATGGGTGTATTACAATTTTGAAGATGCCCTGCAATAGTTTAATTTAATGAAACTGTGTATGATTATGGTGTAAGTGATTACGAATGACTAGAGTTCAAGTAATTTTGAACAATCAGTTTTTTTCTTTCCTTTTCTTTTCTTTCTTTTTTTATAATGTAAAATGATCTCGTTAAATTAAAGATTCAGCGGTATTTACGGACAAATTTCAACATAAATCCTGATTATTGAACGCAGCAGAAGGACTTCCCAATAATACACAAGAACAAATGACAAGCAATTCAGCCTTTTAACTTTTTTTGGCCCAAGCTGCTTCATTCACCCAACGCAGGCTGCGACGGGGGAGTGTGGGACCCCAACGGTTGACTAACGAGGGCCGACATTTCAAGATGTTTCCATCGACGAACACAGACCACAGGCTGCCAATTTATGTTTTTGGATCCTACTTGGGAAAAGAGAATCAGAACCACCATGAGACACAATCTGCCCAGACATGGATAAAAAGGTTCAAGGTAAGACGGGGGGGTGGGTTAAGGGGCAGGATTGCTCCCGGGCGTGGCTTGTGATTGTGAGCGTTTCACCTAATTGGGTTTTTGGTTTTATTTCAGCTGGCTCGAGTTCTCCTTACAACCTGCTGATCCAAGCGCAAGGTCTAGAATTTACCGTATAAGCAAGTTGTGCTGGTGGATATTATAGCAACTAGGGAGGGATTGACGGTTAAAGGATGTAACAATAAGTGACGTTTTCTCAATTCACTATTGAATGAGTATAATGGGTATTTTCATGGATACAATATTTTTTTGGACAATTCTTGGATGCACTGGTTAATGTTTTTCCCTTTTTTTTTTTTTTTTATTGGTAGGGCTAATGTATAATGTCTAGAGTAGAACATCTAAAGGGGTTGGTGAAATAATTAGAAAATGTAGAAGAAAATGAATAAATGGTGACAATAAATGAATGATAAAAAGAAAGAGAATTCAAAACGGTATAATATTTGATTATTTTTATTTTCATATTTAACTTTTAAGTTAGATCACATATGATAAATACGATTTAAAAATTCAATATTACACCTTATAACAATGCTTCTTAAACAATCCCGCGTAAGAATATTGACTTTTGAGACGCATGCAGCCGGGTTCAAAAGCTTCCGCTTTCAAAGAAAGCAAAAAGTCTCGATTAGTATTTAAACTTTTAGTTGCAACGTTGTTCTCATCAATAATTTTAGTTTTTTTTTTTTTTTTTACATTAAATATACCACATAACGTATCACATCAACTTGCTTATGCTAATTATACTTCATCATTTTTTTATGACATGATATTTTTTAAAAAAATTAAAAATTTTAAAAATATTGAAAAAAGAAAAAAATTCATCTAGGTAAGGTACAAACATGACTGAATTAATTGCTTTTTTTTTTTCCTACCTCAAACTGATATTCTATGCCTTAATTATCCACCATGCTGAGGCAAATAATACTGATTATGCTACGTTTGTCTTCTGATTAACTATAAGTACAATATAACCTTAATTCACTTCTTAATTAAATATTTTACGTTATTTTTTGTTGAATCTTTTTGGTTTCAAGAGATATCAAAAGAAAAAGGAAAAAAAAAAAAGAAGAAGAAGAAAAAAGCAATAGCGCTGTAGATTCATCTAAAAAGGGGCCAAAAAAAAAATGTATTGGCATACCAAGTAAAATTGTATTGTCATACCAAAACAGAAAAAAAAAAAAAAAAAAACTCATTTTATGGCCGTAAGACTTAAAAACTAGTTAAATATATAATTAGATTGTTCACGACTTCACGCGTGACTGAGGTTAGAATCTCACATTTTTGTTGCCGGAAAGGCGGAAAAAGAAGTCAGCATTTTGTGCCTTGGGTGGATGGAACCTTCCCCTGATGCTGCAAAAGAGCAAATGAGCACTAATAGCACGTGTCCACTACTAAATTGCACGCGACCTTTTTATCCGTCGCCTGGCTGGACTCCCTTCACCTTCTGGTGAGTCTATTTTTCTATCGACCTGCTTTTGGACTTTTATTACCAGCTTTTTTTAAAATAAAAAATAATAATAAATTAAATTAAAAGCATAATCTCTCAGGCTAGAAACAGGAACTAGGAATATGCCATCCTTTGTCCTTTTTCCTCTTGGAATAATAAGTTGACCACGTCACTTACCTTAAGTTAAAGCCAACCCCATTTGCAAACAAGAGGAATCGTATGATGTTGGGTCTGATACCGATGGAATTTTTTGCTTGGAACTTTCTTGATAGCAAAATGATTTCGTCTTCACTTGCTTAACACATCCGTGAGCCCTTCCACTACAAATCACAATATATCATATGTACATGTTTGTTTGTTTTTTTCTTTTTTAATGCACTTTTGTTAATTGAATTCATGTTGGGACTTTTACTCTAATTCGTCAGACAATTTATCGTTGTAAATTTTGCCCATCACCAGAGTATAACCCTAGCTTTTAAGCAAATGAAATTCGGACGTATTCAAATTAACTCAATTGTTGCGATACTCAATCCTTGATTTTATAGCGTATCAATAGCTCTCAATGAATAATGGAAGGAATATAATTAAAAGCATGAACACAGTTGTTAATTGCTATTAAGTTAGGAGTTTAAATGAAACCGTTTTCAGAGTTTTTGGGTTTTCAAAATCACAATTAAATCATTAAATATAATTTATTTAAATTGCTAGCCACAACTACTAGCTTTTTATTGTGTTGGAAAAATCTAGATCTACGGTGTGGGACAAGTTTTGAGAGTGGAAATGTCAAATCCATTTACCCAAATAAAGACAGTTCGCTTAAGCATGTCCAGGTCAAAAAACTCAAAAGCCACAGGAGTTTTCCCTAACTCAACACAGCCACAAGAGCCTTTTTAATCATACTTGAAATTCACCTTTGCTCTCCAAGCTTTTCATCAAGCACTCGGTTAGAAATTCTCCTCCAGTGGGAGAAGAAGAAGATACTACTGCCCTCCAAAATAATGGAAGGAAAGATGGTCAGTTTTCTGCATCCTGACAAACCTCCGTTTAACGTTGTCCACAAATTCATCTATCCTCGGGATTAGAAAAATAGAAATACTTTTTGAAGCACGAAATCACCATGGACCGGGGCAATCGGCGTTGGTCCTCCACCACTGGAAGTTGACGCAAATAAACCATCATTACTTTCAATTCATTTGTATTTATGCTTAAACGTAGTTAATTTTTTTAACTAATTTACTTAAAATAAAATTTTATTCATATTATTTATGTAATTTTTTTTATTATGTAATTTTTTTTTCTTATAAACACAATTCAAACATCTAAACAAATTAAAACTAACTCATAATTATTAATAATAATTTGAATAATTTTAAGTATATATATGTCAAACTAATTCAATTCAAACCAACCTAACACAAGCATGATCTCCTGGCAGTGTTGTATACATGATCCCCCTGAAAGTGCTGCATATTTGGTGTCTATCTCTTATTTCATTCGAGTAGTAATTATTAATCAACTTAGTTTATGGAAGTTGACTTCAACCATAGATAGTGCTCCAAAAGGGGGAACAAGCTGAGGACATGAATCGAGGATGAATAAAATACATAGGTAAATTAATGCACAAAAACTTTAACCAAAGACGGGTTTGGCTACTTTTACATTAACCCTAACATGAATACGAGATTAAAATTCTAGTGATTATGAATAATAAATCAGACAGCAACTAACATTGTCCAAGTAAGTAACATTAAGAAAGTAGAAGAAAAGGGGTGTCTGATCTCAATTTGGCTATAAGGTAGACATGACAAAAGGACTACTCACAAATATCTCTCGTTGGAAAAGTATATAAGGAATATGAATGAAAATGAAATTAAACGAGAAAGATATAATACTTGAGAAATTTTTTTTTCTTGTCTCATAAGAAAATGAGTGGATTTTTTTTTTTGGTTTTATAAAATATAAAATAAATATTATTTTATAAATAAAAATAATAAAATTTTCCTTTTTTCCAACTCAGGATACAAATTTTCTAAAATATACTTATATTCTAACCGTCCATGGAAACCGCAACGTTGGACCCACATGTATTCACTTTTTCTTCATCCTTTCTGTTTTATTTGGCCTCTCTTCCTGTTGTCTTCCTTGGAGGCTCTTTTTTTTCTTTTCTTTTTCTTTCGTGTGTAAATTGTGTTACACTGTCCTCTTCGCAGAATTGCACTATAAATATCAGCCATCTCCGAGATCATTTCTCCATACCTCAGGAACTCCCCTACCTTTCCCATACATATATATATATATATATATATATATATATATATATATATATATATATATATATAGAGAGAGAGAGAGAGAGAGGGGGGGGGAGTACCAGAGGTGTCCTTGATTGATTATCTTTTTGCTAGCGTAGAATTCTAGATTAGCTTAGAAATGACCGACGAGGTAGCAGCAGTTGATACCAATGAATTAGAAAGCCGACAAGAATTTTCTCCGCAGTTCAGTGGAAAGAAAATTTCCAGGCCAAAGTTGCGCCGTTATGACTCGTTGGAACTGGAATCCGGCAAGTGTTCGGGGCACCACATGCACGGCTCCAAGGTCTGTATCGAAGGCCTCCACTCATTTTATTTCTGCAACCCGTCATTTCATCATTATAACACACGGTTTTGAAACAGTAAGATTCATCTCTAGTCCTAATTATACCTCATCATGGGTTATTTTTAAGGTTGTTAAAAGTCGAGATTGCACTTAAAATTCATTTACAATGTTAAAAATAAGATCAAATAATTGTAAGATTTTATCAAAAAAAAATTAAAATCATAAATTAAAAAAAATACTAATAGACATAACTCACAATTAAATATATTTTTTATATAATTACAATAATTCTTTTATCATATAAAAGAAAAATAACGTCTCTTTTTTTATAAGTGTCAAAAATTAATTTTTATGAGTTAAAGATTTTTTCAATATTAAGTTATTTGTTTGCTTATATTTAGTATTTAAATTTAAATAAAGTCATATTTTTACTTATTTATTTTATTTTTAATGAACAAAAATTTTAAAAATTTGAGAGTCAATTCATCTTTACCATCAAATGTTAAAAAAAAAAAAAAGTATAAAACGGTAGGCAACAAATAAAATAATGAGTTATTGTATCATAGGATTTATAGTATACTTTACTTATTTTTAAAAAAATATTATTTAAAATTATGATTATACCAAATTTATAATTTTATTTGAGGTTCTACTAAAATCTTATTTCTCAAAAATATCATTATGATTCAAATTATATTTTGAGTTATAGATTATCTTCAATTTAAGACTTAGAATATATGTATTTTTTAAAAATTTAAAAATTTTTTCAAATAAAAATTACATAATGTACATGGAAACTATATAAAAAAGTATAAGTAAATCAAACAAAAAATGCCAACAGTTGAGGGAAAAAAATGCAATAATTATGGAATTTCATGGTCCTGTTACTGTTCTCGTTATATTTTTGCAGCCAACGAAACTAAAATTTGTTGATTAATTGGGGTTCCGGATCGGGATTTTTGTTCATCAATTCAGGAGTTAAGCTGGTCGGTGATCTTGCATCTGGCGTTCCAGAGCATTGGCGTGGTGTACGGAGATATCGGCACGTCCCCTCTCTACGTGTACGACAGCGTTTTTTCATCCGGCGTCAAGTACAACGACGACATCCTGGGTGCACTCTCGTTGATTTTCTATACAATTACCTTGATCCCTCTTGTGAAGTACATCTTCATCGTCTTGCGGGCTAATGACAACGGCGAAGGTATGTAATTAATTAGTTAGCAACCTTTCATCTTCCAGTTTTTGAGCTCTCTACACTTTAATTCGATACTGCTCTCTTTTCATTTATTTATTTATTTATTTTTCATCATTCATTCGGTACATGAAAACCTGGCGACTAGACAAAACCTGAGCCTACATTCAGACTAGCAAAAAAAAAGGACAAAAAAAGTCAAGCCGCCAGACTTTAAAAAATATAATGAAGCCAGTAACTCCTCCAAGCGCCCAGCAACCATTAATGGCCAGCGAGTGCAATCACCCAGGTGTCAATTGTCTAATGGTAGACTTAACCACCCACGTCTAAAAATTAAGTCATTTGCCCTTTTACCAGAATTCTGCTTTAACCAGAGGTAAACAGTGGACTTTACTTTTGGTCTGTTTAAAAAATACAGAGAAATACAGAGCAAATGTACTCGGCATCTAACTAGACTCTCTCTCTCTCTCTCTTTCCTTTTTCGTTGTAATATAATATTGATAAATAACAGAGGATTTGTACATGTCATAAAACTATGATTTCTTTTCGTAATGAAAAAGAATTAATTGATTTAACTTTAAATAATCACAAAAAAATTATTTAAAAAATATAATCAATCAAAAATTTTATTATTTTGATAATTAATAGTTAAAATTCGTACAAATTAAAATTAACAATATTTATTTGGCAAAAATAGGAATCATTTTATTGTTAAAAGATATCTGTTGGGTATTGATACCCTGTTAGGAAGAAATTGAAAGAATAAATTGCAAATGAGGAGATGTCCATTTGTTCTAATACCTTTTTTTTTTTTTCAAAGAAAGTAAAAATAAAATGACATGTATTGAATAGAATATACCATTTCAGAAAAGGTAAAAGATTAGGGACGATGTCCATTTATCCTAATTTCTCAAGAACGAATTTTGAAACTGTGTCTTACCACATTTACGTTACTTTCCCAACCATAACAAGAATATTGGGTACGTCTTTAGTCAAAAGCCTGGAAAGCTCGAACGATGGTGCTATTAGTAGCAAGGTAGCCCATGTGCGATATACAAGTAAGCCAGTGGAAGTTTGTACCTAAATGGCATCGAAATTCAATGCGCAGCGTCATACTTATTCTTATACATAATATAACTTGTTGATTGAAAAAAGAAAATTAAAACAATAATATGTGTTTTCTCCCCAGGGGGGACATTTGCGCTTTACTCGCTGATATGTCGATATGCAAAAGTGGGCCTGATTCCGAGTCAACAAGCGGAGGACAGCGATGTTTCTAATTTCAAGCTGGAGTTTCCAAGTAAACGTTTAGAAAGGGCAACAAGACTCAAATCCAAGCTAGAGCGCAGCCACTTTGCCAAGTGCTCCTTGCTGTTTGCCACCGTGCTCGGCACTTCCATGGTCATTGGAGATGGCGTCCTTACCCCTTGCATCTCAGGTTTACTCATTTTTCTTTGGTTGCCCTTTTACACAATTTTATTTATTTATTTTTTTTTTTCTCTTTTGGGTATGTCTAGTGGGATTCAAATTTTAAAATGACAAACGAATATAGTTAAGAGTTAAACTTAAGATCTTTGAAAACGACCATTTCCATTCTTCTTTTCCTATCTATTGGTTTACAACCTGATTAAAATATTTTGCTAAGAATGCCACACCTTTCTTGCCCAATTTACAGCAAATTCTTTAAGATTGTAATTCTTTTGGAGTGCATGTTAAGGATTATTTATTTATTTATTTTATCTATTTGAATTCGTTGCATCTTTGTAAAAGCCAATGATTTAAAGCTCGAGTTCCTTTGGATACTTCATTATTACAATAATTCCCTTTTAACAAGCCATTTCCATTGTTGATTTGCTCTGCATTGCAGTTCTGTCGGCCGTGAGTGGGCTCAAGCATGCAACAGAAACAATGACCGAAGGTGGGCAGATTTCCTTTTTGGGCTAACAATCGGAAGGAAATATAATTGATATTTCACATCTATTAAGCCTAAAAATCTAAAAAACTTTAAGCCCAAATGAATTTTGGTAAATGAATTTTTAATATCTGAATAATAGATGGGGCAAGAAGTCAGTTTCACTACACTGTAAATATTTTTTACGACAATTTTACTAGTTGGTAACAATTAAGAGTAAGAATAACATTCTTAAAAAATAACAGAGAGAAGGTGTTAAACCAATCGGTACGCAACTGGAGCCCAAGTCGAAATATATCCGTGAGAACCCTTTGCTGGTCAATACCTGGGTCACTACCCCATAATAATAATAATTTATATATATATATATGATATTGTGAAAATATCATTTGACAATATGCAATATATTTCAAAATCCTGGGTCACTTCTCCATAATCAATATAGAATTTGAGTAATACATGTCCATAAATTGCTTAACACATTTTCTTTGCTCTGTTGTTCACAGGGAAGATCGTTTGGATCTCGATTGCAATCTTAGTCTGCCTATTCATGGTTCAACGCTTTGGAACCGATAAAGTGGGCTATACTTTTGCGCCAATTATCTGCATTTGGTTCTCATCAATTGGAATTATCGGCATCTACAATTATTTCAAGTATGACCCAGCAGTTATCGAAGCCATAAATCCAAAGTACATAGTGGATTATTTCCGCAGGAACAAGAAAGAAGCATGGATTTCCCTTGGCGGCGTCGTCCTTGCCATAACTGGTTGCCATTGCATGCTTTTCATTCATAGAGCAATTATGCAGTTCAAGAACATGGGGAATTTACGTTAACCAATTGGCAACTTTGAAAATGCAGGAACTGAAGCACTATTTGCAGATCTTGGCCACTTCACAGTTCGGTCCGTACAGATAAGCATGTGTTCCTTGACATACCCTGCTCTTCTATGTGCATATGGTGGACAAGCAGCCTTTCTTCGTAAGCACAATGAAGCTATCGGTGATACCTTCTATAAATCACTGCCAGGTAGAAAATTTTCCTGTTCCCGTGATTCCCATGTCTAGTTATTCTTTTTCTTCTTCTGCTGCTGCTGTTTTTCTCGTTATATTAATGATTTCTGAAATTGATGCAGGGTCTGTGTATTGGCCAATGTTTGCTGTGGCCGTAATGGCAGCAATCATTGCCAGTCAGGCAATGATTTCAGGGACTTTCTCAATAATCCAGCAATCCCTTGCTCTTGGATGCTTTCCTCGTGTGAAAATTGTGCATACATCGACCAAATACGAAGGACAAGTGTACATACCTGAAGTCAATTACCTTCTTATGCTGGCTTGTGTTGCAGTCACCCTTGCATTTAGAGATTCGAGCAAAATTGGAAATGCTTACGGTGGGCACTTGATGACAGTTCATATTCTTTGATTAAGCACATTATCAGCCAGCAGCCATTGAATTTGTGACTTTGAGCTTGTTTCTATCTGTACAGGGATTGCAGTGGTGTTTGTAATGACCCTCACATCAGGGTTCCTGGTACTCATCATGCTAATGATATGGAAGACCAACATATTTCTTATAATATTCTATGTGCTTACCATTGGCACGGTGGAGCTTACCTATTTGAGTTCGGTCCTCTACAAATTTGACCAAGGAGGATATCTACCATTAGCCTTTGCAGCGGTGCTAATGTTTATAATGTTCGTGTGGAATGATGTGTACCGGCGGAGGTATTATTATGAGCTAGAACACAAGATTTCTCTGGAAAAGTTGAAGGAGACAGCTGCCGAGAACAAGTTCAGTAGACTTCCTGGACTAGCTTTGTTCTACTCTGAGCTTGTTCACGGCATTCCACCCATCTTCAAGCATTATGCAGCAAATGTGCCTGCACTTCATTCTATCCTCGTTTTTGTCTCCATCAAATCACTGCCAATTAGTAAGGTTCCAGTAGAGGAACGCTTCCTTTTCCGGAGGGTTGAGCCAAAGGAGCTTAATGTGTTCCGTTGCGTTGCAAGATATGGATACACCGATGTGCACAACGATCAAGAGCCCTTTGAGAGAATGTTGGTTGAAAATTTGCAGATCTTTATCAAAGATGACTACTTTCTATCCAAATCAAAGGCCAGTTGGGATAGTGATGGAGAAATGGATGATGGACAGACGGACCGTGAAGAGAAAATAGGACAAGAAGAGATGGAGAAGGAAATTGATGAAATAGACAAAGCATCGCGTGCCGGAATCGTTCACTTGATTGGTGAGACTGAGGTGATTGCAGGCAAAGGAGCAGGCATAGTGAAGAGGATCATGATAGATTATGCATTCAATTTCTTGAAGAGAAATCTGAGACAGAGTGAGAATGTATTTGATATTCCTCGCAAGCGCATGCTGAAAGTGGGTATGACTTATGAGCTTTAGAGAGGTAAGTCAGGGACAGCAGGGTGATCAACTTGCTAGTTGTATAAGTAAGGTAGCTCTCACAAAAGTTCCTGAACAGTTCACTTTTTACAGAATGGTATATAAATAGCTTGTCCAAATGGGCTCCTTTTTTTTTTTTTTTTTTTGGTTTTTTGGGCATTCTTTATGCTTGACTACCGTCTTACTGCATCAAAAAATAATGGTTCTAAATTGTCTACAAAAAAAGTTGATTCACACTGCAGGTCTGGCATCTTTCAATTTTAGGATATTCTTAATCTCCGTATTGATCAAAGAGTAAAATAAGAATAAGTTGAAGAGGTGTCGTGGCCCATATCTTTTATGCCCCGAAATGATTTGTTTCTTCAGAATAAAATGGAAAATGGTTGTGCGGGGGTTGGGGGGGATGAATTAAGATTCATTTATAGAGGCAGCAGTGTGTATAGGAGAAGGGACAAGTAGAGATATCGTAATAAGCCAATTGGGCAATTACCGAGAAGACCCTAGTGTTTCAATTTATATCAATCAAGGGCCCTTTCTAATTTCAATACTTTCTCGGGCTGGCACCTTCTGATGGGATAAAACATTTTGTGCTCTGAGTTTTACTCTATATATATATATATATTATGAAAATATTATTTTTATTAAGTTGAATAATTTTTTAACAATAAAATCATTTAATAAAATATAAAAAATATTTATTTTAATAAAATTAATTTTTTATAATAAATTAAAAAAAAAAAACTTTTTGGTAATTTTTTAACATTACTCAAATTTTCCTTACACCGCCTAATCCAATCTGCCAGCAGCTCCAAATATTTATCGTTGACAAGACTGGGGCAAGGGACCTCTTCGGTAAGACGACGCAGGCCGACACTCGACCAATTATAGGAAAAAGGAGAAGTGGAGTAAAAAGTTTGTGTGGAGCAATGGGGCCGACAGAAAAGCACTTATCATCAAAATTGTGATCGAGCATGGCCCTTTCAAATTTCAATAATTTCTCTTCCTGACTGGCTCTCTAACGGGGATAAGATTCATAAGAAGAAGAAGCAAGATATCTTGGAGCCTAGGAGGGCGATAGGCCGCTGAGGGGCATCGCACTTCATTGGCTTATATGGCTCGTGATAAGAAAATTTTTGAGACAGGAAGTTAGAGATGCAACGGAAACAAGCTTCCTCATTCCTTTTTTCTTTCCTACTTATTTTTTTGGTAAATATCAAGCTCGTTCATTCTTGACATGAACAAGTTTGTTACCCAATAATAATAAAAAAAAAACAAAGCTATATCTATATATATATATATAAAGGAAAAGATTTTTCAGTTATGTTTTTTTTGTATGAAATATATTGTGTCATGATTTTTTTAAGAGAATTATCATAAATAGTACCGTCTTTTTCACAGCAGTCCCTGTGCAGAAAAAAAAAAAAAAACCGGATGTGCCTCTCCTGATTTATTTCAATTAATGGATATTGAATTCCATTTAATATCTATTTTTTGGATATATATGACGTCTGCCATGTTGAAAGAATGAATCACATAATAATTCAGTTCAAGATAATTCAATTGGCATCTAATTTATAATGCATTTTGCTATTTCATATAAGCTATATCCTACATAATTGCTTTTGATCATCCTAATCTATGATTTTATAATATAGAAGAGAAACAAATAATAATAAATAAATAAAAAGGGAAAAGTGAACCTAGCGAGTTTGAAGCACGACAATTGGCTATATGATGTCAAGTAATGGATGAATTAAAAATGCAAAATTCTCCATTTTTCATGGCATGTCTCTCTCATTGAACCACAAAGGGAACCTAGAAAGCTTCACGCCCAAAGATTGCCCCCGCAAACATAAGCCGAAAAGCTTAAGAGCGAGGCCGCCGCATTAGCATTAGCACTTTAATTACGAGTAAAACTTGGCCGACCCAATTCCAATTTTCAAAGCATGCTTCCACACCTGGGCCTAGATGTCTATTTCTTGCAACAAAACAATAAAAAAATCCCTAATGTGGGACCATTCTGAAGTGATAGGGTGATTTAATTATTGGAAAAGGGAATAATCAATTTTCACCAATGCCGTGCTTAGATAAAAATGTTGGGGGTGAGGATTTGACATCGAATAGACGTAGTTCACATTTAATCCACTTCTTGTTGTTAAAATAGTATCTTTCTTTGCTTTCTTTTCATTTTCCTAATCAATTCATGTCTTTATCCACGATAATAGAGGAACCCAATTGAGGTTTCGTTTAATTTAAACATCGTTTTCATTAGGTTTTGATTAAATCTACGTTTGTGGGAAAGAATATTAACTAAGATCGTCTTTTTCTATATGCCTTATTGCTTGTGTCAAATAGCGACTGTATTAATCAAGAAAAATGAGACAAGAAGGTAAACATTATGGGTCAAGTTGTCATGATTCCGTTTGTATATTTTTGCGTTTGATGTCTTCTTCATTCTTGAGTTTCATCGACATTCAATTCTTCCTCGGTAATAACAAAGCAATGTACTTTGTCGAGATCGCTGTTTGTGATCCATTGGAAGCATTTTGCATAGAAAACGTTGCAAGAAAATCATCCTGACTAGAGCTTCATATCTTATTAGCCTATGCTTAATATTCTAAACCTCATCGGTTGCTGTTATTTTCTCCCCTTGCTTGCGCAAGTGATAACCTCAAGATATGAAAATGAATTAAAAATAATTTCCATATGAATTCAAAAGAGAATACTAGAGGAATATATAAAAAGAAATTCAGAGTTGAATTGAGTCCACCATAAAACTTGCTTGGACAAGGTCAAAAATGAGATGGGAGAGTCGATGAAGAAAAAGACAAACAAACAAACAAACAAACAAACAAAAGCTGCACTAAATGGTAGATAACCTCCAAACAGTAACATCCTGTAATTAACTAAGTATATGTCTTTGCTTACCACATGTATGTTAGCACATGTCATTGCAAGCATGGTTGTCTCCTTGGCAGGTGGCTCATATCTTTAGTTCTACCAAAATATGTCATTGCCGACCCATAGTTCCCAACACATTCAAGAAAAACTTGAGGGGATGGAGACAAAGAGACAACGAGAGTAAAGCTAGAAGAGCCTTTTTTCTATATGAGAATCTCTTATATTATCGGATATGAGAAAATTAAAATTAATATATGCAATTTTACTTTATTTTTTATAATAAAAAAAAATTGCGTTTATAAAACTCTAAAATGTAACTTTCACATTACAGTAAATAAATAAAAAAAAAAATTTATTGTTACAATTTTTTCTTGAATCCTTTTTGGACATAAAAATCTCCAAACCGACGGAGCCTTACATAAAAAAGGTGAAACCTGACGCGGTGCACAAAGCTTGACGCGGACAAAAAGAATTGTGGTTGGTGAGTGCTAAGACTTGTGGGTAAAACAAAAAAAAAATGCAAATACATTTCAATTAATATAGACGTAGCTGTCGTCGTTACTATTCAATTGTACGTGGAGAACAAAGCAGCAAAATATATTTTGTGCCATCAACCTGATTAATCTGTTGTGCAATTATTTAGAGAAGTGAAAGTGACCCGTCCAGCTTCCTTCGATCATTTGGATCTAATTAATAGGACAAAAAGACTTTCCGCACCGTCCAATACCCTTTGACAAATTAAACTTCTTAATATTCCGTTTACAAATCCTAGGTGGATTGGAATTAAGCTTTCGGTGACAACCTGTTGGTGATAAGATCGGCCTCAGCTACAAATTGATACATTACAGTTATAACTTTTCCGGAGCACCGTCTTAACCTTCTCTGCCCAGGATATTGTAGTTATTTTTGTTGTCGATTTGAGTCTTGAAGTCAAGGTAGAAAAACAAAAAGACCTCTCGAAAAGTCTCCTGTTTTGGGTGTGTTCTTTCGTAATGTTTTGACAAGTGAGTATTTGAGTGTGTGTGTGTGTGTTTCCTTGTTTATATATATATATATATATATATGCACAATAGTCCCAGAGGACATTCAAGTTGAGAAGACCCTAAAAGGTCTAATTGATGCAAAGAGACTGACATTTATAGACTTGAGGAAAAAAATAAATCTATTAATAAAAAATTTAAGAGAAAATGGACTTCTACTGTGCGAATAAAATAGATTTTTTTTTTTCAGTTGTTCTTTAAAATGGTCCTTTTTATATAATGCACTCGAACTCCTGGCTTTTAAACAAATATTTTAATTTTTTTGCCATTCATGAGTGTTGGACATAATTAAGGTTCCATGGATTGCTGCTAGACTCCTACGGATTTACTTGTCACTCATCAGTTTCCATGTCTTCAATGTCGTGCGATTCTTACATGTCTTTTTCATTAGCAAATGTGGAGTTTTCCATAATATTGGAGTTCAGATCATGTTGTATTCTGTCTCTTGGTGGCAAAGATGAAAAAAAAAGAAAAGAAAAAGCAACATGATTTAGGATGAGCTAGTACGTTGTCTCATGCTTTAAAACTTGGTGGCTGCAATAAGAAAATATTGCCTTATGTCCTTTTGAAGAAATTTCTATAAAATTCTTTGTCTACTCTGTGCGAAAGCTTAAAAGCTAGATGTACGGATGCATCTCATTGATCACATGGCTGGTTGTCGGTCGCTCTAGCTATTGACTATCAGTGTTTAGCCAAATTAATAAGCTTTGTGATCAAATAATATTTCTAATGCTATAAAAGAAAAGTATAGTTTTCTATGAGGCAAAGGGCAAACAAATTATTAGAGTACAATTTTTTATTTTATTTTATTAAAAGTTGTAAAGTACATAATATAAATAAGTCTTATCATTTTTATAAATTTCCCATTTTTTAATAAAAAATTTAAACTCAAAATCTTCAAATAAATATTTAAATTATAATTATTGAAGTGTTCTCTAAAAAATAAAATACAATTTTCTTTGACTTGCGTGGCCACCTTTTCTTTTCCTCAATATCAATAAATCCATGAGAAAGAAGGGGTGGGGGGCTGCTAGAAGAGTAAGAGCATCGCCAGTAGCTGAGATGAACTTTATTATGTCAAGGGCTTTGTCAGATGCAAGTCATCTGCAATACATACGAATTAGTGTAAAAAAAAAAAAAAAAAAAGATCTCTTACAAGTAAGATTGGAAGTATAACAAAATGAGTAACATAACCATAAGGACGATGTGAATGGTCACAAGAATTTTAATTTTCATCTTCTTAACTGTTTGAGACAGTTTGTATAGATTGCAACTGTCACATTTGAAGCTAAAACTATTTGTCCATCTTTTGCAGTAAGCCATGCACTCACTCTGTCAATCAGCCCCGCAGGGATACAATACAATATACTAACTTTTCAATTTCTCTAAATTTATTAGAATTTTAAATACAAATATATAAATTGTGAAGATAAATAATTTTATATTAGAAAGCATGGTAAATAATAATAATAATAATTTATAAGTAAAAATAATTATAACATTTTAAATTTTTAAATTAAAATATAATATTAAATTTTCAATAGAGGGAAGTATACCCAATGTATAAGAAAACAATGTTTATTTACTACTTGTTTAAACTCTATTAATTAAAAAAATTATATCTTATTTATTAATAAAAAATAATATAATAAATAGATTTAAGTAAATATAGATTATCTAACAATAACTGTTTAACTAATAGATTAATTACATTATTCTTAACAACTATCAAATATTTATATTAATAAAATATTAATGATATTTTTTATACTTATTTAATTTTTTTAATATGATAAATTTATTATTTTTAGTTATAAATATATTTTTAAAATTTTAACTAGACTTTTTTTAAAAAAATTTGTTTTCTCTCACTTAAAACATTGAATAAACTTACCTTATTTTTTTTAAGTTGAGTTAAACAAAAATTCTCATAATATTAATTTAGTTAGTGATCTTAAAAATATTTTGATATTAATTTTTAAGAGGACACCTACTAATAAAAATTTAGATATTTTTTTTTATAAATTTTATATTCAAATTTTAAGAAATAGCTTGGAATTTATAAAAAATGAGAAAACGTGGGCTAACCAGCCAATAAACCTAATATATATATATTGAAAAAAAAAAGAAAAAAAAAAGAAAAGCTCAAACTTTTACACTGAATAAAAATTGATTAGCTCTGACCAATAAACTGAAACACAAAAGTTAGTGGGGGCAATCCCATAACCTGCCGAGGGTTTGTACAGAATGGCAATTGCTTCAATGGACGAAAACTTCAGGGGCATTTATGAAACATTTGTGTCTTATCGGCACTATATATACGAGTACATGAGGCCAAACAAGAGCAGGCTCCAAAGTTGCTTTCCCAGCAGAAATAACACCCATTCCAAGTGATAGCAAACACCTTGATATTGTATTCATCAAAACACAAGCCCTCCCTAGTTCCAGGAAACAGGTAAAAAAGGAAGGAAATAAAGAGTTTGGAAAATAGACAAAAAAAGGACAGGATCTAAGGATAGTTCAGCAATATCTGCTAACAATATTTTCAATCCCAAATGTCAAATATCACATGTGATGAAGGGAGCTTCTCTTCAGGGAACACTGGAGAGGAAATTCAGCAGCTTCAAGAAAAGCAGAAACATCACTTCCAGGGTTCAAGCTACGGACTTTCTGGTGCTACTAACAGCAAGGGCTCTACCTCCCAGCAGCAGCAGCAGCAACCCATTAAGAAGAAGAGGAGCCTGCCAGGAACTCCAGGCAAAGTCCACTATATATCACTTGTTTATGATTCTTCTCATTTTTTGCAATCTTGGTCTGAGGGAGAAGTTAAGAAGGGACATAGTTCATTCTGATAATATCTTACTAACATAATTACAGAATCCATGCAGGTACATCATCAATAAATTTGCATATTGATTTGATCTATCAATTTAGTTTGACAACAATAAATAAATAAATTTTAAGTCGACTGGGCCTTTATCAGGATTTTGCTATTTCTTTGGACGGTTAATTAGACTTGGGTTTCAGGTCTCTGCTGAGAAGAATAGTTGATGAATATTTGAGAGCACCAATTATTGCTAGACCACAATAATTGTTATTACTGTTAGCTTGACTAACCATTTTATGTCACTTCCATTGAATTTCTGTGCCATTCCTATTTACTTTACATGAAATAATTAAAAAAACATTAAATATAGTTTTCTCAATTGTCTCATTCAATGATTCTTAATTCTTAAGTTATCTCATGTTTGTTATGGTAGAAAGAAATTTAGGCTCAAACGAGTAAGGAAAAAAAAAAAAAAAAACCTACTCCAAGGGAATTTTCCTGATAATAGCTAAACTAAGTTCTACACGTGGATCAGATCCTAATGCTGAAGTTATTGCTTTATCGCCAACAACGCTTATGGCAACAAACCGTTTTGTGTGCGAGATATGCAACAAAGGTTTTCAAAGGGACCAAAACCTGCAATTGCATAGAAGGGGCCACAATCTCCCCTGGAAGCTTAGGCAAAGAACTTCCTCTGAGTTGAGGAAAAGGGTATACATATGCCCCGAACCAACTTGCGCCCACCACAATCCCTCTCGTGCACTAGGAGATCTAACAGGCATTAAGAAGCATTTTAGCCGAAAACATGGCGAGAAGAAATGGAAATGTGACAAGTGTTCCAAGAAATACGCAGTGCAGTCCGATTGGAAAGCTCACCGAAAGACCTGTGGTACCCGGGAATATCAGTGTGATTGCGGAACCATCTTCTCCAGGTTAGTAAAAGAGCCTGGTATTCTGTGCTCTATGATTTTGATCAGATAGATATATGCATATAGGGGATTTAATTTTTGCTAGGTAACCCTTGTAGTTTTAATTGTTTTATGGAGTTTGAAAATTCAAGTAAAAAGTTCCTTATTTAATTCAGAATAACATTTTCAGACATGACCTGTCATAAATCAGTATTAATTGCATAGAAATAATTGACCGCACCGCATATCTTTTAATAATGCAGAAGGGATAGCTTCATCACGCACAGAGCATTTTGCGATGCACTGGCAGAAGAGAACAACAAAGTAAACCAAGGACTAATGACCAACATGGGATCAAACGTGCAAAACCAGTTGCCGGAGTTCACGTCATCAATGCCATTGAACACGGATACGAACACCTCAATTGGAATGTCCGACTTCAACAACTGTGACCCCAAGAACCCTCTGGAATCACTTCCTCAGGAGCTGTTGCAAACGCCATTCAAGTCCATGAACATCGCAGGAGACAGCATGTTTTCGAGCAGCACAGGCACCCTCTTTGGTGGCCCGAGAGGCATGTCGTCAGCTTCTAGTCTACAACTAAGTTCCAATTGCTCGTCATCTGGGTTCAGTTATCTCCAAGATAGTAAAAGTGGGAGCCATGCCCAAATTTTGGGTCTACCTCACATGTCAGCAACATCCTTGTTGCAAAAAGCTGCCCAAATGGGTGCAGCTGCCAGCAATAGTATCAATTCTCCCATGATGCAAAAAAGCCTTGCAACTAGCATGGCGGGTCCTGACCAGCTTTCTTCCATAAGACCACCATCATCATATGAGGCAAATCAGCAACATATCAGCGCCCCATACGATCAATTTCCATCACAACCTGGTCATCATGATCAAACCAACATGGTTAGAATCAAGGGTGGGCGATTGATCGACCAGCCCCTAATGCAGAAGGGTCAACAAGAGATCCCACAGATTTTTGAGGCTGCAGGAACAGGTGGCTATGCGGGGAATGACATGGGGATGTTTGCCAGCATGTTTGCAGGAACAGACCAAAATCCTGCATTTATGAGAGGCACGGAGCATGAAGACAGTGGCACTAATGCTACAAGTTTGCTACATGGGACAATGTCCAAGTTTGGAACAGGGACAAGCGAAAGTGGTGACATGCACACGCATGACTTCATGGGGATTGGAGGACAAAGGCACGCTAATTTGCACGAATATTTGCAGCATCGCCATCAGCAGCAACAGAATAGGCTGGCGAGTATGGAAGCAATGGGGCAACAGGCACTGCCAATGATGAATAATCACTTTCATCAACATCTCTCTCGTGGCGAAACGGGCATAGAGAAACCATGGGATGTCTGAGGAATTTGTGGCTTTTCTAAATCAATCACGATGCCTTCCTATTTCAGCCGAGGATCGAGCTGAACGTCCTCTCCGCATAATTGACGTCAGAAACAAAAACGAAGGAATTTGCCCGCCGATCTCGCGGGGACCACAATGACATTTGGCAGTTGGGTGGGCCATGAACTGGGTTTGGAAGGCGTGTTTTCAATAATGGGCCGAGCATTCTATTTTTCAAGTGAGCCATTCTGCAGAGCTTTCTTTGTAATCCTTGAATAAGCCTGTTAAATGCTTCACACTTTCTTTTTCCTTTTTTCCTCTTTTTTCTTTTTTCTTTTTTTCTAACACGATAATATAAATACTGTATCTTTTTTGGCTTTAGAGTTTATAACTTAATATAGCTATGACTTTTTAGGTTATATATATATATATATTGGGAAAACAAACTGACGAAGAAGAAGTAGCGATGGACAAAAAGCAAACTTTATAAAACTCTAAACAAATCATACGCGCACAAAAGCAAACATGATGACGAAGTGGGTTCGGCTTGGAATCAACCCAATGTGTGGTGTCAGTTTCGAATTTTGAATCGAAATCAGCGGTGGGGTAGCTCAGTTTTTGGTTCATCTTCCTTTGAATCATTGAATCGTAGGTTAATTAGTGATTTTGGATTGCCAACTGAGACTAGAAGTTAATCACTGTTTAAGAGATAATTTGAAAAAAAGTAACCTCAAAAAAAAAAAAAAAAAAAAAAAAAAAAAAAAAAAAAAAAAAAAAAAAAAAAAAAAAAAAAAAAAAAAAAAAAAAAAAAAAAAAAAAAAAAAAAGAAGCAAAAGATCAAATAAACGTTGACATTTCAAAAATTTAAATTCTTGTATTATTATTATTATTATTTTCAAAAGCATGGTATAATCGAATTATATCAGATCAATATCGAACTGGAATGATAGTTAAACCAAAGTCAAGATCGGTCAAAATCGTCGTTTCCCCCAAAGTGTCTTAAGGATAATTGAACGATGGGTAACTCTCCTCCTGTATCATAGTCGTTTTGATTGGAAATTGAAACTGGCTTAGAACTAAACCGCAGTTGGGTCAACACGAAAGGGTCGATGCAGCAGCCTGACAACAGGGGCAAGTGAAGGTCTCTTTTTTGTTTTGGTAGGGCGACACTTAAAAAAAATAAAAATGAAATTATTATTTATTTTTTTTTAAAAAAAAATATATTGTTAAATAAGCACTGTAAGCATGTTAATAACTTAAAATTACTCATTAATTGCTCGCATCGCAACTTGTGGTGTCGAAATATTAGTGGGCCAAAATAGAAACTGGGCTAAAAGGCCCAAAAATGACATTGTAAATTAGGGTTTCTCGGGACGAAAAAATTCATATTATATTGTTGATTTTAAAATTTGAGGTCCGAATACCTCATTAAAAAAAAATAAAAAATTAATAATTAATTTTGGGGGTGATTTCGTCATTCTGTCGTCGTAACCCTAGCCTGGACGTCTTAATCGGTTCCAAAAAGCTTTATAAGTCGATGAGGTAACAGCCGGCAAAACCGAGTGGCTTATACCTTTATTTCTGTCTTATTCTCTCTCTCTCTCTCTCGCTATCTCCCACAGGCACAGGAACAGGCAAGCACAAGTTCGTTCTCAGCATCTGAAACTACATCCAATAAGGCAGTAAGTGTATCAGAGAATGTTCTTTGCAATTGCAAAATTTGAAAAAGAATAAAGAAGAGTGGGGCAGTGATGCTGAGAACTACCTATTTTATGAGGGAAATATAATTCAATTTTCCCTTTTGATTATAAAACACACCAATGGATCCTCTGAGCCCATTCCTCTCAACTCTTCTTTTTCATTTCGAGGGTTATTTTTTTTTCATTTTTTTTCCCTTTTCCTTTTTTTTTTTGTTTGTTTGATGGTTTTTGAAAAAATGGAAATTTTTTATTTGGATGTAAAGAATTTTGAACATTAATATTATTATTATTATTCGTTTTCTTGGGAGCCAATGATGTGATGATATTGTTGTCGGAATCATTGAGAGATGTCGACTAAACAACCCCAGACTACAATTATCTGATCACTGGCTCCTGTCTTTTTTTTTTTTTTTTTGGGAAATAAAGTCTTAATCATGGAGATTATTACGAGTTGATTTCAAGAAAGCTATCGTGTTGTCTACCACTTATGAAAATTTTTTCAGTTTGTATTTATCATGAGACCTCAATTTCTTAATTTCTGCCAAAGGTTGGGCGTTTGCTTTAATGACTAGATAATGATTTAAAAGAACAAAGGCAAGAGACTTCTGGGATATAAGAGACTTAATGGTAAGAGACTTCTAGGATTTAAGAGACTTGATGACTACACAATGAAGGCAACTGCTGCCCTATATTTCCATATTTGCTTCCGCATGATAGAGACAAAATGGTTCAAACCAGATATGTCCCCACATAATGCATGAATATTCTAAGGCAAGGCTTAGAAGATTTCTAATTCCAATCCCAATTAAAAAATGCCATGTTAATGCACATATAATTACATTTTATGTCTTTTTAAGCACTTGCATGTTTCATACATAAAGCGGCTATTTTCAATTTAAGGTATTTATCACTTTAATGAAGCCTTTTTTTTTTTTGTCCCATTGTACTTTAGCCTTTAGTACATGGCCCCTTGTGCTTAAAGCGCTATTTATTCCACAGCGACGAATAGGAAAGATCATCATTAATCAATTGCAACTTGGATCATTGAAAGTTTGAAACTGGATTTCAATCCATGAATCCTGCTTCACATAAGTGGGTTTCGCAGTTGGGCACTCTTGAAGTTGAGCTGATTTCTTCTCAAGCCACCGGAATGATGCGAACATACAAAGAAAAAGATTCCATAATGCAATACATAAGGCTATAAATCTTAAACTTAATCTCACAAAATCCAAACTCACCTTTGAATGAATATTTGAGCTTTTATTTAGTGTGTATTACTTCTTTGTGTTCAACTATGAGATTCGGTGAAAATTTTAATCGAAGTGTCCTCTGTGTGTGATTATTTGCATAGAAAATAAACTAATGTCGACAGTTGCAATTACCAGATTACACTTAGCCACCCTCACCCCATAGGAGGAAAACGAAAAATTTGCTTAAATTTTATCCTATCAAAATCCTCACTCAGAGCCCGCCTCACTATGTTGCGTTCCGTATTATTTCTGTGATACTATCACGTTAGAATTACTATTGCCAATATTGCTCCAGAGTCAGTAAAAACCACTCTTAGGATACCCTGTTATGACGGTTGCATTGAGTGTACACGAACACTCTTGTTCACCCCAGCTGTATGGTGATCATGCAGGGCCCAGCTTGGGGATTGGTCGCCCCAATCCCAGTTGAAAGCTGACATGAGTGATATTAGGAGCACCCTCGAAGATTTCCTTTTCCGCTTCTCTTGCAAGTTCCATTGCATCCCTGCAACACGGGCAGAACAATATTGAATACTTGCCCAGCATGAAACTCCCCACATGAGTACATTCATCAAGTTTAAATACATACCGAATAAGCATGTCCGGGGGCATGACAACCTCTATTTGGAGAATTATCCTGCCTTGCAGTAAGTGGCACGTGATATGCTCAACCTCCATTTTCTACAATCCAAACCACAATCAATGTGCTTATTAGAAATTGTGAAAAAGTGCATGAATCACATATGTTTCAAGTCAGATTAAATTACTCTCTACCATCAATTAGCTCGACAATTCAACACAAGCATCCTGCATAGAAGAAACTAGAAAATTATGTGTTGACATATTATCTCAACACAGTGCTCCAAGTAGAGTTTCACTGAACACAGACTAGCTAGATGATAGTTATCAATGCCGTCTTTGGATAATTAAAAGCATTGGGCCATAAACCAACATTCTGGATCCCCTTTATTCGGTAGTTAGATCTACAGTTTGCAGTATTGTGTCATTGGCCCTCGAGATCAATATCAGCATAATAAATAAGGGGCCCTAAGCTTGTATTTAGGGGTATAGATGAGAGTACCTCTGAAAACCTTGAGGAGATTATTTCAGAAACAATAACTTCAATATCTTTGTCCTCCAAAGAAATATCTTGATTTGGTCTGGCCGTTGCTTCCAAATTTTCTTGCCTGTCAGTCATGCCCAGAGAAAAAGATAATTTTGCAGGATCTGCAAAGAGATCAGAAACGGTAAGCCGAACTATCCAAGACCTTAATCAATGGTGCAACCACTATCTTTCCCCTCCCCACTTTTTTTTAAAAGGGATTCTTTTGCAAGCCAATACGGGGTCCTTTTATGTCCATCCTTCCATAACCCAGAGAATAATTCAATTGCTGTGGTTGGCTGATTCTTGAGGAAGATGAGATGAAGTACCCTACCTATGTGTACATAAATTTCAGCTATTTTAGGATATGACTCATGAATTTCCTGACGGACTCTTTCACCAATTCCATGAGCAGCAGTAACACTACAGAATGGATCAACCTACAAGTCAGAAGTAACAAACATGACACTCTAACAAGGGAAATCATCTAATTCATCAAGTTTCTCACACAAAAACATTCATTCAAATCTTCAAACCATACTGCTTAACCACCAAACAATTTGATATCCAGAAGAACCCACCTCAATATGTACATCAAGGAATAAATATGAACCAGCCCTCCTCCCTCGCAAGCGATGAACTCCCTGTAAACAATTCCAAGTGATTCTTGAGAATTCTCATACAGGCCTGAGGACCTAAGAAGACCAGCCAATTTTTCAGCAGCCATGAGCCACCAAGGCCAGGCTACAAACCAGAGAGTCTCCATATGATGAGAATAAAACAAATAAAACATCCCTGCTTTTGAACTTAGACTAGGCAACTAAAGATATCAACAATTTATATTCAAGGGTTGAAGAAAAAAGAAATGGAAGCCTCATTTGCTGGTAAACCTAAGGCCCATGTGTGCAAGTAGTCAATCATCAAAAAATTTCAGCAAGTTTAAGAACCTACGCGCTGTTGAATTTGTAAAGCCTAGCAAATCGGCAATTTTGAAAGGAAATGGTTTGCACAACAAATCCTAACACCTACCTTGACTCCCTTGACTTGCAATATTGTTTCCTTTATTGAGTTTAAATGCTCCACAGGAAGTGCAGCATCCACCAATTCCAAGACACTAAAATTGGTTCACAACAGCATGTTAATGAGTTGTCAGAAAACATAATTCATCTCATGCTCTGTAAAAAACTAACAAACATTCGGCAACATAACATCACAACAAAAAACATAAAAATAGAAAATCAGATAATTGTTGGCAGCCATCCACAACAGTACAACTAATTGACATGAAAATTATATTCCAGCAATCTTTGGCCAACAAATTATATATCAGCACTGGGGCATGTAGAACCAACATGACTCAAGGACTTTATGTGATGAATAAGGCTCAACAAAAGCCGAGTTTTATTTTGCAAATAAAACTAAGTCAACACAAATATGCCTAAATTTATGTATTTAAAAGTTTCACATGCCCACAAAGCTCAAAAGAGAGGTGCAGCAAAAAATTGGAGCATATATGCATACCTCTGGTACCCAGCCTCAAAACCAGCTTTCAGTATCATGCCTGACACAAGAAGCCCAGCAAGAGGATCAAGAAACTTTACCCCGAGAATGGAGCCTCCTGAAGTCATGCAACACAGAATCTTGATAAAGTTGCATCCAAAAGATTGAAACAAATGAGATCATATTGGGAAACTTTAATTAAGAAAATAATCATTTTGAAGCATAAAACAAAAGTGAAAACCGCAAGGACAATTAACCTAGTAACTGCTGAAACACATGAGAGTTAATAACAATTCAGCTCTTAATTTTCTTAATCAATGGATTAATCACAGATCTTAATCATAAGACCTAGAACTAGTTATGCCAGTTTATCAGAATACCTTGTAAGAAATTAGCTCCATGTTCACCACAAGCCAAATCTTATGCATACTAAACATGGAAAAAAGCTTCTTACCAACCCCAATAAGAGCAACAACAGATGAAATTGCATCTGCACGGTGATGCCATGCATTTGCTTTCATAAGTCCACTGCCTTGTCTTTCCCCTGCTCTTTTTGTTATCCTATAAAGCCTACAAGTAGCATGAAGCACATATGATGATGGCAATTTACCAAAGAACCTTTGACTACAGCAGAGGAGGTACAACACAAGAAAAATAACAGCAGGGAAAAGGACTGACTTAGAATGAGATATGGCAAAGCCAAGCTAGCCAAGATGGATTAGTCACAATTGGTACATCAGTGGAAGGATCACAAGTTCAAGTATCAAGTTCAACAGTAAAAGAAACACTGGTTTTTTGAAGAGCTAAATGGCATGAAGGCCCTAAAAAGAAAGGTAGCGAAAGGGATTCATCCAATCAGGCAAGAGAGTTCATATGTGACTCTTTTTGCCTAGTAGTTTATTTCAATAAGCATCACAACATAACAAAGGTGAACATTTCCATTGTAATGGGATGGCAAATAATTACAATATCATTGATATAGAGGAGACAAAACAAGAGTGTTAATTACCCTTCTTTAACAGATATAGACAAAGCAGTCATGCTCAAAGCAAGGATGGGATGATCCATGTCAATTCCATGATGATGTCCACCTTTACCATGGACATGATTTTGAGTGTTTTCAAGAGGCAAAGTATAATTTACAGCTTCAGGAGGTACGGACCATACTCCCTACATAAAAGATAAGTTCAACCCTAGTCAGGATTATTTCAAAATTACTTAAACTCTTATGATTGTTACATATCTAACAAAGGAACTCAATCAAGAATTAAAATCACATTTTGCAACATGGTGCCACAATAACAAGGAAGAAGGAGATAGTATACAAGGAAAGAAATTATACAATTAAAACATCAAAAGCATGCCATGCAATACCCCCAGATGTTGCCAGAAGCATGCAAGAAATTCCAAGGGCTCCTAGACTTTCGAACTTCCCATGTCCTGAAGGAGGAGAAACAAAACCAGAAACAAGTCAGATAATAACAATTACAGGATCTAGAATCATGATCCCATTCCTAATTCTTAAATTTTGAGAAGCGTGTTTACATCCATATCAGCATTCAGAAGATTAAACATCTATTGAACACTTAAATACATCAACAACCATGGTAGGTTTATGAAAGAAGGTATCATAAATGTCAATACCAAATGTCACCCTTGTTGGATGAACAGAAGAAGCTTCTCAACATCTATATTACCCAAAACAGGCAAACAAATCAAAACCATGCAGGATCATAAGATTTCTATTCCAAGACGGACAAAAAGGCATAAATTCTATCTCCAATAAGAGGGTCGACTTTATGCTTTAGGTTCTCATGTTACAAAGTGTCTCCTCCTTTACCATATCTTAACCTTTAGGCAGACAGATAATCTACCGCATGAACCAAAACTTCCTGATTCCTGTGTGAAATTCATAAACCTAGGGAAATCTGCAAAAACCCCTAAACTTGACTAAAACATAACACCTTGTTTGCAACCAGCAAAACAAGCTTTAGCAGTTTGTAACGAGAACAGCCCATTGAAATCATGCCTACCACGTAATTTGAATTCACAGAAAGGAAATGGTATTACGCGTGATTAAACCCCAAAATAAAATAACATTCCTTATTCACTTCATTAACGAGGCAGCCTACAACAAACCTAAAGCAAAATACCGGCATAAGATTAACACTCAAACACAAAAGACGATATCAGTTGAGCCGAAACATAGGCTAAATATGCAACACATATAGATGAATGAAGAGACAAGTCGGTACAAATTATAAGTGACCATATGGGTGTTCTTTGTCTTTAGGAGCCTTTCCAGCTTTGAATGACAATAAAGCAACTCCACTGAGGACCTGCAAAAAGGTAAGCGAGGCAAATCTAATTGTTATTCTTAACAGGAAAACAAAAAAACAAAAAAAATTCAGAATGCATGTTCAAACGCGCGCGAGCTCATGATAGAGCTCACAAATTCTTCTTATTATTTTTTTATTTTTTTTGAAAATATATATCTGTATTCTTTCCAATAAAACAGGAGGAAACAATGTAAAAATTACAATGTCGGAGAATGAATGGGCGGCGTCAGCTATAACGGCAGTGCTTCCAGATAAATAACCAGTCAAGGCCTTTCCCGTAGCCAAGAAAATGTCGGCGGCGAGGCCCAGGCGGAAGACGTATTCACCGTCCTCCCCAGAAGGTCCCTGAGGATGGTGGCGGCCGTCGGAAGAATGGCCGAGATGCCATCTTCTAGGGGTTCTACTGTGATTGGGATTATCATGCAAAGTGGCGGACGGCTGGGAAGTGAGGGATTGGAATAGTAAGCCGCGTAATTGGCAACTTTTATGGCGCGTAGAGATTCTGGAGAGAAGATAGGACTTGTAGATGGGACTCGATTTGTAAAATCTGAATCCCATTGCTTTTTCTCCGCAGCGACTCGGTCAGTTGTTCTTAGGGTTGTAGCTGTGTTTCTCTATTGGTGCTAGGTTTTCCTTCTGAATTCCAACAACAGTGGAAATAACCACAGAGACCGTAGCAGTAACCGATCTCGCTGGCGGCGCCTAAAAACTGGCACGACAAATGCCTGGATTGAGAACGATCTCAACTTTCAGTTTAATTGGTAAAAAATACTCTTATTTTGAAATTTTTTTATTTCTGTCTTCAATAATTTTCCTTTTTCAATCGTGGGGTCCCCCTTATAACTTAAAAAGGGAAGACAACGTGGATTGAGATATTATTATTTTATGCACAACATCGATGGTAGCATTGTAACCGCAATTGGCCATATATTCCCATCCCGAAAGTACTTCTGGTGGGAGGCGTGGGGACTGGGAATCGCATATTTCAAGAGAGACATTGCTCAAGAAGAGGAGAGATATTTAACTTCAAAATTGTCCTATTAACATAAATACATAAACGAATGGCTATTATGCTTTGGGAAAAGGAGGCTCTCCCGAGGTTCTTTGCATTTTGTACCCGAGGGTCCTTACAGATAACCAAATAGAGACAACAGAAGAGAAATGTACACTTTGGACCAATTGTTAAATGCTCTTCACATAAAAAAAAATCCAGTGTCACGATGCTTTTCAATGGGAATTGGAGTTAGAATGTAAGGGGTCCTTGTGCTTCTCATCACAAATTTCAGTTGCTCGTTCATAAAACCATTGGACGCGGCCAATCAGCATTACAACTCCTATCAACGCCACTTTCGGTCTTCATGCCTATTATGGCCACGATGCTTGGGAATATTTTGTTGCCTGGACCTATTATCCGGCATAAACTCCCATCCAGAATTTAATCTGGTTCCCAAAGTGTTTCTTCCGGGAATGTAGTCGGATGACCTAGGACTATTCTCCGGACTCCAAGACTCATAAACCTCATCGCCTACAAATTCGTTTTTCTCCCGAGCCACAGGACCTGATCGCATTTGAGTCTGCACAGGCCCTCCAACCAATGGACCATAATTATGTTGGTTAGATCTAGATTGGGCATTTGAAGATAAACCCCGGCCAGCCATCCACGGGTCAGGCGTTGGACCAACATTACCTGCTGATAATCTAGACAAGTACTTGGGCTGAGGTTCAGTCATGTGGGTTGGCTGCAGCTGTGACCTTATGGATACTGGCATTGGCGTTGGTGTCAGTGACGAGCCATGCAATGGAAATGCAACTCCTCGTCTCTCTGGAGTATTCATTGTAAAAGATGTAGATGAAATGGGTTCAGTTTCAACTCGCACTGGAGGCCCAGTTGCAGCTGAAATTTTTGGTAAAATCATTGAGGTCGGTGTTTGTGTAATTGAAGAGTTGGAAGGGTGAATGTAAGTCTGGTGTACCAAGGGAACCTTGGCAAATTGTAGTTTTTCAGGTAATATGGTACTTGTTCGAGGCACTGGGAAAGGAGTCGCTGATGCTGGAACTTGTTGCAAGGGTAATGACATGCTGTCTTGCTGTTGCATAATTCTGATGTTAGTTGCTTGAATCCGAGGCTGCGCTAAGCTGGGCAACCTGTCCAAAGAGGGGATGGTAGTGGGCACTCCATAATCAGGGCGGGCGACTCTACTATCAATTGAACTTTGCTTTGAGAAAGGGTTCTTGTCAACTTCTGGTCTCCATCCACTCTGCAAATTTCAATAGTTTATAAAAGGAGAGAAAAGTAAATTAGTGCAGCTGAATTAAAGCCAAATAGTAAAACTAATTATATTTACCAAGACAACAACAACACTATCGATGGGACTCGACTATTTTCCAAAACAGGATACCACCTCACATTATTATGCATGACCACCCCCAAACTACAAGAGATCCGTTAACCACCAGTGAAATGGTTCTTCAATGTTAGAATTAAAAGTACTGTAATAACAGTAACTCATCAAATATTAGCCACATTATCCCCAGGTAGACAGTGACTATCCCAGATAGGGACTGACAGAAACCCGTAGTTGTATTCAGTCAACTTCCTTGGACAAGTCCCGACTACCAGAACCAGTTAATTACGGTATTCCATCATTTCATTTGACTTGTATTCAGACTTTGTACTGGGTTGTTAATAGAATTCATTTGTACGCCATGCTTCCCAATTTTAGATGAATATTTTACCCTTCTTAGATGCTACATTAGGAGAGCAAATAGTCCCGTCCCTATGAAGTTGATAGCAGTTTAATATGTGGCAAAACTTGCAACATGGGCAAACACGCACCGTTCCAGGGTTGCTCGAGGGAGTTGGAGAAGGAAGAGAAACTTCAACTTTCTTATCTACTTCACCCAGGCCATTTGAACCCCCCAGTAAACCTGTCCCGTCCTTTATCATGTCAAGCAACTTCACAGTTTGCTCACTGGACAAATTGCCAGCTTGGCCAGAAGTCAATGCAAAAACTAAATCCGGATTTTTGAGGAGTACAGCAAGCAACTCTAGATCTGGTTCGGCCACACTGCCATTACCGGCCTGGGGCAAGGTGGATGCCGGTGCAGGAATTGTGTTCACACTCTCATTATGGGAAATCTGTGTGTCTGCATTATCCGTATCTGGTGGCTGTTCAATGGGTATTTCAGGGGTCAAGGAATCATCATAGTTCATTTCAAGGTCCCATGGTTCCTTGGGGTTAGGTGGTATCTCCTGTACTGTCCGATAGGTGGTTTCCATCTCTCTACGGTTTCTGTTTTTCTGAATGTCTACTTCCTTGCTATTCTCACCAGTGCCTATCCTCCAGAGATCGTTGAGTTTTATTTCTGCATAAAGGAAAAGCATAAAAAGCTGAAAATCCATATTTTATTTTGCACCGGACAAGAACAAAAGGAGCTAGAAAGCAAAGCACATTGGAGGACAAAGACTATATAATTAATTAGTCTCCACATTATCGTCCATTTTGAACTTTTGGCTCCTCCGGGGCGTCCAACTGAGGTTATTATATAAAGGACGGAGCAGCTGTTTGCTCTGGAAAGGGGAAAAACGGAAAATGATTTAGTAGGAAATGGATATATGGTCAAGCCCCAGTCAGTCTGGGTATTGTCAATAATGAGCACCTCTGAGCTTATCTGACAACACAGAAACAGCCCAATGCTGAGTAGTGAATACCGTTATTCAAGCAGGATTGTCTAGCCCAATGCTTTTTGCAACTTCAGATTCATGATTAAAGCTTTGCTTGGTAGTTTCGCGGCATGTGTAGTACAGCTATCCTTTCTGGGTTGCAACCACTAAAAACAATCCTCAACTTAAGATAAAGGCACATGAGTCTCGGAAAATAATCTCCTCCATTTGGTACATGAATCCAAAATAGTGTATCCTGCTGTTGTGGATTAAGTTGGTTGGCAAATGCGAGGAGGTGCAGAGTTCCTCTTAAAGTTAGCCGCATTTCTTATTAGAGCTCCTCATTTAAAATTGGTCCCCAAAGGTCCAAATATATTATTACACTTTGAAGTTTCTAGAACTGAGTTTTGAGCTAAATGAGGCCATTTGATAATTCGATAAGTGCATGGTAAGCTTGGGAAAGAATCAACCATAGAAGTACAAAGAATTACTTGAGACAATGTTATCTCAAACCATTGCCTAATCATACTAATAATGTTTCCTGTGAATGCCTGGTAAAAAACAAGCATTATTGAGAAAAAAAAATTACCACATGCCAGTTCCAAACATCTTATTCACAAGAAGCAAACCAAAAGGACAACATGAAATTTCTTTTTCCAGGTAACAGCAATAATCAACCCAATAGCACGGAAGCCAGTTTCAAAATCAAGATTCCACAACAATGAGCATAAAAGGTTTCACAAGTGCACTAAGTTTAAACCTTTATCGTGTAGCTGGCAGGTCTGTAGCTATAAGTTATCCAATTGAACAGGATGATATGTCAGGCCACAAAGGCAGTCAAACTCAAAATCCAGCTTAATGATGGACATAAAATTCAGCCTTAAGGAATTATGCCTGATTGGATTTTCACCATGGACCCAAAATTATTAAACATGGACAGACATAAAATTGAAAAATGGGCTTTGGAAATTTCCAAGCACAGGGTATCCTGTAGCAAGGGATGTCCAACTTGTCTACTTTTACTCAAGTACGCAGGGAAAGGACAAACATAAAACATCAAATATCTGTCCTAAAGCATGATAGCCAGGTAAGCTCCACCATGGTAAAGCTAGCAGTGTGAAATTATTTTGTGGTTCCTAACTGACATCATAAAGGCCTCTTTAACTTTGTTAGTTGTCTCCGATATAACCAATTTCTCATTTTAATAAGAGTTGGAAACACTTATATTTTGAAAATAATAATAATAATAATAATAATAGTGATATGTGAGACCTAAATCTTAAAGAACATTAAACAGCCATAACTTTTTACAAAATTTCAAAGTGATTAACAAATGATGTCATGTTCCCTCTTCTCACTCCTATATTCAAAACCCTATCTCGTTAAATTGCAGCTGCTATAGAATCAAAGAACAACAAAACCCTAATACCTTCTACTTAACCCTCATGTTCAAACAAAACATGGCACCACCCTGCAGGAAGTCCACTTGAATGAATAAAGTCCACACTACAGATTCTTCTCAATTAAGCTTAGAGGGGCTTTTCATCATGGTTGACTAATATTAATTACCTAAAGGTCAAAAGAATAGATAAGTTGAAGGGTAACATTATATTTGTACTTCCAATTTTGTTTACAATAATGTACTATCAATGATATCAAATATGTCCATGGCCTAATCGTGAATTTTGATTTGAGCTAAAGCACTCTAATATTATTTTTCTCTCAGAATCCTAGACAACTGAGATGAACATGTTGTTGCGACACTGAACAATTAGACTAGCAAAAGTCTGCGAATGCTTGTAGATAAAAGGATGACAATAATCAATTTTGAGTACTAAAGCCTACCATCTTCCTAATGTCTGGCGAACACATCCTTCTTGGACAACAAGTACTTTTCTATATTGTAAATTAAAGATTGTATTTTGTGGCTTTTATATATTTTAATATAATAATATTAAAAGAAATGCAAGTTCAAAATCAATTTGATTCACAAAAATTTCAACACTAATCAACCTGATTCTAATTTGCAGCAATGGAAGGAGAAATTTTTTAACGATGCTTTTGATGAACCTTGGCAGAGAAATGCATAACATGAGGAAGTAACATATGGGGAAATTTAAAAAATCCATTTATATAAACCAATCTCCAAAATGTTTCCTCATTCTTTTCCATATAAATAAATTGAAAAACAATACCAGGACAGGTCAATGCAACTAGAGATCTAGATTAAAGGTTATGCACAACTGCAGTTACCAAAAGTAATTACTCCATGAAATATAACATATCACATATAACTCTATATTGCATAATATTCTGGGAACTTTCTACAGTTGTCTTCCCTCATTTGTCAAGAATGACAGATATTTCATATTTCTATGCTAGGATTTGTGGATGAGTTGAAAAGGCTAAAAAAGAAAGGCCAAAAGCAAGTGTACCTGGTGCTTTCTTCCAGGGGATTTTGACCTTCTCGATTAACTCTGCCAAGGGCTCCTTAGCTATCACTTCCTGCTTTAAGTGTTGACTGTTTTTAGATATTTTTGGAGAAATAGTCACAGGTTTCTTGATTTCCTCTTTCTTATGCTGAACAAGAATTTTTGATGCTGGAGAAAAATTGCTGGATGAAGTACTTGGAACTCTACTAAAGCCTTCAGCCTTTACAATGTTACTTCCATTAGAAGAGGAACCATTTTTCCCATGCTTTCCCAGCATGTACAAGGCACGCATCTTTGCTTTTTGGATATCATCAGCAGACATTGGACGACCCTGACTACTGGGTACTGCTTTTGTGGAGTGGGAACTTCTGCCAGCTGTTCTCTGGCCTGGTTGTTCTACAAGTTGAACTTTTCTGCGTTCTCTTGTGTCTGTTAATAGTTAAGGAATGTCTCTCGGTTTTGTCTATACAAAAAAATGGTGTGACAATTGCAAATAACAAATCCATGTCTTTTGTTTTCAAAATGGAATTAGTTATTAACAATTCCCAACAAACAGTATTAACTGGGAGCTCTAATTTTCAGTAGGCAGACCCAACATTGATAAATAGGATAATTTGGAAATCGGCAAAGGTAACAGATCAAAGGAGATATTACAGAATAATGGAATCAAAATTTCTACTTGATAAGTACCACATAGGAAAACAGATAGCAAAGAGAGAACTTTAAACTGGGTGGGGAAAACAATTATTAGTTCATTGCCAGTTTGCCACATGGGCAATTGAACTGATGGTCTCAGACCTTCTAAGAGGGTAATAAGCAATATCTAGATTACTATTACCATCTACATTAGTTATCGCATGTGTAAAGAAGAAAAATGGCAAAATAGATTTAAATTTTACCAGTGGCATATCACCGTGATTTTGCAGTAAAATCTCAGGTTAATAAAAAATTTCATCATTGTTACCGACGAGCTTATATTAGTTCAATCCTGAGCACGTGCTTCAACTATAAAGGTGCAAGGCATGTAGCCTCCTGCTAGTAACTAAATCTAACATGCTGGCATAATTTTATTTGATAACACGGAAACAAGAAAACCAAATCATCATCCAAAGGATACGAGATGAAGATGCACTAAGGATGTGCTTTCTACTAGGGTCATCTGCTGATGCTGGCAAGAGCTTTAATGCTTGCGAAGATTCCATTTTCCTAAACAAAAGATTTATACTCATTACCTTCTGTGCCCAAAATAGCAAACCCAAAGAAAAGGGGAAAAATTGCTGCATTAAATGAGAATGACACCCAAAAAACATAAATACCGGATGTTTTCTGAACTTTCAAATGAGAGAGCAAGAACATCTTCTTCCTGCATTGCAATAAAAATCTATAAGGAGAAATAATATAGCTCCATTGCAAGTGCATACATGACTTTGTGCAGAACTTACAGGAGTACAACTGTTGGGCTGCCGCAATTCATCACCCATGATTTCACTGATACTGCAACCAGTTTGAGTTGAAAAATGAGACTAATTGAACAATTATTTTAAACATAGGAGGTGAAGTGAGACTTGCCTCCGCTTTAGTATCATCTCTTGTGCATCAGTAGAAGATCTCAAGCCATTGGGGCCTTTAACAGCTTGACTTCGTGCAAATATCTTGCTCCATTTTGATAACAAGACCTTTGCCCTGTTTGATATATCTGATCTTCAAATCAGATAAATGAGATTCAAAATTACTGTAAAGGAAATATAAAAGTACAGCTAAAGCACAAAGATAGACCTCAAAAAAATAGAAACCAGAACCATATAGTACACCAGAACAAAAGGAAAACAGTCAAAATAATAATAATAATCAACAGGTTATAACACATGCAACTGTTCTAACTTCCATAATGGTTCTCATTGCTGTACAGCTATATTTAGATTTTCCATCATCAGAAATGATCAGATAGGGCATTCATTGCATAGGCATTCAAAACCAAAATAATAATAATAATAACAGACATCAAGAAATCCAACAAAATTTTTCATCATGAAAGCAACCAAAACTGGATCAAACATGTCCTTTGCAATCCATATTATGATAAATTCAAAAATTTTCTTGCACTGCACAAAAGTTCTGTTTAGGCAATGGGAACAGACAGCAAAAATAACTAGAAGAAACTAAAGAATTCTGCTATAAGACAATACTCACAAGAAAATGAGAAAAAAATGACAAAGCAATAAAAGCAGACAAAAGCCTCCAAACAAAAGCACACCTGATAACCTGTAAGAACGCAGCCTACTGACACTGTGGAGAATGGCTGACATATGTTCGGGAAGAGCTTTATGAAGAGGCAAATGACAAAGGACCTGCAAGCAGATAATGATCTCATCAAGGAACAAGGAAAGATAGTAAAAAGCAATACACCAGAAAGTTGCACCTACCTTGAGGATGACAATAAGGACACTGGTTTGTTCTTCAGCTGCTACTTCACTTAACCAAGTTGCCACAATCATGACACCACCTTTACTTAAAAACCTATGACATATATGAAAACCCAGTAAATACAGACAACAGAGAAAAACTGCGGCTTGCTGAATTCCTTGAGTGAATTAGAAGAATTACCAATCCAGAACAGTTGGGTTTTGTATTTGCAAGATCCACTCCATTAGTTTCACCTGCCCGGAAAATGTTTCTTCTTTCCGAAGTGAACCAAAAATATTCTCAACAAAATGCTTCTCTAAGTCATCTAAGCCAGGCAATAAATCATCCTGTGATAAGCAAGATGTTGAGTCTCCAACACTGGAAGGACCAACAGAGTCTAACGGAACCGGGGCAGCACCTACAGAAATCAAGGGGATAGTATTGGGAACAACAGAGTTTAAGGACTCTGGATCGGCACCGACAGAGTTCAATGGAACTAGATTACTAGGTATCATCACATCAGAACTGGTTGGGACAACATCATGAAGTTCTTCACATGAATTATCTATGATTGTCTTCTCCCTTGATAGCCGAACTAATTTCCTGACTCTAGAACGTTGGCCAGCAAAAAATTCCCGAACCTACATATTGTGATTCATATGGCAGAATAAATAAATAAATAAATGTATATATATATAGATATAAGTATACATTTATTTAAAAGAAAAATTAAGGCCAAAACACGGAAAGATTCAAAAAATAAACACTAGCAGGACAGAAGAAATAGTGACACACATATCCCTCCATACAAAAGAAATCAAATCAATCTCAAGAAATGTAAAGGAACATGGGACAAAGTTTGCTATAAAACTTCAAATAGCCAGAAGAAACAGAATAAGAGATGAAATATGTTACGGGAAGTAAAAAGAAGAGAAGAAACACCTGTGTGACTGTAACACCAAATTGAGCACTAATTTCACGTGATTCCTTCTTACTGATTGCATCTTTTATGGAAAAAATTGCTTGCATATACTTTACAGCCTTAGCGTTTAACAAATCTCTAGGCCTTTTTCCTGCCAAAATGATAACATGGAAAAACATCACCCAAAAGCAGAAGATATGCAGAATACATTGAGACAAAAGCAGATAAAGAAGGCCAGAACAAAAAGAGATCACTTGAAATTGACTATATTAGTCCTAAAGAAGAAATACTATTTACCAAAAGCAATTCACATGCAGGTGACACCTCTTCGCCCATTTAATCCTTGTGCTATCAGATGGTCATTCTTAGGGTCATTATGTGGACATACTCACAGATTTTAAAAATAAAAAATGTTACTCATACCAAGAGTTGGCTGCATAAAATTGCTTATTCCAGTCAGCTCTATCTAAAAAGGATGACTACAAAACCTAATCCCAGTTAAAATCACAGAAAGTGAGGCACAGAAATACACAGGATAAATGAACAAAACCATACTTGAGCTATCTGAAAAGCAGACATCTAAACTTACCAATATTTATTGATAAGGCTCCAGCCGCCTGCACGTGATTCAGAAGAATACTATCAGATAATGTGAATTAGGGAAGTGGGTGGGAGAAGGAAGATCAGTACATATAGAGACTTCAACAGCCAATGCCTTTGATTCAAATGAAAAAAAAAAAAAGGCAAATGATTAAGCAAGTGAAACAAAAAAATAAATGGTAATTATGCGTTTTAACCAAAAAATAATAATAAATGCTCACAAATGTGTTACAATCCGCTAATGATCGAGGTTAGTATAGAAAAATGATACCATAAATCATATAAGAATAAAGAACAAGAGCTTCTTTAAAAATACTTATGAAGCTCCAGAAACAGAGGAAACTCATGTGTTAGACCTTCCCATAAGGTATGAAACAATGATATTAGATCCTACTCACAGACCAAGCTAGCAGGGTTTGCCTAATAGCGTTCCACCTGAACCGAAACCCTCCCTCAGAAACACAAATGTAGCCGGAAAAAGGCTTATCTAACTTTGAAATGAAAAGAAAAGGTCCATTATGCTCATTCCAGACATTTTCCCTCTCCATTTCATGGAAAAGTATGGAGATTGATTTTAATTCAGCATCGAACATCATTGGGCATTCTTTTAGCGCGAACCAAGGCTGGCAGTCTTTCAAAGAATGTGAACTAAAAACCCTAAAAGCAAAGAAAGAAAGAGGGTGGAAAATAAAGAAAATAAAATAAAATAAAATAAAAAGATGCTGGAAAACAATCAAAATTGTGAAGTACAGAAAAAGCTTCCACTTCCGCAGGCTGTGCACATAAGCTCGAGAGAATCTCGAAATTCGAATTCAAAAGAAAAAATAAAACACGAGCCCGTACCATCTCTTGAGAAAGAGGATTGACACCGGTGAGCTTGCACTGAGTGACGACGATACTCTGGAGTTGATCGATCTGGCCGTGGAAAAGCTCTTTTTGCTGATCCAAAAGCGTTTGAAACGACTCCACGTTCGACCCAATCTCCATCTCCTCCAAGTTCCCTTTCACCGCCTCCATTATCGAACAAGAAGATTGGAATCTCGAGCCTCGATTTACCAGAACAACGCATTACAGTCGAATATTAAAAATGGATATAGATATAGTTTCGAAACCCGTAAAAGAAAAAAAATAAGAAGGAAAAATCAATTAGAAATAAAACAGAAAATAAAAATAAAATGGGCGAAATGGGATTAGGGTTTGCTGTTAAGTAAGAATGTGTATAGAAACGGGGGCAGTTAAGTGAGGCCCCGAATTTGGCACGCGTGGAGAAAGTAAGAATTATTTTTTAATTATCGTCATTATATATATATATATATATATATATATATTGGATTAATAAAATGAATTATTTTAGTAATTGATTGTTCATTACCAGTGGCGGCAGTAGAACCCGCCTCCGGCTGGGGGATGGCTTCACAACTCACCGGTTGGGTAGGTTGACGCACTTAGCCCGGTCGAACCCGAAATAACCAAGCATCAGAGTTCCATGAGTATGTTTTAATGTTCAAAGAGAAATCTTTAAAGAACGAAGTAAACACACAATATTTTTATACTGAATATTTTATATTACATATATTACATAAATAGTATTTTATACAACATATAAAAAGCATATAAAAATAATACAAAATTATAAAAAATTATCCATGAAATCACGCTGATAAATTGTAAGACATCGCAGTAGAACATGGAGAGACACCATTGTACGTGAGCAGAGTGGAATGTAAATATTTGTTTATTTCCTCAATAATTTTTTTTTAAAGTTTTTTTTTGTTATAATGGACATGGAAGCAAGAAAAGTGTCGATACTGGTTTACTGCAGTAAATGCTGACTGCTGAACAAAAATCAGTGGCACAAACCCTTTTAACTTTTCTTCCTTTTTTGGGTGGGGGGAACAGAAGGTCTCAGGGTTCTGGGTTCTGGGGTTCACAATCTCGTCATATCGTGAGCTGTAAATACAACAACTGATATGAACAACCCTGCACAACGGCAATCAGGAAGCAGTAATGAAATGGCCAAATTGAGAAGAACAAACTCCACATAGAACCCTGCCTAACTACCATTGCAACTAGTCCACCCAGTTAGCACGGAAGGCAAAATTACAACTCATGACACTTAATCCAATTCAAACTCAAAGCCATAGCCCGCTGGAGGCTTGCAAATCAACAGGAATGAAACTGGCGGCAGAGGCCCTCGTTGAAGAGATTTCCATCAGGCTGCAAGCACAGTAACTTTCTTCATAATCAAGAATCAGAATGGCAATCGGATGATAAATAAGTTTTATCCCATTTGCTTTCGCCTGGGAAGTGAACCACCAGGAAGTTGACACAAAAAGATTGCAGCTTCATATTCCTATCAAATTTGGTGAGAATCCCCCCTCTCCCGTCAAATTTGGCAGCTTCACCCGTTAAATTTGCATCTGCCATCTGATTGGTACAATATCACCCCTCTCCCCCAACGGAAGAACATAGCTACAAGTTTCCTAATCCCCCAGAATAACTGCTTTTTATGTATACACCATAGCCACTGTCAAATAGAGAGGAAGAGAAAAATTAATATATGGCAAATTAGCAATCCATGCAGCCAAAGTTTTAACGATATACTTCGAACCTCAAAACAGGAATAGTCAGAAGAGCTCACTAGCCACCTAATTATTTTCCTGCTATAGAAAATGCTAACAAATTTTTCCTACTCGCCAGTATCAACAACAGAGAAAAATCATCCCAACTGCAATTATGAAGGTAACCTGCAGAAGTGTGCAACAAAATAAAATTCAAATTAGAGAAGAAACTGAAAGAATATCTTGATAATTAAGAAAGAAACGAAGAAAAAAAAGTAATTTGCAATGCAATGGTAGGCAACCTGAGACCTGCCGTGTAGAGCCGAGATCATATTTTTACAGCGCATGTTCTTTGCAGTTTCCTTCAATGCCTGCAAATGGATGTATGATACACAAAGAGGACACCAAAACTAGAAGTCCATCTGGAAAACACAACTGCCAGTAAGAATATGCACACTTTGGGTCTCAGGAATCTAGAAACCACCAAAGATCTGTAATCAGGGTCTCCATCTTTATTGATTTATTTCTTTGAACACAATCCCGTTGGAACATGTTACAGTCTATTTTACATTCTCCAGTTGTTTCTGCACAAATATTGAGAACCCATATTTCTTCAATACCAAACCTTGAATGGAATTAACAGGGGTCCTTGCAGCTGAAGTATGATACATATATACACTTGAATGTCCAAATCTATTCTGTATAACACACTTGTACCAAGGGCACTGAGTTGGTGACAATGGGTCCCCAACAGAACCATTATCGCAAAGATCCGGGCCACCCTTCCTTTACACTCCTAAAGGTTTGAACCAGCCAAAGAGATAGTTCCTCCCAGGGTTACATAATTTTACATAACCTGACTCTAGCAGTTAATAGCTTCAATTGCCAATCTTACAAGATGTAGCAATCCCTCTACATCTTGGAAGTTAAAATCAAGAGCCGTTTTAATTGAAGCAATACTCTCTTGACTCTGGGCTTCTCCTAAACATACGTTTGCAGCTGCAAAAGCTATCCGTGATTTTCTTGAGGCTTCCATTGCAGAATTCACTTCCTGTGCCTGAAACAAAGTAACCATTTAGATACTGGAGTTAAAGCAACAAGTGGAGTGCTAAATACTGTGAGATATAAAGAGTTTTTATGAGTTGCTTCAGCATAATATTATGCTGCTAACAATTGTCAATAAATGGCACATACAAGTAATGTGACATTCAAATTTTGAGAGGGGAATATAAATTATTTTCAGACTCCAACATCACATCACATTTTCAAAAAGGTAATGCATTTTTATCTCCATTGAAACATAGCACTTATCATATATTGTCATGCTTGTGCCCACAACTCCAGAAAATATTTCCATAATAAACAAATTGAAGCTTTCATACCAAATAGGAGTATACTTACAAAACTGAGTAATCGTGCAAAGGTTGGGCGATTTTTTGCAGTAATGATATGGCTTCCGCTCAGCTGAGGGGAGCCAACACCTTTGGCCAAGGGAACCTTGTCCACTGAAGTTAGTTGGTTCAAGTTGTCAATATCAGAGACTGAAGATGAGGGTGACTCACCTGATTATGTTGTCAAACAAAGATGACATCACATTACTTCCCTAGATCGAGGTGGAATGCCCCATTTATAAGTTAGCCAAGGTGAAAGTGAAAGAGATATTGTTTGTAGAATAAAGAAGAAAATCTAGGCATCAACATGTTGTAAAAGCACATAGGGTCATTATACTGATACATGACAATTTTTCTTCACATAGGAATGGTCAATCTGTGCTTACCCCAAGTGCAAACTACATAGCCATGATACCCCAGGGAAGCTGTTTGGACTACCAAACAATTGCTTCTTGCCATGGAATATGGAAAACTATGAGTCAAAATATTTCGTGTATCATACAATGCATACCAGAATTACAACTTCATTCACCACTCAGTACAATTCTTTTGGTGAAATCTAAATGTTTAAAGATTATCTATCATTTGGGCAGAACGCAACTGTCTTGCGTCAGAGCCAAATAGTGCAACCAGAGCCAAAGCCCAAATCATGCCCAGGATCATAAGTTTCCTGGCAGAAAACTTGATGGACCAAAACACCAGGACTTTTAAGCAAAGACATGAGTGCTGGTCCATATTCTCTTTTCCACTTTCTATCTTTCCACAGAAAGAAAGATTAATGCACTAAATGTTAATATATGCAGATAAATGGGTTTTTTTTTTTTTTTAAAGGGTGAGTCTCAGTATAATACTCTATTGTGACCCAGAGGTCACAAGTTCAAGTCACCAAAATAACCTCTCTGTTAAAAATGGGGTAAAGTTGTGTTTATCTGACTTTCCCTAGACCCCAAAATGTAGGAACCTCATGCACTGAGACACCCTTTTTAAAGTAGGCATTTTTTTCCCTTCCAACAGTGCACAAATATGACTAGGCCTTTGTTTTCTTTGAACAAAGTATGAATAGTATTTAGATCTCAAGAGTACCAAGAACTAGTGCTCATTTTGCCACCTGGTCAATTTATATGGAAAAACATGTAATGATGAAGATTGGATCAATTTGCAAACAGAATTATATTTACACATGAAAAGAAAAGTTTGCTAGGATGGCTTTTTCAAACGACCTGGGGGAATCATTAGTAAAGCTGTCTGCAACTCTTTCCGATCTCTATTTGCATTGGCATAGGAGGAATAAATTACCCTCATGTATGCCACCTCCGTGCATTTATAGGCCAGAGCTGCAGTTGCCATGTCTTTTAGCTTCTCATATTCACGAGCACAGAACCTAAGATAGAAGCAAGTTAGCTTTAAAAGCCAATTTATGCAATTGGAAATGTTTCCATTCACGGAGGTTGCACAAAAAAGATATCAGAATATTAAGAAGTGTCTGATTTGCTTCATAAGGAGCCAAAGAACAGATGAAGAAGAGCAGAGAACACAGCCTAATGCCACAGTTCATCTTATGTGCATGACAAGCAAGCTGTAAAACATTGCTCTAAGCAACACTGACAATAAGATATTGGAATACAGAGACATTTAACCCATGGCCTTCTAATTCTGAGATGCCAATATAATGACAGAAAAACTTCACAACTTGAGAAAAATAATCTAACTGTAGCACTAATACTTAGCATTTACATAGCTACTTAAGATAAGACTAACCAAACACAGCAATCAGAAGACACAAACAAACCAGTCAAATGGAATAGCACAATACCATGATTGATGATTTAGAAAACACTGACAAAGAAGCAACAAGTAATCTCCATGCCATAAACAAGTGCCCTCTTTAAGCTTTAAATTTGAACTTACTCGCAGAGTTTTGCTGTGCTGCTGAACACTTGAATTGATTGAACAAATTCTCCAGTTTTGGAACTCTCAGGGCCACAGCTTTCCATCAGAGCTGCTCCATGAAGAAATTTAAGGGCTGCCTCAAAATAAAGCCTTGTGCTCTCAAGATGTGATCCAGAGTTCTTCAAAAGATTGTCCAAATTGAGCAGTGTTAGCAATACATAGTTAGCAATACATAAAACCAACATTTTTCAACTATAATATATACTAATATGGCTGAGGGTAACAACCTTAAGACGGTCAGCCATGTGTTTCAGAGTTTTAGCTTCTTTTAGGGCACTATTTGCAGCCTGACTGGAGGAATCCCTCTTGACTGGACTTGAGGCATCAAGATCTCTGATTCTATGCCCATTAGACATTGAGTTTTTTGAGCTGTTGTGAGGAATCCCATTTGGTAACTCAGCCTTCCAGATTTTTTTTGGCACTTTTGACTCATTATCTACATTTAACTTACCACCAGCCAAAATATTTGATCCATTTCCTTTTTGAGACCCAGAGACTGGTTGAGGGTAGTGAGCCAGCGCCTCATTTTGGGCTCCTCCAGAAGCTGATGGCACTAATTTCCCCCTCCCAGAGATGATCTCAACATCTGGCAGCTTGTTTGTGTCATGGCAATAAATGGCACCCACTTTAACATCTGCGCCACTGTGCTCTCCAGAATCTGACTGACTCTCTCTTCTGCTAATGTCTGTCATCAATAACCCTGCAGGATGCCTCATGTCAACATGTTCATTTTCATCATCGCAACGCTTCATTCCAATCTTTTCTTGGATGTTGTTTTTACCACCCACTGGCTTCACTTTGCAAGGTGGCTCTTGCTCATCAATAGAATTAGAAAACCTAGTCTTACCATTGTCACATTGAGGGTTGAAATTCCCATTCTCCTTTGGATGAGAAGAAGATACCTTTCCTGGCTTCCTAGGACGAGAACCATTTGCATGGCAATGACTTTCATTTTGTCTTTCATCACCAAGGTACCGATCATGAGATGTTGCTTCACTATGACATTGAGTGACTTGGCCTGAATAATCTGGACCACCATCAGCACAGTGGTGATTGATATCTCTAGATGGTAATATCTGTACTTTCGCTTGACCACCAGATGCAAGGCTGAAGTCCTTCTCCTGAAAATCAAGTACAGGGGATTCAAGGGACCCTTGATGAGCAACATCAATTGTTTTTAACTTCCTGGCAATCCCAGATCGATTGCTCCGACCATCATCTTCACCTGCCGAGCAACTTCTCAGACCACCTTCAGCCATTAAACCGGCATCAGATTCATCTTTCTCAATGGTGCCCTTTCTTGCAGATGTAAGCTTATCTGGTTTTGAAACTTTCACAGGTAATGATGAAACAGATTCTACTGGTGAGCCTTTCACATCATGGAAATTGGCTTTGGCTTTATGGGAACCAGAAACCTTAGAAGAGCTAGAAGTTGCTGCCACAGAGGGATGCACAGATCCAAAATCCCTTCTTGAAGAGTCTACACCATCCAAGCTCCATTGTGACACAGTGCTCCCTGGGTCTTGCCCCAGTTGCTTGTTTTTTCCAAGGCTACCTTTTTTACCAGTTCTACTGTTGCCTTTACTACTGCTGGACTCCCTGCCTTCAGACCTGGATACCCTGGCCTTCTTTTTTGTTTGATCACTCTCCCTGAACTCTTCCCTAGCCAATATCCTGCTGTCCTGGAGCTTCTGTCCTGTGTTTGTTGTGGAACCCAAATAAATGTGAGTATCATGACTTTCCTTCGCTTTCCTCTTTTTTGTACTGTCTCTGGTATCACATGTCCCAATATCCATGGTCCCATCATCTAAGGCCTGAGCTTTGTCCCTTGTTTTTTTGTCAGAAACTTGTGGCTTATCCTTTTGGCCATACTTTGAGTCCTTAGAAGTGTGGCCACTGTATTTAGGAAAATTCTTCTCCATTGACATGGCAGGCAAACCATCACCCAGACTTCGACCATCAATGGCCCCAACATGGTCAAACTCTCCTCCCAAATCTTCAGTCCGCGATTTCTTGGAGGCCCTTAAACAATCTTTATCACGATCCTTCTTGCCTTTCATTTTTGTTCGCTTGACATTACCTGTACGTACCATTCATCAATGAAATAAATTTCACACAATGGTAGAGTAAATTTAACAACCTCAAAATTGAACCACTCAAAATGCAATACCTCCATCAGAGCAGGTTTCAAGTACTTTGTGCTTATGACTCTGCTTCTCCACAGCTAGTATGCTGGACTTGCTCAGTTTCGGAAAGTCAGTCTCTGTCACTGTAGGGGACTGATTCATGTCACTTTGTATTCCATTTGCCACCAGTGCTTGACAGTTCTTTCTCACAGAGTTGGACAAGTGCACAGAATCATCTTTTTGTGTTGCATTTGATGATTCCCTTAAAATAAGGTTCTTCTTTGCACCAGTAGACACATGTGTGCCAATGTTTTGGAAGTTCTGGTCGAGGTGAATTCCAGCCAGGGTTACTTTTGAAGCAACCTCACCAGGGTTGCTTTGCAGAATAGTTTGACTCTCTGGAGCAGGGACTTGGTATAATGCAATAAGTGCATTTGTCGTTTCTTCCTCACTAAAACTGCATCGGTTCATAGAAGGCCTAAAGCATCAACAACAAAGCCATGAGAACTCTCAGACATAAAGGCGCCAAAACAAATGAATTTTTGTTCATGTTTTATAAATGTTCATAAACAAAAGTATGAAATTTAAGTGGAACTGGATTGAACTTACAGCCAGTCAAGCATGCCACACACCCACTTCTCTGGTAGGTCATTAGGATTTTTACCAATTGGTAAAAGCCTCCAGGTCTGGCACTTGTCACAACAGACCCAATTATCTTTTATTAAGACAGGAACTGTTGCTGAAGGTGCAGAATCTATCGTGTGCCCATTTCCAGGATGGAGAGCACCACTTGGAGCTGTGTCAGGATATGCCTTAGGTGTTGAAAGCTTGCAAATTTTCTTACTACTGGAACTTCCCTTTGGCATGTCAGTTCCATTTGTGCTCCTTTCAACTGCATTAGAGTCCTTCAACATATCCCTATAGCCTGTTTCTGGAGGACTTATCTGATTCTCCTCTTGTTCTGGCTCTATGTCCCAGAAAAATGCCCTATACTTATCACTAGATTTTCCAATATTCTTTTGTGATTTTAAGTCTCCTATCCCTCCATTAGCTGCATACTTGTTTACATGAGTGCTCTTCTCACTTTTCAGTACCAAGGAAGGATCAAACTCCAAGCTCTCTTTAGGTATTCCTGAAACCACATCATGACTTTGACTCCCTTTCATTTTCTTTTTCCCCTCACAAATAGAAGACTCTTTCCCAGGATGTGATTTCATAACTTCTTGCTCAAAGGATTTAACTTTATGAGCGGCTTTCTGCTTCGGATGATCTTTTGATTCAGTTTTTGGAGTCTTCCACCCCCCTGAAACTTCTAAGTCAATCTTGGTTGATTCATCAGGCTTTTCCCTTCCACAATGGCCATTCTTTTGTGGACAGATTGAAGCACTATGAGTGGAAGTATCTTTTTTATCTGCCCAAACCTTTCTGGCTGATGTGCCATTTTGATTCTCCATATAGAAACCATCTCGAGTCAATATGGGTGCCTCTGATTCTTCCTTTGATATATCAGAGAATCCTTTTTCCCTCAACACAGCTTTTTGCAAATCTTTGGATATGATGGGCGTGCTACCTGAGCCTTTTGACTTATCAGCAACAGAATAGGAATTTGATAGAAGTGGAAGCTTCAAGGCTTTTGACACAAGCTCTTCACAAGCCAAAGTGTCAAAATCTCTCTCTTTGTTAGAAATAGCATCAATATTGCTCTCCCTCTTATTTTCATTCTGTAATTCTGATGAAATTTCATTTACCTGTATTGGCTTTACTTTCTTATCTCCTAAAATTTTCCTACAACCCTTCAAAAAATCAGATCCATTCACTAAAGTGACAGGTCGACCTGGACCAACATTTAAGGTAGGCAAGGAACCATTGTCATCAATAAGCTTTTCCTTTTCTGTTAACTGAATGAGTTCTTTGGGAAGAGGTGATAGCAATCGACCTCCATGCGCTGGTAAGGAAGTCATTATCTGCTCCAAAACAAAATCAAAAGCAGAAATGTCTATCACCTGTGACAAGCTCTGAGAAAGAAAACCAAAGATGGCAAAGTTCTGGGGAGATGATTCACCTGAATAATTTGAGCAGGAGATTCAGACGAAGTTTCTTGGGGTTCATGAGACATCCCTACACTTTCTGAGGGGCTATCATCTGGTGACGAAGATGGTGAGACATCAAGGCCAAGGCCACTATAAATTGCAGCATTTTTTCGTGTCAACAAGTTCTCAGAACCCACTTTGATTCGAACTTTCAGCATTTTTGGGTCTATTAAATTAGCAGGCATCTTGTTTTTGGATTCATGACTAGGAACAAGTTCCTCAGCCATATATGTGGATGCCATGTGTAAATCTTTTCTGGCCGAATCAATCAAAAAGGATGACACTTTTGATACAGGAAGTGACCTAGCATTTGAAGGAGCAGGTTCAAGTCTTGCTGACTGAGGCATAGTTGAGGAATATGCATAGCTAACATGGCCTCCCTATCAAAAAGTACAGTGCTCAAGTGAGATAGAAACTCCCAAATCAACCAACACAGCTAGATCCAGTGGAAGACTTCTCTTTCACATTAACTGAACAAAAATTTGCTGCTAATATGCCCAAAATCAAATATATTGTATATATACACCTCTGTTTACTTATATATATTTTGATACCTCAGTCTGCATATTGCTTGGTGATTGAGAAGAACCATTGTGCTGAGATCCCTGTGGAGTCCGCTGGTGAGACCAAACAGGAGACCGCTGATAAGCAGGTAAAAAAGAACCATAACCACCAAACATGGCTCCTGCAAACATATAAAGGTCCCAAGGTAACAGATATAGGAAAAGACTCCGATGCAATATTAGCTGCTCAGGCAATGACAAACACAACTGCATTCTGTTTTTGACTTACCCAAATTCTCTGCTGAAACTCCACCTTCAAAGCCTTTTTGAAAGTGTCCCAAGACATCTTGGAGTTTCTCATCCTTCAAATTAAAAATTCAAGAAAGGTTTGAAAAAAACCCCAGTTCTGTGTCATGAAGAAGTCCTAAGCATATAAAACAGGATACAAACTGATGACAAAAATAACCACTGACAAACTGTTGGTGGAAGAATTTATCTATATTGCTATTTACCATGCTGTATATCTAGCCACTATAATTCCCAGAACCAATTAAGTATAAGATCCTAACATAAGAAAAGTACAAATATCCAAGTTATAGAGTTAAAAGAGTGCATTCAGAATCCCACAATCAAATTTCTTCAGGCATAAACGAAAGGCCAATGGGGGCAAAAATTTGGACTTTGTTATCATTCTAGATATAAACACTAATAAAGGGGTCAAAGACAACACTGTGTTAAAGAAACCTCAAATTTTGATCACTAATTGCAACTATTTTATAATTTTCATTTGTGGGGAATGGGGGCATGCCCCCATTGAACACTAACCTCTTGGTAACTTAATTCTGGATCAGAATTTTTTTAATCTGAACAATCCAACTAATGTCTCATATCCTGAAGATAATCAGAGAGCCAAATTCAGTCTCTTTAGCCATCCATTTGGCAAACCAAAGAAGAACCAAAAACCATCCTTACGCTACTATAGCTACCAAAACTCATTCAGAACCATAACCTCCCTTTTCATATATCTTTCCTTCAGACAGGCAATCACGTACTAGCTGAAAAGCAGTGATAACTACAGACAATCAAAGCTAACACTAAGAATTCCATTAATATTCCTAGCTCAGATCTATAAGATACCATCAAACCCAAAAAAGACAAAGTCAACACATGATATCCAGCACCGCCACCATTAAACTTCTTGCGGAAAAATAATCGTCCAGCTTTATTTAAGCAAGGCCGAAGTTTGAAAAACAAGAAAAACAAAAAGCTTACTATGTAAGAAAGAGCATCAGGATCCACGCTCGCATGGTAACCATCATCATCATCGTTGTTGTTGTTGTTGCTGCTGCTGTTGTTGTTATGGAAAGAGCAAGCCTCACCTTCTTCAAGCTCAGTTTCCTCCATCTCTCTCCCACCAACAAACCCTAACCCTAGCTCCTCTCTCGCATTTCTTCTTCTTCCCAAAGAAATCATTTAAATAATAATAATAATAATTTGTAAGAAAAATCAAACCCAAAAGCTCCTCGTCAGACCTTTTCTTCCACAAATCCAAACAAGAAACTGAACCCGACCCATTTACCAGAACCAAAAACCCATGAGAATCCCCCAAAGGATTCCCAAAGTAACGATCAAAAAAACCGACGGATCAAAACACAATCCCAATCAATACCGGATAATTAGATATGCTTAAATTCCCAGAAGAAGAACAATTTACACAAAGATCCTTAACAAAAATTTTATTTATATAATAAGACCTAAAAGCTTTTTGGGGTTGCTTCGTGTGCGATCCCTATAGCTGGAAATCAATTAGCAGAGAGCCCCCTCTCTCTCCCCTCCTCTCTCTCTCTTGTTTTTGGTGTACAGAGCAGCCGCGTTTTTTTTTTCGTTATTTTATTTTATTCTTCTGTTTTTTTTTTAACTCTTATTTCTTTTTATTTTTATTTTTTTCTCTTTGAAATCAAACCACGATGTGGGAATATCATTTTTCCTTTTACATTTTGACCCCTTCAATTTCTTATTTTACATTCTTACTGCACTAGCCTGTCTGAAAGATATGCGGACGGTGGCAATACCAGGCCCACGTTTTGCGCGTGCAAGTCACGCTTCCCTCTTCTTTCATCCTCCTTCAATTTTTGTCTTCTTTGCATCAGTAAAAACACAGTAATAATTGACAGAAATTTAAATGGTCAAGAAACATAAAACAATTTTAACATCTAAATCTTTTCATAACTTTTGTCGCACCTTCTATTAATAGATCATTTATTTTTTAGTTTTAAAATACATATTTATATTTAAAATATTTTCAATTATTATACATATTAATTTAAAAATAAACTATAACTTATAACTATCAACTTATCCATATTATTTAAATTTACATATAATTGTTGATTTTTTTAAAAATTAAATAATTATTCAAGTAAATTTTTAAAAAAATTCAAATCTTATATTTTACATAATAAATGAGATGTATATTTGTTAAAGAATTAATAAATTTATTTTTCAAAAATATATTAAAAATTTTACAAGTGTAATCTTTTATTTAAATTATTAATATGTTAATTATTTTACGTATTATTGTATATAAGAAAAAAATATATAATTATTTTTATATAAAAAATAATTTTATTTATTTATTTATTTATTAAAAAATAAAAATAAAAATATAATATAGATCCATTCATACACATATATATATATATATATATATAGAGAGAGAGAGAGAGAGAGAGAGAGAGAGAGAGAGAAAAGAAAAGAAAACATACGAGAGTGTCGGCTCAAAGGTCAGCAGACAGCGCGCGTGACGACAATTCTTCCAAAAAGGAGGGTGATTTGCTTCACAGTGACGGTAATACAAAGAAGTTAAATTGTGCGCGGCATGGAAATCCTTCTGGTTATTAAAATCTTTCCAACGCTTATCATCTGGGTTTTTTTTTCTTTTTTCTTTTATGGATAATTCAAGGGCCAATTATGTACAATGTTAGAAATTAGACAAGTCGAAGTGAAATTTCACAGCTGTTTCTAATTGGGTTAAGGGACGGAGACGGGTTCTCAATTGGTTGACCCATCCACGCCTTTCTTTGACCAAAATTACCTTCCTTTGTGCTTTCTTCCTTTTTCGTTTTTTGCAGAAGAGCGGGAGGGTGCTGCCAAAGCAAAATTAATTCTTTTTTGGTTTTTTTTTTTTTCCTCCTTTTTGGGATATTTTCGTGGACTTCAAAGTTTGCAACTGTGAAATTTGTCCTGTGCAATCTTAGCTTTCCATTTCCATTTGCCATCCCATATTTTGTAATAACCTCCATCGTACCAATTTACAGACGTTGTTAGATTAAATTTATTAAAAAAATTTTAATTAAACTCAAATTTATCTAAATTTACTTAATAATAATGACAACGAATCCGTTACTCACTCCTCCTCCGGGGCCTTGGCCACTTTGGGGTGGTGGTCAACGATTAAAGCTTGATACTTTTCAAGATTCAAACTTCAATAAGCAAAATATGAGCCTGTCTTGCATAAAGTGATGAAAAATTTTGTTTTGTTTCAAAATGGGGTTTGACGAAAAACGGAGTAACAAAAGATGTTGGCAAGTGGCCTGAACTCAGTAGGCACACTAGATTGAACCTTATCTACAATTATATATATTCCCCCCCCCCTCCAAAAAAAAAAAAAAAAAGAAAAACACGTGGAATTAGATGAAAGCCCGTTCTGCCAATCCCAGCATACTGTCATGGTTGGAGAGTCGCTTTAATACTTTCCATGTGTAGGCTAGTAATTATTATTTATGAGTACTTTGTCTTTCATCTTAAACGATGAAAGGGTTTTTTTATTTTATTTTATTTTTTATAAACCATATGGTTGTCGCTATTCTTGAAACGGGGATGAAGTTGCGCCTGGCTTTGCAGGGGTGCGTTTTTGATATAAAAATTAGGCAGATTTGTACGTTTGAAATTACCAATTTTGGTCTCGTCAGCAACCATATTGCAGGGATGATCATAATTCAATTCAATTCAATTTCATTTCAAAAGAAAGGAGACGTTTTCATTTTTCATTTTGTTTTAATAAAAAAAAAATTATAAAGACGAAATCAATTTCAATTTTTAGTATGATTATGGTCTAGTTTAGTTATGCTTGATTCTTGTTCTAACTAAAATCATAACTCCTCTAGCTAAATGTGTACTGATGACAGCGTCACGATATACTTTAATGCTACATTTATTTTAGTTATTTTTTTCCTTTTTTTCTTTTTCAATCAAATTGAATCGCCAATGTTATAAATGAAAATCACACATTCTCGTTGGTATTTTCTAATAAAATTATCCTCAACTAAACACACTCTTAATTTAGATTTTGGCCTAAATATGACATCCAATCTTAACCTCCGGTTTGGGGCACAATGCTACTGTTTGCTTAAGGAAGTCAAACAGCGTACATCTGGGATTTTCAGCATTTGAGAGTGAAAAATAACACTTTAGGAACCTTTTTTGTTCCTTCCCAAAAAACGCCCACGGTTTTAACCCTGCCCCGTTTGTTTGATATTGCGAGTTTCAGGTTTATCCATTGTCAATAATTTTAGGTAAGCTGATTTGCTCAAGTTCGGTAGGCTTCTTAGATTTATTATAAACTCCAGCTTCTATGGGGCCCCACATCCCATTATGGTTTTGGGATGATGAGAGAGCCCCGCGACCACAATTAGCCAGAAAGATATTTGAGTTTAGCTTTGGACCACATGAGAACTCTTTGTTTTTTGTTTTTTGTTTTTTTTTTTTTTTTGGTTTTTTCTTTTGCCTTTATATACCTTTGGCCATTTATATAGAAAAGAAAAGGAAAGTACTGTTTCCAAGAAAACGTAACTGCATGACAATGGTTATATAACTACTGACAAATAAATTAGTTGACATGCGATAACTACCAGAACATCATCCCCCTTAATCGGGAATCAACTCCGAATAACTTCGTTCCCACTTAGATTGACATATTTGGTTCCATGTTCGTAAGAATCATAACATTATGGGCTTTATTGCATTTTGGTTAACAATGACTCTGTTTCCCAATTTACCTGTTCAACTTAGAAAGCACGAGGATCACGAGTCGTCCTTGGACCCCACCTGCGCGCCGGGGGGGGGGCTTGCTATTTATTGACAAAGTCAAACTTTCATTTAGATTGCCGTCTTTACATCTGCTCCTAACAATCAAACACAAGATAGAAGTAACCAGAGAACCCCAAATGAATTACAAGTCATTTAAAAGGAATATATCTCGAGATGATTCATCACAATACTAACCGCAAATGTGAAACAATCTTAGACTCGTATTATTAAAAAATGACTTCTTACCAACTACAGAGAGTTGCTCAAAGAACTATTGCTAGTTTTTGAGCACCGGATCGATGATTCCAAAATGATTACAATATTATGTTGTAAGTAAGCTATATTGCCACGCATTCCAAACTTTCAATTTACAGAGTATACAAATAGAGATGAAGTTTAGATTTCTATCCGCCTCTTACGTGGATCAGACCGGCCGAGTGTCAATACAATCCTGGCGGCTAAGACAACCCAGTTCACAAATGTGGCGGCTGCTGTAGATATTCACCGTCATAAATTGCAGAATATACTTATTACTATCCTCCAGTCACGAGTCAACCATATTGCTGATTCTTCCGTACTCATCATCCACTTTGGTAGGAGACAATATTGACCATGGTCGTAGTCTTGGATTTTGCTTGTAGCAATGAAGACAATGAACCAGACCATTTGGACTTCTCCAGCATATACAATTTCTTTTATGGTAACACCTTGTGGACCAACATCTCCATTCAGGGCAGAATTTTATGAGAGTTCACTGGGAATTCAGCTTGATGCCCCTTCAAACTGATCTCGCAAGAGCTCATACTTCTTGAGCTCTGCCATGGAAAGGGAAGGTGATAGTTCTCTCAAAACCTGAAAATCAGGAGATGGCAGTCAGATGCTCCCAGAAAAAAATATAAGATCCTGACTAATATGCAATTTCTAAAAATGGATGATAGCTCAAGTAACTTTCCTTGTGTCCTAAGTGGCTTACCTTTACAAAATCTCTATGTTCGATGATGACGGTGTCAACTTGATCTCCTTTGGAAGATTTTGAGTCAGAATTCAAAACCTACACAAATAACAGCGATAATGACACCTTTTTCAGAGCACCCATAGCATAAAGTTTTGACATTCACAGGTGCAATAAATAGGGTACAAGCAAGGGCCAAAAAACACATTAAACTTATGGCAAGTTAATGAGAAAACTGCTTTTTCTTCTATCTAATGGCCCGAATATATATACCCCATCATGTTGCCCAAGCCCAATGGGCTGCACCATGTACAAAAAGAAAAGGTGCATTGCTGACAATGGTTTACCACTAGACAAATTACGCATGTTGGTTATCATTTAATTAGATAAAGAGATAGCATCGACTGACCTTCCGCTTTGCAGCTTGAAACCAAGCATCTGCACATAAGGCATACATGTCTGCACCAGTGAAGTTTGGTGGGCATTTCTTTGCTATTGAGTAAAGAGACACATCTTCATGCAAAGTAAATTTGCGGGTAAGTGCCTTAAGGACCCTGGAAAGGAAGGGAAGTGGAATGTTTGAGAATGAGTGCAACAGATGAAACACGTATTAACATAAGACATGAACAACACTAACCGTTCTCTGTAAGATGCATCAGAGTTGACACCAACATATAGTAGCTTATCAAAGCGGCCAGGACGGAGAAGTGCTGGATCAATAAGATCTGGTCTGTTGCTTGCTCCTATTATAAATAGGTCCTACAGGAAAGCAAAGAGAATACACAAAAGCTTTCAGCTTTAAGGTAATAAACAACAGAAAATTAGGAGCACAAGAAGGAAACTATAATCTGACTTGTAAAGTGAGTGCATTACCTGTGTAGAATCACTCAGGCCATCGATTTCTGCAAGCATCTAACAGGGAAGGAAATTTACCACATTATAAAGACAGAAGAAATAATAGAAGGCATTCTGACTAAACCAAATAACATATATCTTCACCTGAGAAACCACTCTGTCCATAACACCCCCAGAATCTCCTGAGGCACCCCGAGCTGGAGCAAGAGAATCAAGTTCATCAAAGAATATTACACATGGGCGTGCTGATCTTGCCTGCAACAAATAGTTTATTGAATGTAAAAATTGCAGTAGAAGCAGTATTTATTAAATAGCAGTAGGTTTTACCATTTATGAAAACATGATAAATTTAGAAGGGTGTAAGCTGGAAAGTGAAAATCATTCTTACCTTCTGGAAAATATCCCGAATATTTTTCTCTGACTCTCCTATGTACATGTTGATCAGTTCAGGCCCTTTTACGCTTAGAAAATTTAACGAACACTCTGTTGCAACAGCCTTTGCCAATAAAGTCTAATTCACAACAAAGATGACAGGGAGACGTTATTGCACAAAATTTTTCCTTATTTCATACCATTTACAACAAGATAGAAAAGTTGAGGGTTTATATAGCAACTGGTAATATCAGAAACTCACTTTCCCAGTTCCAGGAGGACCATAGAGAAGGACACCAGACCGCTTACGCAGACCAGATGAAAATAGATCCTTATGCAGGAGAGGCAACTGTAAATGTGGAAAATAAGAGAAACACGGTTTAGATTAAAAAATAAATAAAGGCTAGAAACTATGATATGAAGCCACCAATCATCAAAATGGAGATTGTCAATGCCTATTGTTTCCTGTCACATACTACAGATAAAAAAGAAAAATATTTATCTTAGATTTAGTGATATCAATTGTGGCGCATTATTTCGATGAATCATTTCTTTGGAGAGATGGAGATTATGTAGACACTTGCTCAAAATCTCACTTTAATTTAATTCATTCATAATGGACAAAATCTAAGAATCTCTGTTTGCCCATTGAGGTAAGGAGTGCTTATTTTGCACTGTACAGCCTACCATTGGGCTGAGCACCTATTGACACATTTTGGTCAGTTCACCAGCAAAACTTCAAAGAAATATATATTAAGCTCACAGTCAGCAGGAATTTTAAATGGTATTGTGGAGAAATCTCCTAAAGCTTTACTCAAGCTGCTGAAGCAGATCAAGCCTAGGGAGAAAGAAGTAGTCAGGGTTTGTAACATGGATATTTCAATTTTTACTGCCATTAAAAGAAAATTCAGGTGTGAAACCAGCAAAGGGTAAATGCAAGTAAAGAAAAACCAACCTGAACAGTATCCAGAATTGATTTCTTCACATCCTCAAGCCCACCAACATCTTCCCATTTCACATTAGGAACCTGACTTGGAAAGGCAGATTAAAAATTTTTCAGACATCCAAAAAAATGTTCTTTAGGTATCATCACCAATATCATGATATGCGATCTTTGTAAAAAGAGGGCATAAAACACCATCTATCAGGCAAACTGCAACTCTCTGCACCAAATATACAGGTTTCATAAGTTCATGTTATCATCACTGAGCTAATTTACCTTTGGAGTACCCAATGCTGAAGCATTTCTCTTCTTAGACCGATCCAATGCTTTAGCCAAATGTTCTTTCCTGATAACATGAGATACAGCATTGTATGATTCATTGTTGTGCAGTGTTTGGCCTTTAATAAGGCTATCTGATTCCCCAGGCTCAATGCTGTCAGCTTGAACATTGTTCTTGGATATTAAGCTTGCACCAGCATCGGCAACTAAAGCACACAGGTCTCTAGGGAGGAAACCAGATGTCTGTGCAACCATGTCCTTAACAGCATCTTCTAATCTGGTCTGAAAGATGTGCCCATTTGAAAAAATTGAAATTAAAGAAAAATTTCACCAACAAGAGAACTAAAGGGTAATCTGAGAACTATTTCCACAAGTCCTTGTTGCAATGAATTGGTGAAATAAACTAGCATAGAAATCCTAATCAATCACTCACAGATTGCTCTCACATACATTAGAGAGGAGCTTAGAACAACTTTGCAGAGACTGGGACAAAATTTCAACCCTTTGTTCTTCAGTTAGAGGACTCATGCCAATTTCATGGCTGAAACAGCGCCTAACAGTTGGTGGTAGGCCCTCAGAGCTCTCAGCAATTGCAACTAGCAGCACCTGATGCCCACCAATTCTTTCTGTATTATTGACAAGCTGCAAATGCATAAGAGTAAGCTCCTTGATGAAACCAATTGCAAAGCATAAGTTTTGTTGCTCAAAGTAACTAGCATGCAATTGTTGGTTTTTCTCTCCATTGACTTGAACTTGATTTGGCATCATGTCATAAGCTGATAAAATGAGGGACCTGCACTCACAATTACTTTTTGCTAAACTAATTGGGTCTGGTCTGGGTCTCCATAACTAGAAATGAGGAAGTAAAACTTCCTGCAGCAGACACCTTCAATCTATAGAAACTCCTGAACATGAAATTTTACTGTAACTCAACGTAAGTTTGACCATGGTGATTGCTTTACCATGTCAAGGTTTTCACTCTATTTCATACTGTAAAATCTCAAATCACAGATAACCAGAAATGTCGATGATGCATAAAATCAAATAGCACAAACAATGGTGCGACCAAAACTTCTCTTACAAAATCACTATTAGAGTTTTCCTTGGAATAATCATCATCCACAGCATCTGGTTCAGTGAATTTCCTAATGACCGATGCAACTTCAGAGGACAGACCAACTTGATCAGTTTGTGAGCCCTCTTGTGAGCCCAAATTTCGAAAAACATCAAAATGACGGAGAAGAAGTATTGTGGGTGAGTACCTGACAAAAGATCATCATATAAAAACAAATATGAAGAGAAATGCTGGATGGAAATGAAATGTTTGACAAAACAAGATTAGTAGAAATGCCATCAAAATTGCCCATTCTAAAATTGAAAAGACTCACAGTATCAAGTGTAAGGATTCTAAAATAAAATAGAATACTACCACTGACAGTAAAAGGTATCTCAGCCACAAAGCAAGAACAATTCATTGGTGTGATAGGCAAAGCTTCACCTTTGAGCTGTTAGGAAAGCCTGAGCAAGTGCCACGGATGTCTTTTTATCAGAGGATGCCATGAAAATGTGACAGCTAAATTCCACAACATGAAGACCCAAGCAATGGGCAATGTACCTAACAACAGTCCTCTTCCCACACCCTATCAAAGCACACGATACAATAATATGAGCAACCTTGTTTTTGTTGAAGGAAGGCAATAAACAAATTCAGTTCACTGGGTTGTAAACCAAACACTTATCGATAAGTACCAATTAAAGACCTTCCTATGCAAAAATAACCAGATAAACAACAAAGAACCTCTTAATGCCAACACTGGAAAGATAAAACAAATGAAACAGACCTTCCAGACCATGTAGTAAGACAGCAACTCTGAATTTTGAAGAAAGTGGTGATGGGCACAAAGGTGGGCAAAGTATGGAAGCCAAAATCTTCAATGTTTCCCTTTGCGAAGGCACAAAACCTTTGGGCCCATCAATCAGCAGATCAGGGGGGACAGCTGAAGCAACAGTCCCTCCAAGCACAAGTGCAGTTTGGGTCTGATTGACTCGAAGCATTGCTTCATCTGAGGGCTCCATAGCCATGACCTGAAGTGAAGACACAAATCACCTTCAAATGAAGCCAGACATATGATGGCATTCCCTTTGGGCACTCCTTGAAAGAAAGACAAAAATGGAAATTTACCTTGAAATAGATGATTTCGTCACTTTTATTTTGTGTCCTTTGCTCACAAGGAATGCAGAAGGTTGAATTGCAATTCCAACGGATGCAAATGTTGAAAATATCACCCCTTGTTATATATCTATCAACTTCAAAGTACCTAGTTAACGATAAGTCAATCATTTCTTGACGATGCTCAGATTCAATAGATGAATGCCCTTTGAGAGATCCAAGGGTACCACATTCTGGTATCTTAATAAAAGAAACCCTTAAATGTGAGGCATATCTTGGTAACTGAGTGAAGGGTTCCAACCCTACATTGATAACAGAACCTTCACCAACATCTTTACATTTCTCATCATTGAATCTAGATTCAAAAAGCAATGATAAGGTCTCATTCCCTTGGCAAACGAGCAACTTCAAACACGATACATGCAAGTCAAGGTTAAAAGCTAAAATTGGGGACAGGTATGCAATCTCATGGTCCAACAATGAAGATTCATCTGAAGGAAAAGTACATGAAGGAAAGACAAGCATTGTACGAGGGCAACCGGAAATGGGCAGTTCATCAACAGACAAGCGTTGATTCTCCTTGGGAGGATCCAGAACAACAACCTGAGCAATTCTCTGTGCACTTGTCTCAATGTTCTTGACAAGCACCTTGCATCCAAAAGAAAATTGAAGACAATATATATATAATTAACAAAGAACGATAATAAAACTGTCCTGAATCAACATTTGATTCGCTCTGTTCCAGAGCTTGAAGTCAAAACTTTAGCTAAGTGCTTTAATTCGCTTTCCAGCAATTTTCGGGGCCACCAATTCAAATAAAGATATAGAGTTAGAGAGAAGAAAGCTTACAAGTGAACCCGACGTTACAGATAATCTCTTAAGAACGGAAGTGGAAAGCCCGACTAAAGTAGAATCGTCGAAATGGTCGGCAACACCGATTGCGTCTTTCGAAGCCCTGAGAATCCCCGCTGGTAGCTGCAAACTCGGCGGCAAGTCGTCACCGGGGAGCGTGTGGGCGGCGGATGAGTCTCCTCCGCGGGCGAGAGGCGGCGAATTCACAACGGAATTGATGAGGATTTTAGTGGAAGAAAGCACCAGAGGCTTTCTCCTCCTCCTCCTCTCCACCATTGCTGCCCCGTCACTTTAACACCAACGTTTTACTGGCTCTTCTTCCAGTCGCCGACGCCTGAATTGTATCCGTTCCAACTTCTGTTAGAATGTATTTTCGGTGACTGCCACTGGGCACAAAGGCTAACTGCCTTATGAGAATTATTTTTTCCTCATTATACAAAGAAATAAAAAGTTATATATATATAGCACATCGGCGACTATGCCGATAAACATATGGCCTACAAATTCGTCATCAGCGTGATAGTATTGCTGGCCTCACTCATGCGGGCCTGTGACCCAAAGTGTGGCACCAAAGGCGAATACGAAAAAGCCTATGACTATGGGCAGCATGGCCTTAGGCGGACACAGAAAGATGTTTAGTCTAACTATAGCAACCAGGCATCATTTTAAGAGTGTCTCTGTGTGAATATATATATATATATATTATTTATTTATTTATTTATTTTCATTGTCAATATGATTATGCATTGGGGGCAGTAATGCGGGGATAAAGATTTTTTTTTTTTTTTTTTGGTTTTTTTGATAACTATGTAAATGGTTAAAACAAAATTGAAAAAAGTAAGCAGTAAATTATAGTGATCAGACACATGCATCAGTGCTGCAGCAATTTGGAGTATCCCATTACAGGGAGCGTGCAAAAATTTGCTTCCTCTCTAAGTTTCCAGTATTTCAACAATTCCAGGTACAGCAGTCAGCCAGCTGGGGCACCAATGGACTCGGCCAGTTCTTCGAGGAGTTCTTTCTGCTCCATTGCGGCACAAGCCTACAAAAGCAGGGGCAAGAGAATTCACTATAACCAGAAGACCATGGAGGCGAAAGGCAAGAGATGAAGAAAATTACTTGAACTGCAGTCTCCATACCACCACCAAGAAAAGACGTGAGCTCAAAGTTCATCTTCAGCCGGTGGTCGGTAACCCTGTTGTCCTGCTCAATTACATGTACAAACTTTCAGTTCCTGAAGCAATAACAGTGTACTAATCGTAAGTTCTTACTCAGTCTTGGTGCATTTCTCATCTCTGTGCCATTTCCAGAGCACGTCAAGCAAATTCACTTAAGCTAAATGCAGAATAGCAAAATATGAAATATCACCTTGTAATTGTAGGTACGAATCTTTTCTGCACGAGCACCTGTGCCAACCTGCATTTTGAGAACATAACATAAAATGCGAAATTAAATATCATGGCTCAGAAATGTCTGATCCTCACACGAGTTTCCCTAGTCAAATCCTACCCTGCTAATGGAAATTCAGAATGAAGGTAAAAGTATGTAATGAATGAATAAAGTTATCCAAATTACTGATTCTCATGCATCCAGAGAACTGATAATGTTCATCATATTTTTTTCCTACCCAAGTTCATACGGTAGTGTTGATTACATTTAGATCAAGACCCATCATCCATGTAAGACAAAAAAACTGAACTTTAAAGGACTCCCAGTAAAACTCGTTTGTATCCCGACCGGGGGAACTACACCACAACCTCATTGATTTTATCAAAAAAGTAAAAATACCTGTAATTTTCGCTGATTCCGTATTGATTCTTGCTGCTCCCTCGCTTTTATCTCATACCTGTCAAAAATTGAAGGATAGTGAAGAATCCATGGAATATGTAACAAAAAGGGTTAGCACTGTATCTCTTGGTCTATTCAACCAGATCAGTAGTATGTGACCAAAAAAAATCATGCCCTGGAATGATGGATTCCGTGGCATACAACTTTGCTCCTTTGAGTAGAAGCACTTGTGTGAGTCCAAAAATTTAACTCTTATGAAAAGTTTAAGAAATGACATAGAGGGCCATGTTATGACATTCACAGTTTGGCTCGTAAAAGTTGGAGAGCACGGTTTTTGTTCTTAAGTTGTGTCCTCTCTTCAGTGCAAAAAATGCGAATTCCCGTTGGTTTATGGAAAAGATCAACAGCTGTTTCAACCTTGTTCACATTTTGCCCTGGGAGATGTCATAGAAGATGTTCAGAGAGAAACCTTTTCCAAGTGCATAGCTTGTGGGAAAGAGGAGCAGCATGGAAAACTAATTCACTTTTATAAGGTGTGGCTCAATAATTGCCATACATACCTCCAGCACCACCAGATCTTGCTGTTGTAAGCTCAACATCTTTTGGGTCAATTACCACCTCTACTTCATCGACCTAAATCCATATCAAGAGGACAATGTAAAAGACAGCTGAGATACCAGAAATAAAAATGGACAGCTAGATAGCAAGGGCGAAATCAAACTAGAAGTCCACTCAACGTGGTTACCCTGTCATGTTAAAAGCATGTCCAACCAATACTGGGGAAACTGTTCAGGTATGCAGACAACGGATTGATTTGTCAACATAGTTCATAAAACAAGAATTTCCCCAGATTGTTGACCTTTAATCAAACATTTCAAGTTGAAAATTCAGTCAAACATGAATATCAAGAATTTCTTCCTAGCCTAGTATTCAGCACAGTCAACTAATCAAGGATCCACAAAAGCAAGTAGGAATATCACAGTCCAAGCATTTCTAACATACAATTTAACCAAAGGATGTTGACATGGCTGTTATTGACAAAATAGAAAATGTATCAAATACATAATCAATCCTTGAAATATACTCTACCTCGGGCATGATAGCTACAGTTGCAGTTGAAGTGTGGACACGCCCTTGTGTTTCTGTTTGAGGAACCCGTTGAACCCGATGGACGCCAGATTCATATTTCAATTTGCTATAGACACGATTTCCTTTGATCTCCATAACATAGGTTTTGTATCCACCTTTTTCAGCCTTCCAAATGGCAAATAAATTTAAAAGAATAAATTACAAAAGAAAGACATTGTGCCATTAGTAATCAACAGTGATAGGATGCAGTCTTGCTGGTATCTTCATAAGTCATACCTCAGAACTTGAAATGGGGGAGTATTTCCAAGTGTTTTGCTCACTATACTTCTGATACATCCGGACCTTTATATTGGAAAAAAGATGCAGTTGAATTAGAGTGTTTGACCTTCAAGAGCAAATTCAGAACAAATACTTCAACTGCGGCAAGGGCATTGCAAAATTTTTGCAGATTATTTGTTTGGAAGAGCCAAAGAGAATATTAAAGAAGTTGACGAAGTGCAAGAGCATGGAATTGATATCATCAATTCATTCTACCTCCAGACCTACCAATACAATTATGGGGAGGTTAAATATCAACATTCATTTAGCTTGCCTCCATTAGCACTCAGCAGGTTAAGCTTGGTTTCTATAAAAAGGCAGAATGAAAATATGGTGGGAGACGTATACTGTGCTATCTGAAAAGACAGTGGACTCTATATGTTCTATCTTTTTCTGATTCTCTTTCTTGGCAATGGAAAGCATGATACCATAGAGCATCAAGCCAGATTTGATCCTTAACAATGTAACATGAGATCTTTATATCTTGTGCACAGATCCAAGAAAAACTATGACACCTGGACTCCTTACTTCACCTTGAAGTGCATGTTTCCAATACTTTTTAGCAGACAAGCGCTTGTAGGCTGCAAGATCTCCTAAAAATAAAAGACTTGACACGTGGATGCACACCAGAAATAGTCACTGAGGGGAGTCTATAAATGTAGCCAGTGACATCAACCCCAGAATTTTATTCTATGTTTGCTTTTTGACCCATCATTCTGGTTTTACAATGCTTTAAATATATTCAACAAAGACATGACATGTTTGGAAGGAAACATGAAGCATATGCCTACAAGATCACCAGCCCATAGTCCAGCTTCATCACCACCTGTACCTGCCCTCACTGCAAATGAGATGTTCACCTGTATGTCATGGAATGCCATTTTAACAAAACTAGGCAGTTTACTTTAGAGAAAGTGGAATATTTACCTTCAAGCATTATATTTCTTGCATCAAGAGGATCACTAGGAAGCAGCAGTACCTATGAACACAGGGCAATGTCATGATTGTTAGTGCAAACTAGTTAAAAACACCAAATATGGAGTAAATAAAACAACCAATGTGCTTCAATGACAAGAGTGGGGACATGAGCATGGCAGTCCTTCTGACCTAGCAGGATTTAAGCTTGATAATGTGCATTGGAGGACCAAGTTAGCTAAAAATATGACCTGAAATCAAATTAATACTGGTCCAGCATATAGAACAAATTGTAATGTAAATAAAAAATTCCCAAGGGTCAAGCAAGGAGATTACCAAACCACAAATCATAAAATTGCTTGAGTTTACAACTGAGCACATATTAAGAGGCCAAGAAGGCGAGCATGACAATTGTAACAAGTGACATGAGAAGAAAATTGAAGCAAAAACCTTAAGCTTCTCCTCAAGTTCATTGATTTCATTGGATAAAGAAGCAATTTCTTGAGTTATCATCTCAGCCATATCTTCATCATCTCCATCCTCTTTAGCCAAATCTGTCATAATTAATAACAGGATGACCCTTAGCTTGCTCCTGGGATCATCAAAAGAAAATAAAACGAAGAAGCAAGTTCAGGCTAAACCTTGAATCTCTTCTATCTGTTTCTCACAATCCTTGAATCTCCTAAAAGCTGCAACTACCTGTTTGTCCAAATACAATAGCAAACAGTAACTACAATCAATGGCATGACAGTGGTCTGGAATGAAAAACGGAAAAATCAACTACAGCACCTCATCAAGCTCTGCCATAGACTGTGCTAGCTTTTGGTATTCGCTTGGATTCGAGACGATATCAGGATCAGCTAGCTTGACCTACATTTTACCTTATGCACGTCAAATTTAGTGCCTCAAAATAAAATTAAACTCTATGCCAGTAAAGCCAACAGAAAGCATACTAAACCTACATTCTACAACCGCTCATGCTATCTAGGGTTCCATAATAGTTAAACATAATCATCAACAAAAATTTAGTAGTCCAAATCCAAATTTCGACTAATGCATACACAAATGCACTGATCTTCCATGCTTCAGTAATTCAAATTCCAATGAAACCTTGCATCCAGTAAAAACCCACCGATAATTCTTTCCACGTCTTCTCGGCCGATTCCAACTTCGTTATCAAATAGGGCTCCTGGCACATATAATTCAAATGTTCGTCACGCTCAAAAACATGCCTAGAACAATGTATGATAATGAGAACTGATAATAAGAGCCTCAAAATTTTCATTCGCTTTCTTGTTTCCTATTTTACTTTCTCAGCAACCAAACAGAGAGTCTCTTTTCTTTCCCCTTTTTTGGCCAATGGATATCGGAAATTGTGCTCACCGCCAAGCAAACTATTCTCGGAGTCTTGCGGGCCGGCAATGGTCTGAAATGAACCCGACCATTTATTCCGTATCGTTCGGTGAAACGATGTCGTATATTCGGTTGACGATGACCTCTCCACAATTGAGCTGCGGAGCTCGCCGTTAAGCCGTTCATGGTTTTGTTGTGTCCTTCTGAAGACGCCGGGAATGAGAAGGGGAGGATAAAAACTCTAAAAGACAAGTGATAAGGGCGTGTTTGGGGATGTAGATTAATTTACCCGGATTGGGCGCTATGTTTTTCCTAAACCGGAATTAGAAAGTCTCGCTGAAATATTTGCTTTATTGACGGGGCAATGCAAGACTCGTTTCAAATTATCGTTGACAGAGTCGGTTAAAATAAATTATGTGGAATGGTCTGATGGATTCTTGTACGAAGTACCAGATTTTGTCACCCATTGGCATTGCATTTCAAAAACAACGAAAAGTTTAATAGAATCTGATCTACGTGTAATATTTGCTGCTTTTAATAAAAGCTATCCATTTATATATATAAAAACTTTAGTAGACTTTTCAATAAAAATAATAGAATTGGCAGCTGATATGTAGATCTCACCCATGAATTTAGATTTGTGTGATACTTCCATTAGTTCCATTAGAATATTAAAATGTATTCATTCACATAATATATCTGCAGATAGTGAGATTGAGCGGTAGCATTCAGCATATGTGAGCATGCATACCAAACAAGTACCCAATTATAAAATAATAATATAAAAATAAAAAAGAAAACCATTTTTCGTTTGGGGGACAGGGAAGTTGCACTTTTGACGGCAGAAAACAAGTACAAAAGGGGACCATCATAGGAAAATAAAAAAGAGAATGCTTTTTTGTCAATTTATTATTAATAAATATAATTAATTATCTAATAATTATATGCAATGTTTAAAAATAAACAAAATTCATAACATAAAAAAGAAACACAAAAAATTATGTAATTAAATTATTTTTATTTTATATGAAAATTAAAATTTTTATTTAAAAAAATTACTAAATTATAATATATTTCTTATATTATATTAAAATACTTTAATTTAAAAATATAAATTTCATCATTTATCAAATATTAATAAAATTATATTCAATTCTAGCAACAGGTTTGTAAACTATAATTACAATTCTATATGCATCCATCCTAATAGCGTATGCCTTGTACAAATGTTCAACTTTGATTTTTTTTTTAAAAAAAAAAAAGAATAAAAGTTCATGAATTAATACATAATTTTTTTAAAAAGAGAGAGAGAGAGAGAGAGAGAGAGAGAGATAAAAAGGAAAAAAAAGGGGAGGAGGGGGGAGGGGGGAGGGGCTTCACAAATAAATTTTAAAGTTGGGTACACAAATTTTGTAAAAAGAGGGAAAGGGGCTATGCCCCTATAAAACAAACAAAATTCTAGACCCAGCTGATGAGTTTTCATCTCCTCCCACGTTAGCCATTCTAGGTCCCATCAAGCTCGAAGCCACTGCGACCACTCACAAAACGCGACACGTCACACCTGTTGAGACTCCAAGGCTATTTTGGGCAATTAGGCGCGAGAACCAACCGATAAACAGCATTGGTTTCATGTTTTTGGGTCCAAAACGCGGGTTCTGGGGACGTTTTTCGGCGAAATATTTTTTACCATTACGTTAAACCCCCTTTTTCCTAGGTGATCTCAACGGTTTGGCGGGTGCCAAACAAACAGATGCCTGTCTCCCCCAAACCGCTGGGCGATCAAAAATAATGTAAAAGACAAATAGCAAAATGAGAAGTCGAAGTGAGAGAAGAGAGAGTAAGAGCGGAGAAATTGTACGGCTATTTGACTCAGGAATGAACGAGAAAAACCAAAATTCCTGAAACCAAACACGATCATCGTACAATCGAGGTTAGAGAGAGAGAGAGAGACACACACACACACACACAGAGACAGAAAGCATAAACTTCTATTGCTGGCAAAGTAAGCTTAGATACTAAACTAGTTAAGTTGTGTTTGTTGCTTGATCGAGCCTTTTCCAATCTTCTACAAGCCATTCTAGAATAGTCTATAGTAGTGTTTATTCTCTCTTTCTTCTTCTTCTTTGTTGTTGTTCCTTTTTCCTTCCTTTGTAAATTGTAAAGTGCCCTTCCACCCCAAAAAACAACAAAAACAAACCTTTGTCAAATGGAGTTGTATGGTCGGAACCAAGCGTGGAATGGATGGCAATCGGGTCGACAGCCCGAATGGAGCCCCGCTGGCGGTGAAACCGGACTGGAAGGTTTGGTCGGTTTTCTTGCGTTTACATTCGAATTTGGTTTAATTTCACTCGCATTTCGATCCTTCTTTATCGAACGCAAATGCAGCATGCAACAAGCCCTTGTTTCTTCCTTTCTCTTTCTGTTTTTTTTTTTTTTAAGAACAAAAGGAAAAAAATAAAAATGTTCTAGGGTTTGGAAAATGTGGAGTGGAAATTGGGCTTTTGTTGTGATACTGAAGTATATTTGGGTGTAGAATCTATGTGGCGATTGGGTTTGGCCGGTAGTGAATCTTACCCGGAGAGGCCTGGCGCGCCCAGCTGCGTGTACTATATGCGAACTGGGTTTTGTGGATATGGCAGTAGGTGCCGCTATGATCACCCTCGAGATCGCGCTGCGGTAACCTCTCAGCCATTGGTGATTCAACAGCATTAGCATTAATTTTTGTCCTGGTTTCCATTTGGGTGTTCAATTTTGTACCAGTCTTAGGTGTTCAATTTTGTACCAGTCTTACTTTCAGTTTAAAGAATCGTAAGTTACTGTTGTCCAATGGCTTGCATAATGTGAATGAAGATGCTTCTTCGTTTACCATGAATATGGGACAAGAAAAGAGCAAAATGTCAGAAAATTAATGTTTTAGATTGTCTGGGTTTTTTGTGAACTGCAAAATCATGTTGGTAGGTAGATCAGAGATTTTGTCTTTTTGGCAAAACTTTCTGCAACTAACGTGTTACAACATGCCGTATTTGGGTCTTTGGGTTTCTTATGGTTTCTTGGCACTGAATACTGCTTAGGTTGAAGCAGCTGTGAGAGCTACAGGGGACTACCCAGAACGAGTGGGCGAACCCCCATGCCAGGTGAATATATCGGGTGCAGATGTTCCATGATCATTGTTATCAGTAGTTTTGAAAAGACTATTAACATATTTTTAATTATCTTCATCTGCAGTTTTATTTAAAGACTGGGACCTGTAAATTTGGTGCATCTTGCAAGTTTCACCATCCAAAACATGGAGGTGGATCTTTGAGCAATCTTCAATTAAATACACATGGATACCCAATACGACCGGTTCGAGTTCTCCTATCGGATTTCTTGAAAATCATAAACATATGCATGTTTCTCTAATGTTTGTATATGACCATTCTTATCTATACATCCATCTATCAGTTTGCCTTTATGTAGAATATGTGTAGGTATCCATAGATGTATATAAGTACAAACATGGGTGAATGATATAGTTACTATTGTTTTTGTTTTATAAACTGCTGTATGATAGTTTACTTTAACAGGGTGAGAAAGAATGCTCCTACTATTTGAATACAGGGCGCTGCAAATTTGGTATAACTTGTAAATTCCATCATCCTCAACTAGCTTGCACTTCGACGTCGGTATCTGCACCCCAATTTTATCAACCGGTGCAGTCTCCTTCAGTTCCTATGCCTGACCAATATGGGGCGATGTCCACCAGCTTGGGGTTGAGGCCTCCTCTGTTACCTGGTTCATACATGCAAGGGGCTTATGGCCCTCTTCTGCTTTCCCCTGGAGTGGTTCCTATTCCGGGTTGGAGTCCCTACTCGGTAATATTGTGATTTCTTTTTCTTTGATAAAGTGGAATAATTATAGTGCATTCTCATACCCTCTTTGGCCTACGTGTTTCAGGCACCTGTCAGCCCTGGGCAGTCTCCTGGTGCACAACCTGCAGTTGGAGCTACATCTTTGTATGGTGTAACACAGCTGTCATCTTCAGCATCAGCACTTGCAGGACCTTATCCTTCCTTAGCAGCATCTGTTGGACCTTTAAGTAATGCGGTGAAGGAACAAGTTTTTCCAGAGAGACCTGGGGAACCAGAGTGCCAATACTACATGAGAACTGGGGACTGTAAATTTGGATCATCTTGTAGATATCATCACCCTGTGGATTGGGTTGTTCCAAGAATAAATTGTGTCCTCAATTCAGTTGGTCTTCCATTGCGTCCAGTATGTGTTCACACAGTTTTTTTTTTTTTCTCCCTTGTTAATCATGCTAAAGTTTGTTAATCTTGATTGCAGTCAATTTTTTATCAACAGTATGTGCAGAAATTTTTGTTTCCATTGTATTTCATTATCTTGCATGGAAAGTGCAATAGATTGCAGTCAGTATGCAGCCTCTGTTGTGTGTGTGTCTACTTCCCTGCCTATATCTACTTGTCCGTAAAAATATGCTAGAGGTTTTCATGAAGCTACCTTCTCATTTGTGACATTATCTCAGGCATTGCTCGTCATTCATGGATGCCAATGCAGAAATCATAGAAAGTTGGCATGTGTCCGTTCTTTCCTTCTTATGCTTGTGCGCATGTCATCTATGTAACACCTCTCTTCCATTTGCATTGCATAAACAACGTAAACTTAATACTAGGATTTTGACTCGTTTACCTTTTTCTTATTTGGGAAGCTTTTGTACCATTTGTTAGACCTTGGTGTGAGATTGAGATGCAGTATCAATGGATGTTTGTATGCTTTGTCCAAGGACAATCTTTAGTGCAACATATGTTGATGCAACTTAATAAGGAACAAATTGAGATGCTTCCTATGCTTGTCTCCATTTTGAATGGGTGTCAATTTTTAATATTTAAATGTTGTCCCCATGCGTCTCTGTGTGCATTGTCTGAGGAAAACTTCTAATATGACTGATGTTGGTGTAAACAGGGAACGCAACCTTGTTCTTTCTACTTGCAAAATGGGCACTGCAAGTTTGGGTCCACATGCAAATTTGATCATCCAATAGGAACGATGAGATACAGTCCATCGGTTTCATCCCTCACTGACATACCAGTTGCTCCATATCCAGTTGGATCCCTGCTGGCTATTCTGGCCCCATCATCCTCTTCTTCTGAATTGCATTCTGAACTGATCTCAGGGACCAAAAAGGATCCTTATCTACGCAGAATTCCTTCTTCTGGAAACACGTCCAGTGGTTCAGTTGGGTTAATTTTCTCTCAGACTGGATCTCTTCCACTTCCTGACTTGCAACTTCCAAATCAGAGTTCTGTTCCTTTAACAAGTGGCAGAAGCACAAGACAAGGTGGCGAGGTCCATCATTCAAGCTGATGCAAAACCCAAAAAATAAAAAAACGGGTGTCATTCATTGTCTTGTAGATGTGATATCTCCAGCCTCATTATATTATGTTTACAGGGGAGTAGATTACAGGTCATGCAGAAGTGTCATTTCTCAATCCAAAGGTTTATGGGTCAAATCTGATTTAGAAGAACCTAAACCATATATAAGCTCATATCATTTTTCTGTAGTGCAATCTATATCTCAGTTCTCAAATAAAATTCAACAGCAGTCACCAAGTGATTGACTCCACATCAATTGCTAATAACTTGAGCAAAAGGGCAATTGAACTTTGGATCTTCTCTATACTTATCTTCTGATTATTTTTGTGATGGAAAATACAAGTGAATTTCCAAATGTTAGCCTCTTTCCCTGAAAATGTGGGACATGTTTCCAGCTTTGTAGTCTTGAGCTTGTATGTTGATTTCAGTTGGGTTGGAAGGTAGTTATTATGCCCCTTTTTTCGGAAGGCATCAGCTTAGAACATTTAAAGGCTACAAGTAGGCATATATTTGAACATCTTCATGCTTTGCGGAGAATCAAAATGGTTTTGACGTAAGATCTGTATGTTAATCTCTGTAACTATGGAGTGTAGAAGAAATTGTTTCCCGGTTAAATTGCTGTGGAATTTCAGCTTATGTATGAAATTAAAAGAACCTAAGATAGAGTTACTGTTATTAAATATACTTCCAGCAGCTAGGCACATATGGTGTTGAAATGAGTCTTTGATTGCATCAAATTGCTCGGATGCATTTTCTGTCACTAGAGTGGATTTTGGTTGACAGTATGCCCACCCGCGGGTTCCTTTTGCATCGGCACTTAGTAATATATATATATTTTTTATTTTTGTGTAATAACTAATTATTTTATATCTTACTAAATTAGATTTCACTTAAATCTTTTTTAGATGGATACCAGCTTTCCCCCCCCCCCACCACTTATATTTAGTATTAAATTAATTTGGCTAGCTTACACCTGGGACACAAATTAAAAAAAATGTCAAATTTGGATGCTGATGTGGATATTCCTCTGCATGTGGTACATTTGAGTTTGATGGATCGAAGTGTAGAATCGACCCTTTCTTCACGCCAATCAGGAGTGAGACTTTGGATGTGAGCTGATACACAAACTCTTAATTTCAAGCTTAAATCGGAGCTTATGTCACAATGAAATAAGTACTTGAGAATTCGAAATTGTGTCATTGTTAAGGATGAACTTACTACAATAAGTGCGATTATGTTCGTGACACAAAAAGCCACTTGTTACTGAAATTTTGTGGCGAATCTTTTGTTTGTGGCTTCAGCAGATGCTCCTCTTGTCATTGCTATAAACGAAATTACCAAGGGACGGGAGGACAAGCTTCGCTTTCAAGTTTATTTCATACTGTTGCATTCCTTATTGGTCGCGTCATAATTCTAGCAATCCATCCGCTAAAAAATCAATATGTTCATACTTGTAAATAAAGTAAAGTCAAAAATTAATTTGGTTTGTTATATTAGATTATATATATATATATTTATTTAGTATGTAAACTTATTAATTAAATTCATTTATGTGTATTAGAAAGTATATTCACTTTAATTTAAAATTTTTTAAAATGTACATAAAATATTAATTTATTAGTTAAATTTAATTCATATTAAATATTTCTATTAAGTATAAATACATGAAAAATATTTATATATTACATTTTAAAACTTAAATTATATTAATAAATTTAATAATATTATAAAAAAAATACATTTGTGGAATAATGTACAAATTATTGTTATACTATTTTATTTAATAAAAAATATTTAATATTTATTAAATTTAATCAATAAAATAATATATTAAATAAGTGAGTATAATTATATATTTTTTAATTTAATAAATTAAAATTAATTAAAAATTTAATATATTAATTTAATTTTAAAAAAATAAAATAAATATAATTATAAAAATACATTAATATAATGAATAAAATTATTTTTTTTGAAAAAAAAAAACTAATTTCAATGATCCGAATAAAACATGTCATGAGTCACCGTGGGATTCAAAAACTAGTGGGCTCACACGTTTTCTGTACACCATAATTGTAGCCACGAGCCCCTGCACACCTGACAACTGTGACAATGATCAAAGGTCCCCTCTAGCGTTATAGTAGGGGCAAAAAAGAAAAAACATAAAAAAAATAAAAATTCAAGCTGATGGTTTTTTCCTATTAACAAACCTTTTGGCATAAGCAATTCAAGTTGGCATAAATATAATATACAAGATTTCCAAGGCCATAATTCATTAAGTCACTAAGGCTAACGAGGATAGAATATTAATAGAGGAAGAAAAATTTAATCTGGTAATTACAATTAATGATCTGATTTTATTTTTTAAAAAAAGTTTTTATCACTTTAATTAATGATTTAAATGTCATTTTATCTATTATAATTAATAATTTAGATCCAGTTTTATACATTCCGTTCACTAATTTTTTTTTTTTTTTTTTTGTACATCTAATTGAATTGGAACGAAATAGCTGCTCATATCATTTCATATAAACATACCCCTTTTTTCTCAAGGAGAGCTTCATACTTTATTGTTCAACAGGTCGTCACATCGCTTGTTCAAAATAGCGAATACCCAGATGTTATGGACGGATATATGCATGAAATTAAATTAATCTCTGTGATGTCGTAAAATGTGCACAAATTTGGCTGCCTTTTCCAAAACATGACTGTAAGCTTTTGTCAAAAGTAGCAAACAAGATGTCAAGTTGATCTTTTTCGTGTCAACCAAAATGGAATTAAAAGCGAAAGGTCGAAGTGCATGTTTGAGGAACAGTGTGCATTTTATCGTTTTTGTTATTTGCGGTTCTATTTTAGAAAAGTCACGCCTTAGCAAAATAGACAATTTTATTTTATTTTTTATTTTTATTATTAGATTATAATATTGGGTAGTTTTCATGAATGCTTTCATATCTTAACCAGTGTTTTACAATTGGGACTTTCAATTTAGTTTTTTGTTTTTTTAACTATTAAAGTATTTCCAAGGAAGAAATTAATAACAAGCAATTGATTCAACTTCTGCCTCTCCAAAATATCCACAATAATGTGGGATTTAATTGGACCGCACTACTCACAGTGTCTATAGATCTTTCATTCTCTATTTTTTATTATTTTTTAATAGATTAATTATTTGATTATTTCTGTGATAAAAATATGTGTGTGTGTGTGTGCGCCTCCATCCGCCAATTTCTCAATCAAGTGGAAAAGTGAAAAAAATCAAACAGGTGAGATACCAAAGGCCCCAAGCCCTCTCCCTTCTGTTTTTTTAACCTCTCTGTTTGTGTGGCTGCAAAGTCTACGTTACTGGTGCAATTATCTTGAACAAGGCGTCTAGTTCTACGTAAAAGTGGAGAAAAAGTTGGGGGAAAAGCAAGTGGTCAAAATGATCTTAACCAATGGATTAGCAAAACCTACTTACCTAGGTGTTATCGATGACATGCTGGTCCTCCAGCCGCACAAGAGCCACGAATTGATGGGAACATCATTACCATCTGATCGTGGGATCCCAAACCATGATTAATCCAACAGGCATTTCGCAAGCCACAGATACACCAAAAATATTTAATTATGTTGGAAAATAAAATTATATATATATATATATAGAGTAAGAGAGTTCTGTCTCTGGAGGCACCCAAGGGCAAAAGGAAAAAACCAGTGACAGAAGTCTAGTGGTTAGATGCGATGTTCTAGCATAAATGTCCCAATATATGGTGGCAATTCTCAAATTAAGAAGTTCGTCTTCTGGGTGTGTGGAGACCCACAAAGTGGATTGCTTTTTCTCAAAAGCTTAGATCAAATAGTCTACATTAATCCCCCGTGCAAAAGCATCTTAGGCTGAGGGTTAACCCAGCTCACCCTGTTAGCTTCCACTTTAGGCTGCTTTCCACATAATATAGGATTAAATTAAGCTAATATTTATGTGGGTAGTTTTCACAATCCATGATTACATCAACAAAAAGCACTGCGACCCTTACAGGATTCCTGCAATTTTCTCAAAACGAAAATTATGCACAAAGGCCACTCTTCACTACCTTTCACCGAAAAGTGCAACCACACCTTCAAATTCTTTTAGATCAAGGCAATTATAAACATTGATTAAAGTATGCAAAGTCACACCCACCCTCTAATGCTGCATGGGTTCATTTGACTTTCGCCTCACTCCAGCTTTCCTTTTTCCACGCAGAGCACAAAGAAAGGTTGAAAGAAAGGTGCGGCAAAACAAGAACTACCTGCCAGCACCAGCATCACACATCCCATTTTTAGCTTTCAACTGATAAAAAATGTATGGCTGTTAAAAACAGTTCAAATTCCAGGGAAAAACAATTGTTAGTGAGGCCGTTGCCGTGGAACTTTCAGAGGGAAATCAGAAATTGAATTTCCAGGTTTTTCTGAGAAGATGGGTGTTGTCACCATTGGCGAATTGAAGCCAAGTATTTCAGGGAAGAAATCATTTCGTCCAAGTTCCAGTATAAGGCATGCCACTGAATGGTAATCTTCTTCCTCTGACCAGCTCTTTTCCATACAGATTATCTTGGTACCTCTAATGTCCATACAATGCATCTTGTTTTGGCCTGGTTTTACTTGGAATGCCATTTTATCAGTCCTATCATTTGGCAAAATTTTGTCTTCAGATTACTCCAACACCATGATCTTGCAAATAAAGCAACGGTTGAAAAAAAAGCCTTCCATTGAGACTTGAAATTATTTACTAGGATTTTCCTAATAAAACTCCAATACCAAGTAATACTCCATCTCGGTAGCGTAGGTCCAATGACCATCATATTCTTAGCTACAGTTGGTGTTAATTAATGGGAGAAAACAACACCTCATGATCTACAGTGACCTTGCAAAGGTTACACAATTGAATGAGACTTCCAAATCTGGCCTTATCAACACCATGGATTGCTATTAATGTTTGCCGGCCAATAATTTGCCTGTTTTTATCTATCCATGGACCCTCCCGATATTTACTGAAATTGCATAACATTTGAGGTTGTGGAGTACAATAATTTTTTTTGAAACAAACACACTTGCAAACAATGATAGAAGGACCCTTATGGCTGCCAGCATATCCATGTGGTTTGAGTTGGCCATAAGTTCCAAATCCTGTCCATATTGTAAAAGCTCAACCTGTTCTGCAATCTTTATCACAGTTCATAGCAGTAAAAGAAGGGCAACCCTTGCTGGCTGTGAAATTGCCTGGATATTGTAGTCCCACTGATACCGTAATAATTGAATAGCCCCTTTCTTTCTCTCCCCTATCTGGGCCATCTGTGTCGACTCATCAAATTAGGACTGATCCAGTCTGAAGTTCTGGCGGTCTCCGTATGACTTGCATTAGAGCCACCTGGCTTGTCAGTAAGGGTTACCGCTACTAAGTGAAGGTGTTTGAAAAACATGGTTTCAGATAAGAGAGTGCAGGTCCATAGCAGCAACGCTGACATGGTTTCTAAATTATTGGGACTGACAAAAATGTATGCAGTCGTTTATTTTGTTTCTAGTTGTATTTTTCTTGTTTCTGTACTACTCAAGTCAACTATTCTGCCATCTTGCAGGCCAATTTCTGATGTTTCTAGTGACCTCACGGTTGAAGTCGGAGCATCAAGCTTTGCCCTTCACAAGGTTTGGAAATACTAGATTTGGCCTAATTTCGCCCTTGTCCACCCTTTTTTATTCACTTAGGAGATGACTTGAAGCGACAACTAAAAGAATCTGTAAAACGTTAGACGAATGGATTTTGTCATTACGAGAGTATTGAAGTAGAAAGAGGAGAACGAAGGTGAAAAAGAAAAGAGATAAATTTATCAGAATCTCTACTATTTGCCTAAAAGTTAATATCTTTTGCAGTTCCCTCTGGTTTCTCGAAGCGGAAGAATCCGAAAACTGCTGTTGGAAGCGAAAGATTCAAAAATTTCACGTATTAGTATTACTGCCATCCCTGGTGGACCAGAGGCCTTCGAGCTTGCTGCCAAGTTCTGCTATGGCATTAACGTCGAGTTCACGCTGTCAAATATTGCTATGATACGCTGTGCTGCTCATTTCCTGGAGATGACAGAAGATTTTGCAGAGAAGAACTTAGAAACCCGGACCGAAGCTTATTTAAGGGAGATGGTGTTGCCAAACATATCAAATTCGATAACTGTTCTTCATCGTTGTGAAACTCTCTTGCCCCTGGCAGAAGAGATCAACCTGGTTGGCAGGCTTATTAATGCTATTGCAAACAATGCATGCAAGGAGCAGCTTACATCTGGCCTGTTAAAACTGGACCACAACTTCCCCGCAAAAACTATGCCAAAAGTTGAACCAGAAACACCTTCAGACTGGTGGGGAAAATCACTCACAATTTTAAGCCTCGATCTCTTCCAGAGAGTTTTGTCTGCAGTGAAATCAAAGGGTCTGAAACAGGATATGATTAGCAAAATTTTAACAAATTATGCTCACAATTCCCTTCAAGGCCTTGGAGTAAGGGAGGGTCAATTGGTCAAAGGAGGCCTCTTGGATGTAGAATTGCCAAAGAAACAAAGGGTCATCGTTGAAGCAATCGTTGGTTTGCTACCAACCCAATCAAGGAAGAGTCCGGTTCCAATAGCTTTTCTTTCAAGCTTGTTAAAAACTGCAATAGCAGCATCAGCATCTACTTCTTGCAGATCCAATTTGGAAAGGAGAATTGGGCTTCAACTGGATCAGGCAATTCTTGAAGACATCCTAATCCCAGCAAATTCACAAGGAAACAATCACAGCCCAATGTATGATACAGATTCAATCTTGAGAATCTTCTCCATCTTTCTGAACTTGGATGAAGATGACGACGAGGATAATCACTTGCGGGATGAAAGTGAGATGGTTTATGATTTCGATAGCCCTGGATCTCCTAAGCAGAGCTCCATTCTTAAGGTATCCAAATTACTCGATAGTTTTCTTGCAGAAGTTGCACTGGACTCGAACTTGACGCAGTCAAAGTTTATAGCACTAGCTGAACTTCTTCCAGACCATGCCCGCATAGTAAGCGACGGACTGTACCGAGCTGTGGACATCTTCCTCAAAGTAAGTAAATCACCCGCATAATATTTTTTTTCTTGAAATCAACTTTAAATTTGTCTATCTCATTTGTTTTTCCAACCATTCAACTCAAAAATTTAACTTATTAAAAAAGATTCAAAATTAATTATATATTCAATTTTGACACATTTTGTTTATAAAAATTATTTAGAATGAAAAAATAAACTCATTTTATACTTGAATTTTAAATTTTTATTGTTTAATTGTAAAATTTTCTAACATGTTTCATATATATATATATATATATACAGGTTCATCCAAACATTAAAGAATCTGAGCGGTACCGACTCTGCAAGACAATTGACAGCCAGAAATTATCGCAAGAGGCCTGCAGTCATGCTGCACAAAATGAAAGGCTACCCGTCCAGATGGCAATCCAAGTGCTATACTTCGAGCAAATAAGGCTCCGGAACGCAATGAATGGGAGCCACAATCCATTCTTATTTGGAGCTGTAAATGGCCAATTCCCTCAGCGCTCGGGCAGTGGTGCAGGAAGTGGAGCCATCTCTCCAAGAGACAATTACGCATCGGTGAGACGAGAGAACCGAGAGCTGAAACTCGAAGTTGCAAGAATGAGAATGAGACTGACCGACCTCGAAAAGGACCATGTTTCCATGAAACAGGACCTGGTGAAGTCCCATCCTGCCAATAAGCTGTTAAAGTCGTTCACAAGAAAATTAAGCAAACTCAATTCCCTCTTCAGAATTAACAGTCTTAGACCCGTAGGCGGCAAGGCCAATTCCGAAACAAGGTTCCTGTTTCAGAAGAGAAGGCGGCACTCGGTTTCATGACTCTTTGAGAATTGGTGTGACTATTATGCCTTTGTTGCGAAAGAGTGTATAGTAACTAAAATGTAGCGTGACCTTTTTTTTTCTTTCTTTTCTTTTTCTGTTCTTGCAAAAGTTGTCAAGCTTTCTTTGTTTCTTTTATTGAGTGTTTGTTTTAGAGACTTTTGAACATTTTGACGGAATTTGAAATCGTATAATTTCTTGAATTTGAAACTAGAGAGGCGCGGACAAAAAATTCTCATGCTCAAGGTGTGGACAAGAATGGAGCTCAAGAAGCGGAAGAAAACACAAAAGATTAATTTTTAAAACCAAAATCATGGGACAAAAAGGGTCGTCCGTAAATTCTTAATTTACCCTTAAATAGACAACATAATAATTTATTTTTTAAAAAAAATCTTTTTAAAACAATTTTTTTATAAAAAAAAGAAGATATATATTTCATTCATGAATATGCATTTTTAATTAACAACTACAATATTAAACATGCACAGGGTTTTCCTTCTTTAGAGAGCGGTGCGTTAATTAGCAGGAATGGGCTATGTGTGTTGGTTAACAGAAACTCTGGGTCCGAATGCGATCTCAGGAAAATAATTTTAATTTTAATTTATTTTTTTCATGCAGACGATCAACTATAGACGATGTCGGTTCCTAAGAAGCGGACGACTCAACGATGGCTTTTTCGTAATAAACTTCTTCTTTTTTTTTTCCCTCGACCGACGATGCTGATCTTTTTATTTGCGTTTTCCATTTTGTCCAGTTTCGACTCCAGTGGACGGTCTAGCAACGATGTCGTTTTGGGAGAACGCAGTCGAAGATTCCTTGGGCTTAGGCAGAAGCTGGGCCGCTTAGTCGGCGATTTCCGCCGCTGCGTCGTTTGGTCATCTTCTTCAATCGTGTCTGTGGAGGGATCGCAACATTGAATCCATCAGCAAATTAAAGAGATGCGTATAAATTTCTCTGCATTTGGAAACTTCTTGCCGTTCCCAATAATTTTGAGGTAACAAATCTCTATTTTCACTGAACTTGATGTTTTTTCTTAACCGCTTTGCATTCTTGTTTTCTTATTTGTACGAGGATCTTTTCCTCGTTTGATGTTTCATAATCTTAATTGCCTTTTTTTTTTTTTTTAATTGGTTGCTTTCACAGACAACTTGAACAAGAGATGGAAACTGTCGTTAAGGTTCTGCAGCCAGGACCTTTGGGAATAGTAGAACACAAGTTTTCTGCGGAGGAAATACGTGAAGCCAATGTCATTGTTCGTACAGCGGTGGAGAACTGGAGAAGAAACGCAAATCTAGATCAGAAAATTGGAGTTTTAAACGATTATATTGATATATGATAATTGGGGGGGGGTGATAAAAGGTTCTTGTGTTGTAGCTGCATCCATGTGGGTGTTGGAGCCATGTTTCCATCAAATATTGGAGCAAAACCACTTGGGATATTTTCGTTTTGTTCTAGTTATGCAATGAATTCTTCAATTAGTCTCGTCCTGAGTTCTTTGATCTGACTGGTTTTGGTGATAATAAAACTGGTTAATCCACTTTTTTTCTTTTTTTTTTTTTTTTTTGACTTGAGAACTGACTGATGATATTTAACATCAATTTAATTAACTGTGGTGGATTGATAAACGACAACTTTACATTGCCATTGGATTGTTCGTCTATCCGGATTCCCCCCCCGCCCAGTTTTTTTTTTTTCTGCTGGTGTTCCTGATTTTGCACTTAGCTGCCTGCCGTGCATGTTCTGAATCATTATTCTTAATGTTGCCGCTGCTGCTGTGGTTGTTATTGACGCCGAGGGGAGAAAGTTATTCATGTTTCAGGAAAGCGAAAAAGAAAATAAAGCAGTGGGCAAGAGAAAGATGCTTACATCTACTATCCTTTACTCCTTTCCCAGCCACGCAAATATTAATTATTCTCAAAAAAACTTCCGTTAGCAGGTTGAAAATGTTTGGCCAGATGAGGTGGAAAACCCGGTGGCAGGATTTTCTGGTTTGCTGAGGCATTGCTTTCTGATATTCCTTGTCACGTGGTTTTGCTATTCCATGTTTTAATGAAGCATTCAAGGGATCGACTAACAACACCTACTGTCATGTCTTGAAACTTGATGTGGGTTCTGCAGACAATAATCCGAGTGATAGGATTTGCCTTAAGAATTGTACATAATTGAACATGCCATGAATTTCCACTCGCAGCAAACGTGTATGCTTTGTACCCATATTTTTATCCCTACAAAATATCTCTCCTTATTATCCATCATCTAATGTAATTAATCTTAATTTGTCCATTGCAGGCTTATGATGAATGTCAATAGAAAATCGATTATTTGCTACTCTGTTTTGTTTGATCACATTCTAACATGTGTTACGGATCTGAGTTATGATTGGCAACAACTTGGACAGACAACAAAACTGTAAGACTTGCCAGTGGGATGGACAGGAAATAGAATGAAATCATGGTTGAAATCGAACCAGAAACTCCTCTTCACTTACGTTAGGCCCTCCCATTTGCTGACGAGACACATCGTGCTTGTGAAAGAAGGTATCTTTTTGTAGCCTACGTAATGCTCAGAATGTGAGTGCTCTCTCTCTTCTCTGTCTCTCTGCCCTACTTGGCACACATAGATATAGAGAGTAAGTGTTTAAGCAAATAGAATGCTGCTCTTTATTATAAAAATAGTACAGTTAGGAGTACTGCTTCCGGAACGAAGTCTCTATTTAGGAAGAAAGATTAATCCTGCAGAACCAGAACACGAGAAAAGGATACAATGCAGAGGCTCTGAGCTCTATTTAGGTACGTAATAGTATTATCACGCCTGTAACAATTATTTTAGGCTAGTAAAAGGGAAACAAAATTATAAAGGAAAATGCTTAGGAGTTTCTACTTCCAAATCCACATAGCTCCAGCATCCATGAGCAGTGGCACAAGTTGGTTCCTGACGTGGAGGCTCATCACCTCCCTTTCACCTCCAATGAGCTTCTGTCCTATGAACACAGCAGGTACGCTCGGTTGGCACCCCATCTGCACCAATGCCCTCTCAATTTCCGGTCCATTGGGAATTCCGTCGAGCTCATATATTGTTGGATTTGCTCCGAACCCACTAATGAGTAAGTGAATGGAGTGGCTCATGCAACAGTTTTTCTTGGTGAAAATCACCAATGGCTTATTTTTTACTAACCTGTTCACTGGATCCATTGTTACAAAGAACTCCAGGAAACGAATGCAATAAGGCTTATTGACAGAAATTTTTCCTTTCAATGATTCGCTTAGAAGAACTTGATGAACACCTATGCGCCCTGGGCAGCTATTTATACAGGCCACTCAATTGCAGTGGATTGAGTACTTGACCAAATAAAGTTTAAAAAAAGGGGAACTTTGCCATTAGAGAACACGTATGCGTACTGATTGCACACAAAACGTGGGGATCATACGATGCATATATTCTTCTTCAAATCCTTTCAATTAATATTCTATGGAAATAAGTGTTTCTTTTCTCAATGACATGACTCGCAAGAATCATTTCTTCATTCAATTTGACAATACATAGACACACATATGTGTGTGTCTATAAGTATATATATATATATATATATTTAATAAGGATAAAGCAAATTTATTGTGATTTAAAATAACGTAAATTCAACATACATAAATAAAAATAAGAATAAAATTATATATCTGAGGCTTTTTCATACCACAGAATTTAAAGTCTTATGCATTGAGATATCTTTTTTACGTGTCACTACAAATTCAGTTTCTAATGCCATTAATCTGCCAGTTAGCCTGGTTGGCCTCCACAAGCCTCTTGGCTAATTGATTAATATTTGGAATACTGACTCTGCCTCTATTCAGAATTAAAGTTATGTTCAGTCTATTTTAGGGCATCTGCTGAGGAAGAGCAGGACTTAGGCTTTATCCTATTGGGTTGCCACTTTCTCACTCATACAAAGATTCGAATAAGTTCAATTAAAGAAAACCGAAAGCTTTAAGGTTGAGCCGCAATTTGGAAAGAAATGATTCTTTTAGAGAAGCCATTTTGCCCTTGACAGACATCGTGACAAGATCACCAGATGATCTCCTATTGTCCGTACAAGAAGAAAAAAAAAAGGTACTGGATACCGTGCGGACCTACAACCTTATCTATTTGTCCATGTGAACGTCTCAAAGATATTCTCATCTCATTCTCAAAAGCTTGATTAATTGTCATCAGGCTAATCCTGATGAAATGTTAAGTTTATATTCGGGGCAGCGTTCAGATGGTCGGTTGATTAAAACTAAGTAGAATTTCCAAAGTACGGATTGGAATCTTGAATCAGCAGAACTTCTGAACTTTCAATGATTGCAATACCTTATGCGCTATTTTTTTTTTAGTGCAGCAGGATTGTAGAACTAATGAGAAAGGAATAATATCATTAATAACAGGACAGTAAATCGTATGAGAGTAGTTTTGTTTTTTTTCTTTATTGCTTCCAAAAGATTAAAAATATATATATATTTATGTCCAACTGCAAATATTAATCTAGAGGTTGGAATTTTTTATTACTCTTATATCAGCTTGGAGACATAATGATACTATTTTAAATATGAAAATGCTAGAAATAGCTAAAATTGAGAGCAGTATTATACTATTTCTGCATCCACATTTTGTACGTAACTTTATCCTTGTTTCCACAGAACTACTTCCTGTGCATATTCTTATAAATTCACCGTGCCAAGATATTTTCCGGTTTCTGGCAGATTTTTGTATGGCTCGCCACATCACAACTGTGATGTAAATTTTGTATATTGGAAACTGACGAGACAAATTGATGGTCAGGAGACATTCTCCATTTGGAGAGGAAAAACGTTAAGAGTTCTACAGACTTCGAGCACATATGTAATTATAGGACCAGTTCATTTCATTATCACTTTTCGTTCTGGCTTTTGATCAAGTTGAATCCAATGTATCTCTTTTTCTTCTTTGTCTGGTGTTAACTCGCAAATTATCCACGCATGCATTGAGGACACCTCATTGCATTGCACGCACCAGATATTGCCTTGCGCACGACCTAAAATGGAGGCTGAGCTAGCAAAAACAGCTTTACAAAAAAGCAGAGGACCACCACTTACGCTGGGTCACTTCGACTATATGGTGTCCTTACTTGACATATCAATGCATATGTAAATCGGTTATTGGAAAATTAAAATACCCACATGGCTATACCAATCTATTACATCAACTTTGTGGATAAATGCTAAAGCAGAATGCAAGGACGCTTCCTGGCATCACAGTTCGGATTAGATTTAGGTTCCTGAGATTTTGTTCGCATAAAGCAGCCAACCTGTTATTCCACAATCCATATTTTCCAGAGATTTTCAGGTCCACTGTCAATACTTTCCACAATCTATATTTCTCAACTATGTGGGATTGTCACTTCAGATGCAAGGAGGATATGAAACTCATGCAAAGTGAGAAGATAGATCATCTTTGCTAAGAAGTACTCTTATCAAGATACAAATTATTCTCCGCTAAGGGGCTGGATCTCAATGTCATGGAATTTTCCAGATGGATGGCGGCATCTGTGAGCCTGAGCCGTTGTTTTCTTCTTTTCTTAATCAAGTGGTTCAGTATTCCCTTGATTTGAAAAATGAGCATCCATGGGGTTGGGTACGCAACACGTCTTTGAGTTGTTCATACTTGCTTTTCGAAACTGGTATGGCTGGCTGCATATCACTTTTCCATACCACAATCTGCTTAAAAATGTATAATCTTGGCCAAAGAAAAATCTCCAACATATCTTTCCATAGACCATCAAGGAGATCAGCCAGAATTTAGATCACCAAGCCCTAGAAGATCCAGGATTATATAGAACTTGACAAACAACAATCTGGGGGCAGAGTTTAGTAAGAGACAAGCTACCCAAGTCCCACCTACCAGCCTATGCACATTCTATGATCTTAAAAAGCCTGCGAGTTGTTGTCTGAATTGAATTGGAGAATGTCAAATTGATCTATATAACAAGAGCAAGTATCATTTACTGCTATAAATAAGAAAAGGAAAAAAAAATGTAAATCCTCCTGTTGTAATTGTTGTAAGAGCAAAGAAGATGTATAGATCAGAATGATTAAAGCAGCAGTAAAATATGGTTCTTCTAAAAAGCATACTTCTGCTGTATTCCCTCTGATATCTAAAATCCAATCTCTGTATTTTTTTTCGACATATTAAATCTGTGCAATAGAAAATAATTTTGTGTTTTTTTTTATTTTATAAATTTTACATCTCCTTCTTAATATTATTATATAGCCTGATATCTCAATCATATAAATTTAAGATCATAAACACACTAGACTGTCTGTAAGCGACCTCCGCTTTCTATCTTTCTGAAGCAAATCATTGTTACCCAATGCCCCCCTTCTCCATCTAATGTAAATTCTGGGCTACATCGATCTTACACAATCACAGGAGTAAGGGGGCATGTGTGGTGACATTTAATTTGGGATTATTTCTGATACGCTATCCCCATTTACCTTCACCAAACTGTCCAAACCCTGTGTAAACATTATTTATTAATTTCTTGTAGCTGTTTTTTTTATTATTTTTTTTCTTCCCCCTCATGAACGGGATGTGAAAACTAAGCCCCAGTTGAGAAAATAATAATAATAATAATAAAATCTATTATAACGATGCAAAAATTGAATGCAAACTTATTTTTACTTAATTTTAACCATTAATTAAAATTGTCCATTATATGTTTAAATATATGTTAACTGCAACTAAGGCTTTAATATTCAATATAGTATAAATCCACTTTCAATCTTGTGTGTAATTTCTTTGTCCTTGTAACTTTTTGGAAGGGAAAAAAAAAAAAAAAGTCTCAAAGAACATCATGCATATAAGGAGCAAACAGAGACCTAAAAAAGTACGAGATAATTTAACAAATTCATTATTTTTTCCTAAAACTCTAACTAAATAACCCTCTGGGAAGTGTTATATTGAAAAATTAAGATAAATTGAGCGTATACATTTTAATTTTAAAAAATATTTAAGGGGCGTTGTTGAAAGAGTACAATTTTTTTATTATTATTATTTTATAATTAAGGGAGCCGAATACAAGAGCCCACCGCAGCATTAAGTGGGCAGGAATTTATCCATGTCTCTTGGTGGAACTGGAACGGTGCTAAATGAATTTTGCGGCCGAAGTATCATTGTCATCTCATTCTTTGTTGTTTTGTCGTTTTCATTTTAAGGATATTTATTTTAAAAGTTTATGGTAATTAAATAGAAATTGAATGTATAGACAAGTGATTGAGCTTCATTTAACTACGAAAATTATATAGTTTTTGAATATTTCTTACTTCTTTAAAACAATTGGTTAGTTCATGCATCGAATCCTGCAACTAGAAGTTAGGAAGAACTGTGGTAAACCTTGTAGCTTCACGAGGACCATGTGGTTTAATTTTGTAGTGCAGGAATTACTTCTTGTTCAACGCAAGGTTCAAACCATGTAGTAATTGAGTCGCGACATTGAGAGTTGTGCTAGTTATCCTAATATTTGCCTGTGAGAAATTCTTCGTAGAGAACAAAAATGATCAGTTCAACTCATATTGTCCAGGGTGCAGGAAAAACTTGATGATCAAATATATTAGTTTCATGATTATTTTTATTTTTATGGCAAAGTATATTTAATTTCTTTGATTTGATTTGATTTTTGTTTCTTTTTACTCATCTTTCTGTGTTTCGAAATCATAAAGGCCCCCCCCCCCCCGCTTTACGTCACCTGGAGCCTATCCTGAGGTGTACAGAAGAATTCAGGTCAAGATTCTCAAAACCACAACTCAATTAACCCGACAGTCCGAGAGAGACGGAAGAAATTTGGAAAAGAAAGGCCTTCAAGCAACTGCTGTCGAATTAGCAATATGATTCTAGTATTTCACTTCAGAAAATTATTGATATACCAAGTCTAAATATTTCAAATTCATATTGCCCCCGCATTCTTCAGCAGCGGGCTAAGCTGGTTTCTGACTTGTAGACTCACAATTTGCTTATCACCACCAACTCTTGCCCTATGAACACTGCTGGAAGGCTTTGCTGACTGCCACCCAGCTGCCGCAGTGCTGCTTCAATTTGCTGTCCATTTGGAATTTGATCGAGCTCGTAAACCGTAGGATTTGCCCCGAAGCTGTATATCAGCGCCTTGATAGAGTGGCATATGCAACAGGTGCTCCTGCTGAAGATCACCACCGGCCTTTCAGCAACCAGTCTTGCCACCACGTTCATGTCTATTCTATTTTACTACGTACAAAACAAAACGGCTGAGAGCAGGACTTAAAAAGACTTGCAGCTTGTTGAGATATTTTACTAAACAGGCTTTGCTGTGAGATACTTGGCACCCTTGAATTTCTATTTATATAGATGCCAATGCCATTTAGGGTGGTGAATTGCACTGTTTATTGCATGACAACATACATATATCAGTTTGAGGCCTGAAAGGAAATAAAATTTCGGGACGTGTCATTTGATTCCAAAGTGTCTTTTTGGATGATTACTTTGATGTAGACCCCTCTCTCTGCATGTGACTATCGAATAATCGGTTGCTATCATATAATCAAACTGTGACAAACTGTGTTTTGAGTATTGGTTGCCCACTACAATTATCATCCTAACAATGGGGTTAACGGTGGTGATTGTGATGCTGCATCGGTTGTAATTGCAATTGCACAGTAACACTGCAATCAGTTGATGATTACAATCTGAATTTGTTTGAGTATGATATGAGAATGATTTTTAGGTCTTATCCAATAATTTGATTTTTTTTTTTTTAAGTCCAATAGTTTTAGTTTAGTTTTTTGTTTTTTTTTACATATTATAAAATTATTTATAGTTTTTAAAATATATATTTAGTAGATTTTATAAAAATATATTATTTTTTAAAAATTTTACATAATAATTTAAATTTTATAATTGAATAATTTGTTGAGAGAATCCTTATATCACAATCCCATGCAACTTTTTAAACTTCGAATTTCTTGAATTAACAACGCCGCTCAAATCTTGCTCATGGATGCTATATTTAACAAAAACGTGCGGCACGTGGTACTTGACACAACTGTTGACTCTTACCTGTGGGAAAAGTAAAATTAATTCGATTTCCACCTTTGTTATTTTCTGGATATTTCAATTATAAAGAAGTTAAGTAGACCAAAAAAAAAGTTAAATTAATCTGGTTTCCGTCTTTGTTATTTTCTAGGCATTTCAATTCCGTAAAAGTAAGTTAGGTAAATATGATAATTAAATGTAAATTTATATTGTTAAATATTAATCATTGATTATTGGATAATAAATCGATAATAATTAATATTAAAATTTAATAAAACAAAATTACTTCTAATATTTATACTTAAATTTTTTCGTTCGCCAAACCTTCTATAGTTGTTCCTTCGGGAGAATCTGCTGAGATAGAGAAGGAATTTGGGCTTATCCAATTCGTGGCTCTTTTCTTGCCACACAAATATTCGCACAATTTCTATGCGAGAAAAAGGAAAGCTAACTAGTGAGGAGAAAAAGAAAAAGAAAAAGATGCTTATGTACAGCGATCTGCCCTTGATTATAAATTTACATCAGAGTTGGACGTGATGCACCAATTTATGATATTTTATTAAAAAATATTAAAATTAAATTATTTTATTTTATTGTTACAAAATAATAATAATATAATTATATATCAATATTCGTGTGAATAACTTTTTAAAAAATTGAAAGCTATAACTAATTAATCTAATCAAATAAAAATAATGCATCAACAATACTTAGCAAATAAAGTATTACTCTTGCCTATTTATTCTGCTTTCTGTCGTAAAAGAGAGTGACATCAAATAAAAGCGAAAGAATAAAGAATGTTATGATAGAAACGTTAATTTATTTAACAATAATATAAAAAAAAAATTTCTAAATTAAAGTCTTAAAAAATGTTAAAAAGAAAAAATCATAACACTTTGAACTAATAATTAGAAAAAAATTAAAAGTCTAGAAGTAACCAAAAAAAATCAAAAACTTATATTATTGTTCATCAAGTGCAATAAAATAAAAATAGATTAATAAAAAAATAAATAGATTTTTATTTATATTGTTTGAAATAAAAATATTTTAAAAGGTATTTTTAATAAGGGCTCTATATAAGGAAAGAAAAGTAATTTAAAAAAAATATATAAAAAATATTAAATGAGATTCTAACTATTATTAGATAAATTTTATTTTTTTTCACAGATAAATTTTTATTTAAGATATTAATAAATTAGAATTACGTCACCAATTATATTATTGTTGTGATTTTTTTAATTTTTATATTAAAAAAATAAAAATAAAAATTTAAAAAAGTTGAAAGGGTAATAATAAATAAAAAAAAATTATTAATAAAAATGTAAAACAAGTCATTTTTATTATATAAATAAATAAATATTTTTTTTCATTTTAATAACACATATATAAATTAGATAGTAATGTAAAGAGATAAATAAAGAATGACACAAGCATTGGAGAGGAAGGGAACGAGGGGGAGATTTCTTGAGGACCAAACACATTACCCAGTTCTACCCAATGCACAAATTGAAAAAGAGGCGCCGAAATGAACATCCCACGAATACGCTGCTGGCTGCAATTTGTTCAACGATAGCTTCTCTGTTTGTTTGCTTTCATCAATCGATTGATATCATCAAAATATATCAACAATTCATTTTTACCAGTGGAGGCATGTGGGTGATAGACACACGTCACATAAACGACATGACATTCGCATCATACATATTCAGGAGTCGTTCACTTTTGAGAAAGAGAGAGAGAGAGAGAGAGAGAGAGAGAGAGAGAGAGAAAAAAAAAAAACAGCAATTAGAAATTGGGGATCGAAAAGGAACAAAAAGAATGATGTTACAGGAGACGTCGAAGTCATCATCATTATCTCTCAATTTTAACTTTTTGCTTCCTTTCGAGGCTTTTCACCGCTTATATTCGAAGAGCAAAGACAATGGCGCATCTCCTTTTGCCTTTTTTTTTTTTTTTTTTTTTCTGTCCTTTTGTATTTTTCTTCTTTTATCTAATTGAAAAACGTGAAAATTTATATATAAATATATGTTGTCAATTTTTTTTTTAAAAAAATTAATTATTGGCTACATTTAATTAAATATTATAAATATTTTAATTTTAATTTATTTTTAAATTAAAATTTTAACATGTATAGCATGTATTTAATTATGATATAATTTTTATTATAATTTATTGAATTTATATTAATAATTATTTTTGTATATTTAAATTTATTTAATATAAATATTTATAATTAAAAATTCTAAAAAATACAAATTCTGAACATATTTTTAAATGAATGTAATAAATAAGTATACAGTGAATCAATACCAAACACAACACTCTTATGTTCCAAATATCTCCACGTCCTTCAAGTTGCAGCTTGCAGCTCGTAGCTGGCATAAGTTCGTAACTTCATTACCAACAAAAAAAAAAGAAAAAAAAGAAAAAAAAGGAGAGATTCTTGTGTGAATGCAGTCTATGTCATAGCTCCAACAGTTAAATTATGAAAATAAAATAAAATAAAATATTTATGGAAAATGATATTTTTACTAAGAAAAAGAAGGAGAAATAAAATAAAAAATAAAAAAACACATGATTTGATTTCGTTTGTTAGGTCGTAACTATGTTGACTAAGAAAGTTTACTTAAGAATTTGGGCTCGCAACTGCAAGAGCCTGTCGATTTGGCTCTTATACAGTTATCTGTGCTTATTTTCTTCCTCCTTTCGGCCGTATTGCTGTCTAGCTACATCCATTCCATCAATCCCTCGCGACTCAAAGCCTAAAGCACCTCGCAGATTCTCTAAATCTTAATTTAAATTGAGTTCGAGTACAGTAGGTCGAGAATATAACGTTGGACCCTGGAGAGCGAATGGGTTATGTGCCCATGGCCCTGGCAAAGTTAAAATAATACTCTGCCGAGGCATATTATTCAGTGCACTAAATGTATCATTTTTAACCGGATTGTAAGATCCTCTTTTGCTTTCCTATTTTGTTACGCGTAAAAAAAAGAAAAGGAAAAAATAACAGTGCCCCTGACTTGAAAAATATTATCAGTTAAACTGCACCCGTCACCTGTCAGGATAAACGTAATGTTCAAAATTCACAACTACGACGTAATACACATCTGGATAAATTAAAATCCACAGCTTCAATCGTACAGGTTTTCAAAAGAGGCTCTGCAATGCAGATTCCAAGAAGATTTATGTAGAGCTCAAAAGAAGTTCTTTCCTTCCCGATAAAACAAAACATTAGATGTGCAGGCCAAAAAAATATCACTGCACAGCTATTTCACAATACCTATCTAATGAAATTTGGCACTACAGAATTTTAGTGCTCCCCCAGGCCGAATGCATGCTTATGATACGACAACATGATGCTTGCAGTAGATGAGGCTGTCCCACCATTAGGTTTATACTCCTTGCCCATCTCCACATCAGGGAAGGACCCTGAAAATATCCTGATGTGTCTCCGCAAACAATGAGATAAAGCACCAAGCTCTAGTTGTCCACCCTATGCTGCCGTAGACTCAATTTCCTGATAATAATTTTCAAACCTGTCGGCCAGTGAACTATCCAAGTCTTCTTCTAAGGAACTGTTGGACAGGAAAAAGGACATAAGGTCCGAGGCATTTTCCCTCGTATATGCAGCCACCATTTCCCGAAGCTCTTGGTAAGTGTAGGGAGAAGAACCAACAGAAAGAAGGGCTAGCTGATCTTCAACAGCTTGATAGAGGCAGTGATCATCTGGTTTTATTTCATTAACAGTCAATCCAAGGGGTTCAAGCTCTGTTTCCAATTTCCCATCTTCAATCATTCGATCACTTACAAGGCTGCTCTACTCTTCCTGGATCCTTCTTTTCTCTTTCTGCTTCTTGCTGAGCTCTTTTCCCCCGCTTCTTTGCACCCTTGCTAATCTTTGCATGTTCAGGTTGGTTGGTGACAGAAACACCAGCTAAGGCCTTCACTAAATTGTCAAAATTGCTTTTCTCATTTCCATTACTGGTACTGCTGTAACCTGATGAAGCAAGTTCTTCACCATGTTTTGCTCGTAGCTTCGCAGAGAGTGGGGAGATCTCCTCCTCAACCAGCTTCTTCTCGGCCTTCTGTTCAGCCTTGCTACTTTTTGCTGCAACCTTTTTAAGCTCATTCTCTTTGTTTTGCAGCTGCCCTACCTCCTTCCTGCACAAAGAATGTATTTAGAGACAAAAACCGTTTGAGCAAAATTATTCTGTATATTGCTAAACCTATATAACTGTCAAGATCTCACAGTATTCTGCAAAAATGACAACACAAGCACAATAAGTTATTGTAGAGGCATGGACAGATATATTTACCTGTGCCTGGACAGCATTTCTTCGCAAGTTTCCTGCTGCCTTCCCAGTGCATTCGCTGGAGTCGCTTCAGAGGGCATGTCCAGTGTTTCCTGAACGTCTGTCATTTAAGCAAACCTAAAACCAAAGATTCATTATGCAAGGTGAAGAGTCGAAAACATGCAAAAGAGATCATGCCAATTGAAGGACAACAGGACATTGCACAAAAACAAAGAAAAGGATGACAAAATAAATGAAAAACAAGGACCCCAGAAAAAAGAAAAAAAAAAGAGCTAATAACAAAACATGAAAAATGCAACCTTCTACACTGAACTGAAATACAATATGTTTACTCCAAGCGGCAAAGGATAATAGCATCATTTTCAACTACATCCTCCAACTAATTGTAAATTAATTCAACCTTTGTCTGAGAAAGCTCGTTATTGACATTTTCTTACTAATCGAAGTAACATAAAATTCAACAAGCCACTACCCCTCCAAAAAAAAAAATCTTAAACATCACCACCAGCAATAACAACAACGATCAGAAAAGAAGAAATGATACACAGACCATCTAAACCGAAATTTAAAAAAAGAGAGAATAAAAACTGAATTGGACAACAAACGAATTTATTAAAGAAAAAATTGACTATGGAGAAAGCGAGGAACGGAGCATGATCGCCTGAGGGGCAGTTTACGCTTGAAACCCACGCGCACAATCTGGAGAGCATTATTTATTTAGTTATTTATTTATTAATTGATTCCCTCGAACTCGAGGCTTACTAATTCTAACTGAACTGGCTGGAGCTTACTGATAGAGAGGAATATTTTATTACGCAGAATGAATCAACAAATGCTTGTTGATTATTTTTTTTACCAATGGGCTCAATTTGAGTCCAGCACACAATCTGATCCTCTGATGGTTATGGGCTCAACGTTGGTTTGCTTCTTCCTTTTAAAATAACTCGTTCTATACTGCTTCGGCCTTTGTGTGATTTCAATTTTTTTATATTATTTTTTTAATAATAATAATTATTATTATTATTATGTAGTTCTTAATTTGCACAATTGGACCCTTCCTCAAAATCTATTAATTTTATTAAAACTAATGTTAAAAAAAATCCTATTGTACTCCTTTTAGGACATGCAAAAACCGGGTTCTCTAATATTTATATATGTTGACGAGGGTCGTCATTGAGATATGGATGGAGCTAAGGTTCCGACCAATACTTACAAAAACAAAAAGAGATTAGGAAGTATTGGGTCAGAATTTGGTGTTAATATTTTTTTTTTATGTTCAAGTAAATAAAAAAATAAATGAACAAAAAAAAAAAAGACAATAAAAATGAAGATAGGGAGAGCTTTGTGTCTAAATGAAAAGCTTACCATGTAAAAATTAAAATTCCTCTTATTTATAAAATTTAAAAAGCATTTAGCATGGTAGTATCTGTTGTTCTCGCGTGCTAACGACAAGAAGCCCGTGAAAGTTTATAAATAAGCTAGTGAGTCAGAGCTAGAAAGGGTCTAGTCTCAAGTAGACTCGTGAATAATGAACCTGAAAGAGACCAAACTTCGAAAATCCACACAAACACACACTCAACAGCGTATTGAAACAGGAATCGTTGTAAAGAGATTAATACATACGAGCATGCATGCTGTGTTGATGTTTATGTGTCCATGTATACATATGCACCATCCATTCATGCAAATGATTCATACGTGCAAGATATGAGCGCGGAAAAAAAAAGGGTGCCTACACCTGTCATTTTGATCACCAAGCCATTTGATATTGGCCGACACATGCTTGCAATTATAAAGAACAAAGGATACTGCGTATTCGGAGACTTGGAAAGATAGGATTCTTGCATGTTTAAGATTAGGCAGAACGAGAATAAAACAGAAGAAGCAACTACACCTGAAATTCGACACCTGAGAGCACTGGGGCCAAATATAGGCTTTTTCTTTCTAGGTTGTTTTTTGCAACACTCTTTAGTTTGCCACGAATATTTGACCTTTGCCTTGTTCGTGGGGATATATATTTTATCCACTGTGTAGCGACTCAATTATCAGAATTTAAAAATATTTTGTATCATAGGCAATGATACCCGGAAAGTGTTATTGCTAATCAACTTGATTTGCAAGTCCTAATTAGTGAAATCTATTATTACTACTCATGGCAATTTAGTAACTTAAATTTTATTTCCAATTCTCTAATTGTTGAATTGTCTTCTTAGAATCTAATCACTGTTGTTTGACTTTTACTTTTTTTCATGAAGATCACATGGCTTTGCGGTTTGTTGAATTGACTTCTTACGATAGTTTCATTAAAGTCACATAGCTATTGGTATGCCTAAGGGACCAATACAAGAAAGAGGCAAAAGATGGGATATACTCTCTGGTCTTTCACCACATCAGTCAATAGATTCTACCAGGACAAATTGGCCATCCCCTCCTGTGCGTAAGGCTTCGTTTGTTAAGAAATGTCATCCTGATGAAGAGGCAGGGGACGATTTAGGACCATCATCAATATGTCTAGTCTAGATCAATTAGTTGATCATGTGTCTTTCTGGCAGAACGAACAGATTTTGGAGGCCCCTTGACATTCCTTACCAACTGCTGAAAAGTTGCCGTTGGCATCCTTCCTGTTGGAAGATTATCCCGTGATATCACCAAAAGTAATAATAATAATTTTCTCGTTCATTTCCGAGTATCTGCATATTTGATAAGTCTGGCACGGTGCTGCTACCGACCGTTGCCGAAAGGGTGCTCAAGTCTCATTATACTTAATTTTATAATTCTTATTCCAAACATCAAGTGTTTAAGTTGTACAGACCATCCTGGAAATCGGAGTTACCGTTGTGGATGATGCGAGTTGTTTATAGCATAAAGGGTCACCGTCAAACAAATCATAAGTGGCATTTTTCTTATCCAAACAAATATCTTTAAGGAATTTTTGCTTTTTATCCTTGTTTTTCGGTTTGGTTTCTAGGAATTGTAGACTTTTATGGATCAAACAATGTAAACCACCACCCTCACTCGCACTTATAAATAGGGACTGGTAAATCTCAGCGTCCACACAGCCAAGCCTGAGGAGTACATACAAGCTTCCTGCATTAATCAGTTATACTTACTTGCTTACCTAGTCGCTAGACAACGAATTTTGGCTTTCTATTCAGTTAATTCTTTTAGCACTTAGCTGAATAGGAAAGAATTGTTTTCATTTCTTTGGAAAACCCCAGTTAAGATTTGGTTACTGGGAATGGATAGGATAAGAGACTTGGCATCGAAAAAGGCTGCTGTGATCTTTACCAAGAGCACATGCTGCATGTGCCATAGCATCAAGACACTTTTTTACGACCTTGGTGCGAGCCCTGCAATTCATGAGATTGACCGGGACGCCAATGAGACTGAAATAGAGTGGGCTCTCAGAGGGCTCGGGTGCAATCCCGCTGTCCCTGCTGTCTTCATTGGTGGAAAATTTGTTGGCTCCGCGAAAGATGTCTTGTCCCTTCACCTGGATGGATCTCTGAAGCAACTGCTCATAGATGCCAACGCAATCTGGTTCTAGCAGTCCTGAAACAATCCTCATGCTGCTACTTTTGTATTACTGTAGTAGCAATGCGTCCTAATCAATAAATCTTATAATGTAGCGGTAACTAAGGGCTTGGCCTTTTGTTTTTTTATTTTCCCCTGTTGCTTCCCTCCCCTCCCTGACAATAGCGTATGCCTAAAATGGGACTCTGTAGCACTTCCAGATGAAGAATTTCAATAATGGTTTTGTTTCTGTGGATCAAAAGAATTCAAAACACACAGACACACATTCGTCACTCGTCAACCTGTCCCAAAATTTTAATTTATTTTCTATTCTTGCTTATCCGCAGAATAGAGCTTGGATACATGGCTACACTACATGCATGCATTGAGAATATCCACAAGTGACACTTAAAAGTGCTCAGCAGAATTTCTGCTCCTATGTGCAAAGTGACGACAACATAGAATAATGTTTCTACAACGCATCACTTTATGACAATGGACAAGTCATTGGAGATGCTCGACAGGAATTTATCTGCTTTATTACTGCTTGAATCCCTGCACATGATGTACTATCAATAATCTAGGCTGAGGCTTCATCTACACGACCATCAGACTGGAATGAATTACCTGTGGATTGCACGCTGACTGTGTGCACCCGCATGATGCCACTGTGCTAGATTTATAGAGTACTACTAACTTCTGAGCAAATATAATCATAATTAATTGCGTCTAATAAGGATCAAATTCATGTTGTTTTACTCTTAATTTTTATAACAATGGAATAACATTAACGTTACATCACGTCTCACCTATCCTCCACATCTATTATTTCATATCAAAAACGAAAAGAACACTTCCAATGTAATTTTTCAATTACTAAACTGAGGAATATGATATGCATCATGTGGCTTGTCCGTTGTTACACACAATAACACATATTTGCATGATCAAGTATACATGCAAGCTCATGCTTTTTTTATTTCTTTTCTTTTTTGAGCATATATATATATATATGTGCAACAAAATTTTATCTCTAAATAAATGGGCAGGGAAACACACGAATGCATACTGTACTGTTTAAAAAAACATAGTACGCATAACATACCCCACAGATGATTATACATCGTATCCGAATACATTTACAGTAGTCAGAAAACCTGAGGAGTAAGAACCGGTAGTCTTTACAAAGGCTCATTCAAGGAAGCAAAAGAAGTCCCATTTAAACAAAAGTTGGTGTATTTCTGCTATGCACGTGTGGGATTGCATACTCGGTCTGCACAAGTGAGAGAACAGCTGTTTGGAGTGCACTAATACCTATAAAATACGGATTTTCAAAGCCTGAAAGCAGGAATCATGCAAATTGGTGGGCACAACACAAGGAATCGCAGCCAGCCACCGAAAGCCATCCCATTCCCAATCATTCAGCGCAAGGATTCAAAGAAGGTGGCTGTGGGAATCTGTTAAAATAGACTAGCCTTGTATTATTTCCAACTTTTTTCGTGTTGATTTGCAGGATTAATTATTAATTTGTCCGCAAAATTTGCTATGGTTGACGTTGAAGAAACAGTGGGAAGAAGTGTGGCGAATTCTATGAGTTCACCAATCATCTTACGTTCAAAAGGCCATGGGCCAGCATCAAGCGGTGAAAAAATTAAGACTCTTTCAATCCAACTGGTTACCAAAGTTGCGTGCCAGCTTGTTCGGCCTATCGAAGCACAGTAGTCGCTTTCTCCCAAAGTGATTTTCATGGATTTGAGCATCTAACTAATGCTCATCCACTTTTGAAAGTTCTAGTTCAAAAAATGGACTCCATTCTTAAATGTCCCTATAAATAGCCTAGCATGAGGGCATAAGTTCAAACAACCATCTCACACCTCCCTTCAAATAGTTCCATCCTAAGCACCCTTGGATCGAATTCTAGATGGAATTCGATCTGATGGTCATTAGTTTCTGAAAAATTTCAAGTAAATCCAGGAAGCCTAACAGAATTCTGCAAAATTAAGGAGGCATTCTGAATCAAGCTTAACATCAACATGGAAAAGGTGATGGCATTGGCTGCAGAGAATAAGGGAGTAGTGATATTCAGTAGGAGCTCATGCTGCCTATGCTATTCAGTCAAAATACTATTTCAAGAAATTGGAGTGGAACCTCTGGTTTGTGAAATTGACCGAGACCCAGATGGGCGGGAAATGGAAAAAGCTCTGGTGAGGCTAGGATGCAATGCCCCAGTGCCAGCCGTATTCATTGGTGGAAAGTTGGTGGGATCCACTAATGAAGTCATGTCCCTTCATCTAAGTGGGGCACTCAATCGAATGCTCAAGCCGTATTAAATATGATGTTAGAAAAAAAAATTTTAAAAAAAGAAAGAATTGGCTTGATTTAGTAGTCTAATGTGCCCTGTATCAAGTAGCTTTGTGTTAACTGCCAAGTATTTAATATCTTCTGATAGCTAGTGTGTAACGTATTTCCCCCCATTAATGAAGTCAGCTTTCTTTGTTCTGTCCTGTTTGCTCCCTTTAAGATATGCCACATTTAGAGATATTGTTTCCCATTCCTATGTGTCCCACAAACTAACTGTCCAAATCTTCTATCTGTATTATGCTAAACAACAATGATGCTTATAATTCTGCCATATAATTATTCAAATCATATCCTTTTGATATTAGAATTTTAACCCAAAAAAAATAAATAAAATCTCAAGGCAGCAGATTCTGTAAGTAGAAGAAGAAACAAGGTGAATTACACAATTGAAGGTTAAGAAATAAACAAATTACAGTGGACGATGAACTTGAAGATTTCCCACTTTTGAATTTCCCTGTTACATTCTTCCATTTGCAAAAAGTGCTAAAGGGAAAATGCTCAACTCTTCTCATTTGGGATCTTGTGCTGCCATATATTCTGCTGCTTTTTCTAAGATAAAGAAAGGAATTGCATTCCTTTTGTCCTTTACTTTTATCTTCCATTGCTGGAGGTTGTCTCAAATAGTCAACTTCCTGCACAATCCATGTGGTATATTAACTTTTTCATTTTTTAAGTATAATTCCATTAAGTTAAACTAGTAATTGGATTTAATTCTAGTTGAACAAGTTGAAGCTAGCCGGCTATGAAGCATGTTCTCTGCCCTACAATCTCATTACCAAACATCCTTCTCCGTAGAAAAATGGACTTTGCAAAATGAAATGGTAGCCACTCGCGCAAGTCCATGTGGTCTAGAATATTAAAAGGATAGGAGTACATGAATCGAGTGTAAACTCTATACATAGAGGCCCCCTTCAATAGAGAGAGGAATATTGAACCACACTTTGTGATACCCCAACCAAACTCATATTAAAAACTCGTTAAGATCGGCATTGCAACCAAAGGATCCAAGTCCCAACTGATATGGACATGGCCAGTAAAGAGGTATGGACTGACACATATGAACAAGTAGTGTAAAAATGAATCCTCATGCAGAAATTCTAGACGAGAGATTGATTTGGACAATTCGTGTTCTTCCCACTTACAGGAAAGGCTCGGTCTTGAGTCCCCTTTAGTCGCAGCCTTGCACAGGACGTAGGAGATTCTTTATTCTTTAACGATCAATAACAACTAGGAAGAAAGCGTGCTTTAAGTACAAGGTGAGGTTTTATGAAGTGAGAAGAAATCGTTTCGTCCCGCAATTTAAATTATTTTAAATTGGGTGAAGTTCAACAATAAATTATATATTAAATAAATTTTAAAATATATATTTTTATTTAAATATTTATTAAATTAAAAATATAAATAAAAACAAAAACCGTATAGATCTTAATTAAATTTAAAATTAAGAATTTATGGATGGGCAGTCGGGCTGATACGGCGTCTAGTAACTTTGGGCTAAGCTCAAGTCCGTAATTGACTGAGCCATCCCAGTACTGGAGCACCTGCTGTCGGCTCAAGTCCAATAACTGCTCGTTGCTCCGGTTTTCCATTAATGCCTTCTTAATCTAGTATTGTCAAGCTTTTATCTCTTTGATCTTTTCGCGTGACCTTTTTCGGTTTCTCATTTTCGGAGTTTTCTGGTTCTGGAGCTTGTTATTATTGATTTTGTAGTTGTTAGATGAATAAATGGAGGAAAGAAAAGAAGATAGTGTTTTCTTCTTTTGTTTCTTGGCCTCTTTGTAACTCCTTTTTGTTTTTTTTTTTCCCAATTCTAATTGTCGCTCTCCGAGGGGACCATTGATACTCTATTTGAGGCCAACTGGTTGACAAGCTTTATCTGTTATTGGTTTTTCTTTGTTTTGTCTTTAAAAATGGTCTCTAAAGCATACGTTGGATTGCCTGTGTTGCCTTTGCAATTTCACTGGAAGTACTACTAATATCATAAAAACTATTTCCAACATTCTAATTTTGAACCACGAAGCATATATTATAATTTCACTAGGTTCTTTATATTGTTTTTGGTTATATGAATTTGGTATTGACAATTCACATGTGTTTCATCATAGATACGAATGATGAGAGAAAGGGCGTTGCCATTTTGGATAATTCACTTGATTGGGTGAGCATTCTAGCAGTTGGTTCTCACGTTTTTTATCTGCATGCTTTAGAAATGGACAAGCTTGTTTGTAATTTTGTGGAGGTAAGTGTTTTCCAGAATGTTTAAATCTCTGTTGTTGATGCGGCTGGTGAGCAATCAGTCTATAGATTATGGCAGGAACTTAATTTAGGTTTACTAACTCAATGCTGTGAGCAAGGTGACCATCTCAGTTATATATGAAGATGATTGTGCTTTTCAGGTGGGGGAATTGTTTTACTACTAGTATGGCAGTCATTGGAACTGCAAGCTGGGCAGAAGGGCAGCAGGGTTTGTTACGTAGCAAGATGCTGCCCGTCTTGGATTTTGTTCTTGCATCCATCTTTGGCTTCCATGTTATGGAGATCAGATAAATCACAGTTGCTTTGCTTGTTAAAGTGGATGAATTCTGAGCAGCATACACTGGAATACAAATTTGCCGGCCGGTCTCTTCTTTTCATCTGAATTACATTCTGGATTTTGAACTACTCCCTGATAGCACTGTGGTTCTAAATTATTACTGACCTTGTTGCCTGTTTATGCACGTAAAATTGCCTTCATGTATTGTGGGAGCCGTAAAATATTTTGCTGCTACAAAGGCTTTATGTTGGCTGTAACTCTTTCTAGGCAGTATTCATGCTCGCAACGGCAAGGATAGCATAAGCTGTCCTATAAAAACGCAACTGATGTCCAAAGTCAAGAAAAAAGCAATATGGCTACTGTTCTCACTCCTACCAACACGGATATAGTGCTTAGGGAGTAGAGATTAATGGGAAATCTAAAGTTTGATATTCGAGAGGTTTGGCGTTAACTTAGAAGGAGCTTATATGATATTTGCAGTCTTCTTTTCTTCTAATTGTGCTTACGTTTGTACCAAAAGTGTGTGTGTTCGAGTGCAATTGAAAGACTTTCGGTAGAATTGAAACCACCAAGGACTGTGATGTTTCTGCTTTCTCTTTTGGCTTTATACTTGTTGCTGAATTTCATAACTCGCACTCTGTGTTCTGTGTTTTCTCTAACATGAAGCAGAAAGCACGGGATCACATCCCAAAAGGCATGTTCAATTGATTTACTGATTCAGGAAAATAGATTCATTTCTCCAATTGTATCTGCTCCATTTTCTCGTGATTTATGCATGATCGTAGGAGTTGCTAATAGAAACTTTGGATTTACAGGTAAAGCAGTCTCGCTAAATTCCATAAATGAGCTTAAACTTATACATGCTGGAAAAGTCTTGGAGAATAACCAGACACTCAGCTGATTCTATAAGAAGTGATAGGGACCATCACCATATGTGGTCGTACAGCCTCCAGCAGCTAAAAAGAAGACAGGTTTTCTTAATTCTGTTTTGCCATCTTATCATGAAGGAAATTTTGTTGCTACCTCAATAAGATCTGTTTTAGATATTCTTGTGTTTTGCTACCCACTACTACCCCATGGATTTATGGTCTCTTTCAGAAGAAGGGTCGTTTTGTTCTTCCTCTGCGCTCCTCCTTAAGAGTAACCAAGCGGCTTTAAGGAGCACTTACTCGTGGTTTACAAGGACCGAATTCAACGATGTTCGAGGCTTCGGGCAATATGAAACCTTGTTGGAACCAGAGATAGTTGTTTCAAGCGTTGAGCTCTCTAAACCCATTGCAATTTCGCATGGTGATACCTGCATAGTGATGCTATCCTAGTTTCACATCGTAAACGACATTTATCCATTCACAGTTGCTTTTGTTATTTGTAACTTGTTCTCTTCTTCGTTTGTAGCCCCTTTTCTTTTTTTTCTTTTTTTATGTTTACTAGTATCAAAGTTTGTTTTAAGCGGATCGGATTGGCAGAAGGGAGTTTTAAGAACACCAGGCACGTCGGTTGAAAATTCTCTCTTTTTATTTAATTATTTCTTCATCTGGTATAAGGTGTGTCGCTTAACAGTATCATATTCAGATTCAGATTCATCGAATAGGTTAAAAAAACTGCTCTTTCGGTAAGGAATATTTCGGAAACCTCTTTTTTTTTCTTTTTTAACCAGTTGCGCATCATTTTCTACGTTTTTTTTTTTTTTTTTTTTTTTTGGTGAAATCGAAGTCAAAAGGAAAGTCGTAGTTCTTAATACCAAGTAAAAGTTAAAATGCATCGGCGGGGTTATAGCACCCCCAGCCAATCCTACCATGCCACCTCTAATATATATATATATATTATTTATTTATTTATTTTATTTTTTATTTTTTATTTTTTTAGTTGGCAGTCGTCTCATGATAATAATCGGGTATAGAATCCAAACCAAGCCACAATAAGGACACAAAATTGTGCCCCTTTAAGTCGGATTGCAGCCCCCAGCTGTACGTCCTGTTGGCTTTATTTATAAGAATAAGAAAATAATCCATGGACTGAGATTTATTTTGTACCCTCTAGCCGACCAAGCCCTTTTTAACTGAGCAGAATGCAACAAGAAGCAAAAAGGTCGAACCCTCCCACAACTGTTCCACCTGGGTTTGTGGTAAACGAAGAGCTTGTGATTAACTCTCTGTACAACAAGATCATGGGTCGACCCCTACCATGCGGTTTGGCGGTAAAGGAGTGCAATATATACGGTGACAATGAACCTTGGGAGATATGGGACATTCACGGTGGACCCCATTCGAAAAGGGACGAGGACCTCTACTTCTTCACTGAGTTGCAGAGGAAGGGCGTCAATGACTCGAGATTTGTCAGAAAAGTTGGCCTCAATGGCGGCGCTTGGAAAGCAGAGAACTCTGCTAAGATCATACAAGACAGGATGACCAAAAGAAGCATAGGAATAAAGAAGAGGTTCCGTTATGAAAATAGCGGGTCCAGGCACAATGGCTGCTGGTTCATGTTCGAATACAGTCTTCATCAGTCCCTGCTCAGTGTAAGTTATTTTACAGGCCTTTTAAGTAGATATGCGCATGCAAGCTCTTGCTTTTCTTTGTGAATTTAATGTAATACTTTCTGTTAACATCCATGCAAGCTCTTGCTTTTCTTTGTAAATTTAATGTAATACTTTCTGTTAACATCCATGCAAGCTATTGCTTTTCTTTGTAAATTTAATGTAATACTTTCTGTTAACATCCAAGGGTCTTTGCATATTCAATTGTATTACAGCAATTTTGGTAGGCAACAATACTATAATTTAACCCACTGAAGTAATCAATTTTACAATGCAAGACAATCTAATTATTAAGTCTGAGGAAAGAGATCGGTTTTTAGGGTCAACAAAGTTTTCAGTTTTCTCCATTTTATTTATCCGAGTTTTGTACCTGACATCGTCCTACTTTCCTAAAGAGATAGCAGTTAAATAAGTATCATCCTTCGTTTGTGCACATATAGTCCCTGCCTTTTGCTTGACATTCTCTTGCTTACCATGTTTTTGCCCATTGAAGGTTGATAACTACGTTATTTGTAGAATCCAAAGGAAAGATGGGAATAGGGAGTCCGAAAACGTGGAAAAAAGGGGCGAGATTGTAATCATCAAAGATGAACAATCACTGCCTAGAACACAAGGCGGCCCGTCAGAAACTGTTGGAGAAGCAAAAGAGTCCACAAAAATAGTGCCTAACAGCCATACTGATTGGGCAGTTTGCTTTGCTGAGGAATTATTGCAGAATCAACCAATGGAAGTGTTGGAAGAGAAAGAGATTGAAATGGTGCCTAACATGTTGCATACACATAAATGGTTGGACTGAGAACAGCTAAATTAAATCCAAAGAATAATAATAATAATAATAATAACTTAAGTGGTTACACTGCTACACGTATGTTTTTGGCATTAGCAAACATTGGAGTTCATTTCTATTAATTTCAGTTTTTTTCTTTCTCGATTAAAACCAGCAGTTCACTGATTTTTATTTTTATTTTTATTTTCCAATGAATTCGAAAAGAATGCTTTTAAATAGGAGTTATTTGATAGTGAGACTGATGTGGACAATCATATGCCAGGGAAATTTTATAGACAATTTTTGAAAACTTATTAATATAAACATAAATATAAATATATATATATATATATATATATATATATATATATATATATATATATATATATGAAGATGGTCCATGCCCCTCAGGCCCTATGTACTCGTTTTGTCAAGTTACGTGTGGAATGACGTAAGAATAAGGCCATACATGAACCTTTTCTGTCGGGGACAAGGCTGCCTTCAACCGCCTTGGTAGGCTGTAGGATTAATAAGAAGAGGATTTGCAATAAGATTCGGGCCCCTTTTGAAAAAGACAGGCATTGTTGTTTTGATTTGATTTGATTTGTTAGACTCTCTCTTTAATGAAGTTGAAATTGTCAGCTGACGCATTGTTTTGAAGAAGTTAATTTGTAACCAGACTATTTGACAAAAGTTGTTCACATTTTATAGACTTTTGGGTGCATATTTGACATTTATTTTTATATAGTCATTAACTCTCTTTTTTGGCAATTAGTTCAGTAATTTATCCGTAGAGAAATTGACGGAGGTCAAACCAATGAACAGAAAACGGCGTTCTTCCTCTTGGCTTAAATAAGATGGGAGGAATCAATAAATTGAAGTAATTAAAAATAGATGCAAATGAATAAATAAATAATACATTTTTTATTTTTTTATTAATTATTTTACTTATAATCATAATAATATTTATGTTATTTTATTAATTTCTTTTCTCCAACTAATTTTCTTTTTAATAAATGAGCACCGCTTTCTAGAGTTGAATCTGCTTGGTCCCAGTGGCAGAAAAAAAAGGCAGCTAAAATGATCAAAAAGTGTCCAACAAGAAACCAGGGGAAAAAAAATATTGTATATATATAATTAAAAAATTAGGTTAAATTATAAATAATAAATTGAAGTAAATATAATTAATTTTTATATTATAATATAAAATTTAATTATCTTTACTTAGATTTTTTATTTGTAGTTAGTTTGTATAATTTATAAAATTTTATTAAAATTTAAATATATTTTTTTATGCAAGTTTTATTATTATTAAAAATATATTTGAAAAAAAGAATGGTGATACCAACAACCACAGGGCAAGAAAAATCAACGGAAACATGCTAAGAAACTTCTACGCCACTTCTTGCCGAGCAAGAAAGAAACGATAAGGTTTCGCGTCCTTCACATTCTTCACTTCACTCTCTCTCTCTCTCTCTCTCTCTCTCTCTCACTCACTCTTTCCCCTTCAAGTCGATACTAATTAAAGTCTCATTTCGGACTCAATTAATTTAAAGGCCAAAAGGCAAACCAGAAGAGGAGCAAACCATGAAAGCCGAAGAAGAGCAGCAAAAACGGCGAGTCTGTGACTACTGTGATGACGCCACGGCTCTTCTTTATTGCAGAGCCGACTCGGCTAAGCTCTGTCTCGCTTGCGACCGCGAAGTTCACTCAACCAACCAATTATTCTCCAAGCACACTCGAGCACAGCTCTGTGACGCCTGTGACGATTCCCCGGCTTCAATCTTCTGTGAGACGGAGCACTCTGTTTTCTGCCAGAACTGCGACTGGGAAAGGCACCGTCTTGCTTTGTCTCCGCCGGCGCATAATCGGAGACCCATGGAGGGTTTCACCGATTATCCTTCTGCGGCCGAATTGGTGACCATTTTGGGGTTTGAAGATATTGGTGAGAAAAAGACTCTGTTTTTGGGTGAAGAGGGTGAGGGGTTTGGTGGGCCGGATCTTGATGGGTGGGGTCTCGATGATGGGTACTCTGATTTCTTGGTTTGGGATAGTCCTGCGGTTGTTAGTCTGGATGATTTGATAGTTTCGAGTGATTCGGGTCACAATTTTCAGGCTCTGGGAGTACCTCCTCTGCCAAAGGCAATTACCCAAAATCCCCTTTTTTGGTCTTTTTTTTTTTTGGGGGGAGGGGGGTGGGTGTTAATTAAACTATTTTTCTTGTTTGTCCGATTTGACGAAAGTTTCGTTTAATTTTGTTTACAATTTTCACATATTTGGACAACGGTCTTTTCCTTCTCAAATGTGCCATTTTTATGTTCTCTAGTCCTTTTCTTTTTCAGCCTACTCTGTGATCAATTTTCTAATATATTTCAGTTCAACTCAATTCAAAATAGCATGCAGTTGATTTGATTTGGTGATTAAATTCCTATTTCTTATATTTGTTTATTTTGTTGCATTTTTGTTGGTGTACGTTGTTGGCATGAGCACTCTCAGGTACTAAAGAGTAGTTGGAATTGCCCATCGATTGTATTGTTTTTGACTTGTTCAAAATAAAATTGTTGAATCAGAACCGTAATGCTGCTTGTGGGCAACACAGGGAAGAAATACTTCGTCAGCTTCGTGAATTAGTTAGGTTGGAATCTGCACCTAACTACAAAAATGGAGACGGGGAGTCTGTTAATACTTTCCAATCTCTATCAAATGGACAAGATCAGCTGCCCAGAAATGTGTGTGCAGGTTGTGAGCCTGATGCATGGCCCATTTCATTCCCTGCATTTGAGGTAAAGGTTCTTCCCTACTTAATGTAACTGAATTAATCTCGCATGGTTTATCAGTCGCATGGATTACTTAGGTTTTCCTATTTGCGTTTTGATTTACTTGCTGCTACTATTGTGGTCTGGTTGCTATTGATACAGCTAAGCCCATAGGAAATAGCCAGGTATTTGGAAATAATGTTCGATGGGCAATACAAGGAGAGAAGTTCTATGCCTTGAATAGTGGCAACTAGAGTGATAATGCATGTGCGGAGTAATTCAGGCTTCTGAATATGGCCTGACTGAAGTGCAAAATATTTTGAATCTCATGGATGGCTATTGTAGATGTGGATCACTTTCAACGCAAAATTAGCCTATATGTTTTGTTTGTGGGGGTAAAAAGGCCTACATCTAATTTATGAAGTCGCAGCAGTTATGTGGCACGTATGTTTCACTGATGACAATCAGTAATCGGCACTGTATTTACCTTGGTCAAAAAAAATAAAAAGGCCTGGTTTTCTTTGCTATCTATCTCTCTGTCTGATGTAATCAGTGTACATACATGCACCTTTTCAGGGCTTTAGTTTTACAGATATCCAGACTTTCCCGATATTAGGATTGGTAATGATATCATCTGTTTATTGCAGCTAGATACAAAATCACGGGTCATTTTTTTTCTTGCAGGAAAATGTCTGCAACTGGTTTGATGATACCCCCAAGGCTGCAAATAATGTTTATCTACCATCAGCATTATTGAGAACCGACTTGGAGGAATGCTCAGCTATTCCTGATAAACAGTCTGATGCTGGTGGGAGTGCAAATTGTGCCAAAGATGGTCCTGAAGCACCATCACAGCAACGTTTTATGGTAACGTTACCACTAATACCAAAAGTTGCAGCACATGAGATTAACAGCCAGGAGAGAGACTCTGCACTTTCAAGGTACAAGGAGAAGAAGAAAACCAGAAGGTATTTAACCGACTTCCTCTGGGAGATTCATTTCTCATATTTCTGTTTCCATTTAGGACTAGACATTAGATGCCTGCTCAAAGTTTTGCTTGCTTTTCCAAAATGAATGAGAAAATTTTGCACATCTCTAAACTCTTGATATGATTGAATTGTCGAAGATAGTGATAGCACCGTGGAATGCTCACAGTGTGAACTAAATATGTAACTGAGTACAAAAGGCATAGCTTCTTCATATGCATGGCGTAAACTCTTCAAAAACTATGATATCACATCTATGCATTCAAAGAATACGATATTACATGTGTGATCATGTTTGTGACACCATAAATGTTATGATCATTAAAAGTTGTAGCCACTAGCCTAGTTTGTAACTTCCAAATACCCATCACTTTCATTTGCAACAGAGGATAACAATAATATATAAGTAAAGGCTGTAATGCAGTGGAGGATCTACCTAAGTTTCAGAATCTTTGTGTCAAAGAGATGGATACTTTATCAGTGTCACTTGTGTTCTCTGATAGTGTTTCTATTGGA